>JAIFHY010000045.1:0-600000 GCA_022264835.1 Melampsora americana | reverse complement strand
ATTTGATCTCGATTCAAGATTTACCTAAAGGAATTTATGAACCTGATTTGTTAATCCATGCATTAAAGTTAAATTCAAAAGAAGATTTGTTTAATTTAAAAGATTCAAAAGTGTATGATTTTAAATATTTAATTTCGAATGATGATGATGATGAACATCATGAGATTCTTAATTCGAATTCGTCTTTAGGAAAATTTGGAAAATGGATTAATGTTAAAGAAGAGTTAAAGTGGAATTTAAAGGTTTCTAAGAAAAGATTGATTTGTTTAGGTTCCTTATTCGGTACATCTCGAATCAAAATTGATCATCATCAACCAGATGAAGGACAACAAGATTTAATCAAGGTTAGAAGATTGATTAGGAAATCCATGTTACCTGAAGATTCGATCCATGGGATTTTAAAGAAGAGATCAGATCAGATCATCAAACGTTTAGGAGGGTTTGATCAGTATTGGTCAGTTCATATTAGGTTAGGTGATAGTATCTTTAGATCTGAAAGTCATTCGAGAGCTATGAAAGCTTTAGAAGGATTAGTCACCGGACCGATGAATTTGAGTTTATCGAAATTAAGTGAAGCGATTGGAAATGAAAAGAATCGAATCCGATCCGATCCACCTTCTTCTTCTTCCGCCACTCGAAAATTCAATTGTCGAAATCGGTTACATCCAACCGATTTAGGATTAGAGAAATTCAATCAAATCCTTTATATCGCCACTGATTCGACGATCCCCACTCGAGAATCATCTCTAATCCCATTCTTCAAAGCCTTTCCATGTGTGTTTGTTTTAAATGATTTCGGATTAGGTGATGAATTAAAGCAGTTAAGGAATATGAAAGATGGAGTTTATTTAGGTGGATTCTTTGCTCCCTTACTTGATGCGATCGTTTCGGCTCGATCGAAAGGTGTAGTCGGAACTGAAGGTTCGACTTTTAGTAGGTTTGTTGTGGATTTATTGTTTCCTTCTTTTCATTCTTTACCTATCATCGAAAGAGGTTGAAAGAGGTTAAAAGAGGTTAAAAGAGTTTTTGGTGAAATGGGCAAAAGAAAGAGTTTTTTTTTGGAAAAAAAAAAAGAAAACTCAAGATTGAAGATTGAAGATTGAAGATTGAAGATTGCTTTCGGTTGGGTTTTGATTAGGTTTGATCAGCTCACTATTTGTTTTTTTTTCGGGTATTTGTTTTAGTTTGATTTAAGTTTATGATTCATTATCATGATGATTATTATGATTATTATGATGATTATTATTATTATTATTATTATTATTATTATTATTATTTCGAAATTTGTAGCATTTAAATTTTGTAATATGTAATTTTAATTTCAAAGAAAATTTCAAATTAAGAATGATAAATGAATCAAATCATCAATTTTATTAGAAATAGTAGTGAATGAAATCAAAGCTTTTGAATCAAGCGTGTATGTATTTGATTGAAAATTATTGAAATGGTCATGACCATGAACATGTGCTCATGAAGTGAAGTTTTGTACTTTCTCACTCAATTTACAACACATCTTTTACACTGTACTCAGGCCGAGCAGGCAGAGCACCGGTCTCATGAAGCTTTAATTCCTTCGACTCACACTTCTCTGTGATGTGAACACACAGTTTCTTGGATATTTCTTAATCTCTTGGCTCGTAATGAACTTGACATTTTACTTACTTATCTTACGTGAATTGTGATTGATCCGATTGTGCGTTCACCTTTTTTTTTTTTTGGCTGAGTGAGCTTCATGTAATTTTGTTTGAAATTCATCGGAAGCTTGGCAAGTATAGAATTATGTGAAAACTCCACAGAGCTGAAATTCGAAATCACGAGAGAGAGAGAGAGAGCAAGATTGACAGAACAGAAGTAGAATTCTCAAAGAACTATTCGACGAGAGAAAATTCATCGAGAAAAAGATTCCTCACTCACCGATGATCTCCGACTGAATATTTGAGTACAATTGCATAGATTTCTTGGCAGAAACTCGGTCGGTTGAAGAACTATTCCTCAAGGAACGGCTGCAAAGCCTTCGAGCGGAGGTCAACGGTGAGAACCGAGGCGCGATATTGGTCAGAAAGTATGCCGAATGAGTGTGAGGGAATGAGTCAAGGTGCCGAACGGATTCGGGTATAAAAGCTGAACCCAAAAGCCTTCTTTCTCTCCTTCCTCCTCACTCCTCACCCATTCCATCCACCTTTACGAACAAAATAGTTAGCTTTACGACCTTCTATACCTTTCCATAAAAATCCCTAAACTATTTACGAAAACATCTTTTAAATCTTTCATCATGCAATTCACGCTTTCACTCTTAGTTTTGTTGGCTGTTCTCCAGGCTGCTGTAGCTGTACCAACTCCTTCTTCTGCTATTGAAAATTCCCCTGTTTTGACTCGACGAGCAGAACAAGTGACTGGCAATGGAGTTGATCGTAATGCAGTCAAGGAGAAATGTTTAGGTGGATTTGGTGGACTCGGTGGTTTTGGAGGAATGTGGGGAGCAGGTGGCTTTCCATTCACCCAAGGTCTCTTTGGTAGTCTTATGGGTCAATTCGGTTTCGGTGGTGTCTGCTCGCCCTTCATGGGTGCTGGTTTCGGATGGGGTACATGTAATGTCATTGCCGCTTGCCCCGGTGCTTTCAACATCTTCCAAAACCAGTTCATTCCTGGACTTCAAGGACTTGGACTCGGATTTGGTGGATTTGGTGGCTTCGGTGGTCGAACTATCTTTGGCTTGAACGACCAAGAAATGAAATCAGTAAGTCTTGAACTTCATCTCTTTTCACCTTACCTCTCCTGATGAGCTATCGTCCTGATATCTTTTTTCATCACCTTGTAGGACACTAAGACTGTGGCTCGTCGATCAGAACAACAAACTGGGGTTGACAGTAACGCTGTCAAGCAAAAATGTCTCGGTGGATTCGGTGGTCTCGGTGGTCTAGGAGGAATCTGGGGAGCCGGTGGTTTCCCATTCACCCAAGGATTGTTCGGTGGTCTTATGGGTCAATTCGGTATGGGTGGTGTTTGCTCTCCTTTCATGGGTGCTGGATTCGGATGGGGTACCTGCAATGTTATCGCCGCATGCCCCGGTGCTTTCAACATCTTCCAAAACACATTCATTCCTGGACTTCAAGGACTTGGACTCGGATTTGGCGGACTTGTTGGTGGTCGAACCATCTTTGGCTTCGAAGTGAGTCTTGAAATTCATCTTGTTTTCCTTCCTTCATTTCACCAAATTCTCACCTATCCTCTTACTCTCCTCGTTTGTATCATAGGACTCTAAGGCTGTTTAAGAGTTAAGATCGAACTAGACAACGCTTGGACTCTTATGATGGTTCGTTTTCGATCGTTTACCACCTTTCACTTCATATTCTGCTCGTGCTGATGTTTTCTTTGATTTTTTTCACAATGATATTTCATGGTTTAGAATTTTATCTGATACCAAAGTTCTTGATGAAATTTGACGAGCTATTATCCACATCTATATAACTTTTCCTTCTTCCTTCTTCCTTCTTGTTGTTCTCACTATACTGCGTTGCTTTCCCTTGAAGTGTTTCTTCACTCTAGATAGACCTTCTTGCCCGACACGCCTATGAGTAGTATCACATGCATGCTGTATTACCAACTTTCTTATGTTTTTATAATCAGTTGGAAAACATCCACTTGTGGACTTCAATATCTTCACATGATCCCAAAGTGATCGACCCTCGTCTTTGACCTCTTGCGAGCTTATCTCTCATCTGGTCGATTTAGTGTGAATATCAAAAGATTCTCAAGATCACAGGGATCTTCAGAGTCTTAAAAGTGGAATTCGTTCCTTCGGCGCAAACCTTTCCCCTTCCATATGTGTCTCTATTCTAGTCAGAGTTTTTTCCTCTGCAGCTCACTTCTCGGAGTAAATTCAAACAAGTACAATGTATTGTGAAGCAAAAACAAATAATACGCATGAGTTAAAGAAACAAAGATAAATTAGACTCCACAGATGATGTGGAATCTCAAATTCGAAACTTGGAGAGTTTTGTTAGAGCATCCGCACTCGTTTGCGGTATGTTTCGGTATCTTTTGTGGTACCTACCTGTACAGTAAGGTAAAAGTTACTGATCTTGTACAAATTCCACACTCGTGTACAGTATCTGCCACGTGGTAATTGTTACACATCAAACAAGCAGCCACCGAGGATAATGCACGAGGTAGCGTATGATTATATTTACCTTGGGCTTACCTCAAATCGATCAAAACATTTTGTACCGCAGGTCTACTTTTCCACCGGTGTGGAAAAAGCCCTGCGGTTGCGGTAAATTTACACTTACCGCACTCGATTTACCACACGAGTGCGGATGCTCTTAAGACTTTAGCGTGGGATAGTCTGTGCCGCAGTCGTGTTTGGATCATGTGATCACTACACCCCCCCACGACAAGTCACAGACTCTCCGTACAACATAAATATGAGTAACAATTTAGGAAAGAGAGAAACATAAAGCACCTCCACAATGATAACCACATAAAATCAGTCAGATGATATAGAAAGAATGAAAAAAATAAAAAAATTCAAAATAAGAAAGCATATATAGAAAACATGAAATCAATCCCCCAGCAACCTCAAATTCTTCACACCATTTTGATGCATCAACGGTCCAAGTGGTTTTGTGAGAACATCTGCACGTTGTGACTTAGTATCTATCCAGTGAAGAAAAACTCGACCACAAGAGATTTGCTCGTTAACATAATAGAATTCGCGATCAGTGTGACAAGTCCTTTTGTTCAATGAGTTATCACTGGCAACGTGTATCGCGGATGTGTTGTCACAATGCATGTTGATGACATTACCAGTTCCCGTCATATCCTCAATTAGATTTTGCAACCACTCAGCATCCCTACATGCCGTGCCAAGAGCCATGTATTCGGCATGACAGGTTGAGGATGCCACACACGTTTGTCGCTTTGAGGTCCATGATATTGGACAGTTTAGGAAGTATGTAATAAAACCATGCGTAGACCTAGCACCCTCTCCGCCCCAATTAGCGTCGACATAAGTGTGTATCGGCGTGTTGACCTTTTGTCGTATCGGTTTGATGTTGAGTTCCTTCACTCCGGCGGTGTTGAGATACCTGACCAGATGCTCGATAGCGTTCCAATGTTGGCGTTGCGGGTCAGAGGAGAATCTTGCCAGATAATTAACTGCATATGTTATGTCGGGTCGAGTAGCCACTGATAAGTAGTTGAGGCTTCCTACAGCGGAGAGGTATTTTTCAGCGTCGACTTTCTCTTTGTCATCGGTCGGTGAACTTGGTAGAGATTGGGGGTTAAGGGGCGTTTTAGCAGGTTGTTGGTCAGGTAGGAAGGATTTGAGGATCTTGTTAGTCAATCCAGGTTGCGACAAAGTGAAGCTGCCGTCTGTTTTCCTGTTCACATTGACTCCTATAATCTGATCAAGGTTCTTCTCCCATCTGATCAGTAATTTCTTCTTCAGTTCATTAGACACTTCAAGTAAGACTTCCTCAGAGTTTGCAGTAACGCAACCATTGTCACTGTGCAACCATATAATGCATGTGTCGTTGCCTCAATGATAAACGTACAATGATTGATCATACTGGCTGGATTTGAAACCAATAGCAGTCAAGATTGAGTCAAAGTGTTTCCACCAGCAACGCGCACCTTGCTTTGTGCCATACAAAGCCTTCAAAGCTTCCAAAACCTTGTTCATCTTGCGCTCCTCACACATATATCCAGTTGGGATCGAGAAGTAAATTAGGGAGTCAATTCTGCTGTGGAGGTAAGCGGATGTAATATTGAAGGAATGAACTGGCCAATTTTGGTGAGCTGCAATTGTCAAGACTATTCGTAATCCTGCAAATGTTGCTGTTGGCGCGAATGTTTCAGTGTAGTCGATGCCTTCTTTTTGAGAAAATCCTTTGGCTACTAGACGAGCTTTGTACTTGGTCGGATTACCATCATCATCCACCTTTTTGTAAGTGAATACCCACTTCAAACCTATTGGCACCAAACCCTCCTTTTTATCAACTACTTTCCATACTTTCATTTGTTCCATCATTTTCATTTCCGAGTCACAGGCCTCCTTCCATTTCCTAGATTCATTAGATTTCATTGCTTCTGCAAAAGATCGTGGCGCCTTCAGAATTTGAAGATAGTCATTACCGTTGAGAACCCTCGTCGCTGCTCTATCTTGTTCATCAATGAGACCTTCCATCTTGAAGTCACCAAGCTTCAGCGCGTTCAGGATGTGACCTAAGCTTCCTTTGTCATTCGATGATTTAACGGTTGCTGGTTCTTCATTAAGTTGGACGTCATCTTCATAAGGGAAACGTGCGATGGCAGATGGAATGATAGTTTTTGTGATTGGGTCGTAAAACAGCCAACCTTTACCGTTTTCAATATAGCCAACCATGACACACTTTCGACCCCTGTCCTCCAATTTTCCCGGTGATCGTTGTCCGGCGTGAATGTGGATGAAAGCAACAGCACCAAAGGTACGTAGAATGTCAAGACGTGGTTTCGTCCCGTGGAAAAGTTCGTAAGGTGTTTTGTTCACAGTTATCGAATTTGGTAGTCGGTTATGTAGATATGCAGCGGTTAAGTAAGCAAAGCTCCAGAATGTGGGAGGAAGTTTACTTGCCGACAAGAGTGTCCGGGCAATCTCACCCAGTGTACGGTTGAGGCGTTCAGCGTTGCCGTTCTGCTCAGGTTCATAAGGGTTAGAGAACTCGTGAGTAATACCTTGCTCCTTGAGCCATTTGTCCAGAGATGTACCAACGTATTCACCGCCCCTATCAGATCGAATTGTCTTGATTTTGACACCTGTTTCCCTTTCCCATTTCTTGATTGTGTGCATCAGACGTTGAGGAACCTCCGACTTGTGCTTGATGATGGCTATTTTCAAATAGGTCGTAGCTACATTGCAAAAGGTTACCATCAATTTTTCACCAGTCAAACAAGGGGAAAATGGACCTGCAACATCGGATACGACAACATCAAGGATTTTAGGTTGACGTTCAGTGCTACCGAGGACTCGTTTCCTTGTGCTTTTGCATTTGAAACAATCGTCACAAGTTACCTCCTTGTGCACAGACGTCGGAGACAGACCGTACTCCTCCGCTTGATTCAAGATACGCTTGACACGTTTCATGGACACATGGCCAAATCGACCATGCCAAAGTTTGGACAAATCAGACATAGTTTTCATTGCAGATAAAGACTTAGAGAAAGAGGAACAAGAATGTTTGAGTTGACGTTTTGATTGGATAAACCACCTCCTATTCTTATGAACCGCATGAAGAATCTTCCCAGACTTCAGTTTGATTTGATAATTGTTATCTTTACCCATCACAATCTTTGCACCGTCTTTGATGAGAGCCCCAGGTGAGATAATAGTCCCGTTCGCCTTGGGGCAAAAGTATACGTTCTTGATCGTTGCATCTTCACCACTCTCCGTTTTCAATCTGATTTTGCCTTTGCCAACAATAAACGCATTAGAGTCGTTAGTTGCTGTTTGGATGGGAATGGGGTCTGGAAGGGTGCGGTAATTGGCCAATAATGATTGGTCATTACTCACAGCATCCGTCGCGCCACCATCAAACAGATATTCAGTTGGGATGCTTTTGTCATCAGGTACCTCAAAACCTTCTGAGTTCCATCCCAATGCTGAAGCATGAACAATTGAAGTGGTTGGTTCATTCGTAGCAACAGAGTTTACAACCGGACGGGTTTGCTGCCTCACACAATTGCCATATTGTTGAGGGAATAGGACGTCTATGCTGTACATTTGGCCTGATTCAACAACTCGCCAATCATTCCAGTGGGCTCCAGTGCGATCACCCATCGAATTGAAACGAGCACATTCTCTGTGACCATGACCAAAATTACCGCAGAAGTAGCATTGGCTGATGTTCGCTTTGACGTCAGGATGAGCTGTTGGAGGGACTTTGATCCTGATTTCATGACTCGAACGTCTAGCAGCATCCGTATCGGTAATTCTGGCCGGGCCACGTTGCCATCGTTTATGAGTTTCGACATCTGATTTAATAGAGGGGGTAGAGGTTGTACTTCTATTTTGATAAGGTGGGAATGGGCGTTGTGGTGTTTGGTTGGCGTTGAAGGCATTCACGGACATGCGTTCTATAGATGACGTTAGACTACTAATTTGAATTGTTTCAGTTGCGACTTTTTCTCTAGTGAGATGAATTTGAATGGAAGACTTGATGTCTTCAACACTGAAATTTGCGTTTTTGTCGTCGAATTTATTGTCGAGCTCCTTGTTGATCTCTTTTGTCATCTCAGGGGGCATGTGTAATTGATAAAAGAGACCACGAATAGACTCATTCGTCCAAGTGAAGCCGGTGGATTCTAGTTCAGCAATGATCGCGTCGATAGTAGCCATGTGGGCAAGCATGTCGGTCTCGTTTAGATCGAGACGTAGGTGGACTAGCTTAGTGAAGAGAGCAAATTGGTTGGTGCGTCCACCACGACGGAAGTGGCGTTAGAGCGCTTGCATCGCGGCGTATGCAGAGTCGGTATCATCGGTCACATCTTTCAGATCGTCATGAATTGTATTGTTGATAACTGAGTTGGCCAAGATATTGCATTCAATATCGATCGCGGAAGACAGTGGCTGAGGTGTGTCCCAGTAGTTTGTAACGTTCAGTAGGGCTTTCATAGCCCGAGCAGTGTTCTTTTTCCATTTGATGAAATCAGAACCATCTTTTTCAAGGTGATCAAATTTGATCTCGTTCGCTAGATGTTTATTGGCACGATCTATCATATTCATCGCTAAAGCTTTGGCAGCGGCGTTTGAAGGCGAGACGGTAGTTGACATTTTCTTCGGAATAAAGGGTGTTGGGTTGAAAACAGTTGGTTGAGACGTAAAAGGCGTATAAGCAATTGACAGAAACGTAGTCGTTGAGCGTAGTGGGACGTAAGTAGAGGTAGTTTCGAGGTTCAGGCGTGATACAGCTGGTATCAATTCGGAAACAGAATGTGGGGATAACCAGGGATCCGGCGTAGCAAAAGGTACGGGGAAAGAGACAGTATCGGAAGGTGAGGTAGATTCAAGAGGTATGACAGGTAGGATGTTTGGAGACGCAGGTGAGGGCGGTAACGTATTGAGATCTGGTAAAGAAAGTGGTGATGGGGGTAGCGGCGGTAAAGTGGAGGGATTGGGGAACGTAAAACTGAAAGGAACAGTAAGGACTAAGAATTCCGGCTTAGTAAGCTCGGTGATGGGAGATTCTGAGGTATGCGAGTGATGTGATGGTGGTGAAGTCACAGAGAGTTTAGATAAGGTTTGCGGAGGTATGGTAGGAGAGTGAGGAAGCGGAGGAAGTAATGATAAATTAGGGAAAAAATATGAAGTATCGTTATCATTTGTTTCTCTTATTGGGAGGATATTCTTGCGTGTAGTTCTACGTTTGCGTTTGGGAGGTGAGCGTGGGTTCGCGGTATAATCCCGACTTCTCGTCATTCAGGACAAACCGGTCGTTGTTATGATCAGTAACGCGGGCTCATAACCTATTGTGAAGCAAAAACAAATAATACGCATGAGTTAAAGAAACAAAGATAAGTTAGATTCCACAGATGATACCTATTGTGAAGCAAAAACAAATAATACGCATGAGTTAAAGAAACAAAGATAAATTAGATTCCACAGATGATGTGGAATCTCAAATTCAAAACTTGGAGAGTTTTGTTAAGACTTTAGCGTGGGATAGTCTGTGCCGCAGTCGTGTTTGGATCATGTGATCACTACACAATGTCTCTTCATTATAACAAATACATACATATGAATCAATTCTTGTTCAACTCTGTAATAGTATGTTCATAACAAACAATACAATCGCAAAGGTTTCTCCTTTGGCTCAATCAAGTGGTCTCAAGATATCAAGGATGGTATAGAAATCTATTGCCAAAATATCTCAAGATTAATTTCATTGATTCTCAAAAACCAAGGGAGGTTGCTCAATGAAATTGATATGATACTCTAAGTGATCAAACCATTTCTAGATCTACCTAACAGTAGTTGAAAGTGTATAATATTTTTTGGTAAGTATATAGTGATCTTTAGCAGACCAATCATTTTCATTATCAAAAGCCACGGCATAGTAATATCAGGTGATGATTCTCTAGGAATTGATAAAACCACAGGTTCAGCAAGCACTCAAGTATTAATTTTTAGATGATATAAATTTAAAGACCCAAGTTTCATAGCATTTTGAAGTGGAGCATAAAAATGAGCTTTTTGACTTGGGACTCCAATTCCTATATCAGCGGCTTGTATCATCAATACATTATTTGCTCCATTGACTATAGCCAAAGTCATTGAATTGAAACTATCTTTTACCAAGCTCACAATTTACCTTTAGTTGTCTGTCTTGAAAAATGAGATGTTATATCTTGATTTAAACATATCTTTTGGTGGATTTAGAAGAGATACAAGGATGATGAGCCTGAAAAAGATTCAAAAGAAAAGAACTCAAATATGTTCAAGGTGAAGCAACCATTGAATTGAAGCGCATGGATGCTATCAAGTTGATTTAATGATCACATCTCTCCCTTTCTTTGATGATCAAATGGGGTAAAATGAAAATGCCATCCAATCTACTACAACCAAAAGTCTTAATAAATTCTTATTCTAATGATCCTGCCCTATGATATAGAAGACTAATTCAAGTAAAATAAAGAGCTCAGTAATCATCAATCAATCTCACCTCATCCTGAAGGATACAAACTTATCAAGTGACCTACCACTGATTTAAAAGAACCCGTCCAAACCCCTTGAACCATCATAAAAGATCCCAAAGTGATTTACAAAGTTGCAACAGTAATCAAGACCATTGGCCTTTGTATCACTTGTGAATTTGCTCAAGACAAGCTTTTCTCCATCCATCTAATTATATCAGCAATCAAATAAAGACTACCACAAACAAAAACTAATTCATCTTTGTGTGCTTCTGCTCTAGCTTTTACTAAAGTGTTTCCGACTTCATCAAAAACAAATACATCTTGAATAGGTAAAGATAATTGATCAATAGCTGTGATAATCACATTTGGTCCAACTGCTTTGACCCAACTCATTCCAGTTTTGATATAGAAGAAACTTTCTCTAGCACTTCTAAGCTTTTTGTGATTTGTTTTGGTTTTGTACTGTACTATTTGTTACCTGGTTTAAAGGGAAAGAGCTTGACATAGTGATTTCTTTGATATGTTTTTTCAGGCTGCCCAAGCTTGATCTTAAGGCTATTAGTTCAGCCTGATTATATTCTGCCTTCTTCTGGGTTAACCATACTATACTACCATATAGGATTCTAGGAATTAAGACTGACATAATAAGTTTCTCAATTTGTTTAGTAGTAAGACCGGAGTAGAATTTGTTGATTTGTTGCAATTGTTGAAGCGTGTAATTATCTGATTTTTTGATGTGTTGCATGTGACTATAGAAGTTGAGCTTAGGGTCCAACCAGATTCCAAGCCACTTGACCTCATGATTTGGTTGCAGCATACTGTTGCCAAAGAGGAAGGGGGGAATTACAGGTTTTCTTTGTTAGTAAAATGAATTAATTGAGCTTTTTGCTTGTCAAAAATTGTGCCATGTTGTTTGGCCCAAGCTAGTGATCTATCAGCGTGTGTTTTGAGATAGACCAATTTTTCATTAAAAGATTTGATGGATTTTGAGTGGACTACATTTTCTATGAATTCTAATGACAAGCTTTGGGCGTGTGGATTGGGTGGATCTTTACTTAGTATACCTGAGTTGTATATGATATAGAGGATGACGCATTGAGGCAACCCGTTCTCTATTGTAAAGGTGTCTGAGAGGAAGTCCTGCATATGGGGGTTGGTCAATCTTTTGGTGAGGAACCCTTGTACTAGATGGATTAGATACCAGGGGGCAAAGACTTTTTTTGGAGAATATATAGTAGTCTCTTGCAATAAACTGATGGATAAGCTGACTTGACGTCTGGGAATAAAGCTGAAACCAACTGATTCTTGCACCATTTCTACTTGATCCAAGATATTAAGATGATTAAAGCATTCTCTGTGCTGTGCTTGCATCTCCCACCCATCTGGCAAGGTGAGATTACCTTAAAGTTTTCTTCCCAGTACGTGATTCTGCTAGTAATAATCTTTTCTACAATTTTACCCAAGCAACTTAATAGGGCTATTGGTCTATGGGAATTTGGTTTGGAATAATTGTCTTTGCCTGTTTTCCAGATGATGATTGTGATTACGGAATGTCATGCATTTGTGAAGTATCCAAGTTTAAAACAGACATTGAAGAGTCTGCATAATTCTTGGTTGATTGTGGGAAGCGCTAGTTTGATCAATTTGTTTGAGAGGTTGTCACCACCTTTTTCTTTCTTGTTGGGGGATTTTTCGACAATCTGTCTGAGTTCATCCGTCTCAAGGGCTGGGTGGTGAAGATGAGAGGTACAGATAAGTTACCGTTGATTAGCCAGAATGTCTGTTAGGTCAGCTTCAATATGGGCTACAGAAATCTCATAAAATAGGAGTCTGGCTTGTGTGTCTTTGTTGGTGGTCACTGTGCTGTCTTGTTGTAGAAGTGGGCCTACTTCTCCAGATGCTGCGGGCTTAGTATATCTGTAGGCCTTGGAGGTGGTGTCATCGCAACTGATTGGTAAGAACTTCTTCCAATGACTGGCTTTTGCATTGAGGACTTGACTTTTGAAGAATCTCTGTCATTTGTGGTAACATTTGTGCGCTCCAGGGAGGTTAAATTGAATCATCCATTGTTTGGCTTGGTGTTGAATTTTGAGAATCGGGTCAAGAAGATCCTTATCCCACCAGGCCTTGAATTTTTTCTGGTTAGTTTTTACTTTGTTCTCTTGGTCATGTGCTGCAGCAAGCATGATTTTTGACAGCCCGAGGGTACCTGTGTTGATGTCATCTTCTGTCAAGCACACTGGTGGGAGTAAGGGGGAATGTTAGCGGATTTTACTGTGGAAAAGATCAGTATCTATGTCAGTTAGTTTCAGTGAGATGTGTTCAAGAACAGGAGGAGTGAGGCGTAGGTTAGTGATAATAGCTACTGGTAGGTGATCCAATACTATGCCATTCTTTATCCCTTTGCAACCAGAAATTTTATTGGTAATATTCCAGCTAGTCCATATTTGGTTCACAGAAGTTGGAGTAGTTTTTGGGGAGAATGTTGGGAGTGTGCCTCTTGGGGATGCAAGTTTAAAGCCTTTTGAGCCGCAGATGTGCATGAGTTTTTTTGCCTGGGCTTCTGTACTGTTGTAGCTTGGTGAGTTCCAGTAGCTATGGTGTAGGTTGGAGTTGGCTGTGATGATGGATGGGAGATGTTGGTTGTGATGAAGGCGTACCCCGCTTTCAAGTGTGACCAATCCTCTGAGTGAATTTGGTGGGTCATACCACAAAGTGATGTGTATTTGAGGTATCTGGGAATTTGGCTCTTTGATGACTACCAATAGGATGATATCTGATTAGCTTGGTTGAATTGAGATTTGTGATGTACATTACCACTCTGGGTCATTCCTCCCAGGTGGTTGGATGGTGGTTGTAGGCTGTGATCAAGTGCCATTCTTTGTGCGTTGTAAAAGCAAGATTGAGGGAATTCAGCCCAAGACCCGAGCCCCAAGCCAGGTCCCCAAATGGGAACCCAACGGAGCCCCCAATAGGTCCGGTGTTTGGGCAGGCATTTTGAGATCCCTTTCATTTGGATATCCCCAAGGGTTGGGGTCCAGGTAAGCCACTACTTGATGGATGACTTGCATTGTAGGTTCAGCAAGCCCTGAGCTGGGTCCCCAATAGGTCCGGTGTTTGGGCAGGTGTCTTGAGGTCCCTGTTGCTCAGGGTCTGGGAAAGCCACTACTTGACGGATAGTGCTTGGGGCTCAGGCTGAGAGGGAATTAAACCACAGTTCTTGTCATGCAAGTACCAAGTATTGCATTTGAGTGAGTCCTTATAAGGTGATGTTTTGAGATTTATAACAGTTGAAATGGAGAGCTGAGAAGTTGGTTCAATGTGTTGGTAAGTTGTTAGGAGCATAGTTGAATTGTGTTGGATCTTTGTCCATTGGTGCTGGGTTTGGTGTTTGGTACTGGTACCTCTGACTCATCTTTGATTGTTTGTTGGTTAGTGATCTGAAATTGAGTGTTTCTTACAGGGAAATACAGGCTTTTAAGAGAGTGAGCATATTTAGCAAGGAATCTGTCAATTTGAGTCTTTGTTTGTTGGGCGTCAAAGCTCACACATTGGGAACAAGTTTGGCTAAAATTGTTGTTGGCACACTCTTTTGTATTATGGGGATCACCACATTTAACGCAGTGAGCAGTGAATTTGCATGTTGCTTGGGTGTAGTTAAGGTCTAGACAATTAAAACACATCATAGGAGCCTGAACATAAGTCTTACTTTTGAATCTGTTACCGTCATAATAAAGTCCACCTTTTTCTATCTTTTTTGCAAGTGATTTGACTACAAAGTTAATTACAATTGTTCCCGTCCTTTCTCTATTGTCTACAGGGTCTTTGATCCATTGAGCTGAGTGCATTGTGTAAAGTCTAATTGTGGGCCGGTACTTAAGCTGAACTGCCGGTACTGTTGAATATCGCCTCCGGATACTAAGGCGGTCAACAGTCTTATTAATATCTTGAAACACTCACATAGCGTCAATCATACTTCAAGACACTTCATTCAGTACCTGATATACCAACATTTTGTCGAAGTCATAAAGGATGGTCTTCTGCAAAGCTTCCCTCGTCATCATCATATCACACATCATCAACATTTCTATCGCTACTTCGAAGCTCACCCTAAACCCAACACCTCTTTCTCGAATCATCAAGCTTTCAAGTCATTCATTTCCGTATACAACAACAACACCTCCTGTAGTCGTTAGTAGAAGCTCAATCATGAATTCGAAATATTTCATCTTTATTGACTTATCCTCATAATCTCATCGATTCACAGATCTGGCATGGTCTAGGAGATAGCTATAAAAACCCGCAATTCGGTCGATTATCTGAATCCATCGCGGAACGCTACCCAGGAACGTCTGTATACTTGATACATCTTGCAGAAAGAGCCGATGAAGACCAGTGAGTGATGACATGACTATAAACACTTCGACACATGTTACTTTGGCTTACAGGTGATTCATTCGGTGTTACAGAAAAGCGACATGGTTCGGATCTGCAAATGCGGAAGTAGAGTGAGTATCATGAACGGTCATCCATGCAAGCTCACGATCTTGAAGAACAATCTTACATCAATTACCTACCTGCAACGATTTGTTCCTATGCCACTTTCTGTAGATATGTTTGTCAAGAGTTGAAGACGATAGATGAGCTCGCAGAAGGTTTCGATGGGATAGGATTTTCGCAAGGTGGTCAACTGATCCGAGCCTACGTCGAACGATGCAATCAACCACCAGTCAGGAACTTGATCACTATGGGCGCTCAGGTTCGCCATATTAGCATTCACATTGAGTACCCCACGAAGATACATCGAGTCTGACTTCTCTCACGTGTGAAGCATATGGGTGTGTCCGAATACCCTCCTTGTCGAGGATTCTTTGATGTTGGATGTCGAATCGTGAAACGTCTCATCAGCACTGGCTCGGTTTATTCGTCTTACGCGCAGGAACATAGTTGAGAACATCCCCTACAAAATTCTCAAAGACGATGTGATTTACTTACACTACAATCTTTGCTTATATTTCCCGAACCACAGTCCTTCCAGCTCAGTATTTCCGTGATCAAAGAGATCTGGAGCCTTACTTTGAGCACAATAATTTCCTTCGGGACATCAACAACGAACTTGCGGATGACTCACAACCGGCAGAAAATCTCACCTCCAGACCTGCTCTTCGTCAGGATCTTCCGCAGCAGCATCGGAATCAAACTTACAAAAAGAATATGCTCTCTTTGGAGAACTTCGTGATGTTCAGATTCAGGTCAGTCTTGTGCGAGTGCTTTTAACAGTCGGTCCGTTGAGGAAATTGATGTATCTTCTCCAAACAATGTAGCGAGGAGCAAATTGTCAAACCAGCTGCGTCAGCCCATTTTGGTGTTTCGACGAGTACTGAGGAATCAGTCCCCTTAGAACATCTACCGATCTATAAAGAGGTAATGATTACCTCACATTTCTTATGATTCTTTTTCGTCTCAGTTAACAATCGTCATATATCTTCCAACAGGACTACATCGGCTTGAAGCAACTTGACGAATCTGGTCGAATTGCTTATGGTATATGTGATGGGAGTCATATGCAAATTGGTGAACAGTGTTGGAATTCAGTACTCGATTGGCTCAGTACTGGTCATCAAGGCTTAGTCATACAAGCTCAAAGTTGATACCTCTTCTCACTTTTTTTTCCTCGTGTTGTTATATCACCCCTGCTTGCTGAATTAATTTGCGTTTTGATTGAATGCTTTGTGGATAAAGCTAATAGCTGTTGTACGACTATCCTATCAAGGTGAATGTATATACTACCATTCTTTGTTCAAAAACCCATGAGCTGGTAGTGGAATTTTGCGTGGCAATCTTGGTGCTTCGTGCATTCTGAGTATGCGAGAAAATGTCTTGCGATTCGATACTCTAATATTCGGGCCAACAATCATTCCTGTTATCGTCTAGTGGTTAGGACACCAGGTTCTGATTTCCCAAATTCCTGGGAACCCCGGTTCAAACCCGGGTAACAGGTTGCTTTTGTTGACCTGTTTTTCGTGTCATCCTATGTTTATGCTGTGTGCATCGAGGACAAAAATGTCATCCAGATTCCTACATTTTACATGCTGATCGTGATTTTTGATAATGATCACTCGCCGATGTACTTTGCGAGTTAGTTTTGCGGTCCACATCGCTACTCAAAGGCAACGCAGGTGTCTTATGAATGTGACCCGTTTGAGTCAAATGTGGTACAGACGCTTAATGTTTGTCTTTGTAAACTAGAGGTAGGAGACATGGACGATTTCACATTTGATGCCCAATGAGCGTTAATGAACTTTGTAACAGATCCCCTTTTGCCTCATCAAAGATCTTCAATCATTTCATCTGATCAAAGATCCAAAAAACTACACGCAAATGGAGAAATAATATCATATGGGGTCAAATCCAAGGCATCGGTTCTCAAGTGTCATAATGTGGTTTTGAAGTCCTTTGGTCTAACATGTTTTTCAACTAGTCACGAAGCAAAAGAGTAATAGTCGAAATGAAGTACGACAAACATCAATTAAGGTGAAGTTGCGTATAGGCATGTCGGGCAAGAAAGTCTTTGAGGGAGGAATAATTCGAGTGGAAACAACGTGAGGTATAGAATTTGTTGAGCTTGAAGAGCACCTGGGTCAGTACATGAGCAGTGAGCACCTGGGTACAGTATGTACAACTTGACAAGAGCTCCTGAACCGATGACAGGTCCTTGATACCCACCGATGCCGCCAAGTTTCCTTGTGATCATCCGTCCGCCGACGACTTTGAATTGGAAACCCATTGAATGTTTTTGATCTGCCTCCGAAGTCAGATCACGACCAACAACGGCATTCGAAGAGACCGTTCGACTTTAATAAGTATTCGATTATTCCTCTCACATGCTCTTAATTACTTACACTCCGCACTCGCCAAGGTCCCAGTCCATTTCAAAAAACCTTGCTGCACTCGATTCACACCAATCGAGAATCGACGTCGCAAGAAACTTCGAGAGTCCTGGAGCCTTTGATCAAGTCGGCGTACTTACTTATTGATTTATCACACACACACTCAAATTGAATCCCTGTGATGCGATTTCTCTAATTTAGGGCACGAATTAAGAAAGGACTGTACTGAGTTGGGAGATTGTACTGCATGACCCCAGATATGCCATGACTCACATCAATCAATCGATATATTTAAGTATATCGTATCAAATTTATCATTTACAGTATACTGAAGAGAGTGAGACACTCTTGACGGACATCGGTTGAGCGACTTGGCTGCCCAAGCCGCTCCTCGCTCGGTATTGTGAATAAACGTGAACGTGTGAAGACAAAAAACTTCCCTACTTGAGTGGCTGGCGGCTTGAAACGCACCGAGGTGAGATTGCAAGCTGAAGCCAACAACAGGGACTAGACCACTGCGTCAGATACAAGCGCGTCGTATCACTCATCGTGACAAATGGATTTGGCTATAAAACCTGAACCTTGGAGCGTGTTTGCAGAATCCCTCATCCTCATCCAACCCATACACTGTTACGAACGCTTCTCTAACCCAGTTAACATCACCACTCTTTATTACTTACCCTCATCAGATTAAAGATTTTTTACGAACACATCTTCTAACTCCACATCATGCATTTCACACTCTCACTATTTGTTTTGTTGGCTGTCTTGCAAGTTATTGTAGCTTTACCAACTTTCTCTTCTGCTCTTGATGCTCCAGCTGTCTTGGCCCGTCGATCTGACCAACAGACCGGCGTTGATAGCACCACTGTCAAGGAGAAGTGTCTCGGTGGAATGGGCATGGGTGGATTAGGTATGGGAGGAATGTGGGGAGCCGGTGGTTTCCCATTCACCCAAGGATTATTCGGTGGTCTTATGGGTCAATTCGGTATGGGTGGTGTCTGCTCGCCATTCATGGGTGCTGGTTTCGGATGGGGTCAATGTAATGTCATTGCCGCATGCCCCGGTGCTTTCAACATCTTCCAAAACCAATTCCTCCCTGGACTTCAGGGTCTTGGTTTCGGCGGAATGGGTGGAATCGGCGGTGGTCTCGGTTTCGGTGCTGGAATCGGTGGCTTCGGTGGTCGAACCATCTTTGGCTTGAACGACCAACAAATGAAATCCGTCAGTCTTTCCTTTCATATCGTTAGTTTTCATCCTCGGCGTCTCAAATGCTGACTCATTATCATCTTGTCTTCCCCCTTGGGCTTGTAGGACACCAAGGCTTTGACTCGTCGATCAGACCAACAAACCGGCGTTGATAGCAACACAGTCAAAGAAAAGTGTCTCGGTGGACTCGGTATGGGTGGAATGGGTATGGGTGGATTAGGTATGGGAGGAATGTGGGGAGCCGGTGGTTTCCCATTCACCCAAGGATTATTCGGTGGTCTTATGGGTCAATTCGGTATGGGTGGTGTCTGCTCGCCATTCATGGGTGCTGGTTTCGGATGGGGTCAATGTAATGTCATCGCCGCATGCCCCGGTGCTTTCAACATCTTCCAAAACCAATTCCTCCCTGGACTTCAGGGTCTTGGTTTCGGCGGAATGGGTGGAATCGGCGGTGGTCTCGGTTTCGGCGCTGGAATCGGTGGCTTCGGTGGTCGAACCATCTTTGGCTTAAACGACCAACAGATGAAATCCGTCAGTCTTTCCTTCATCCTCAACTTTTCATATCCTGACTCATTGTCTCGTTGTCTTCCCCGTTCGCCTTGTAGGACTCTAACGCTGTCTGAGTGCCTCAAACGAATTTCAAAATTGGTCTATGACCGTGGACTTTTACAATGGTTTGTCATCCAATCTTGGTCCTCTTTTGTTTCGTCCTTATGCTAATGATGCCTTTATTTTTTGCGCTTCAGATTTTTATCTTATGAATATCCCATGATCTTGATGTAATTTAATGAGATACAATCGATGCCCCTTCTTTTCTCTAATGTTGTTTTTCTATACCTCACGCTGTTTTCCCTCGAATTGCTCCTCCCTTAAGGACTTTCTTGCCCGACATGCCTATACGCAACTTCACCTTAATCGATGTTTGTCGTACTTTGTTTCGCCTATTACTCTTTTGCTTCGTAACTAGTTGAAAAACATGTTAGAATAACTTAGGATAAAGGACTTCAAAACTACATGTCTATGTGACACTTCGAGAACCGATACCTCGAATATTGCCAGGTCATCAGTGATCAATTAACCTTATGCCTCAACAGAGACCGCTATTACACACATTCTAGACGCACCCATGTTATCATTCACCCATCGATCCCACTTATGATTGAGAAACGAGCAAGTAATGATCTGCATCATACAACATAATTACAATGTCATCAAGTTTTCAGGCAAAGCGGCTATCTTTTCCAGAGAAGGAAACAAAATTGAACGCCTGGATCAGAACCCACATTTCTTGGCTTGTTCAATGCTCTTCGCTCTACCTGAACAAGTCCATCTCGGCGAGCGAGAAGCTTGATCAAAACCCTGATAGAAAACATGTTCATCTCTATTATATGTTCAGACTTTCTGCAAAACAGCAAGAAATGAGACAATCGGCAACGTAGGTCTGTCGAAACATGGATTTTCGTGGTTCCATCACCTTAACCAGGTCACATCTCTTCTCCCGTTGACCGGTTCCCAAGTTTGACATAGGCCACGATGGGTGAGCATTCTGGTTTTCTTAGTTATTCAGGCCGGTTCACTCGGGTCGCATGTTGTAAGGCGTAATCAGAAATTTGTACGGGCTGATTTGTGATGTACATACACCATGCGAAAGAACAAGGAAGTAAGTAGCTTGGTCCAAGATTTCTAATTTGCGTTGCCCAATCATCTCAAATATGGAGCTGATTAACCTGGGTTTGGGTGAAATTCGCATTCGTCAAAACTGCGGCTCTTACGGCGATGAATCCAAGCGGGATCACTTGCTCATTTCTTTCGGCAGCTGATGCGGATCTTGCATGGTCACCGACGATCACTTTGGTCTGTTGATGCTGTCTGGTTCGATTTTGTTCGACTGTCACTGGTGAACATGCTCCCCTGACCGTTGAGTCTTTCGCTATCAACAGCCTTGGAATTACCTCGCTCACTGACCCGATACTTGACGCTTCGTTCGCAATCACACTGAATGTGCCTTTCTTTGGGTCAGTTCTTGAGAATCGAATTCGATTTTGGACGCTTAAAGCCATCGGAGTGCATCAAACAAGTCCATCATCTCAGTTTTTTAATTTTTGGCCAGTCTTCTACTCTCGAAGAGATCCTTAAGCTATTTCGAATATCTACTTTTAATTCACAAAACCTCATCCCTCTAGCATTCTTCATCTTCTTTATATACTCCCTGAATTGATCTATTCGTAACCAGTTGAATCCGGCCTTCACGAAGCTCCCAATATCCATCTCATCTGCATCCGTCCAGACTTTTCATTCGTTTGATTCACTCATTTTTACTTTTGTGATTTTTCCTTTTTTTTTTCTCAGAAGGTCATTCTTTGCGTCTTTCGAGGAAACTACAAAATTTTCTGACTTCCCAATTGGCAACATGCGCACCAGCACAGCCAACACGTTAACTTTGCTTTTATCCACTACCGGGCTTGTATCGGCTCAGTATACAACTCCTACTCCTACTACCTCGGGATATGGGCCTGCCACTGTATCAGGACGTCCACTTCCAAGTGATATGAGCTCACCCAAGATGGTGACAGCTCAGGTTAAGTCAGATGCTCATTCAGCCATCGAGGCGTTTGCTGGAGCGGTCACGGCCTCAGCTGGAAGCTCCACCACTCAATCGTCCCGTGAAACAGCTCAATTATTTCAGAATATTGTCAAAGGCGGTAAGATAGCTTCTTCTCCATTGGGCCAGTTTTATAGTAGGATCTCATCGCTGACCTCATCTTATGGATCAGCAATTTCATATCCATTGAACCAAAACATTGGCTCCAATCCAGCCCCCTCTCAAGAACGTTTGAATGCGATGGCAGATGCGATCAACAAAACTCTTAACAGCATACAAGACACTGCGACGAAGATCCTTTCCTCTAGTCAGGGTGCTTTACACTTCAACGACCTGAAAGATTGTATTGGTGGACTAGTTCAGCAGGGAGGTCTGCATGACGGGGAAAGTTGTGTAGTGGTATGCTTAGCTTTTCACAACATATCCTTCCGCCGAATCTCCTTTGTCTGACCACTCCATCTAATTAGAATGGCATGTCGGTGACTGGAGTTTCCAACGTGAGTCTCAATCATCCAATCCCGTTCGAAACGAGGGGATGAAATCTGTGCTGACTCTTGTTATAACTTTTCAGCTTATGTCCAGTGTACTCAAGACGTTTGGAGGTAATGGGATCCCTCAATCTATTTTACACGATGCTTCCAAGGCACTCGATCCTAGTTTCACTGCTGTTCTTCCTGGCGAGAAGAAATTTTATGACTCCGTCAATAACGCTATCACTTCAGTTCAGGCTAGTGTCAGTGGTCAGCTTGTTGCGGCCTTGAACGACGCTCAAAATTGTTTCCAAGATGCTATGAAGAGTGATGCTAGCTACCCGGACAAGATGAAAGCTACCCAGAGTTGTATGCGCTCCCCTACTGGCAAATCAACATACAACGATTTGAAGACACTTTACCTTTCAGTTACCAATCAGGCAAGTCACCTTCAGGATCATCCATGTAAAAGAATTGAAACTGATGTTCTTATCGTTTGTTATATTGACAGTTCGTTGGTTACCTTCAACCAAACATCCTTGATTCAATTCACACAATTGCCGATAACTATTTGAATACAAGCTCTCAAACTGACACGGACAAGTATTTCCGTAATGCTATTGCTCAGAGTACATCTTCGATCGTCGCTTCCAACGCCGGAAACCAAGTTCGTGTCTTCCTCTTACCGTACCTTTTGTCGTTTATTTCCGTCTTACTGTTGTTCTTTTGATAATCTCACAGGTCACTTACGCCTACAAGATCGCAGACTGTCTTGATACTTTGGTCGGAACCACCAGCCCGACTTCAGCCGCTAATATTGCCGCTACCAATCACTGTCTGACAAAGGTATTGAATTTCCCCTTTATATGACACTTTCTGCTGAATCTCACAGCGTACGGTTTTCTACTAGCCCAATGGACCCGCGGCGTCAGTCAAAGAAATCGTGTATGGATACATTCAACAGGTGAGTGTCTTTCAACTCTCTCTTGATGACTATCAAACTAATTTGCTTCGCTTTCTCAAGATGTATGGAGTTCTACCAGCGTCACTAGCAGCCAAGATCGAATCTACTGGTGTACAAAACCTAGACCCTAAAGATCCGCATTACGCCTCCAAGGTTCAAGCTCTTCATGAGACCTTTGAAAAGACCAATGTTGGACCTGAATACGTGTCTTGTTACGAAGCATTTGTGGATTGTTTGTTTGACGCCTCAAATGGAGCACTCGAACACCCAGGTAACACTCAACAGGCTTGTCTTCTTGGTGACTCTTGCAAGACTACTCCAGATGGTAAAAAGAATTTGGCAGTACCTATCGGTCGTCGCGCGCTCGCAACTCACCATATACGCTCTGTTCCACAACAAGCTCGTGTTGTACGAAGATACTCAAGTAGCTCAAACCAACATTATCTCCTTGATAGCTTTGCCGCGATCATGAAGCCAGTCCGATGATAGATTTTGTAAAGGCCTTTTAACAACGCCTGAAGATTATCTGTGCTAGATTGGTAGTTGATTGTTTAGACTATCATACATACATGTACCTTCCTCGTCACTCATTGCTTCTTTTATCTTTACTCATGTGGTTGCAAACACTCGAGAAGACGGTCTCTTCTACTTATACTGACAATTTTGGGGGATAATCTATTCCATATTATGCTTTGTGTTTTCTTTCGCTCTACTTGTGGTGATGTACACTTTTGTTTTGTTCTTCGATTTGCTCTGATACATGGTCTTTCATTACCATTTGCATCATTCCATCTTTAGTTGAGAATTTACATTCTGGCTATGGCCGAAAGAAATAGCGCTTGAGATGCAGACACACCTGAGAGCGTAAAGATATTCGACTCCGTCGTTATAGCCCAACGATGATTCACATACCCGATTCACACCTGCTGAGTTGACCTCCCAGAGTAGTTGATTGTCTGGTGCAAGAAAACACTGATGATTGGTATGAAGACGTTTGAGATCGACATGTACATATGTATCAGACTGTGAAGTCATGCTCCTATGGAAGTAGTTGGCTGCCAAAATTCCCAAAGAAGCCAGTTGCTTTACTCTTTGAACTTGTAGAGAAACTCTATGACCAAGATACCGAACCGTCACCAAAGCTTAGAAGCGCCTCTGCCGGTACAATACCAACACCCGTTACCTTTGCTATTCTTTATTCATGGGTGATGAACAGTCCTGATCAAAAGAAACACCCCAGCTTGTCACTTTCTTCCCCAGATTGGGTGACAAGTGGTATGATACCAGAATCTCGGTCATTCCCAATGCAAGTACAGTCGCGATTGGTCCAAACCTTCATTCAGGGATAGTGTGAGTGAGGCTCGACTGTCACTGCGGGCTTCTCATAGATTCCAAACTTGCTAACACCTTCAAACTGAAGGAATTCCTGTTGGAAGACCCACCCTCAAGACAGCACCTTCCAATTGAGAAACGTATAGTAGAAGTATCATGGTTGAACAAGAAACGCGTTTTGGTGCGATTGTATCTTATGCAAAAACAGAATCAAGTTCACATATCATACATTTCATGTGCTTTGAGAACAAAGTCAATCAACTCAATCTTTATCTCATATGACAAAAAAATCTTTAAGCTAGGAAGTAGTTCAATAAAACAAATCTAAACAGTCTTAGAAAAGGACTACGAGAAAACCTTAGTCTAAATGTTGTCTACTGACTACAAAAAAACTTCTCAGACTTGAAACCACTCGAAAACGAAACAAATGTAAATTCAAAAAAGAGGAATATACAGTACCGATTCATCCGAAACTTTTCAATGCAATACTAGGAGAAACACTTGCTGGATTACTAGATGTAGACTTCAAAGTAGATTGGATTGATCCTCTTAAGGCATTCTCTAAACAAGATCTTTGATCGGCTTCTAAAGCATTAGTAGCCTCTTTGAATGCTGCTGCATCTAAAGAAGCAAGTGATAGGATATGTTGTATCGCAATAGGTCGAATACCCAAGCTCGATTCTGATAGAAGCATCAAGTAAACTGGTAAAAAAATCGACATTGTCTGTGGCCCTACAAGCATCAATATCGAACAATCATTAGCGCTCTCTCCTCATAGGTAAAGATCTTGGTTTGACATGACATAAATTTACTTTGCTCTACCTGCACAAATGACAAGATACCACTAAACGTTTTGAGTACTTCGGAAACCATACCTAGATGTACAGGTTCAAATTCACTCCGGCCGGCCAGTTTGGCCAAAAAGTCTATTAGTGCTGGTAAAAGTTGAGTGAGTGAGACTTGTAGAACGCCAGAGACTCGATTTTTGGTCAAAATTAGGGATTTGGCACAATGAAGTGCTGTTGTAGCGGTCTATTGTAGTAGGAATTGAGGGTGAATCAGGCAAAACTTCTCGAAGGTTTTTAACACTCATGACGTACCTCCTGTTGATCTGACATGATGTTGGTCGTAATCAATGAACAACAGTGCTCTAATGCTGTTCTCGAAACTTTCACACCAGAAGGTAAGCTGGTGAAGATCAAAACACAAGCCAGCAAATTGTTACGAGAACTGGTATTTGAGGTCGCCTCTTGTCTGTAAGGCATATGATCAGTCGGAGGCCAGAGCGGGTTGATCATGTCATGAAATAAGTATAATACCTTGTATCTTCGACTGTTTGAAGTGCTTGTGAGAGCAAGCCATGAAGCACACTCGACAGAATCTCAGATTCTTGTCCTTCGGGCTTCAAAGCAAAACCCCGCTCAACAAGAGTTTTTAACGCGGGTAGAGCAGGTCCCACAAGATCAATACCCGCCGTCCGATCCTTCAGTATCTCTGGTGGTCACGCAAATCATATAGCCCAAAATCAACGGAAGCCCACATTAAAAGGACCTAATAAAGCGAGGCGCACCGCTAAAAAGACCCAGAGCTACACCATAAACCCGATCTTGACTCTCAGGGTAGACTACGATCAGCTAGATCTGCGCAAGCACTGAAAGCGGAGATGACCAGGGCAGCATAATGGGCAGGAGCTTTCCGGGCTGGAGACGCGTCCATTAGACCATCATTGTGACATAAGCAAATCGGTGAGAAATGCATAGGGTCGTACCTTTAGATGCAGCCATAGAAGACATGGAAGGTATGGCATTTCTTAGAAGTTGTATTATGACTCGCAGACATTGGTTCACTTGCAACCTACCAAACATACAGCGGTCTACTAAGGTAAGTCATGGGGACTTTGAGCCAAAGAGGATGATATGATGACGTACGCAGTATCAGGTTCATTTGCCTTCTGTGAAGGTCCCAAACAGCCAAGTCCAAGTTGTAGGATACATCGAACCACTAGCACCTGCGTCCGAGCAGTCTCCGTGGCAGCCAATCGATAACATAAATTGCATATCTCACTAAACACTGCGCTGTCCTTTTTGAGGCCATGGATACCAGCAACCTCCTTCTGTAGCAATGCCTCCAATGCTACAAGCGACGTTTCCATCACCTGCGCCGCAGATGAAGCTGGGTCATCTGTGCCAGCCGATGCGGTTAGGGCTGCAGCTTCGTATACCAGGCCGAGAAGAACGTGAAAGTACATCGCAGGCTCGTCACGTGGTTCTACCGAGTTTGTGGTCGGTTCGGTGATCACTTTTTCTGTGTTGGGTATATCGGCTCCATCCAGGGCACGAAGGATAAATGGCTCTTTGGCTTTGATGAGATAAGCGGTCGCCCTCATCATTTTAAGCCAAGCGCTTTCGTAATACTACAAAGGTCTATCATCAGTTCTCATACATTAGCGCCGTACGATAGTTGAAGGTATCTTACTGGTAGCCATATCTCACGAGTAAATCCTCTCTGCATTGTATCGAAAGGATTAGAATGACTACTGCCGGTGGACGAGGCTTCTTCGTCCGATTTCAAACGAGCATACTCCCGCAAGGACGCCACCCAAAGTGGACAAAGTAAAGCCAGATGTGGCTTGATTACATCGCAGAGATAGTTCTGTTTGACCGAAGTCACTTGGAATTCAGCCCAAGCAGCATAGACTGCTGTCTTAATCATTACCGATGCCGTAGAGCTGAGTTCCTTCATCTCGCCCAGTGAAATGATTTCAGTATCTATATCGATTTATAAGGAAGCACTTTAGAAGCCATATTCGTCTGATATGAAAGTTTGTGACCACCAACCTCTACAGCTTTCTAGAGCAGATGTCAGCAGTTTTAGCATTCTCCCCATCTTGTCTATCTCTTTCACAACACCCGATCCGACAAATACCGCGCAAACTTGAATTGCCGACGCCAAGACTTCAGGAAAGGAGTCATGTGAAAAGGCAGGAGTCAGAGCGGCAGCGATCGGAGCTTGATGTTGTTCAAGCAAGGGCGCTTCATCGAAGTCTAAATCAGATGAGTATTTGAAGTTCTGGCAGCCGATCCTCAGCATCGACAGCCTAAGATACTCCGCGTTTCTAGAGAATTTTCACTCACTTCAATTACGTCTCTCAGCACATTTAGCCCTTCCAATCGGATCTCCATAATACTTGCTGTACTCGCCGTGAAAGCCATCTTGATCAGGTCAGATACTCGGCTGATCATCAGAGGTCGGAAATTCCCGAATCCTTTGGATTTAGCTATCTGGGCACTGAAGTGTTCATTTTTCTTACTTCGGATCAACGTCAAGAACACCTCATGGAGGCATTGTAAGGCGAATAACTGCGTTCTCCAGCGCGAGTTCGTGTGAGATTTGTTAGCATTAGGACCCCCATTATCTTTCAAATCTAATCCTTGTGACTCTTCATCTATGAATCCTCCCCCGGCACCTTCTTCCTCAACAGCCTTCACTTGAGCAGTAGTACTCCGTGATACAATTCTCATACATAGATCAATCCAAGCCGTTGGGTTAGAATCAGCTGTTTGTCTAAGCCAACTTTTGATCGAATCGCGAACTCCTTCGATGGTAGGATCTTCATCTAGAATCGAAAACAAATTCACTACCAGCCGGTCACCCCCGATTTTTGACATCAACGCCGCATTTTTTTGCACCAATTGGTAAATCGAGTTGATCGAAGCCACTTTCAATGTTCGTCGATTGGAAGACAAGTGTTTACGCAGAGTTTGAATCAATTGTGTCAAGTTGATCGATTCAATAGAGAACATAACAAAGTGTTGAATTGACTTCAAGGCTTCAACCTTGATTCCATCATCCGCTTCTTCGTTCAACTCCTCATTCAGCAATTGTAACAAAATCTTTGCCTGGCCGCAAGATGACAGTTCAGGGCCCAAAACTCCAATGACCGCATTCAGTATCTTGCAAAAATTTTGATAGGTTGGCAGGTTACCCCGAATGTTGACGTATCCGGTCGAGCCAGATTCGACCTCGTGACTGTCGGTACAGTATAGCTTCACAACCACGTCAAGTGTCGAATTCAAGAACGGCGAGTATGATAAGCCTGCGGTATGGATGACCTCTGATAGAGCTTTCAGCGCCCAAAAATGTACCAGAGGGTGAGGATCTGCACTGAGGGACATCAGGATATCCACAACGGTCTTGAGGACTGCACCAGCAGATAAAGACCCCACTTGGGTATAAATTTGACTGAAACTTAAAGCATAGCCTGACCGTGAATGTGGGTCTGTGTTATTGACAATTTGCGTGACACAGTGTTGAATCTGATTCACCATAAAGGTGTTTCCGGCCAGTGCACATACTCTTCCAAACGCTTCAGCCGAAGCAGCTCTGATTCGAGAGTCCATATGAACGAGACCTTCTTTGAGAATATCTTTCATGAGAGATGCGACCGAAGTATCAATAGTCTTTGATCTGCCTGTGTAACCAGAGGACATACATGTCCGGGTCGACAATAAAAATGCAGTGATAGAATTGGCCAAGATCGCCATCTTTCGACCAGGATTCTTCTCGGTCTTCATCGAAGTGACGTGACTGTATAATCTCTCTAGGATAGCTACTTGTTGCTTCGTGTTGACGAGTGGCAAGTAAAGCGCAAATAATTCTATTGCGGAATCGATCATAGATGTTGGGATGGGTGGCGCGGGTAGCACCGTCTCATGTCCCATCATACCGATCGGCCCATCGAGTGTTTTCGGAGTGCAAAGGACCAGAAAATCGTGTTCATTGCTTTCGATCGAAGATTGATGCAACACTGACTCGATTGCTACATCGGTCAAATCCCGATTTAGCCAATCACTAACCAAGCCTCTATCTCTTCCAACAGATGCGGAACCCTCGTTACTTTGTTCGATGCTTTCATTTTCTTTCAAAAGGCCAGTGACTCCGAAACCGAAACCATCGTTAGAGTCCCATACACTAGTGAAAACTTTTTGTGCTGGCACTGATTGCCGCTTGAGAGGATGAGCCGGTGTACTTCTCAGGATCTGCCATAAGAGACAGAGTCATATCCAACAAATTAATCTGATGGGCTTCAACTGACGTCATCGAAATCTTACTGAGAGCAGTAAAACATTGAAAGACTCTTCGACGCATGAGAAAATGTCGGTCAATCAGGTTCATCTTCGAGCTCGCAAAAGGAGCCTGTTCGTGTTCAGCTTGTAGATACTTCTTCTCAAAGTCACCCAAGAACGCTAAAGCGTTATTCAGCATCACTACAATTCTCCGAGCAACGTCGAGTGTGACTAACTTGTCGCCATCATGTTTCAAGAAATTGAGAATTGCACCAAGAGTACATTCTCGGATATGAAGTAGGAACCCCCAATCTCCGTCACTTCGAAACTGATTATTAGTAGCATCTTTTGCCATCGGTTTGGGTAGAGCGTTTTTCCAAAGTAACAACAATTGTGAGAGGTGCAATTTGACAAAGTTGGGGCCTAATGATGTTAGCGCGCTGACTAAGATCCAGGTCACCTGAATTTCGAAGGCTGAGATTTTCAAGGAGTGACTACCACTTTGCTTGAGTAGTTGGATGGCGACAGACATCACTTTGGAAGATACATCAAACGAAACATACAAAGGCCTCAATGATATCACACTCATTAATCCAGCTAGTCCATGTGCGTGGCCAATCGCCCTTTTGTTAGTATCTGGTGGAGCTGCAGGATTTGAGAGTTGCGCCAGATCTTTATTGAGTAACTCCAAGGTGTGAGTGATCGTGTTAGTGAGCTTGATAGGCGCGACATAGCAGTACGTCCTCAAACACAAGGCTGCTGCGATTTGGACCGAGTATGAGGAATGACCAAGTAATCTGATCAAAGGATTGTATAAAACCTCTTGAATAGGAAGCGTGGCGCTACCGACTTGTTTCAAGAGGTTTTCCACTTCGTTCAAAGCGATCACCAGGGAATATTTACTCGGGGGTTGTTGAGTGGGCATCAGCGCTGGCCATTTGTTGAGTATAGAAGAAGAAATTTCCCTGATTGCCACGACTTGACCCTGCTCGGAGAGCAGACGGACTGAGATAATATCACGCAGAAGTATACTCGCCATCTTTCGAGATATCAGAGTTTCGTGTCGGAGCACGGCTGGAGTGAGGCTAGATGATTGTGAAGGCTTCCAACATCCGATGACATTGATGATATGTTGTAATATCTCCGGGTATTGCTGTTCGACCCAGGTAGATCCAAGTAGTGTTAGTAAGGCCCCGTATGCATCGATTAGTCCCAGTCTAGTCCGTCTAGTGGTAGAAGGTCTGGAGTATGGAGTACTAAGTAGAGCTAGCATCTCCTCAGGTTTGAGTAGAGTCTTGCCTTTCTCTTCTGCAGTCATCGAATTCGGATAAGGGTCATCTTCCTCCATCTCCGATCCATCTTTCTTTTTCTTAGACTTGGCGGAAGCGCTTAATTGATTGTTAGCATTTGCAGCTGAACCGGCAATTTGGGTGGAGGCCAGTAGGTTAGCGATCAGTCTCGAGAGTGATCGGCGGGTGACAAAGTCTACAGTATCTAAGCCTTTGACACAAATCGTAATATAACTTTCGATATCGCTCATTGAACTTAAAAGATTTGAGGATCTATCTGATAAACTTAAAAGACATTCCACCGTTCCTCTGATGATCGAATAAGTTTTATCTGCGAGTGTAGCTCGAAGTGTCTTGAGGACGTCCTTGGCAAGATTATCTGAGGCTGTGAGAGTTTTGGAGCCGATGATGAGTGCTGAGTTCAAGCAATGTAGAGCTTGATATCTTAGTAGGGGAGGCTTGCGCAAATAAAGATCTCAAACGGCCAATAAGTAAGGAAAAGAAGAGGTAATTGTATCATGCGGATGAAGGTGCAGAAAGTTTGGAAAATAACTCACCGAAGTGTTTGCCTTGATGACCTTGAGTGATGTCAATACACTTTCAGCAAACTGAGACATTACTTGTGAGCCGTGAACCTTCATGATCTCCCCTGCAACATAAAAGCATGACCTAAGAAAGAGGTGATCAATTTGGTTAAAAAGAGGAATCACAATCAAAAATAGATTGAGACAAACTCAAAGCACTCACACTCGGTATGACCTATTGTCGAGTGTAACCTTGGAGGGCTCTGTCCCAGCGACTCTCAACAAATTTCCTACAACATCAAAAAGTGTTCTCTGCTCTGCTCGATCAACTATGTAGACCTCGGGATTCCATCAGTCTCGAAACATACATCTTATTGATACTTATAAACAGTGATGCCCACATAGTTTCACCAATATACGTGCGATCATATTCCTGATAGGCCTTCCAGGTGCTGGAGCGGGTCGAGAAGTAGGGGCAATTTGAGTAAGCAACCGAACTAGATCGGACTCGATTTGCGATTGAGAAGCTCTAAGTGTATCCTATGATCAAACGGATAAAGCTTCAGTCTCGATGCCGTGATCAATTTTAAAAGACAGAGATCCAATTCACCTCATCAGATGCGTCAAGATCGTTTTGAAGTTTGTGAAGCCATTGCAGAAGCCAAACCTCTCCTCGATCAGCTACGGTGGCAGCTGCCAGGCCATCAAGATCCAAGGCTTCAAGTGATGGTTTTGATTCTTTTTCAGGATTTTCTACCATCCCCGAACGAGTGACTGCTTGATCGAAAGAGATGAGGATTGAGTGATTAATTTGACTGAGCCTGTGAAGAAGTTGAGATGAAGTGACTTGAAATTCGGACAGGATTACAATTTGGAAACGGTCGAAGTTGGAATTGATCTCTGGTATTTAACGAGTTTCACAATTTTCAAACTGAGCCCGCTATGTACACCTCTTGAGCCTCAATCGCTTAATCACATAAATTGCTCATCACTTCTTCCGAACATGAATACTCAAGGTAACACTCGGAACATCGATGTGTATCCGCCACATAAAATTGTAAGCCAGAAGCACTCTCAATGGTCTAGAACTACAAAAACGGTTGAACTTTAGATGGGAATTTGTAACACACTCCGATTGGCAAGCATGGGCAGATGCTATGGAACGTCATCACACTGTGGAACTGAGAGTCAGTAGCCTATCATGTTCTATATTATATATTCACCTTATCATTAGTGTGCAAGCGGATGGCAGGTATGGAAACTATATCATCTATCAGGTTCTCACACATTTTGCAATCACATCAAGAAAGTCCTCAATTTCGTTCCATATTCTCCAAACACAAGCATCAAAAAAATTGACAAAGGCATCCCAACAACCATGTTAAATTTATACTGACCACACCTGAGCCGAATAAGGTCCCCAATCTGATCCTGCATCTTTGCGTACGCGCCACATCATGCTAATCTCAAGTTCGCGTCCGTTGTCAGGCTGAACGGACCATGTTGTGACCCCATCCAGCTCTGTGTCTATAAGTTCCACACCAATCAATAAATAACATTAGACTTCTAACAGATTGGCCGTGATTGAAGGAAAGCAAAACACTAACCGGAAGTGACATCAAAGGGTTCTTTCAGCAAGAGTAAAGTTTGGTGCCAATGTGTGGAGGTAGCTTTAGCACTGGTCGAAAAACCAATTTCACCTTCACTTTTTTTCCAGTTCTGTTCATCTTCCAATGCAAGACCTTCAACGAGTCGACCATCAATTGTGAAAAAAGTATCAAACCAGATCAAGAAACCATTGAATTCTTGATTTGCTTTCAATTGATCACAAAACCGGAGAGTAAATGGCTTAGTGAACGATATACAGTCCTTGAGTTCAGATGACATTTTGGTGGTGTGCACATCTCGTAAACAGGTGGACTGAGTTAAGATACCCTCAGATAGAAAGTCCTCAAGGAGACCCTCTTCGTACATACGTTTCGTCATCGACTCACGCATCTTGAATCCATACTTGTTTTGATCCCACCAAGATACCTTTTCTTTAAGCCAAGTCTCATCACTCCAACCAGCCATTAAGATCGAACATTGAGAAGGCGCCATGAGACCTCCAGAATCAATGGGCTTCAAAAATCGATCTCGTGCGATGAGTACTGAAGGGAGAAATACTTCATACAAGCATGCATAACCCATCCATTCAGAAATGATAATATCCACCTTTTCACCATCTAAATCACGTTCAATATCTAAAGTTTCAACCTTTTTGTTCAGGACTTTTACAACATCTGAGATTCCGTTGGCTTTGAAGTTTATGACCGCATTGGTGGCGATCTGACTTGCATCAACTGCATATACTCTTTTAGCGCCAGCTTGAGCAGCAAAGAATGATAAAATTCCTGTTCCACATCCGATGTCCATTACCCGCTTGTTATGGAACAAATCTGGATTGGAGGTGATAAAATGCCGGTATGAGTCGGTGCGTACTTGATCCTGGATCATCGTCCAATGTATACCTTCGTGGGCGTAACTAGAGAAATAGTGAGTGTCGTCGTCTCGCTCTGCTTTAGGCTTCGTTGAGTCGGAGGTGACGCGGGTATCCTCGAGCAAAGAGCTGGTGTCTCCGAGTAATTTGCGTAATCGAGAATGGTCTTGTCCTAATTGCTCGAGCTGGATACGCAGCCGTTCAATCTCCAGTTGGGAAGTGCTGTGTCGATTTTCTGCGAGCCCGCCATTGGGAGCAGAAGTCGTTGACTGTCCTGTCACGCCAGCCAGTGGTGAAAAGACCGCCTGATCGGTCTGTTCATCCTCAAAATCGTATACTAAGACGTTGAACAAGTCAATCTTTGGGAAGATTGGACAACTCTGAAGTGAAAAGCTTGGAGGGATGATTGCCTACGTAGCATTCCATCCTCGGGCAGGAGGGGGATAAGCCATTCATCAGATTCATCAAGCATCCAACTTTCTTTTCCCGTTAAATTTTCTAATTCCACTTTTCTCCTTCCATAATCATTTCCTGAACGAATCCAGTTAATAAGCTTGATACGACCGGTAAAATCCAAACGAAGCCGGTTGATTAAACTTTTGATACAAAAATTGTGTTTGCGAATATCATGTTCAAAAGCTTCTTCTACTGATGATAGTTTCAAGGTCGGATGTATCAATGAATAAGTCGGTGTGCTGATATCTTCTTGCCAGTCGTCCCATTCATTGTTCTCTTCGCCCTCGTCTTCAGATTCGCTCTGTGATTCACTGTGGCTGTCGACATCAATTTCCGCATGTGCTTTCCGGGAACTCGGACCTACCATCATGGATCTTGATTTGGCATTCTCTGCATCGGATGCGGTATGAGGTTGTGTCATTTCGTATGGAAGCTGAATCAAACTTCTATTCCGCCAAAAAAAAATTGTGAGCTGTATGTATGCGTTACATATGCAATTGCATGTGAAAGACGTGGGCAGACACTTCTGCGCAGCAGCGTACACAACTCAAAAGTCAATTGTAATTTGGATTGCAGTTGTACATGCATATGAATTTGATGTACTGTCGTTTTCATAATGAATGAAAAATTTTTCCAAAGTTACGGGCCTTGAGGACCGTGCGCGGGGCGCCGTTTTTCGAATGCTGAGTGCCAAACTTCGCCCATCTTCCCTTTCCCTACCCACCATCTACTCAAGCCTTCGGGTACCGTCCTGAAAGGACACCCATCAAAAAAAACCTCATCCGCCCACCACTTCTCACCGCCCACTTTTTTTTCCGATTTTTCCCCATTTTTCGAATCCCTCAAATCATTCGACGGCCAGATGGGATTCACGTCCTACTCCGAGGACACGAAGCTCCTAGCTACCCGAATGGCGATCGAGAACGTCGACCTCAAGGTGATAAATACCACCCTTCGCACGTCCATCTCGGCCACATCTCTTTGGCGTTGGAGACGACTCTACGAGCGCACGAACAAGGTCGTGATCGATCCGAAAACTTACGACCAGCGAGGCCGCCGCCATATCTTATCCGACATTCACCTCGGCGTACTCAGTGAACTGGTCGACGGCCACGCTTTGATCTACCTTGATGAACTCCAACGCCAGCTCGTTCAAATCATCGGGATCCCAATCTCTCAAGCCACCATCAGCCGCGAGTTGCATCGGCGTTTAGGACTGTCCCATCTGGTCACTCGCCGAGTCCATCTGGCCCAATCCATCGAGGACCGAACGAATTATATGTTCAGGGTGGCTAGAATTCCCCCCAAGTTCTTAGTGTTCATCGGTAAGTCCATCTCACTTTCTATAATTGTTAGTCATACTTACTCATTCTTCTTGGGTAGATGAATCGGGTGTTGTAGGTCGTGACTCCCTTCGAAGGAAGAGCTGGGCTCAAAAAGGCACTCAAGCCCAGCGCCAGCCGGACCACACCGATAAGGACCACTGGACAGTCCTTCCGGCGGTATGTGAGGGTGGAATGATCGCTGGGGTGGTCATTGAAGGGCCAGTTGAACGAGTTCATGTTGAACTGTTCCTCGCTCGTGACTTGGTGAGTCGTCTCGAGCTTTTTTCTATCTTTCTCATCGCCTCACTTTCCCAATTAGATGCTCGCTGACGCCCCTTCTTATGTTTAGCTTCCGGTTATGAACCCCTACCCGGGTGTCAATTCAGTCCTGATCATGGACAACGCCCGCATGCATCACGGTGGACTTATTGAACAGCTCTGCAGGGATGCCGGGGTTCTACTGGTATACTTACCAGCGTACTCACCCGACATGAACCTGATAGAAAATTGCTTCCACAGCATGAAAGCACAATTACGACGTGAAGATTCATCGTATGAGCAAGAAGACAAGGCTCGCTATCTCCTCTTACTAGCTGCCAAGGTCATGACCCGCTCTCTCTTACAACCACTTATCGCCTACTGTGGCTATGCTACCAAACGCTACTGGGAACAATACAATATGGAGGCTCAGGAGTAAACAATTGGAATAATGTTCTCTTTTTACTTCCAGCGTCCAAGATTGTTCTCAATTTTTTTCCAGCTTCTTATTTGTTTGTGAGCTCATAATAGTGTCCTGTGCCGTTTCTTGTTTGTCCTTCAGAGTGTGTGTGTGCTCGATTTGAAATTAAATCCAAAATTTAAGGATAAGTTAAAAACACATTTTGTTCAGTTTGATCTCTTGAGAACATTTAACATGAAGTTTTATAAATCAACTTATAAAACATAAGTTTAAACACAATATGTTTAAAGTTATAAAACATAAGTTTTATAAGTTATAAAACATAAGTTTTATATTTTTTTAAACACGAAGTGTTTTATAAGTCAACTTATAAAACACAAGATGACAGATTTGTCACCGGATCATCACATATTTTCTATTCTCAAGATATCTTGAGAATAGAAAAGTCATGAAAAATTGATCACTTGATAAATTTTTCTAATCTTTTCTATTCACCTGCATGGTCTGGCTCTTTGAGCGTGTCTCACTTTGATGAGTCTCACATAAGAAGTTGGGCACAGGCACAGTGGGACAGGTATCAATAAGCCACACTCGGTGCATGTATTTCAAAGATAGAAACTGGTTTAATTCTATCACATAATTTGACTATGACATTGGTAACAGGATAATCATTTGATAGATAGAGAAAACTTATCTAGACATCTTATCACAAGGTTTGAGGGGGGTTACGCAGGTTGTTTTGGCGTAAGATTTCGATGTCGTCGTCAGCATCCGTAAGCCGAGATCGACGGTCTTTTTCGCGAGCGACCTGGACCACGTAGTACTCGCGGGCTCTAGCAATCAATTCGATTGCAGTGTCCCAAAGAATCCCCCACGAGGCAATCGTCTTTGCGTCCAAGACGTCCGGAAATAAAAATCGGCTGAAGTTCTTGATGCCATGGCTAGCTAACACGCTCACATCATGTTTGATGTGAGCATCGTCGATTCCACACCATTGGAAGTAGTGGTCGATGGGCCACTCGCAGTTAATTTGGCGTAAGGTTTGATAGTCGATGTTGACGGTGTGGCCTTGCATTTCCGCATAGCTGCCAATGTTGAAAGTGAGCCCTTCGACTACCTTCGCACGTTTGACCGAGTTGTTTGGGGTGGAGTTCATCAAGCTTGCGTTGGATTTAGGAGGCGGTCGCTTATTAACTACGTCGATCCAGAAGAAATCGTCCTTGTAAACACCCATTGGGGGATTTTCGATGCTCACGCCCGGAGTGCCCTTGGCCTGAGATAAGGAGATTAGCTCAGTTGATATGAGGAAAAATGAGAGGGGTAGAAGGGACACTTACCAGTTCTTCCGCCCAAAGAACCATGTGACGGTAAGTTAACTCCATCTTCTGAGTCAGATCATTCTGGTTGAATAAACGCCAGCCTTCGCCCTTTTCGGTGTGGCGTGAGCTGTGGCGTTTTTGCAAAGCAGCTAGGAACTGCTTCTCAGGTGGGATTGGGGCCGCATGGGCCACATCGGATGTGGTGGGGTCGGTCGCACTCTTGAGGGTGTGTTGCGCTCGCATTCGACCCTGACTCTTCGTGAGTTCCTAATGGATAGCGTATATGAGAACAAGAAGAATGGAATGAGTTGCGGAGAAAGGACTTACAGTACTCGCAGCTTGGGCCGCTTTAGTCGGGTTGTCCATAGTGACAGTAAAGCCACAGTTCCCGGCTGGTACTTTCGGGAGTGCTTCATAGAAAGCACGGAGCGAGCTGTCGCATGAGATGAGGCGGCTGTGATCCTTGGCATAGAACGGATGCCGGGCGATGAAGCCGTAAATCTTGACCTGATTGCTGGCGTCGGCGATTTTAAGGATGGCGGTGTTCCCCTCGTCCGGATCGTTGTCGACTTTGCTTGCCAAAGCAAACAAAACTGCCTTGAGAGCAGAGAATGAGTGATCGTCCACGCGGAAGGGCTGCTTAGTGACCGGCAGCGGGATCGGTTGGAACACCGGTTTGCTGGTTTTCCTAGGTGGACCCTTGGAGAGATCGTGCCCCTTGGGTAGGTACAGGGTGAAACCAACGACGAGCGCTTGGGTTCCGGTCGGAGGTATACCTAGATGGCATGTCATGTGAAGGCATGTGATCAGTCAAAAAAGCCAATAGGTCAAAGGAAAGACGAATGGACTTACTGGGTTTGACATCTTGGGTTACCGAGCGACCTTTAGGCAGGTTGGAACTGATGATCTCGACATCAGAGCTGGCCTCGCGGGTAATCACCTTTGAAGATCGATTGAGTTGGGGGTCCGTTCGAATCCACGACGCCGGGTCTCTGGGGTTCAGGATATCCTTTAAGGACAAGTGAGCAGTTGGTGAGACCACCTCCGAGGTACGACGGTGCTCCTTGGTAATGCTAACGCTGTGATGAATATAGATAAACATCAGTTAAATAAAAAAACAAAAATTAGAGATAAATGAAAGCACTCAGGGGCGCTGGGGTATGGCCTCTCCCCAATGGGGGTTTCGTCAAGGTCGATCTGAGCTAATGAATTCAATTTGAACATGTTGATGTCAAGGCAGTCAATCGTGATGAAACGAAGATTGGAAGCAGTAGGTGAAAAAGTCGATCGAAGTAGGTGGGTGATGTAATCGGAGCCAGATGCGGATTCGATATCGACTGGAAATCCGAATTCCGGGAGAGCTAATTGACATTTCACCCCCATGCTTTGGCAAGGATGAGATTGAATGAATGGTGGTCCTTGAGAATCGTGAATCTTTGTTAATCAGGGTGGACAGAAGGGAGGCGGCCTGGGGCTCACTGTATCCGATGTTACAGCCAATATAGGCTGTCTGGGGCTTCACAGTATCCGCCAAAAAAAGCCTCGGGCACGGGCCTCAAGGCCCGTCACTTTTTACATCTTTTTCATCCTTTATGAAAGAGACAGTATGTACATAGAACATTTGTGAGCCTATGCCCAACTCAGGAACACGGTAAAAGTTGGGTCTTGGGATCAGGCGGAGATACTTTAGAACATGCAGAACTTCAACAATTCTGATAAGTTGATGTGAGATGGGAATACAGGCAGTCCTACACTCAATCATGAGTTGTGCACTTGTTGCATAACATGTGCAGAAAAATTTTTAAGAAAAATTGTACCAAACTCTCAACCTAGCTCCAAAATTCCTTGAAGATCTTCCTAAGCTTTCTGTGACCTTGCTGGTGCTACCATGTTTCATGGACATGTCTTATTTGTGCTTCAACTCATATGGACAGAAGCAAAGGGGATGATTGTTTTTTGACATTTTTAATTCTGTGTCTTTGAGTCACATCTAATATCACAAGTTTATCATAGATTATAAAGTTCTCGACGGAACACAATCTCTATATCTGACAAGATTATAGAGAAGACTTCTGTGCTAGAAACGCAATAGTATAGAATGAAAACCTGAGGGCACAAGTTTTCGCGTCAGACTACAGCGTATCAGCTAGTCAGTCGGCGAGAACAAGACAAACCTGAGGGCACAAGTTTTCGCGTCAGACTACAGCGTATCAGCTAGTCAGTCGGCGAGAACAAGACAAACCTGCGAGCTCGGAATAAAGTAAAGAGCGCGCGTGAGGAAAAGTTTAAGAACAGGAAAAAACAGAACAGTTATGATTCTTTTCGACACACACCTGAGGGCACAAGTTTTCGCGTCAGACTACAGCGTATCAGCTAGTCAGTCGGCGAGAACAAGACAAACCTAACAACATCAAAAAGAAAACAAACAGAGAAACGTTGAGATGATTAGACAAGAGTGTGTTAAGCAAAGTTCTTGGATAGTAAGTAAAATCTCTACCTGCGAGCTCGGAATAAAGTAAAGAGCGCGCGTGAGGAAAAGTTTAAGAACAGGAAAAAACAGAACAGTTACTAAGATTGAAAGTAAAGTATTAGCCTGATGATCGAAAAGTAAAGTAAAAATAAGGAGTTTAGAGAGCCACTCACTGATTCTTTTCGACAAGAAAAGAATCAGAAAAGAGGGAAAGAGAAATTACAAAAAGAGAAAATGTATCCCAAAAGAAATCCACCGTTATCCCTTGATTGAATCTGCTCTTATGCAGCCCCCTTTATTAACCACTTAGTTTACTGCTAACCATCTCACTTCTACCGCTAACCATCTCACTTCCAACTTACACAACCTCCACTTAAACCAACACAATTACCATATTAAGGATAATTGATCTTTGACTACCACAACAAGATAATATCTTAACACACCCCCTCAAAGAGCAACTATCCCAAAAACCTCAAACCCAAACTTCTACGCAGATTTGAAAACTGTTCCTTCGGAAGTTGTTTTGTCAACAAATCTGCCACCATTAAATGAGTCGGACAATGTCGGATTGTAATATCACCCCTTTTAACCACCTCACGAATCCAATGATAATGTATCTCTATATGCTTTGTTCTAGCATGAAAAATTGACTTTGATGTTAAATGTATTGCCCCCAAATTATCACTATGTAGAACTGTAGGATTAGGATCGATGAAACCAAATCTTGCCATCATATTCCTCAGCCACAATAATTCTTGACCAGCTTCAGTTATAGCCCTATACTCCGCTTCGGTAGAAGAAAGCGCTACTGTCGGTTGTAGACGACTTCTCCAGGAGATTGGTCCACCCGCCAAAACAAACACGTAGCCAGTAGTAGATCGGCGTGTATTCACGTCGCCGGCCCAATCAGCGTCGCAATGTGAAAGTGGACACTCGAAACTACGCTGACCTGCTACAGTCTTTGATTCTTTACCAGAATACACAATGCCAATATTGATGGTGTGGCATAAATAGCGTAAGACATGCATGGCGGAATCCCAGTGAAGTTTGTTTGGCTTCTCGAGATGTTGGGAAAGCACACCAACCGCATGAGCCATATCAGGCCTGGTACACTGAGCCAGGTACATCAACGACCCCACTACACTGCGATAAGGAAGATTTGCCTTTGCGAATTCTTCTGCTTCTTCTTCAGTTGATTTTATGAGTTTGACGTTAGGAGATAACGGAGTGATCGCCGGTTTAGCATTGGTCATTGAAAATCGTTTGAGAACTGTGAGCGCATATTGTTGCTGTGACATAGAGTAAGTGAAGTGATCAATTCGGTGAATTTGTATTCCCACAACTGTATTAGCAAGTCCCAAATCCTCCATCTCCCATTTAGCAGAAATTTGGGATTTGAAGGTTGCAATATCATTACCAGTTATGGCTAGGTCGTCCACATGAACATATACAGCGGTAAAGAGATTTCCGACGGAACGGATGTAGATACAATGATCAATCTCACACTGCTCGAAACCGACTTCAATGAGAAAACCTTCAACATCGTCTTGCCAGATCTTAGGTGATTGCTTGAATCCGTAAAGGGATCTCTTCATCCTCCAGACTTTTCCAGCAGTTGAAGCAAGCCGATAACCTTCTGGGATTTCAACGTACAATTCTTCCTCCAAAAGTCCATTAAGAAACGCTGTCACTGCATCCATTTGATGGATTTCCCACCCATTTATAGCTGCAATAGCAACCAAAATACGCAACGATGAAGGTTTACCCGTTGGAGCAAAGGTTTCCCCGTAGTCTTGTCCTGGTATTTGGGTGTTACCCATGGCCACAAATCGAGCCTTATACTTAACACTGCCATCAACCAAAGATTTCTTTCTGAACACCCACAAGCCTCTTATGACGTTACGATCTTTTGGCCGGTCCACCAATTCCCACACTTCCTTATCCTTCAAAGACTTAAATTCTTTGTCGCACGCGGTTTTCCAGAGATGAGCGTCCGTTGAGGCCATAGCCCTTTTATAGGACTTAGGATCGGGACTGAGATGGACGTCGACAAAGTTGCACTCAAGAGGAAGGCACGCAAACGACGATTGCGTCACAAAGTCGTCTTCAAATTCCGCTGATGAACACATACCACCAAGGCTACTGTGGAGTTTCTTAGAGGCTCGTGTTGAGCGACGTGGAGGTTCATTTGGCGTTACGACCGGTTGGGAAGTTGAAGTTGGTACTGGTTGAGAATCCACTGGCGGAATCTGGTCAGTTGAAGGATCAGGTTCTGAGGAAGACTGTGTAGGTTCTTCAGTCAGGTCATCGTCATCATCGAAGAAGAGAACTTTGACTGAGCGCTTGTCGGGTATAGGAATAGAAGAAGAAGATGGAAGAGAATGAAAAGGGAAGATTTCTTCATTGAAAGTCGCATGATGAGTAATGTAAACTTTCCTTGAGGATAAGTCGAATATGATATAATTGAAATTATCAGCTTCAAATCCCAGCAACACTCCTTCTGAACTTACTGGAGAGAACTTCGATTCACGAAGTTCCTTCCTGATTAGTCCAAAAGCTTGACAACCGAAAACTCGTAAATGATTGATTGAGGGTTTTCGGAAGTTCCACATTTCAAAAGGAGTCTTCCCGCCTTCCAAAGCAGCAGTGACACAGCGGTTGGTCAGAAAAACAGCCGTGCTGCAGGCAAAGTACCAAAAACGAATTGGTAACGCTGATTCCAGCATCATCGAACGTGCCCTGGTAACGACTATGCGCATACCACGTTCGGAAACTCCATTTTCTTCAGGAGCATGACCAGAGGTCAGATGAAGGATTATCCCAAGCTCCTTGAGCTTGGGACCAAGTAGATTATTGAGAAATTCACTTCCTCGATCAAGTGTGAACTGCTTTAAAGAACATCCGGTTTGGCGCTCGGCAACAGCAATGTAAGCCATAAAAACTTCATAAACTTCCTCCTTGGTTTTGTCACGGAGAGGATAGATATGTCGGAAAGCTGAGTAGTCGTCACAGAATAAGACAAAGTAATTTTCATTATTTAAGCCAGTTGTTCTGATTATACCGCTCAAATCTACATGTACGTTTTCCAAGAAAGTACGGGCACGAGGCCTGGTTTTATTATGAGGAATTTTTGTATTCTTAGACAAATTACAGATATCACAGTTCAGATTTTCCTCCTTGTAATCAAACTCTTCTACACTCTCAAGTTTAGCCATCAGTTGGAGGTACTTGTTGCTAACATGGCCTAATCGACGGTGTTGAAGTGATGAAGATATTTCAGTGACTGAGGCTGAAGTTGAAGACGAGTGAGATCCACTCACAGGCTCGAGTAGAATGAACATCAGATTATTGTCGGAGATAAAGCCATTGAAAATTGCGAGATCATTCAAGACTAAGGAAAAGTTTGTTTTGTTGTGAAAAATTTCTCTGACTCCCAGTTTCTTGAGTAATCCTCCTGCCACGAGATTTCTTGAGAGATCAGGAACGTACAAACAATTCTTGAGTTCAAATATCGAGTCATCCCCAGCCAATAATTTCGTAACACCGCGACTATGAACAGCCAAGGAAACATCTCCACCTGCTAGCTTAAGACGTTTACTAACGTCATCTATTTTTACAAGTGAGGATTGATCGAAGAATTTCACATCTTTAAACATATGATGTGTGGCACCGGTATCGTGTAGAGCCCAATCATGAGAAGGAGACAAAGCTGCCGAGACAGAAGCGTTGATAACTGGGTCTTCATCGAATTCAGAAGGTAACGCCACCGGTTGAGATTTTTCAACTTCATTTGAGTCTTTGTCGTCGAATTCAATATTGAGTGAAAGAAAAGCCATACTGGCAGATGTGTTGTTCACACTTGAGTCAAAAACCTTCTTTAATCCTCTGACTGACGGAGCTTGAGTACTTGGAGTTGAGGAACTAGGATTACCACCCCCAGACTTGGCTCGAATCTTAGCCAAGAAAGCAAGTCGTTTGTCGGCATTTTCGGGTTTTGACCAGCAATTCTTTGCTAAGTGAGGACCAACACAATCCTCAGGAGTACATTCGCCAGATACCTTCTTTCCAGGTCGAACGGAAACCGCATTGACTTCACGGATGGCAGCACACGTCCAACCATGACGTTCTTCGTATTTGCGAAGATAAGATCCGACTCCTTCTCTAGTCAAAGGAACCACAGTATTGTGGATATATTCCTTGGTTTCGACAGACAAGGTAGGAACCGCTCCCAGTAGCATCCGGGCGGATTGGGCTTCAGACAGTTCGCCCTTTAGACGATAGAATTCCCGAACAAGGTTTTCGAACTTGTCGACGAAAGAGGTGAGTGTATCCGATTTAGCGATTTGACACGAATACAACGCTCTGGTAACAGCTTCAAGCTTATCTTCAGAAATGCGATTGTGATATTCTTTAAGATAATTCCAGCACAAGTAAGGATCGTAGAGGATTTCGGAAGGGTCCTCAGGATCGGTAAGTCGATTTCTGGTACGTACTTTATTGACTGAGTCTAAACGATTTAAGATGTATGTAGTAAGGTTGAAACGGGTTTTCTCATGTTCTTCAGCTGACAGAGATTGTTTTCGGTAGTTCTTGACTTTGACATAGTGATGAAATTCAAGTGATCGGAAGACTTCCATCAGAGATTGGCTCCACTCCGTGTAGTTTTCATCAGTCAAATCGTCTGAAACTTTGTACTTGCTCAAAGCATTCGTCATAATTTGTGAATACTTCTGAATTGCATCGCCAAAAACTCTTGACTCGGTAGATTCAGACATGATAGGTAAAGAAGGTCCCTGAGTATCAGAATGACCAGGTTGATCGTCCGAGGACACTTTCTCTGAAAGAGACTGTTTGACCGTTCCAAATGAATCGGCCGTACTTGAGGTGCTTGAACCTCCGGTAACTGTTGAGCTATCCTGAGAATCGTCGAAAACTGATTGATCGACGTTTTCGGAGCTCATACAAGCAAACTGGTCGAATAGATCGTTTGCACTCTCGCTACCATATAAAGTTCTCGACGGAACACAATCTCTATATCTGACAAGATTATAGAGAAGACTTCTGTGCTAGAAACGCAATAGTATAGAATGAAAACCTGAGGGCACAAGTTTTCGCGTCAGACTACAGCGTATCAGCTAGTCAGTCGGCGAGAACAAGACAAACCTGAGGGCACAAGTTTTCGCGTCAGACTACAGCGTATCAGCTAGTCAGTCGGCGAGAACAAGACAAACCTGCGAGCTCGGAATAAAGTAAAGAGCGCGCGTGAGGAAAAGTTTAAGAACAGGAAAAAACAGAACAGTTATGATTCTTTTTGACACACACCTGAGGGCACAAGTTTTCGCGTCAGACTACAGCGTATCAGCTAGTCAGTCGGCGAGAACAAGACAAACCTAACAACATCAAAAAGAAAACAAACAGAGAAACGTTGAGATGATTAGACAAGAGTGTGTTAAGCAAAGTTCTTGGATAGTAAGTAAAATCTCTACCTGCGAGCTCGGAATAAAGTAAAGAGCGCGCGTGAGGAAAAGTTTAAGAACAGGAAAAAACAGAACAGTTACTAAGATTGAAAGTAAAGTATTAGCCTGATGATCGAAAAGTAAAGTAAAAATAAGGAGTTTAGAGAGCCACTCACTGATTCTTTTCGACAAGAAAAGAATCAGAAAAGAGGGAAAGAGAAATTACAAAAAGAGAAAATGTATCCCAAAAGAAATCCACCGTTATCCCTTGATTGAATCTGCTCTTATGCAGCCCCCTTTATTAACCACTTAGTTTACTGCTAACCATCTCACTTCTACCGCTAACCATCTCACTTCCAACTTACACAACCTCCACTTAAACCAACACAATTACCATATTAAGGATAATTGATCTTTGACTACCACAACAAGATAATATCTTAACATAGATGTAGCTACTTGCTTTGACAATGAACTATTTCTATAGCCAACATTTTCTGAATTCACTCCAATCTGAATTAATTTGGATTTTGTCATGTGAAATCTTACAGCAACACCCTGTAACTTTTGAGAAACAAAGATACAAACAAGATCAAAGTTTACAAAGGCAAGGGGTTTGTGGAACACATTTCAGTATGAGTGGAGAATGTTAGGGCATGGTCTCTCAAAAAAACTCTTTTTAAGCATTTGCGACAAATATGCCTTGTGTTGAGAAAGCTAAGGCATCATCAGAGGCAAAACCTTGCACAGACCTTGTCTGAGGTTTTGTCTGGGGCTTGGAATCCAAGAATACCTTGGATTCTTTCATCCAAGGTAAATATGTTGGCAGGGAAGACATTTTGCTTCTGATGTGCCACATGTATCAGATCTACATTTTGATCATTCATGCTTGTCTTCAGCAATTTCCCCTCAGTCTGATGGAAGAAACATCCAGACAAGTATTGCTTCGAAAATAGAGACATGATGATTGCTACTAAGCTTTCTAATTCAATGAAGGTTTGGTACAAGAAATGGCTTCTTTTACACATGGTGTCCACAAGCTCAATTAAAGTGCCAGGTGATAAAGGTTTGGAGCCTAACTTGAACATGCATATTCAAGATCATCCCATTCAGGACTCAATTGAGATTCACAAGTCATGCCCATATTCAACCACATCTTGGAACCCACATATTTAATCTGGTTTGTGTGTCACCCTGAAGTCTCACTTTATATCCCAGTTCATCCCATTTGACTTTTGACATTTGCAACCAATATTGCACAATACTGTTCTATGACTCAAATTCCTCAAATTCACATGACTCTCAAGCTTTTACAAAAGATTTGAACACACCCAATTATCCTTCCCATGAGAAAATGGTAGTTCATGAGGATGTTTTAAAGAGATCAAGACAACATGATACATATAATCTTAGCCACCCTTACATGGGCAGAGAAGATGAAACAGCTTATTCCAACCAACACTGCAATCAATTTGATGTAGATTTTAGCCAGTTCATCCTAGCAGAACCCCAGGCCAAATCTTCTCAAGTGTAGTATCAATTAATCAATCTAGGAGGCAGATTTGAGGACCCACTTTCATCAAACTTCCAAACAGGACCTTCCTTTGATTCTACCAAGAAAGGATCCCAACTGTCAGCCCTGAGCCCTGATTACACGACCAAGGGCTCACATTTCACAAATGTGACATGACAATCTAATAACTAAAAAGATACATTCTACTTGCCTCCTGTTAATTTACATACAGTCAGACCTGTGGGTAGTTGTGCTGTTTTCTCATTAGTGGGCTTTTTAATTGTATTGTTTTCTATTCTCGTCTACTCAGAGTCAATTACATATTTTGATTCTTTTTGTCCTCTTAATCACCTTATTCCAATTGATGGTTGTTTTTGAATCCTCTTTTTCTTATTTTTTGACTGTCAAACCATGTATTCATCACCTAAGTCACCTCTCAGTTGGCAGCTGATTAACGCCAAGACCAATACCCAGAGTACATTGAAGGGACTCAGTTGATGATTTCCGGACAGAGCAAGCTGATCAATTGGTGGAAGGTGGGTTCTCAATAAAATCACTTCTGTTTCAATATGTCGCTGATCATTGCCTTTGCTACTTACAGGGATATTCAAAGGATTTTCCTGTGCTTGAAACAGTTGCTTGTGATCATCTTGTGTTGTCCAGCACCTCTTGTGCATTTTAGAGGATGGCCTTTTTGGCAGATGATATTTCTCTGCCCGATCATGCGTTTTTAACAGCAAAGATGATTGGGAAGCTTGTTAGTTTATGTGAATGGTCAAAGGGTGGTATCATGCTTGCTGGTAAATATGCTGATGCTTGGGCCTATGTACAAGCTTGTCAAGATCAGTTATCCAAGCGTGAAAAGTATTCAAGTTTCTTTTTCCAAGTTTCCCTTTCTCAAAATCACAACTCTGCCCTCTACACAATCAGAGGGGGGCAAAACCACACTTGTTTTGTTATCCCTTTCTCAAAATCCCAAATCTGCCTGGCTACATATGTGGAAACAGCTTAAAACACTTGTTTTAGGCCACCACTCATTTCTTATTCTTTGTTTGCCTCTATACTTTCACACTACCACTCCGCCAGTGGTGTTATGCTACATACAATTCTTATATAAGTACATGTGCAATCATATTGGCTGAGAATAAAATCTCACACTTGTAGCTCCTACATAATTTTGATTTGCCCGTAGTGGTGCACAGCGGAGCAGACAAGCCCCCTTGCTCTCAAAGGCCATAAAACCTCTCAAAAGATAGTTTTGAGAAACATTGGTCTTCTCTTCTATGCAACAACTTGACAAGATCAGGTGTCAGTCTGTCCTGCATCTTAGAACTAACTTTTTTGATTTTCCAACACGTTATGCCAACCCTATCTCCCACTATGCTTGAATGATGAGGGAAAACATGTCTTCATGAATTTTTTGGTGTAGCAATTGCACACCCACAAGTATTAGACAAAACTTGAAAGGAGGCACTACCAGCAAAAGGTAATTTCCCCACAAGAAAGAGATTGCATTTTGAGTGACAAAGGATTGAAAATGCATTAAATCTGCATTGATCTGCATTAAATCTGCATTTTAGGTCCTTTCTTGCCCTAAATGCAATTTCTTTTCTGACAGGGAAATCACCTTTTGCTGGTAGTGAGGAATATTGTTGACAGGTAAAAAAACAGAATCAGCCCTGATGAGCACTCAAGTACATGAAAAGTTACCACAAAGAAAAGTGTCTGAGACTGCCCTCTTTGATGTGATTGAGCATCACATTTCAGCTAGACCAACACATGAGGCTCATAGCATGTTGTAGAAATGATAAGATGAGATAAATCCACCAAATTCAGTGCTTTCAGTAGAAGTTTGTAGATTCAGTTTTAGTAAATCCCCCCTACTTTTGTTTTATTGTCAGAGGCATTAGCTGAGAGATTCTAGCACTGTTATTGAAAGAGATGTTCTAGTATTTTGACTCTCTCCATACTTTTGGAATACTAACAATTACCTAACATGAACCTCGCTGTATTCCTTCAGTATTCTATCATTGGTGTGCTTTCCATATTTGATTCTCATCTAGTGTCATGTTCTATTGTCTCACATCTTCTCTTCTCAGTGGATCTCATGATCCTTCTAATGTTCTCTTTGTTTCTTCTCAACAGATCCAATGATCTTTTTTGTGATACCACCCCCTTCGGTAAAAAATACGCAAAAAGTTGCATATGTAACTTTTGCATCACAGTGAGAAATGTTCTCACCGTGTGTGTAACCGAATGTCTTACATATGAAAAGGCATTCGGTAAACTTGCCAACCATGACATAATGCAATTGTTGACGAGTTGATCGCAACTGTGCCAATTTTTGTTATCTCAATTTTAATACTTCTCAAATGTAATCTCAAGCATAAATATTTATCTCAATTGTAATCTCAGTCAAATTATCTAAAATTCTTTGATTTGATAATAAATTGTAATTGAAATTCAACTTCACTTCTCAAAAGATGCAAACATAGGTGTCACAACAGGACAAAAAATGTTGAATTCTTTGTTTACAAGTAAATCACAGCATGATTGAAAAAAAAATTATGGTTTGAAAAACAAATTGTTAATTATCTGCTAATTTGCCTTTGATCCAACCCACTTGCAATTCTTTTTCTTAGTCCTACACACAACTTAGCATAATCCACATCACTCTTCAATAGATCCATGGCTTTGTAAAGTTCCGCTTGAGTTAAACCAAGCTTTTGCAATCCTTGAGTCGCAGAGGTGAGGAAATCGTATGGCTGAGCTGAAGTTCCTGATGCTAAATCGTTGGTGTCCTTGGTCATATGACTGATGAGCTTATCTGTAATACCATCTATACCTTCTATGAACTCTTCACCAGCTTGAGCAGCACTCTTGCGTGCTCGCTTTTGAAAAGGCTTACGAGATTTTGATCTTGAATGGTGGCCTTCTGGTTCAGGTGTTTGAGGGTGCTTGAGGTGATTAATTTTCTTTGATTTGGTTCCAGACCAATTTAAATCGTGAGTAGTGCTGGTGAGATCCTCTGTCTCCAAATCCGAATCAATCACATGCCCAGGTTGAGTTTGATCGAGGCTACCAATGTCAGTGTTGTCATCACTCATTGATTTACCTGATGACGTTTCCTCCTCCTTATCGTTTCCACTCTCCTCAATGTGGTGAGTTGCTGATGTAACCAAGTCCACTCGGTTACGTCCTTTGGCCATTCCAGGATCCACAAGAAAACCAACGGCGTCAAAGAGAGGGAAACGGTTCCTTTGGAACCATCCCAATCTCTTGTTTACACCTGTCTGAATAAAGAAGGAGGTCAGAAACTGGTGAGATGAAGCTTAGCGAGGTACTTACCTTGACTTTGGCCATCTCATCCCAGATTGCTGGCTGTAGCTCCACCATCTTTGTCTCACTATTCCACCCTGCGCCGCTCTTTTTCAACAAATCCGATGCATCTCAATACTTTTTGGCAAGCTCGAAACAAATAGAAAAAAAATTAGAAATGATTTTAAAAGATCAATGAGCAAAAAGAAAGAAGGACTTACGGCATTGTAATGGGAGAGACACATCTCACCCGTCTTGAGCTTAGTATCTCCTTCAGTTCCCTTCAACTCCTTTGCAATCGATGCCCAAGTCGCTTTAGTAAAACCCTTAACTGACTTGTTGCTTTGATGGACCTTGGTAAGCAAATCAATCATCTTGCTTTCTTGATCACCGGTCCATTCACACTTTTGAATTGATGCAGTCGATACGGTCGGACTTTCTCGAGCCGATTGGGTTCCATTGTCCGAAGTTGGCATCTTGATGAGGTTGATAAGTAAATGAATATATTTTTGAATTTATGATATCTTTGAAATGATCTTGAGTTCTTGATATTGATTGAACATGAAAAGAAATAAATGATATGAAATGAATGATTTGAAATATGATTGTTTTGAATTTGAAGTCGAATGAAATTAATTTGATTTTTTTTTGAAGTCGAATGCGATTGAAATAGAAGTTGATTGAAGGCAGTCAAGTAGGGGTCGGTGAGAAGGGAAATGAGAAATGAATAATGTCAGAGAGGGGTTTGATTGATGAGGAAAAAAAAAGACAAGTCAAAAAAAAAACTCACCTTGATGTAAGATTTCCGGCGGAGGAACAACAGAGGTGGACTGTGTCCACGACTTCAAGTAATGCATTATGATGTGTATTGCATGATAATCCACTTATAACGCCTTGCCCAGAATTATATAATTTCATTATGACCAGCCTTCTCGATTACCACCTGGTCTAGACAATAATCATCACGACTAAGATTAAAATAAGGCTGAGCCGGTTAGGATGGAATGCCCATTAGGGCAAAACCATCGAGTAGCTAGTGGATTATACTTAAAGTGAGATGAAAGATGAAAGTGGTTTTCTCACCAACTTTCCATCTTCCATCCAATCATCCAGTTTATCAAGAAATTAAAATTATACTATTATAAATTGATATCAAATAAAATTTATATATATTCAACTTTTTGAATTTCTTATTTCATCTAGATCCATTTTTTAAATTTAAAGACACCTCATATTCTCTAATTAAATCCTTGTCAGAAAATGTCATCAAACTCACTTTTAGATATGACAGCAGCCCTGAGTGCAATAACTCCTTCTGCTACAGGTGAAAGCAATAATACTCATGGATCAGATGAAAACCAAACATCAAACAAAGAATCAAGTGGATCCTTTGGCAAATATAATAAACAAATGTTGATTTCAAATTACCTCAACAGAGGGAAAGGTGAGCAACGTTTTGCCTCCAACGCTATCCATAAAAGAAATAGACATGTGTTTCGTCATTCACATAGTCAAATGGAAAAGCTTTTTAGCTAACGCGTATTTTATTTTCTGTTCCCACTATAGAAGTGAAAAAGAACTCCTCTCAAAACCCATCTAATGGCAAGACGAGAAATGATCAGACCACTGATTCAATGGGAAAAGGCCAAGAGCCAAACAATCAATCAAAAGAAAAATCAAAACCAGGCAAAGACACTTCCCAAAAGACTTTAGAAACCAAGTTTTGTAACATGTTTGGTACATCAAAGAAACTACCAAAAATCCAAAAATTTACCTCTGCTGATTTTTTGAATTTACCAGATTTAGATGATTCTTCCTTCAAGAAATCAGTATCACTGTTAAATAAGATCAATTTGAAAAAGAACCAAGATCCGTCGAAGAAATCTGGAGACTTACTGGGCATGGATAGAGATGGAACTCCGCTCATCAATAAAACATATAGTTTCACCAAATCTTTTAAGCTACAGGAATCTACCTTTTCTGAGGGAGGCTTAGCATTCGACTTCAGTATAACTCCAGATGCAAAAGCGCAATCACTTCCACTTTTCTTCCACAGGAACATGCAATCCCTCCAAGGACAGCTCCCCTTGACGATATTCAATAGGGCATGGCAGCAATCAGCAAGTGATAACCACATTGAATATAAAAATATAGATAAAGATGTGGAGAAATATAAAGGTCACCCCTTTCCAGGGGAGTGGACGCAGTCAAGATTTGAGTGGGGAGAAAATATGGATAATTTTATTTCAATGTTAAGAGATGATTACAAATTTCCTGGTTTTGCAGATGCGATGGAAGCTCACAAAAGAAATGTCATAAGAATTTTTAAAGAGCAACGGTCATGGGTTATAGCTTTTAAGTATGATTTAACCATAAGGAAGTCTGTCTTCGCGGTTAGAAACCCAGATCAAAAAGTTCGAAACCCAGCTTTAGAACCAGTAGGTCTGGTTAACAAAATTTTTTACAACGCCAGAGCCCAAGATGATTTGAACTCCCACGACAATCCCTACATGAAAGGCGGCGAGAAATTTGGAAGGAATCCATATTCAGACTTATTAACTGATAACTCGAACCACATTTCTTACTCATCACACTTGAGATCAAACTCAGGAGCGTCAAGAAATTCCTTCGACAGGAGAGACAGACCATTTAAAGCCTCAGGCCCGTATGGCAATTATAAGGGGAGAAATTACATTGCAAACTACAAAAAGAATCCAGACTCTAAGGGCAAGAATGGAGGAAAACCTGACATGTAGGTTAATTCAGTCAGAAGTATATTTATTTATACCCTTCCTTTTTGTTTTACCCAAGAGATTCTTTTCTTGTATTATCCACGTTCTTTGATAATGCTCTTCTGTGTAGCGTGACCTAATTTCCTACGATGTTTTCAATCTGAGCAATTCCCTTTCTAAAAATTGCAATTAATCAAACTTGTGCTTCGTTTATAATCAGACCCACAGATCCCAGTGTCAACCCTGAGCACATGTACATGTACCCAAAGGATGACTAAGAATACAATAAACCAATAAAAACCACTATTACATATACGTACATACTAAAAACAGTATGTAACATATATGTAATATATATGTAAAAACCTATAAAACATAAGAACACCTCATAACTCAGTGTCAAGAGTTAAAATATGCTTATATTAAATAAAGCACATAACAAACTTAAATCTTAAGGACCATAACCAACACCAATTGGCAATCATTATGCAAACCAAAATAGTGATAGAAACAAATATCACAAAAGTTAGGTTAAGAAGGAAAGATATATAAACCCTCCCTCCTAACCTCAGAAGAACTTCCCCCAGAGAAAAATAAATATAATAATTACTTTAAAAGAACTAATAAAGGTTCTGTGAAGTAATAATCAAGAAGTCTTATAAATAAGACTAGTGATAACATTTCATACATACCTTGGAGTTCTCTCTACAGTAAGTAATATTTATCTCTTTCATCAGGATCCTCTACTTCCCCCAAGTAGACTATACATTAGGTTAGTGACCTTCAACAACTCTAGGTTAGTGACCTCCAGAAGCACTTTAGGTTGGTGACCTCTCAACAACCCAAGTTGGTGACTTTAAGAACAACCAGGGTAGTGATCTTTATCCACTCCTTAACTCTGTTATACTATAGATTAAGGGAAAGCCTTGGATCCAGCTTTCATTTGAGGAATATTAATTATCATTATTAATATTCATTTCTATTCTTTCTCACCATATTATCCATTTATCTTTGTAATTACTATACAATTGAAATAAAATAAATAAAATTATAAACTTCATAAAAGCAAAATACCTAATAAAATTAATTAGTGAGCCTTGAGTATTCAAAAAGAATACCCAACCCTCACACCCAGTCCCATGTTTCCTTTGTCCAATGAACTGAGGTCTCCTCCAGTAGAGGATCATTCGTCCGATGAAATAATGTCTCCTCCAGTAGATGATCAGGTATGGCCTGGAGAAGTGTCATGCGAGATGAATATTCCCATGTGGGAATCAGCATTGATGAAAGCTAACCTATTGGCACTACAAGAAACGTAATGTTTTCCAGGCGGTAAAGAAAAGTATTGACATAGAAAAATCCTGAGACACACAGGAGAGAGCAAAAAATCCAAAAAAATATGCGCCTGATTTGTAGATGTTGGATCTCCATGATGAGTATTTTTTTGTATTTTAGACATAGATATTGTTCAATGTACTAACAATAAAGGTGAGAAATCATCCAATAACAACTTGTAACAATACCTGAAATTTGGCCCAAGATCTTGGAGACAGGATTTTGCAATCTAAAAACAGCCATAACTTTTGCAATTATGCTTAAAATCCATCGATTGTTAGCTCATTCAAAAGCTGGACCTCACTTCTCTAAACTTCATTAAGGCAGTTTGGTGTCATCTTGCCATGCAAATATGTTATATTTCTTGTAAGGGTTTCCCATAGATGGCTATGTAGAATCTCACACAGACTAGCTATGTATGTGATGTGCTATGTAGAATTGTACAGGGGAGGTTCAGCTTTCCAATGAGCTCAAAGTCGAGTGGTTTGCGTGAGAACCGCAAAAGTTATGGCTATTTTTAGATTGCAAAATCATGTCTCCAAGATCTTGGGCCAAATTTCAGGTGTTGTTACAGGTTGTTGTTTGGTGATTTTTCACCTTTATTGTTAGTACATTGAACAATACTTCTGTGTAAAATACAAAAAAATATGCATTCTGGAGCTCCAACATCCAGGAATCAGATGCATATTTTTTTGGATTTTTTGCTCTCTTCTGGGTGTCTCAGGATTTTTCTATGTGAATACTTTTCTTTACCGCCTGGTAAACATTACATTTCTGGTAGTGTGGAGAAATATCAGGACATTTTGATAGGTTTCAAAGAAGGTTTTGATCAGGGTATCCCCCATCACTTTCTAATTGATTGTAAATGGTATACACCATCGAATCACACTTCCTCAGAACTAGCGAAAGAAAAGATAAAATCAACGATGCAAAAGGAAAAGGAGGCCGGAAGAATTTTTGGACCTTTCACTCACAAAGAGGTATACAGAAGGGTCGGATTTTTTAGGACGAACCCTTTAGGTGCGGTTGTCAATGGAGACGGTTCCGTCAGGCCCATTAATGACCTATCATTCCCACAAAATCATCCGGACATTCCTTCTGTCAATTCTTTCGTCAACGCTGAAGATTTTAAAACCACGTGGGACGACTTCGCAGTGGTTTCCTCTTTTTTCAGGAACTCTGAAAAGCCTCTTCTCCTAGCCATTTTCGACTGGGAGAAGGCGTATTGTCAAATCCCTACGATGACATCCCAGCAACCCTACACAATGATAATGGATGCGGATGGGAAGATCTGGTGGGACACCAGGATTGGATTTGGCGGGGTAGCAGGTTGTGGCTCGTTTGGTAAAGCTGCAGACGCGTGGAAAGAAGTTATGATCCACGAATTTGATGTGGCGAACATCTTTAGATGGGTTGATGATGCTCTATTTATAAAGTCTCACGACTCTTCTGTAGATATGAAGAATGTAGTGGCAAGGAGTCTTGAGTTAGGTGTCATTACGAACGTAGAGAAGATGTCCAACTTCAAAGACAAACAGAAGTTCATTGGCTTCATCTGGAATGGTAGGACTAAAACGGTACGCCTTCCAGAAGCTAAGCTTATAAATGAAAGGAAAGCACAAATCTCAGATGCCCTAACACAAGGCAAGAAATTCTCTTTCAACGAAGTTGAAATTCTTATTGGACGACTAGTCCACGTAACATTAATCCTTCCACAATTAAAATGCTATTTAACTGCTCTTCACAGGTGGAAGAAGAGTTGGTTTTACAAGCATGCCACGCAACTCCTCCCTCAAGATGTAAAAATGGATTTACTCCATTGGGGCCTTATGCTCTCAGATTTCGAACATACAAGGTTGATTAGATTTAGCGACCCAATAGATATTGGCTGGCTAGGCGATGCATCTACTAGTTTTGGTGTAGGTGTCTTAGTTGGGAAAGAATGGTTTCAACTAAAACTAAAAGAAGGTTGGGAGAATTCAGGGTCTTCTAAACGCGGGATAGCGTGGTTAGAAACGGTAGCAATTAGGGTTGGCCTGTGGCATGTTATATTGCAGAATAATTACGATGGAAAATCGGTAATTGTCTGGACTGACAATACAACGACTCAGAACGCGATAATGAATCGGAGGTCAAATGACCTGGAAGTGAACCTCGAGTGGAGGAAGATACAGAAGTTGCTGATATCATGCCACATGGATTTAGTGGCAAAAAGGGTAACCTCGAAAGATAACAAGGCGGATGGGATATCTCGCGGGGTCTTACACAATAATGATGAAAAAGACAGGGTATGGGCTTCTATCCCACCAGATTTGCTACAGGTTTTCTCACAGGAATACGTTCTGGGTGGTACCTGTCCAGCTTTGAAACACCAGTTCCCAGGGTTAGTCTCAGAAGATGACTAGTTGCCCGTATCGTCTGTTTTGAGACAACGAGTTAAGGGTTATAGAGCCCAATGAGGTTTCAAAAATTTTTAGCTCGATCTGATAGTTATTTCATTTCATATTGTGCAGAGTGTAATAAAATTGGATCTTTCCTTCTGATAAGAGGGTTCTGAGTTTGTATAGTGCTCATTTTTGACATCAACTTTCGAGTTTAAGTGCCCCTATCAAATAAAAAGACCTTCACAGATACTTCAATCCATTTCCTTTCATATTAATATATCCCATTATGCCATTATCAGAACAAGAGCTAAAGCCGGTCAGACAATTTGTCAGTAGAGGGGATGATAAGATTTACTACAATCCTTTACAACAACACATCCTTGATGGATGGAAGTGGAACACATTGCTGAGCTATAATGGAGCAGTCCGGAAGTTTTTGAAGTACCGAGTGAAAGAATCATCTACTACCTTCGACTTACCAGCGACAGAAGATGATATCTACGGCTTCTGCGTATGGGCTGGGAGAACGAACAGTGGTCCGTCAAAGGAGGACGTACTGTCACAAACTCTAGAAAAATACCTATACGGGCTGAAGGCGTGGCACTTATATCATAGAGAAGATTTCCCGCGGGTCAATGATGCTACGATTAAGCTGATGCTATTGGCGTCAAAGAAGATAGACGTGTCGATCCCGAAAACCAACGAAAAGAAGGCAGTTTGACTTGAACATTTATTATGTCTTGCAGAAGCTTTAATTACGGGGGGTTCAAAGGAGTTAGCGATTCTGGACACAGTCCTATGTGCCTTCTGGAGTTTAGCAAGGTTAGGTGAAATCACGAGTGATAAAAAGGACGCCTCCAGTCTAATTTTGGTCTCAGATGTCGAAATCAAAACCGAAGACGGGAAAGAAGAAGGATTTATATCCTTGAAGAGTGCAAAAACGGCAAAACCGGGAGAAGTACAAACATTGCAATTGAAAGGCCTGAATCAACTCCTCTGCCCGGTAGCAGTGGTAAAAAGAAGAATAGCAACTACAACCGGAAAGAAGGATGGGCTTTTTAGCTATGTAGAAAACTCAGTAAGAATTCCTTTGTCGAAACAAATGATCATGTCGACGTGTCAGAAGATCTGGGAAGAAGGTGGTTATAAGGGAATCACAGGTCATTCTTTCAGAGTTGGAGGAGCGTCCTTGAGGTACGCGTTAGGCATTCCAGTAAAAGATATTTGTGAGATAGGCAGATGAAAATCTAATGCCTGGAGGTTGTATATAAAACCTTACTCAGAGAAAGAGTTGCAAGACGCAAAAGATCTTTTGTTTGTTTTAAGTAGACATAAATTACAATAGACATCTAAAATGGTGATATTAATTGGGAACACAATCGGGTCTGAAAGGTGGGGGTTTTGTTTAAAAGGCTCAGGCTTTCAGCTCCGAGTTAGGGGGTATTAAACTTCATTGTATGCCTTGATTCACGGCTTGAATGCTGGAATCAAGGACTTGTTGACCCTCTAGAGTGTTCTTAGAACCTGTGAGTTGTCACAACTTTTAATAATCGTAAGGATTGAATATATATATTCTATATTGATAGAATACATATATTATGTATTATAGTGCCTTATTCTAATCCAAGGTCCATCAGCTTTTCAGGCTGGTATGTTTTGCTTTAGGATAAGGTATTAGTCCTTATAATACGTCGAGATATCGGAATGGTACGTCGATATCTCGGTAATAGTTGATGACAACTCTCCCTAGTACTCTTTTTCCAAAATCAAAAGTTGGATAAAAGTATTTGGGGGGTTTTAAGTAAAACCCAAGCACTGGTAGTCCGGGACGTAATAGTCGGGACTACCTAGAGACAACTACTAGGCTTTGTTTAGACCTTTTAGCTGTCTCGAACGTGTACACCCTAGATGTAATTTGTCTCTCACTCGATTTTGTTTCTCTGCTAATTGGAACAAATACAGAGAAATCAAAACCTGTAAACGAGATTTTGCTCTGGTTTTGCCCGCTGCGGCAACAACTTTTTCCAAAAAAAAGTGGTCAATCTTTCTTGAAACAGCTGTACAAGGATAAAGTGGATGGGTTGAGGTCCCATATGACCAAAAAAAATACGACTTTTTGGACTATTCAAGAATGGGACCGATTTTTGCCCATGATTTTTGCCCATATGGGCAAAAATTGGTGTGGGACTTTTGACACATTCGGGTTTACCGAATGCCAAATCTCGGTCGCACATGGGACCAAGAATGTGTGGGACTTTTTGGTGGGTCCCACATGTCACATGTGCGTTGCCGAAGGGGGTGTACAATGTTCATAAGAAGTTGTGTATATATGCAACCAGGAGCTACACTAGGAAAGGGAGTCTCTTCTTCACCCTTTCCAAATTCTGTCTTGCGCGCTCTAGGTACGTCTCTCTCTGTGGTTTTGTCTTGTTTTATTTCTCGTCATGAAATATGAATTCACCCTTTCCAAATTCCCTCTCTTGTGCTCCACTTTATTGCAACACATACATGGGGTGAACCAAAATCTTCCAACAAGATTCCCCAGCAGATTTTTTTAACCAGTCCTCAAGAAGCAAAACTGTGAGAAAATATAAAAATATGCTGATCTAGACCTAAACTGTGATGTCATAAAGTAAGCAATTGAAAACTTGGTAGACTCAAAGAAACCCAATGTCCAGGCAATCACATCTGTGCACACTCTTCATGGCACCATGTCTAGCCGGCTCAATGCTACCCTGTATCCAAAACAATAGTACAAGAAAGTCCAATTTCTATATCTTTTCACATCATCATTCACATGATCACTTGTAATTCTTCAAAGTGATTCTACCTTAGTCTTATTGACAAAGTGCCATTGTAAGGGCAACAAACAACACACAAAGAATATAATTAAAAGGAAACACAATCCCACAAAGCACCAAACAACAGATCAATCAAGTAAAGTCAGCACAGCTCTTGCTGATGTCAAACAATATTCAAAACTCTTGTTGAGTTTTTCAATCAAAAACTGTCCTACAAAGTTATACAAAGTATTAAAAGTTGGAGTTTTAACATCCAAACAGTGTCTAGTCAACTAGGCAATAAGGATACCTGTATCCTCAAACTATCAAAGTGAGAAGAGAAACCATGAACACGAAAAAGTATTTTGATTGAGAAAAGTCAACTCTAGAGAGTGAAGTTGCAGAACTGAGTAAAAAGGTGCTCATGACAGCACTATTTTTTGACTTTCTTCTTTCTGTTTCTGCTTTCTGTAAATCAGCGCATTTTGCTCTTGACCTACAGCCAGATCCTTCCAACTCCAGAAAGAACTTTTCTGGATCGATCCCTGCTGAAGAGGCAAACATGATAATCTCATATTTATCTTTGACACTGCAATTAGGGCAATTTCTTAGAACCTTGAAGAATGAATTATGCGATGAACCCAAAGAAGATTTTGATTAGGAAGAACCAATCAAATGTCAGAAGTGGTCAACACTGTGAAGATGCTGCGCAAAGAACTGACTGATGTGAGTTTAGTTTTTACCAGTGGGATATCCTGTTTGACTACGGCGACGTCCAATAAAAGAAATTCTTGGAGACTTTTCAGAACAAAAAAAGATCAGAAATCGTATCACACGAAAGTTCAGATAAACATATTTACGCTTTCATTTGTGAAATAGCACCTTTAGGAGCCCTCGGACCAATGCTACGTAGAGCGACAAGCATGGCCTCATAAAGTGTCATATAGATAGACAGTTTGTCCAAAGCGGTGTCCTTAGGAAGGTTCTTTGATGGAGACAACGTTCGAAGCGCAAAAGGAACCGAAACCCAGTTTTTCTCTGATTGATGATAATCAATCGAGGACTGTAATGTAGAAAATCATCGCCTCAGAATTTGTTTCAATCAAACTAAATCATTATCTCGAATGGGAAAGACATTTCAAAAAAACTCCGTACATATGTCGTTCCCTGATACTTTAAGTCGGGTATAGGCGGAAAACCTTGCGGCTGTAAGATGGGCAATGATCAAATCAGAATCAACTCCATTCATAATTCGTGCAACATTCATTATCAAGCGCCAAACTCACGCCGTCCACACATTGAATGTCGTGATTCAATCTTGAGGATTTAGGAATTGAATAATTTCCTGCAATATAACATGGCTTATCAGGCCCTGGGATATACCCTTTGGCGGATGCGGTAGCTGTTCATTTCCAGGACCGTATTCGAATACCATGGGTTGATTTTTCATCAGAGTATGTCCATTGATATCACGCTACATTCACAAAGAGGTCACACTTACTCGATAAGAATAGTGTGACGCAGAGGAAGAATAAAGGTAATGAATTTCTCAAAAATTGAGAAGATGGCATTCCGGATGTCGTCCTTGGTAGAGTTCCCAATACCTCAAGGGACGGCATCAGCCGAAGCGGAGTGGATTTTCGACTGAGTGGGAAGATACCATGCAAATGAATGTCAAAGTTTGAATGTCTTGTTACCAATGGAAGATACTCACAAAAGGTATCAGAGTGTTCCTGATTTCGAGTCGAATTATTCTGAATTGAAATGGGATGAAAGTTGAGAGGTGAACCTCCAGAGGACTGGTAGAAGAATCTCCAAATGCGATAGCGGCACTTTCTCCTCTCGCCACGGTGGATAAATGTGGTATAGGGTAAAAAAACGCTGCAAAAAGATAAGTTACGATTGAATCTCAAGCCACATTGCACTGCAATTATGAGAATGGGACATCATATAAATCGAGCCAGCTGATGATATGAGGGGGGTACTCACACAAATTCTAAAAATGGATAGACCTACCCGGGTCATGCAAGGATGACAACAAGGAGAGAGACGGAAATGACTGTCAGAAGGTGCTAGTCCCCCAGGTGACTCAAACCAATTTGCAAGAAGTGGTCCCTTCTACACATTCTTCATTACAATGAGAAACGAGGGAAGCTATCTCAATAAACCATCGGCTGCTAAACTCCCGGCGTCCAAGAGTGATTTTAGGCCAATCCGCCTTTTGAAACTATCTTCATGACTCACAATAGTTGCGAGTCGGACTAAATCTGTTCTCTTATTAATGAGGAATATGCCATAGTAACCTGTCAGCAAATACTTGCTCGGTCGTCGGCTGCAAATTCCAAGTATCCAATCAGATCCAATCATTCATAATCCATGCGCCCAGCGTTGCAAAAACCGGCAATCCTTTCAAGTCTGGAGACCAAATTGGCAAAGTGTGACTCTAAGGCCAAGAGATTTCGTTGCAATTTGGTCCGTAAGACGCGCAATATCCGACCACCTGGTCTCTTGCTTCTATATGATCACCATCACCATCACCGTCTTTTTTCTGTGCACTTTGTCTCCGAAGGCAGCTTATAATCAGAACGAATGTCACTTGGCCGTTTCTTGGATCAAAGGCATTGCTTCAGATTGGTCATACATTAGCCTATCTTCATACACAGTTCAGTACTGCTTGACATCAACTCCTCCTGTGTATCTTGACCATGATCGGGTTAGGCAACGATACGCCAGTGGTAGGGTGAACGGTTGTGTGAAGGGCTCTATTGAACTCCGAAGAGCCGTAGGTCACGTTCGGAGGTGAACTAGAAGACCGAGATCTGATCCAAAATATCATTGGCAACGGAGACACCTCGGCCTGATTATGAATTGTAGCCGGAAGGCCACGCTGTGAGCTGGATAGCGTTGATCAACACATGCTCTGCAGAAGCACGGCATGGGCACTGCGCAGTGCCAGGTTGTGACATACGAGCTGCTATGCAAATCATGAGTACACCAAGTTACGGCTTGTATGTAGCGGAATGAATAGTAAACCTAGATAGGTTTGGAGCTCAACACCGAATTGATGAGACTTGACCTGTATCGGCAGCGCGAGTTGACCCCGCAAGCCCCAAGTGTCCCTTGATAGCATACATAATTCAAGGTGAGGCTCATCCATACTGCTTTCTCAAGGCCTTGGTGCACTGCTGACTTCCACTTTCGATCATACAAGCCGGTCAAGATGTCTGTTTCCCGAGTTCCACCTGCCCTTGCCCCTACCGATGAAGATGTCAGCTTGCTCTTGGCTGCCCAGTAAGCTCATCAAGTCAATCATGCTTTCATCTGAATAATAACCAATCTTGAACCATTCTTGAACGACTAGATGCCATATTGGAAGCAAGAACTGCTCCAAGGGCATGTTGCGATATGTTCACAAACGTCGACCTGACGGTGTGAACGTCATCAACCTCAATTCCACCTGGGAGAAGTGTGAGTAGAGTTGTTGTTTCACCGTGATGGTCAATCCTCCAACCCACTGACGCGCTCCGACCTCTTGCTCTTCATGTGCTCCAGTGATCATGGCCGCACGAATCATCGTCGCCATCGAGAACCCCAACGATGTCTGTGTGGTTTCTGCCCGTTCCCTATGGTCATCGGGCTGTCCTCAAGTTTGCTTCCAGTACCGGTGCACAAGCTATCGCTGGGCGCTTCACCCGTCAGTTCAGCCTTTCCGCTTCCCCTCCCACAATCAAACTAATGAGACAAATATCATGTATTTTATCGTATCACAGCCGGAAACTTCACCAATTACATCACCCGGTCCTTCAAGGAACCTCGTCTGATTGTTGTCACCGACCCTCGTTTAGATGCTCAAGCTATTCGCGAGGCTTCTTACGTCAACATACCTGTCATCGCCCTCTGTGATACCGATGCTGCTCTTAACTTCGTAGACGTCGCGATCCCAACTAACAACAAGTCTAAACACTCCATTGGATTGATCTGGTGGTTCTTGTGCCGTGAGGTCCTGCGTCTTCGAGGCTCATTCCCTCGATCCGGTGACGGAGCTTGGGCCGTTATGCCCGACATGTTCTTCTTCCGTGATCCTGAAGAGCTTGAGGCTGAAGCTCAAGAGAAGGCTAACAAGCTTGCCGAAGAACAAGCTGCTGCTGGATTGGGTGAGGCTCGTGCCGTTGACTGGGAAGTGACTGGCGCCGGTGCTGGTATTGCTAACGCTGCGGCAACCATGACCGGTGAGGTCGACTGGGCCGCTCCTGAAGCCACCACCGATTGGGGTAAGCTTTTGCTTGATCATCTGAACGCCATCATTTGTAGCTGACTTTTGGTCTCCGCGTTGTAAGCTGCCGGTGATGCCGGTGATGCTGGTCAATGGTCTGCTGCACCTGCCGAGCCAGCCGCCGCTGGAGTAAGTTCTATCGTGTTGAATCTTGCCTTGGAGGACGATTACTTATATTTCTTTACACAGGGATGGTAATCTACTTGCAAGCAGTCGAATTTCAGAAGCACAACAACCTCGGGCAACAAAAAAACAACGCGGCTGATTTCATACCATTTGTATTTCTCCGTGTCTCGCATGTCCTGGCTCCTTATTTAGAACCGATTGTGGTGGAGTATTCACACAGTAGAAACTCCACTCGCCTGGTCGAGATTTAGCTAATCTCCATTTTCGTCACGCTGTGCATATATACCCGTCACGACGATGTACACCGAGAGACTTGAATGATGCTTGCTATTCTTCCACTTCTAAAAATAAGACTACGTTGCCAAGCCTGTACGTGTTTGAATCATTATTCTTTTGGGAAAGGTTGCCAGTCCACACATGTGCTTGCGCAACCCAGTATTGCCCAGAGCTGCAGCTTTTGTGAGAGTTTGCCCACCTCACCCTACAGAGCTGATATATCGCATCACTATAACCTAAGATAAGAAGCGCCTTGTGGGCTGTCCAATGTCGTTGACGCATACCTATGACTATCTTGGATCGCAACATGACTCATCCCTCGTACGCTTCCAAGGCACTCCTGGCTGATCAAAGCGCACGCCGTGGTTTCTCTCCCGAACACCATATTCCACTTGGTGAGATACCTTGCGTGCTGGCGACACCATCGTCGCCCCGCTTCGCTCCGCTATAAACACAATGTTTAAACGAGCGGAGCAAATTGGTGCTATTAAGGGGTTTCAAGTTGTAATAATTTCTATGCAATTTTTAAAATGCCGGACAAGTTGTCCGTGAAAAAAAAATGTAAAACCAACGTATTTTTAATTTGAAACACCTTTTTGGGTGTCCCAGATTAGAATTCTTACCCTTGTACCTTAAAAATGTGTAAAAAAGACAACTTCAAACCCCTTGTTAGGGGGGTTTCAAGATAAAATTTTCACAACAAACTATTTATGTTGCGGCTAAGTTTTGACGTTATGACCATAAAAAAACTTAGCCGCGACCATTATAAAAAAGAGCGGTGAAAGGTGATTGAGGCTTCCTTACTCTTTTTGCCTTGATCGTCCATCCTGTAATGAGAACAGAGCCAGGAAGAGGATGCAAGGTTATCCTTGCATCCACTATCAACCCCACCTGGTCCCGAGAAAGATCCAGTCAAGGTTGGCACTCTGATTGCATGTCATAAGCTTCTCTTTTACGTTTATGAGTAGGGGATACATAAAAGCTTTCCCGTGAACATAATTTCTATGCAGATTTCAAGGGGAACCATTTTTACCTTAAAAACCATAAAAAAATTGATCTTGGAAACCTCTATCAAGGGGTGTCAAGTTCAAATTGTTATGACAAAAATCCATGCAGAACTTTGCCGCAGTAATGTAAAATCATGTTAAGTTTATGAACACAGGATGAACATAAAGTCTCCTGTGTTGATAAAACAGTAAATTAACAACAAACCTCTGCTTGCAATTGAAAATTCACAACCTTTCTTTTGACAGCGGGAAACTTTTTTTGAGTCAAAATTGTAAAAAGTTCACCAGATCAAAAAAAATTGTTGTAAAAATCTGAACTTGACACCCCATCTTATAAAGTACCAATTGCTACACTATCTTTTGAGAGGCACTATGGCCTTTGAGAGGAGGCAGCTTGTCCACTCCCCTGCACACCACTACAGGCAAACCACAATTAAGTAGGGATTGAAAGTGTGGGATTTCATTTTAAACTCATGTGATTGCACATGTACTTATATAACAAATGTAGGTAACATAAAACCAATGGCGGAGTGGCAATGTGAAAGTATAAATAGAGACAGTAGAATAAGAAAACACTTGACTTATTTTTTACCCTTGGATGACTGATCTTGATAATCTCCCAAATAGACCCAAGAATTAGCATATTTACCAGCAAGAATGATATCACTGTTTGATCATTTACGTAAACTGACAAGCTTCCCAATCATTTTTTCCATTAACAAAGCACATCCAGGCACAGCAATATCAGCTGCCAAAGAGAACATCTTCTCACATTCCCAAGAGGTGCTGGACAACACAAGATGCTCACAAGCAACTGTTGCAAGGACAGAAAAATCCTTTGCATGCTCCTGTAAATAGTAAAGGTAATGATCATAGATATATTGAAACAAAAGTGATCTTATCAAGAACCCACCTTCCAACAATTGATCAGCTTGCTCTGTCCGGAAATCATCAAGTGAGCCCCTTCAATGTACTCTGTGTATTTGTCTTGGCGTTTATCAGCTGCCAACTGAGAGGCAACTTGTGTGGTGAATATGCCGTACTCCAAAGGGTTGGGCCAAGGCAACGGTCAGCATAATGTAACCAGCACTGACACCTAGAGATTTGAGTCCGGCTTTGACCACAAGACCAATCCTGTGGGTATAACACTTAACCTGATTGGGGGCCAAGTCCTGATCTACAGATTCTTTGGCATGCCTGAACATGCTAAATACCTTGTGTGCCATTGTGTTGTTTGAACTGCCTGAATCTGTTGGCTGAGCTAGCAGTGTAAAAGGGTAGATTACATTAGTTCCGATGCACAAATTTAAGTTTATGATTGAAAAGAAAAAAGACCAAAAGGAATATGAACACATAGAAAAAAAAACAAGACTTGTCTTGCTATGAAGATTGTTGTTGATCAAAAACCTGCCCACTGGTTGAGCTAGGATACAGCTGGTGTGATGCCAGGCCACCAACTCAAGGGTCAAGTGTTCAGGTTGAAACTTCCACTCATTGTAAATATAGCTGGCCAAAACTCCCATAGACGCCTTTTGAGCCCCCTTGGTGATCCAAAAATTGAAAATTAAACCAAATTGGCTCTTTTTTGAATGTCACAAGAAGATAGAATTCACTCCATAGGGTACACCTTTAGGCAAAGATTGATTATACATCTGAAAAAACAATATCCTCCTCATCAAAATACCAGTTACCATCTTTTTTAAAAAGTAGTCAGGGAGAAGCTCCTGCTTCTTCCCAACAAATCTCTCTCTTCAGAATTTCCAAACCAAAATTCCTGGGGAAAAAATTCCTTCCAAGGGAAACATAGTCCTTCAAGATTGGCTTCCTGTGCAATTATTACACATGTTTTTGTATGCAGCTCGTAATTCGATCTACAGTGATGGAGAGCCAATGTAGAGTTGACAATGGTAGATGAAACTTTGAGGCATTAAGGGGAAATTGGTGAAACATCAAGCTCTCAAGGAGTTCTTTGATAATACTTTCAGCAAGGGTGTTAAAGTCTCTCTAACCAACCATTCCCTTCATCCTGCTTTGATCAAGACCTAACCAAAGACATGGCTGAGCTCAAGGCAAATCCTTCCAAACAAATTCAACCTACCTCTTGTTCACAAGTGAATCATCACTATATGTGATACAAACCACATATTAGGTCTGAGCCCAAAGAAATTTTTCCAACAGTTTCTCACTAACACCCACCCAACTGTGAAGGAGCATCAAGGCAAGTGGAGTACTGATGAATTCCAACAGCTGAATCAAACCTTTGGTTTACATATACGCTATATACAAATTTGTGTAATCCACAGTTGTCTGTTGAATATCTTGAGGACTATGTTTTCCTTGAAAGGAAAATTTCTCCCAAAATTCTGGTTTGAAAGTTCTGATGAGAGAGATTTGTTGTGAAGAAGCAGGCGCTTCTCCCTGACCATTTTTTCAAAAAAAATGGTAACTGGGAGGAAATCCAAGGTTTCCTCTATTAAAAGTGATTACCTTCCGTATCAAATTTCAATCTTTTCCGGTAAGTCCCTCGTGCCTCGGGCATTACTTGCTATGTTAAACCTCAGCACGAGGGACTTAGTTGAGTTAGTAGGCGCTGTCACTTTGTGCATTTACAGATTTGGTTAGAATGTGCCAAGGATGCGCCCAGGCTGACTAGCCATGATGTGGAATTACCAGTCCTAGCAGGTTGGGCAGGGCCCCTGGATGATTCTGGTCATTTGAGTGCACTTGAGGCTCCTCAGTCACCGGTAGCAGTGTATGCACTCAAATGATAACGATCAAGAATAAGTGTGAAATAATATTGCAGTAAAAGGTCTCATAAGCAAAAAACCTCGAGAGAAAAGGTAATGATAAAGAACAAAAGAGGGTAACTTAGCAAAACAAAACAAAGAGATTCAGCTAATTTTAAAAAATTGAGTCAGGATTGTATATAATAACGGAACGAATGAAATGGAGTCAAGATTCAAAAAAAAACAATCAAAGATAACAATGTATGTCTCTCAATGCAGCAAGTGATTTTGTAGATTATTGTATGGTTTGGATGACTCTTGAACATGTAGGAGAATCAATGTAAAGGATAGAAGGATAAGTCGGCCACCAAACAGACAAACTCAACCAGCGAACTTATTGCCGGTTGGAAAGTATAGAATTGCATAATGTAGTGTCTGTGTTTGTTCACGATAAATGTAAAGCCGGAATAAAATCGAATGTTTTGCCTAAATTCATGTCTCAAGATCCCTGTGATATTCCCCACTGGATTGTAATTAGATAATCAAGACGAATAGTGTACTTAGGCCAGCTAAGAGACCCATCTGCTGTAAGATGACTCCAGATTGTCGAGTGAATGATACAGCAGCAGATTTCTTCCTGGCACCCGAACCGGCTTTGCTACCTGCCGCAGCCGTGTTACCGCTACTGATCGCACTATAAGTCTGCGTGTTCTTGACAATGGCGGGAATAACTCCGGGGGCAGGTGAATTAGGCGCCACGGGCTGCTGTCCGATTTGACCATTTCCTACAGTGACCATCTTTCCGATCGAAGGAACACCACGAACAACCACAAACAACAAGGCTGGACCAGGAGCCAAGATCGCAGCGTTAGGCGGTAGTTGGGACACATGCAGAATTGCCGAGCCGTCACCCTGGACTTCGTAAGTGGAATTGAGTTGGATATATCGCTGGCCCATATTACTGTAGAAAGAATCAGTCAGAATACGGATAAACTGTACATAGATGGATAGGATCATTGCATTACATAGCATGAGTCGAGAATCCTGGCCTGACCAATACAACTTTCGTTTCTTCGATGGCGTTTTCGGCACTGATATCCGATCGACTCAATGTGATATCAAAGTATTGACCTCCGTACGAGATAGACGTGGGGACGCCAGTGGGCTGTGGTCTAGGTGAGTTATAGTAATCAGGGTAGAATCGCTCGACCCGATATTCGGTGTGGTACTGGACATAGGCTCAATCAACATGAGTGGACAGGATCATTGCAAGATTGAAAAAATTGGACAACTTCACTCACGGGATATCCAGCAGTGCCGGGTGCAACATAATCAGCTGAGTAAGTGAAGACATCAGTAACGTCGCCAAAATATCACAGACGTGAGAGAATACACACCATTAGGATTGGATCCTGCCGACATTAGCGAACCATCGGGTAAGAGGACTGTGTGGAACAACGCAGCACATGAGACATGAGGGCCCAGCAAGAGATTGTGAAATATGTGGACTGCGACATACGAGCTGCACTGTGGTACATCCTTGCGATGGTGCTGGGTTTGAGATCTGAGGGTCTTGACCATTTTGATCCGCTTTGAGCATATGGATCATAATACGCTGCTTCATACCTATCCGACGATCGCGTGCATTAGCTAATGGTTTCACTTGAGGTGAGACTGTACACTCACAGTGGACCATCGCCAAAGCTTTGACCCAACGCCCAACTAGTATTCCCGTAACCTGCGGTACCCTTCGCAATACCGTTCAACAAGAACAGTCGCCCGTCAGGTAAGAAAATGAAATTGCCCATGGATCGGCCTTCGGGCATAGGGTCATCATCGTGCCACGCTGTGTCGACATCGGGTGTGATTGTCACACAAGTTCCATCAGCCGGATAGGCAGCAATATTCCCTTAAAAGTAATGAAGAGGTTTTAGTCAATCGGGTCAGTGTCTTGAGGAAGGTGAGGAGAGAAACCAACAGTTTGTGACCCATTGATCGGGTTGTAGATTGGTACCTCCACAGAAAACGATCTAGCAACACGGACAGGGGATATGATGATCAGAAACGACATCTCACATCCGGTATCTCCTCACAAGACTCACAGTAGCGGTCCAGTTATTGGCGGGTGTCAAGGGCAGCATTGCATTGGCAGCTGATCCAGGGTAAGTCCGAACAGAATGGGGGACGTTTGGAAGACTGTGTGGAAGATTGCGAAGTCAGGAATTGTTTTCGAAATTCGCAGAGCTCAAGGTTGACTCACTCGAATTCTACATTGGTTTTGTAGCTGACACAAGGATGATTCAAGGTACAATTAGTCTTGAACGGCCAAAGAAGATTTGAGCGCAAAAGAGAAAATTCAAGCCTACTTGAGGATTGCATTGCCGAGATTGGCGTTGATGAAAAGACTGGTTGACAGGAAAAAGACAAGGAGACCAAGGCTCAGCGCGGGTACGTGATGGTAAAAAGATCCGGTATCTTATCAAACATATTCTAAGCTCACTTTCCAGAGGGTAAGAGCCAAGTTAACCTGCGGAGCATTTGACAATGTGGTCAGGAATATCTCCACATGACGGATTTGGAAGAGGGATCTTACGGGTAAAGATTAGCGGGTAAAGTAGTTGTCAATAAGTTTAGACCTGTGACGTTCCCTTTGGAAGGGAAGAATTCATAAGTGGGATTGTTTTGTCCCTTGTCATTGACGTATCCACCCCAGTCATCGCCGCCAATAATGATGATTGAACCATCCTCAAGTGTTTCGAGAGTCGGGTACCTAAATGATCACACGGATCAGCGATCAAAGCCAACTCGCCCACTAATTCTTGAAAGGAAATCGATCGTGAACGGGAGAGCTGACGCACCAACGACGAGTGGTCATGGCTTGAGTCTCGGTCCAGACACATGAGTTATCGGAGCACGGGGTTAACAACCTGACCGCTTTACCACCATCGGCATTGTGGTATGGATTGGCTGAAAGTTGATCAACGCAATCAGACATATATCATAATGTATCATGACTGAACAAGACAGGTGTCAACAAACCATTTTCGACAAGATTTGTGCCACCGTAAGTAATCGGCTGGCTGTTGAGAAGTCATTGGGTGTTAGAGATCTGTAGCCTGGCAGGAGACTATCTAATCCCGCCCGTATGAAGACTTACTTTCCGCCAACATTCAGCCTGAGAAAGTCATACGTCAATAACCACTCAGACGATGGGACTACTAAAATTGTGCAAGTATGTTACTGACCATGTACCGTTCCCCAAAACATTCCCACCAGCACAGAACTATCCAGATTAGGCATTCATCCGTAGTCAGTCTTCCGCTCGTTTACTGATACGTGACGCTTAGGGAAAGCGGGCGAAGAATCATGTAAACAAGCAGCTCACCGTGTTACTGTTGATTTTCATAGGACTTGCTTGGTTGGTTTCGGTATCGAATGAGGTACCCCAAACGGCTGTGTGACGATTGAAAAGGATCCCAAGTCAAATACTGGCTAAAAGACATTTGGACGATCATAGCCCAAAGGTTAAGCTCACGCAATCCGTCCATTTTCATCTCATTGTTTTCCACCTGAATTGATTGCAAATTGAAAAGTCAGACAATTATTTCAGACGAGCATTGAGCGATTGAGGCTGTATTTTAGGGTACGAAGCTGACAAAAGTCAAGATCGACATACCTTGTCAATCACATAGACTTTTGTTGGAGAACCTAAAAACATCTGCTGAGCCGATGCACCCGAAGTTCCAACGATCTCGAATGTGTTAGGGGTTGCACCAGACCGAACGGCTTGAGCTTCGACCTTTTCTGAAAATGAGAAAAATAAGATGGATAGTAATAGCATGGTGCGAAGACCATAGCGTGCTGGGATCGAAGTGGACGATCGAGATCTCAACATGACGCGAACTGTTATTGAGAGGTTCAAGCGAGGCGAGTGCTGGTTGAGCAAGTATTGAGAAAGGTAATTGATCCTGATGTCGATGATGGGCCACAGAATACTTCAATGATGCTGGAAAAGAAGGGAATAATTGATGTGCGGGACTAATAATTTGATAAGATGTATTGTCGATATATGAAGGTCAAAAATTGGACCTGATAGCGAGCAGTGTTGAACGGATGAAGCCCGAGAAAGAGAAAAAGGTGAAAACCCTTCAAATTTCTTATCGATAGATGACTGATTAAATGTAAATTCGTATATTGTGTGTTTCGATAGACCGATAACCGAAGATTTATCCGTTGAGGCCGAAATCGAAAGTGGGTTTGATTATTAACAAGCGTCAATCATGGAGTTCAACGATGTCAGTTGAAAGGGAATCCAGTGATTAATTCTGAAGCAAGTTGCTGTGGAGAAAAGAGAAGATATTTTTGAAATCAAATTGACTCACAATATGATCTTTTTCAAGCTTTGAAGATAATCAATTCTTCAATAGATGGTGATAATTAGAAGAGAAACGATAGGCTTCGCGAAAATCGCCGATCTTCTTGCTTTACTTGCGAGCTATTTTTTTGTATTTTTGAATGTTTTGATTATAATGAGCTGCGGCAATCTCGATCAACCCTGTTTGATTTGTTGTCGATGGATGGGACAGAAGGTGCTGAGTTATAATAGAATGATTGATGTATTATGATGGATGGATGGATGTGTGTAAAGAAAATGAAAGTGGAATTAGTCTAAACCTGTAGTCTAAAGTTAACCACACACAATAGCGAGTTGAGTTCGAAGGGGGAATGGAATCATGGAGTTCTCAAGAAGAAACCGAATGAGGTTATTTGTTATACAGTCCAAGATTTCAAATCAAGGCAAACAAATCTGTACGATTACAACATCGAGGGAATTGAAATAAATGACTCAAATGATCTCCTCAAGCTCGGCACTCACCTTGGCTTCGCACTTCAACCTTTGATTGAATCTGGAATAGAACTGAGTGGTCGAGTGTCTACTTCGGAGCGCTAAGGCGAGAGTTGAGTGATAAAATGAATGAAAGGTTAGTGTGTAAAGTCTAAAAAGATCGAAGATTGGTTGGCAAGGGTTGGAATTAAGATTGATACGAATGAAATTTTGGAGAAAGCAACGAGGAGAAAAATAAGATGAATCGAAGAAGGTAGTGAAAGGCGACGAGAGGTTATATGTTGTATGCGATTTTGACTGTGAGTTTTAACATCAATGGCCTCCTTTGATCGAAACACGTCGAGTGGAAAGAAGAAGACAAGAAGGTAATCAAATGTTTGACAAAAGGGATTTTGTTGGGGGTCTTTAAAACAAATCAAAAGTTGATGCTTCATTCAAACTCCCATTCATTCAACCAACTCACAATTCTTCATTCAAACCTATGTGAACCCCTTGAGTATGTGGATCCATACTCATCTGGCTCATCAATCAAAAGTCTTCTTATCTCGATTCAACTTGAGCCTTTAGTAAGAGACTGATCATCAAACAGTCAAGCATAAAAGACCTTCTTACTCATCCCCATGAGAATGATTCAAAGGCTCTTGAAGATTGAAATCAGATGATGAGGTAAAGAATCATGAAATCTTTTTCACTCTCTCAACTTCATATCATTTTTGGCTTCTTCAGGCTGTGCTAAATGACTCACATTGGGGGCGCAAACCAAAAGCCAATGTGGTAAAATTGCACAGCACAGCACAATGAAACATTAGTCTGCAGAATAGTGGGCAGGACTTCAAGTCTCATCCTCTTCTCTGCCCGGTGATCCAACACACATTTTCAGCAAGATGGCCCTCTCAATCGATTTACCAACCAGACCTTCTGGTAAAACCCTTTCATCAAACCTCACCTCACTGTAGTCTGTCTCAATTTCACCCCCTGAAGCTTTCCTGACATCTTTGGGAAATCAACATCATCATCATCACCAAGACAAAGCGATTGAAATTGCCTCTGTGACAGCAACTGGGGCACCTTTGCCTCAAAGATCACATACTGTCATTCATCCATCATAGTCGGTCAAACTACCTGTGTCAACCCACCATGTGGAAGGTTGAAATCAGGATTTAGAACTCTAGAACTCTAGAACTCTAAAGACTTCTTTGTGAGTGGTTTCTTGAGAAAACCCTTGCTATGCTCACCAGAAGAGTTCTTTCGACTGAATCTGAGAGCCCTTGATTTCATTTGACCCTTGACTCAAGTGGTCTTTCACAAGAAAGGTTATGAGGATTCAGGACTGAAGTCTTGCTCTCTGAAATTAAATTGTCAATTGAAGGAATGTTTGGTTTTCATCACTACCTTCTTTCATACTATTCCTCTGACTTCATTTCACTCAAAACAAGGTGCATTCAGAAGCTAGATGTTGGTACAAGGGGTTCAGGAGGACAAGATAAGTTGAGTGAATTGATATGAAACCAAACTCTTCAGGACTCCAGAGGTAAGGCATGTAACAGGATGAGCTGAAGTAACTTGTGTCAAGTCAAGGAGACCTTGTGATGATGTCCTTTGTCATATTCTTCTTTTCCAACCAAACACAAAAACAATGCTTACAAAACTGGGCATTTCTTGAGCATGAACTTGGACACAGCTAGGTGACATCAAAATGCAATATCGCGGAAAAAGAATGATGGTTTGATGATTTTCTAGACGTTGTCAATCAACCTGTATTTATTAGTGAGAAAAATCTATGATATAGACAGACAGACATGGTCAAAACGATTTATGATAACCTCTGAAAGTTACAAGAACTGTGTCATGCCATCAATTGAAGGAGAATATTTGCATCCAACTTGAAACCAATCAAATCAAATCATGAAATTCACCCAATGATGTCTGTGATCTTAAGAGGTCAGTCAGCCTTTTTACTGAAGAACATCATACTTGATAAGAAAGCAATTGTGATCTGATTATCAGGACAGATAACAGGCCCAACTATGTGGGTTGCAAGTCCTCCTTGCATGCTGCATTTGTCATGATGAAATTGTTTATATGTGGCCCCCTGATCATGTTCAGACAAGCGGCTTGATTGAGGATGATCATATCAAGTATTCAGAAATAGCATTTTTGATGCGCCCATAACAACACAATGTGTTTTGCTCATTCTTCAACACTTTCATTCAGTGCTCTCAAGTTTACATAGCTTGTCAGAAATCTAAAGACAATATTTTTGATGTGATCAAACAGATTATCCACATCATCAATTTATCAACTTGCAGGTCAGGCTATCTTTGGTTTTCTGTTGGCTAGGCCAAGTATTTTGTTTTGATCACACCCCATCTCAGTATTGATATTGGCAAGATCATACTAAGTTCGCTCAATAGGCCTGACTTTATGAGTTGATTATTGTTAGGATATCTTTCTTGTACTTCCTGTGCAAAGCTCGATGGGCAAGAACCTTCTCCTGGTCTGCAACTCTTTTCTCATATTCTATTTCGCAATTCATAGGATGGCTGGACTTCATGCACAAACTTTCTGGATCTTTTAACACAGTCGTGTGTCCTTTTGGTATTTGAGGGATTCGTGGTGCAACTTACATATTGGGGCATCTCAAGATTTTCCCATTGTTCGATTGTTTCATTTATTTTTCTGTGAAAATGGCGATTGAAGCAGTTCATACCTTTTTTGTCCTCATAGATACTTGTTTCTCACTGATCATGGCTTATCTGCAACTCGAGCTTGGTGTTCTGTCAAAATTTATTTCATCAAGATATAATGTAATCAATTCTTGGGTTGGGCCGCAGGCATTTTTGATCTCAAAATCTTGTATTTAGTATGGTAGGATGCATCAGACCAAACAACGATGCCCTGCAACAGTCAACTTACAAGGCGTTGGATCGACATCCACTTGTGCAAATGTGGGGATGTTTGATGGTACCGCACTGGCTGGTTCAGTGTGTTCGCTACAGCCCGAGCCACACCCGGGGCTCTTGTGTTGTAACTTTGACCGCGTTTAATCGAACAATCCATTTCGGAGGGTGTTGGATGCATCGTTCGACTGATGGCGATGCCGGCATCTTACCAGTGGCAGTTCCCGAACAAGCTGTTCAGTGAAAGGCTTGAGTCGGCTGAGGTGTGGACTGAATCTCCAGTGTTTGTTGATTTTTGGCCTTCCCATAATTCCGGGAGTTAACGACTCGTGATCATTCGGTAGCCCAAACTTAAAAGTTTGTTAAAATTCTACATCTAAGCCATTTTTTGAAGCTCAGAGGAAGAGGTTTTGAGAGGCTGTCGATGACTTCGTGAAAGGCTCTGAAGGAGAAACCTGAAGGACTAGAAAGATTCATGCCGAACCGGTTCAATCGAAACGCATTTCATTCATGTATTGAAGCTCACCACATCTCGCTTGCTAGACCACGCAGTCATGTACAGAATTTTCGTGCAGGCTGACTGAGGAAGTGAACGGTGCGACAAGGTTCAAGACCTTGCAGTTGATCAAAGTTGATGATGGCTCATTGAGAAGGCTCACCACGAGGAATTCCTTGAGGGCGTGAACTTCTTTATCAACAAACCCGATCATGCCTTGAAATCGCATCCTCCCACACCTTCATCTCTTTCAATAACAAATCTATCCAAATCTGGTTGCCTGGCGTTCTTGTTGACTTCAAGATCTCATACCCATTGGCTCGCTTGACATCTCCATCGGTGATCAAGACTTGAGACGACTTGTTTTTGTTTCGTCAAATACAATAGTCCCTTGACTTTGCTCAAATCGATATCCAACCGTCATTGAATCCAAAGTGAGTGACAATCGAAAGGGATCGCGCGTCGGTACAACATTTCTTTATCTCTTCATCATCTTTCCAAGAGTTATAATTATCATCATTTCAGATCGCAGCAATTGTGTGCATTCAATCAATCAAGTCCTCGTATGAGCTGGATATTGGATTTCAGATTGGATTCAGGCAGGGAATCGACCTTGACGTTCGCCAGAGGTTTCGTACGTCGATGCCTCAGAATCCAGCGGACTATAGTGACGAATACTACAAAATTCTTTTCGATTTCATTTTGCTTTGGTTTCTTTTTTCCTCATCGGTTCATCGACATGCATGAATCCCTCAATTCAGTCCCTGAAAGCTCGATCTGGATTCTTGCCCCACTTTTCCAAATTCATCCTTTGATTCGCGCGCATCCTGCTTGGATCTGTTTGGGTGTAAAAACCTTGCCGCGCTTCACATGGTTACTCATCAGTCGTCAAGGGCTTTACTTCATTTTGATTTCATTCATGATGAGGAATGAGGATGATTATGCTGATATCATCCCAGAGTTTGTCGGGTCTCACGAAACATGTCGAAGGAATTCCCCGACCATCTACATTGGTATTGGAGCCAAAGAGTGGTGGATTACAGAACATATCGATATGTTGATCTGTCGAGTTGGGATATATAAAACTTGAATGTTCATCTGCTCCTCTGCAATTTGCTGCTTGCTTCATACATTCTGTATCTCACAGATATTCATTATTTTGCTTTGACCATTTTACCCACCAAGCACGACGAACGATATACCACAACAGGCGACCAATCACCAGACTAAGGAATTCACTGTTCAAAAGGCTGCATTTAGCTAATTTAACGCTGTCACCCTACTGATCATTTTCCCATACCCGTCTACCAGAGCCGTGCCAGGGAACCGCACTGAAATAGATTTAATCTCACACAAGTCGCAACCGAGCCCCGCAGATTGATTGACATTTGAATATATTGTGGCCCCTTTCTCTCTCATATCTTATCTGTCTCTCTTGATAATACGTACGTTGAACTGCACTGCCTCGTTTTGATCGTTTTCCATTCGAGTCTTCAACCTTGCTTCATATTTTTTAACACCACCGTGTGGTCTTTTGCTCTCGTCTATTCAAACCTTTTGCCGCCGATTGGTCACACAGTTCATCGTTATAATAATTCCCACTGATATACAGACATATCCACTTTTATATATATATATACTTAACATCTTTCTTTGGACTAGCCCAGACTCTGAGTTGTTGACCAAGGCGTGGTAGGTGCATTTGATTGACTTGCTTTTTTCTGACTTCGTCTTTCTTCTCAAACCTATAGTTGGTGATCGATTTGTTTGTTGCTATTGCTATACTTGGCGGGTGTCTTTAGCTTGAGAACTTGTCTCTCTTCCCACTGGTGCTTGACAACCCACCTCATCTTGATACAATTTATCAGACAATTCTAGTTCAACTCAATTGTTTCACCTCTTTTCCGCCCTTCACCCCCTACTTAACCCTGCATCATTGAACTGCATATTTCCTCTTTCTCTCTCCTTTATGACATAAGCCGCTGTGGACTATCTACAGACATACACACCCATTCTATATAATATGGCAACTCACCATAGATCTTGAAAAGTCTATTTGCCTCTTTTCAAGTCTCTCGTATGACTTTAAAATTAATCTATGCTGTAGGCTTTGATCTTCATTTTATTTCAACCAGCCCCTTGTTTGCTTTTATCTTTCCGTCTCACTTCCCACTACTTTACATACCTCCTTGCTTCTTGGCTTGAATTCTCCTCTCTTCAACCCCACTCACTCCTTGGCCTTTTATCGCACATTCTTTGGGCCTGGACTTTGAAATTGACGATTGATCTCCTTACTTTGCCCCTCTTTTAGATTTAACCCCTTCCTCTCGCTCCACTTAAAGCGCTATCAACAACCCTCCTCTTAGGCTTTTTTATTTGCCATCTTATTCCTATCGCTTCTGCACTTCAATTCTTAGCTTGACCTGCTTTTAATCCATCTATCATTCTGGCTGTGTCGTCGAGGACTTGTGTCATCAATCAAAGACTCTTTCCTGTCACTTGCCCTCGATATCAAGTGCTTGTCCCTGTTTTTATCTATTTGCTTCTACTTTGGGAATCCAACCTCGCTATTTGACTTATCTCTTGATCATTTCAAAATTGTCAGTCTTCTCTCTTACTTTCACTCATCTCATCTTATCAGTGACACTCATCTCATCCCACCTTCACTCCGCAGGGCTATGTCTTACAAAACAACCGTGATTCCTGAGGAGCTCCAGTTCCTCTCCGGATTCATTTTAGATCACCTCCCGACTTTACCCCGATCTCTACAGCCTGCTGTTCTCGACGTTCTCGTCACTCGTTACCTTGCTCATCATTGGTACCCCGATCAATCCGAACGAGGATCAGGATTTCGTGCAATCTCTTTTGACCCAGCCCGTCAGGATGGCTATTTAGATCCAGTGCTACGTCTTATTGCATCTGCAGCCAAAATCAGCATCAAAGAGATTAGGAAGGCTTTGTCATCGAAGAACGGGTGGACCGTATGGTGTGACCCAGGTTGTGTTAGCATTCGATACCAGGGCTGTGGCGGTGAACTTCGTGAACTTTGGGGTCGACTTCCTCAACATCTCACCTCCCCAGTTGGATCTCCACGAGGCCCCACGTCTCCTACTTCCCTCTCTCAAACCTCGCCTTCGAAGTCCCGCGCGATTCCTATCTTGGCTCCCTCTACTGCGGCTCGCCTCGCTGGCATCTCAGGTCTATCAGTCATTCCACCGACCCCTCTGCCCGCTGGCCAACGTACGACCTTGTCTGGCGCCGTCGATGAAGGCGATGATGCTGATCTAGCCCTTTACATGAATCGACCGTTCTCCCTCCGTCCTTCTCACTCCCGTCAGGCCTCCAAGCAAATGGACTCGTCAATTGACGCTCTAGCAGCTCCGAATGCTAAGCTGACCCTCAACATGACTGAAGATGATCCTTTCTTGAGACCTGACTCCCGCACATCCTCTGCCTCGTCTTCGTCGGGATCGGATCACTCTGCGTTCTCGGCTGTCTCACTATCCACCACTTCAACGGTTCATTCGTCGGCCACTCACACTCGCAAGAACTCCGCTAGCGTGACGGCTCCAGCATCTCAAGCTCCTCAGATGTTTGCTCGCCATCACTCTACCAGCAGTCTACCTATCGGCTACCCTGCGGCCAAGATTCCGACTTTCCATTCTCACGCCTATGCTTTCCCCGGCCACGTACCTGGTGGATTTGTTTCGCAACCCATGATTTCCCGCTCGTCTTCCCCAGCCCCAGGTGTCAAGCCTCGCCGCCTACGTGAGCGACACTATTCCAGTGCATCAGTCTCGAGCATGAACTCTTGCAGCTCAGGTACCACTCGTCATGGCGGCTTAGTCCTCAAGGAAGGTCCTGGTACTGTCACTGAACATTCTGGTGGAAAGGTCGGTGTAATGGGTGGTGGCGTTCTCCTTGGCTTGCCAAAGACTGAAGGTGCCAATTCAGATAAGCCAAAGAACACCCAGCACAGCCGTCGAGGTGGCCGACGTGGGCGTGGCAACCAAAACCAATTTAGTATCAGCGGCTTCTCATCTTGAATGAATCACAGTTGATCCAATTTAATATCGTGAATTCTGCTTGCCAACTACTGTTCGCGTCGATATCATGTTCCCATGCGGCAACTACTACTCTCAACTATTAAATAACTGAAGATTCTTTCTTATTTCTATTATAATCGTTCACTGTTGATAAACCACTTTCAAACTTTAAGGTGTTCGCTCAATGTATGATTTCTTTCAAAATCCCTATTCATTTCGATATTTGTTTGTCTTATTTCGATGCTGCCTAGTGTTTCTTTTCAAAATTTCGTTCATTCTTCGAACTCAATAATCCAATCTGCATACCTCTTCATATTGTTGAACTTGATCTTCCCCCGTTTGGTTCACTTGTTAGGTTGCTTGTACGTTGGCGCTCCGCTCCTTCATCACTCTGCCTTCTACACAACTCTTCTTATTGCATTCCTTCTTGTTTCTTTATTTTTAACTTCGTCAATTTATACTACCTCTCCTTTGCAACCGAGAATTTTTATATGATCTTAGTTTTATATCCTTTTTTGTATCAGATCTTACTTTGCTCTGTTCTAAGGCGTTGTCTTCGTTTGCTTTGGGGTACTCGTGTGTGTGTGCTGCTGCTGCTGTCTTAGGGTCTCTGCCTTGGTTTTCTCACCTTTCTATTTACTATATTTTGTTTGCTTGTGTTAGCGTTACCAAGTTGTAATCGTGAAACTTTGATTGTATATGTCTACTTAGTCTTATTCGAATGCCAAATTGCTGTACGAGTTTGACAACCCACCTTGCCGACATGCCGACCTGAGCTCAGAGTTACCCGATGACTGTATCGATGTACCCAAAATCTACATTTCCCAGTATGCATGCACATGAATTGTTGCGCGCAAACAAGACCCTTTTAGGTGAGGGCAACATTCAATATTTGTCTTGCTCGCCGCTTCAAGCATGAAGACTAGAAATCGGATATGAATTTTCCAATATGCAGTTCAAAGCATTCGTGATTGTCGTCTGTTCGAACCTCGCGGGTAACAATTGCGCCCACGCTCTGAAACAAATGGCTCGAGAATTCGTTCAGGTTATGACTGTATGTTTATCTTATTTCATCAGATACTTGAATTTGATTTGAACTGACTTTCATCTGGATTATCACTTTCCCAAAACAAAACAGGTTACGTAGAAGAGATGATCAGGGTCAAGCTATAGGAAAATGAAAAATCAAATGAAAGTGATTTGAGAAAGAAGGTATTCTACTAATCATTTACGCTTGGTAGACGATTGAAGAGTGAGATACGGCAGTATCACTTTGATTTTTTTCTTATTTTCACATAATTTGTGGTTCGATTTTACTGCCCATCTGCAACAGTTTTGCCAATTCGACACGGCGTGCAAGGCAGAGTTGCCTATGATATATACCGGTCGAAGAGAAGCGTTCAACTCAGTGACTATGACGTACTGTATCACAGACCCCCGTCGTCTCTCGACTTGCCCCTATTGTAATAACCCTTGGTAACATGTGGTGAGTTCAGTCAGATATAAGTAAGTTTCTTGATGATGAAGTGGTAAGACCAAAGGATTAAAGATAAAGTGAGAGTTCTGCACGTGAATATCACTATCCTGGGAGTCAACCTAGATTGGTGTCCCCAAAGAGCACACGAGCAGCATAATTCAGTGTAGCGGCTGCGTCTTACCGGTGAGCTTAAACAATGGAAGCATTATTGCTAGGGTGCTACGGGCAAGATTTAACAAAGTCCCTCACCCTCACAAGACGTCAGTAGGGACGCACTTGAGCACTGATCATGTGGGCTTTTCAAAGGCTGAGATTTATATCCCGAAATTCTATTGATACTAATTGTATATGATAAAGATCCTCAACTAAGATCACCCGTTATGCACGCAATTTGGACGAAGTGGTGACCTTACAAAAGCAAACTTGCGAGTTTACACCTTTCGTTTCTGAGGTCAGAGAACAGATGTGCCTATCTGCACTTTCTTCGAGCTCTTGTGAGTTGAAAATGCTGATGATGATGAAATGAAAGGAGTCATGAAAGTGGTAGGGATGCGGTTGACCCGGAAACAAGACAATCATTCGATTCTCGCAATTTTCAATCTGCCTGTCATCTTCGTGATCCTGGGGCGATCACATCTGATTGAATATCTAGGAGCGGTCCGCGCACGATATCAAGCACCAGGCACCATCTCTTTGGGATTGAATGAATTCTTTTGAAATTCACAATCATGTTTTCCAACTAATCATAAATTGTAAGGATGTGAGGGAAAGGATACAAAAGGATACAGGTGTTTTGATACTACTTTTAGGCCTTTCAGGCAACAAGACCAGGAAACATTCTGAGGGAGAAGGAGACAGTAAATAGAAAAAAAGGAAAATTTATAGCTTCATATTACATCAAAATCATTCGAGTTCATAACATTAAATTCTGAAATGTGAGGTCATCATAGGACAAGGTAAAGTGAGCGAGAGAACAAAGTACACAATGATCAATATCAGAGGACAAACCATTGTAAAATCCAATCAGAGGCATAAAACAATTCCATCCAACCGATCAAATAGCTTTTTTATCCTGTTTGGCAAAAGACAAAGACATCAGGACAAGAGGTCTGAATTGAAAAGGTTAGGGATAAGAACAACTGACTGATTTCATTTCTTTGTCATTGAGCCCAAAGATGGAATTACCCCATCCAAATCCACCACCAAAACCCAATCCTGAAAGTCCAGGGATGAAGACGTTTTGGAATGTGTTGAAGGCACCGGGACAAGCGGAAATGATATTACATGAACCCCATCCAAAACCAGCGCCCATGAAAGGAGAGCAAACACCACCCATGCCATATTGACCCATAAGTCCGCCAAAGAGTGATTGAGTGAAGGGGAATCCACCTCCCCAGATATTTCCAGCAAACCCGCCAAAACCTAAGCCAAAGCATTTTTCTCGAACCTTGTCGCTAGAGGGAGTGCCAACGATCTGATCATTTGATCGATGAACCAAAGCAGCGGGAGTATCAAGAACAGCAGTAGGTAAAGCTACAACAGCCTGGAGGACACATAGTAAAGCTAAGAGTGGAAGTGTGAACTGCATGATGAAAGTTGTTTATGATAAGATTGGGTAATAAAAGGTCGTAAATCTAGCAAGGCTTTAAGAAGACTTTTGTAGTGATGAATGGATTGGATGGGGAGTAAGGAGGAATGGAAACGAGCCTTGAGGTCCTGTTTTTATAGCCGAATCCTCTCGTCACGGTGAGTGGTACGGCATGCTATCTGACATAGCATACTATCACTGTAGTTCTCATTGTTGGCCTCAGCGCGGTGGGTTTGACGCTTCCACTTGAGTAGGTTAGAGCTCATTGATCAAGCGACGTGTTCACAATACCCACCGATGCTGCCAAGATTATTCCCCTAACCCGGACTTTGGAAATTTTTGAGATATCGGGACATCGCCCAGTATGTAGAATTCCCTCGGTGAATTTTCTCTTCAAGTTGTCTATTGGATGTTTGATCTGACTCAAGTTTTATACGTATCCAAAATCTACCTTCGAAGGCATTTTAAGAAGGGAATTGTCTAACTCTCATGTTGATATTTACCTCTGTAACCTCATAGCTCTTGCGTGGAGGAATTGTTTGACTCGCTTGACAACAACTGATAACAACTCTGACATCTTGCTCAGCTCTCAGTCCATTTCGAAAAGACTGTAGTAGACTCTAAGTTAACAAATCCATCCTCCGTAGACCGGAGTTCATCCAGCCAAGTGTAAAAGCACCAACGAGACTGTTTCGACCGATTTCGGTGGCTTTGTGTCCATCGTGCACTCCGATGTCACTCACTGCCAGTTGAGTAAGCCGGACCAGCATCCTTGTCTTTCAGACCAACTACAACGACATTTGTATCGAAAATGATTACCTGGCAGTTGAAACGTATGTTAATCGATTGAATCCTTTATGATATTCAAATCCTCATCCATCAATCTAAACACAATTAAACGAATAAGATTCAAGTTCATAAAGCACGGGCAATTCATACTCTGCCCTGATGAATATTGATCACTTGCAATAAGTTCATGAGTGAATTTACTTCAAACATACAACAAAGCATTATCGAGCACTCAAAAAGGTGCCGAGGACTAATCTATTTCAGAGGTGGCACAGCGGACAAGGTAGATCAACAAGAAATATAATGTTTCTGCTGGAAAAATGTGCGTATGCTCTATGTGTAAAAAATCAATCTCATCAAAATTTGATCAGAGAGATACCCACTTCTTGACAGCTTAGATTTTTTGAGGAGGATTGGCCTATAAACCTCCTGCTCAATTCTATTGTCATTCTTAGCAATTGCAAGCCCTAAAACAAGACCAGTATCTGAAATGCACTACTGACAGTAGTGAGCACTGAGCAATATCATCCCAATAGTGTTGGTCAATTCTCAAGATTTGCTGCAACATATCTGTAGATTACAAGAGCAATGATACAATTGATGCCAGATGATAAGATATCTACATGATATTATACAAGAGCAATGATACTATTGCGACAAGATGATCAAATCATCTACATGATATTATACACTTTTTCATAGTGATGTCTCTTTCAATCTTTGCATGACAAGACTCATTCAATTGGAATATGACGGGAATATGTACAAAAGATGCTTGCATAAATGCAAAAAAAGGCAACCAGCTTTCATTCTATCAAGTTGTAAGTCACCATCAAGCCACGGGTGAAGCTGAGCTAGCAAATTTTGAAGCTGCATGACTGCTTTATATATCAGAGTTCAAGGGGGTAGAAGTCATGGAGGGGTTGATTGTTGATTCAAGTACAAAGGCAGGGGATTTGGCAAAATGCAAACCATCACCACTCATTATGTATTGCACACCACACTCAGGCCAGGACCAAGGTCTAGCCCACTTCATGCCCCTGACCTGATAGAGAGTGCAATGCATACATCCAACATTGATGATACAATAAATAAACTCAAGTACCAATGACACCCAATTGCTGAATTTTTCAGCTCCAATGTCTAGCTCTTGTGCCCTAAATTGATACAACCATCTTGGAACCAGTCCCAACTGCCATGGATTAAAGGATAGTCATGGACTCGGCAGAGCCCATGATAAACTGAGTGACAGTCATATCAATGTGAATGTGAGTCATGCATTTCCAGGGGGAAGGAGTGAGATAGTCATAAAAAAGCCTTTGAGTGTGTTGTAACAAACTTTTGGTGCTTGCTTTGAGTCATACAACACCTGCTTAGGTTTGGAAGTGCTTTGATCAATAGATCCTTTGGAAATTTTCATGTACATATTCTGTTTGGGTGTTGCATTGAGAAAAACTGAAACCATGTCCATTTTATACACATCTGGGTCCTCAACAGCTGGAGTTCAGAGTATTCAAAGTGTCCTCAGTCTGGCTTTCAGTTCAAAGGATTCATCACAAGAGCATACCCACTACACCAGGGTTGGTATGTGTTGTACAGAGTGTGTATCTGTCATATCTGACAGCTTACATCAGGCTGTATTTTACATTCAGAAAGAAGATCAGCGCTGCACAAGCTTGAACAGGGCAGGACCCATATTGGTCTTTGAACACAAAACAGTGTTTTTGTCCTTACTTTCTTTTTCTTGCAAGGTTGGCTCTGCTCATTCTTCTTTCTGGCTGGCTGAACACTGAAAATTGATGCTGCATCTGATTCAGACACCGTCTGGTGTTTATTTCTGGAGAGCTGAATAACAGACAAATTCTCTCAGTCAGCCTTGGTATTTTTGCTTAGTGCTTTGCACTTTGTTTTTTATATCACAGTTTAGCAGAGGTCAATGCTCTTACGTCAACTAAAATCAGGTGTTGATTTGATCATTCCCAAAACTTGCTTTATGGAGCAACTTGGGCAGCCAGGGGTCTGAACCAGTCAACAGCATTCTAAGTCTGCTGGTTGTGAGTTGGATTTGTAAGATAGGGATATGGGGAATGGAAGGAAGCTGTGATAAGAAGTTGGTGATGGGATATATTCCAGAGGTGAAGCAGAAATAATATTGATGCAAGTAGGATTAAGATCAGAAAAAAGGATTGGATTATTCAAAAAGGATGAAATCAGATTCAAAGGATGACAAGATAGATTGGATAGAAAGCAAATGAACTCACCCTATATCCTTATAAATTGCCTTCCCGTTGTTCCCAGTGTGGGTCCTATTGCAAAAGTACCAATGCATCATGGCCTGCTAGTTCATATTAGGCAATGATAGGTCTGAAAATTGATAAATTCAGTGTGAAACAAGGTGGACTCATTGCCTAATTGGGCATAGCTTACAGAGAAAGATCTGGCCAGCAAAAGCCACAGCCTGCGGGGTAGGACCACAACACATCGAGAATTGTTGTGGTCCAAAAACCATACAAAATTCAAGGCCCCTGTTGCGCCGCAGGTCAGGCAGCAATAAAGGTGTGAGGTCTGTGGTTCAGTGTGGCTGTCAAAACCACAAATCCCCTACAATGCAGCATGCAACCTGTGCATTGCTGGCCCAGGGTTGCTTGATGGTATACTCAAAACTATCTACTGCTTTGTTATTTATTTCAAGGAACAAACACATGAGGGAAGATCTCATCTCTTTTTTCTCTTCAGTATAAATGAACCCAATCAAGATAAATCTCAACAGATGAACACAAATATCTGTTGAACTCTTCAATCAACAAGAGAATTTGAACAAGCAGTGAACACAAATCCAGGAAGTGGACCATAAATGAGCCAGAAAGACCAGATGAGACAAGGGTAGTATTGAACATAACCCCAATGAAAATTCAGGAAGTCAGTTATCTAGTCAGTGAATTACACTTAGGCAAATCTAAAAGTGCTTTTGTTTGCCCATCCATTGAAAGAGAAGTACATTCCATTTCAACTGTGATTGATGAGATTCTATTTATCTGTGTTTTTCTCTGATTGTGATCAGTCATCTTTTTTGGTTCCCAGAGATTGATATCAAGAGGATATCTTAACACTATCAACACATGTGTCTATTGTTATCTTTTACCTAAGATCAGCTACCTTCTATTGTCCATGACAAACAAAGTCCACAATGCAGGAAATTGATGGACTGTGAGTTTATATGATCCTATCACTTACATAGTAAACTGGTTGCCCTATAGACTGTAGGTAGACTGATGATAATTGAGTGGATGGGGATGGAAAAAGCTCCTTTCAGTGGGTTTGTAGTATTGGACCCCAGAGGTAAACTAAGTTCAAGAAGCTTGCACTTCATGGTGAATCAAAAACTAAACCACTCCTATGCTATCAAATGTGCTATGTTAGCTCATATTCCATGTATAAATTATTTCTTAATACTTTGAATGAAAACAAGATGTGATTGTAGAATGATTTATGATCCTCTCAATCTCCAATTTATCAATGTCTTTATCTTTGTGCTTAAGATATTGGTTTGCCTTTTCAAAATGTGTAGATCTTATTCTCTTCACCTTGATGAAATAAATTGATTCTCTTATGTTTGTCTGAATGGAGAACTTCACAGGCAAGTTTTGGTGTCTTGAATGGATCTCATACCATCCCTTTTGTCCCATAAGGTAGGCTGAAAGATAGGTATGTAAGTAGTACAAAATTCCTCATCTTGTGTTGTAAGAACACTTAAGATAACTTGAGGGATGTTTTAAATCTTGTGCTTGAAGTGAGTCAAATGGATTTTGAAGAGAGATCTATTGAAGACTTAGTCAGGTTGGAAAAGAAAGTCATCATGAGCCTTCAATGGGTTCACTTCTAACTTTAACAAGTCTCACAGTCATACACTTCTTTCTTGAATACTTGGATGACTGGTGAGGGACTTGGGTGAGCACACATACATAGCTTCAAAGGATTAAGTTTGGTATAGAGACTTTTTGACCGCCCCAAGTTCTCCCACTTCCTCCCAATCAACCCCCTCGAAAGATTTTAACCGGACCTGTCTGGATTAATTCTAATCAGATTTCTCATCATTTTCTCTCAACCTTGTCAAAAAAACAAGAAAATGAGTTTTTGAAAATCGAAGTTGTATTGTAGACCATGACTGTGTTTTTGAAATCAATCCTTTTTACAAACGATCTGTCCTCTTCTGCTTGCAAGAGGAGGACTGTAAAGTTGATAATTGAGCTTTGTACAGAAAGTACTTAGCTCGCGAGGTTGAAAGCGCGCTGCGAGCTCAAGAGTCTATCAAGACATACCCATGAATTCCATTTCTATTCTCATTGAGTTACATTCCAGTAGGTTATGCTCAAGCAAATACTTTTGATAAGTTTTCTTGTTGTAAGCGGTTTTGGTAAGTATCTTAATCATTTATCTCAACTCGGTGAGCTAAGAAGACCAAGATCTCAAGTTCGCTTATTGTTTTGATTATTATTAATTAATTAATCTTTTATCTATTGATGTAAGACCCAGTCCCATCTTAGGAACTCATCAGACGATTGACTCATGCTACGGATCTTTAAGGTTAGTTCAGATCTTCAGTCGATAAGACAATCGAAGGAATCAAATTCGATAAAACCATCATCCATACAAACCTATCCTGTTCACGTGTTGGCTCTTAATTGATCAATAAAACCCCACGATGAGATTTATGAGCACCTGACTGGAATGTGATATAGGTATTTAACCCTTAGCCAGGGATCTGTTCAAAATCAATGAGAATCTAGATGAGGAATCGAGTCTAATTTTGCAAGGGTTTACATACATCCGATCGATGTTTGTTTGGTGAACCTTTGGGGTTTAAAGAATCTCGGAAGCATGAGGCATGATAGGTGAAAGCATGTGATCTGATTTTCAAATGGACAAATCTCTTGTCATTCAAAAAGGATGAAAATCTAAACTTCTTTCTTTTAGAATCAACTTATGTAAAGAAGAGATGGTTCAAGATACATATACAAAAAGGAAGTGATTGGTAATTTGATCAGATCGTTCTACTTACAAAAAAGGCGTATTCTGTCACTGTGCATACAACATCAGGAGTGCGGGATTTGATGACTGCATTGAATTGAAAAGTGTACATACATAAGTAAGAAATCCAGTATCAAGGGTACGGTTGATTTTAGGTTACAATTCAAGATGATTGTACATACACCTAGACGATTGATCAGTCGCAGTTTCGGAAATGAGTTGTTTGAGTGACTTCTATGAAATTGTTGTAGAGGATACATGTGTAGGCACGACTGCGCCCCAGTAGATCACATGATGTTGTACAGTCAGTTGTAGTTATAGTATCTCCTCCTCGACGAACGCCTTCCACATCATCACCATTGTGGAGGCCGACGTCCTGGAGCGAGAACTGACGAGTTTATCGTCCTATTCGCTATAGAAATGAATGGATTCAAGTGGATAGGTTGCGTACGTAGTGAATGGTCACGAGGAGAGTATTCTGTCTTTTTTTTTTCTATAAAAGATTTTGATGATGATGATGATGAATGATGATGGAGAAGAAGATGAAGAAGTTTGAAGTTGAAGTGATTTCCTTTGAATTCAAGTAATTTGAAGATTCTTAACAAGCAGCACTAAGAATTCTGAACTTTCTTTCCGAATTCATTCAATTCTATCTGACTCTGGGTCTTGATTTGTGTTCAATTAAATTGTATCTTCAAACTTCATCATCATTTCATCATCTTTCATCATCATTTCATCATCATCAAGTGGTTTTCTCTTGGTTCAACTTTGAATCGATCTGAGCAGCAGATGATTATTTAAATACATAAACAATTTACAGGTACAAAGTGATTAGATATATAGTCCAAGGTAAAGTAAGTCCTACATTTTACCTTATGTACATAAACCATCTGAATTGAGCCTTGACAGTTTTAAAGTCCAAAATCCATTTCCGACTCTAATCCTTAAGACATACCACCTCATCTTACCATTTCTCTCTCTCTCTTGCCCATTCCCATTCCCATTCTCATTCCCATCCTCTCTCTCTCTCTCTTCCCCCTCTCGAGACTCGTGCTACTCTCTCCCTCCGTCTCTGTCCTTTTCTGTCTGTCTGTGTGTGTGTCCTGATCTTGTGTTTTGTGAATTTTTGTTTGACGGTTTGATCAAGTTGAATTCATTTTCAAAATCGATCCAGTCAATCAATCTTCTTTCAGTTTACTCAAGCCTGATTGAGTAGTCTTTGGATGATGAGAAACCACTTCCAATTCAACTTCAATCATCGATAACGATCACTAAAGAAACACTTTGGATTTCAAGCAAGATAATCAGCTTGAAGCGATCAATACTTTCAAGATACAAAGTTAGATGCGATCAAAGGTGTTCAAGTACTTTACCTAGATTGATCTCTTACTAGTCAATCTTTCAAGTTCAAAGTATCACATCTCTCATCGATTCGTCGTTGTGGTGATCAAAAGTTAAATCAAAATAACTGGAAAGCTGGATTCGATCTGATCAAGAGAATCTGAATTGAGCTGGTAAGTGACGACCATCATCCTAATATTCCAATTTCAGATCATCACCTCTGCCTACACCTGGGCAGTCACTATTGTACAACAACAATTTTCTAATCTTTGATTCAAAAACGTTCCAGTGGATTCCAGATTGGTCAAATCAGATTGTCTTAACTGCATTTGTCCACATACATACATGATCACAATCACGAAATTAAAAAGTCAATTTTATCACGACTCAACTGTACTCACTCCGTCACTCACTCACTCACTCACCACAGACTCTCTCCTACTCTGTCTCTCTCTCTCTCTCTTTCCAGTCTGCCTCTCACCCACGAATCAACACATACAGACAGGTCCACACACCAAAGCCGATAATCACTTTACTTTAGCTCTCAACTTCTGAACTCCCTGTTCACAGGACAATCAATCATCCTTGGAGCATTCAATCCATCTAAATACCAACACTCTCATTCGAATGAACCCTGGATCTTAACAAGTTTTCATTGAACTTTCTCAACCCAAAATCGAATGTTGGTGTATCTCACTTTCTTGAGATTCACTTTTTTGGCTTCTTCTTTTCATCATCATGACACCTAATTCAACGAGATCAAGATATCCTCCTATCAATCCAACTTTCAAATCATCTCCTCTTACCAGCAAATCAAATCACACCTCACCACTCCCTCAACTTTCTACAGCTCATTCTACTTCATCACCTCAATCTTCATCAATCTTTCCATCAAATGCTTCATCACCTGATCCATCCAGGTCTTATCACCTATCTTCAAACAATCGTCTTCAGTCACTTCATCAAGCTCATCAGCAGCTCTCCGATCAAATCCCTCCCCCCTCTCCTCCAGCTTATGCTATCGAACTCGCTCGTGCTCAAGATGTTCATCGTATCCCGATGAGTCGAGAATCTAGTTTACCTAGTATCATGAGCATGCCTCATACTCGTCCTGCTAGTCCTGAACCATCTACCTCATCAGCTCATTATTCTCATCCACATCAACAGCAACAGCAACCCCGTCATATTCGTAATGTCTCAGGTGCTAGTCTCTCATTCTCTAAACGGCACTATACCCGCACATCCATCCCTTATAAACCCAGCAACACTTACGATAGCCAGTCTTCTCATCATCAGCGTTCTCTAAGTCCCGCCTCACCGCTTATTCAACGTCGCCTTACTGGCTGGCGGCGCTGGGCATTTACCCTCTAGTCTACGTACCTTTGAAGAGGGTATACGCCATTATGAACGTGTTCGAAGTCCATCCCTCAGAGGACACTCCCGTCGTGGCAGTTTCTCTACAGATTCGATCGGACCAAAGTCATCTTCACCTGCCAGAGGAGTGAATCGAGTACTTCAACAACTACCACCGTCTCCCCGTTCTCCCCTCTGCATCTCTCAAATCCAACATCAATCGCCAGCAGAACAACTTGGCAATGCTACTGGTGGTCACAAGCTTGAAGTTTCAACTAGTGAGATGTATGACTTTGATTTATCAGATGATGTGGGTGAGGAAACTTTGAAACCTGTCCAATCACCTTTTCCAATCACCTTTTCAACCTGGTTCAGTCCATCGTCGAGATGAAGAAGAAGATGAAGAAGGATTCGATCACCTACTCTCGACATTCCCTTTCAGATGATGATGATGATGCTTATGATGATGAAGATGAAGAGGATGGATTCAATTCAGGTTCTGATCCAAAACACTTGACTCGTAGCAATAGGATTTTCAGAGTGGGTGAGAGGGTGGGTGTTGGCACCTCACATCAAAGTCATCGTGTTAGGGATCTATTTGAACTTGGCCCTGGTAATGGTCGTAGGTTGAGCATGGGTGGTGAGAACACTGGTCAGGGTACTGGTCTCCTCGAGATTGTCAGGCAAATCGGAGTTGGCAGCTAGTGAGTCTCCCCACATCCCACTCCCCTTTGTCTGTTTTGAAGCTGATCGATCTGTGGTTACGTATCAGTGCTGTGGTCTACCTAGTGCGCGAAGTATTATATGATCCTGACCTCACCGATCATAGCGCTTCAGCAGATCATTCTGTTGCCAACAGCACTCCATCCTTCTTCCTTACCTGATGGTCTATCAGAAACACCAAAAGCTTCAGATGGTTTTGCTACCCTCATGTCACCTGTCACATCATCTCAGCCACCAAGACGAAGACGGAGACGTAGGGGCGAAACTGATGAAGTCGTCTACGGTCGAGACTTTGCATTAAAGTGCCTTTCTAAACGGGATCTGAGTGATGAGTTATTGCTACTTCAACGAGGAGAAGCTGAAATACATCGCGCACTTCCATCACACGAGAACATTGTCGCCTTACATCGCGTTGGTACACTCCTTCTAAATTTCTTCTTTTTACCTCTAATCTACTTCTTATCTTGATGCTGCGTTTAGAATCATAAATTCTAACATATCTCCTCAATATTCATCAATTTTCCAAGGCTTTGGAGACGCCTAATTGGCTTTTTCTAGTGATTGAGTACTGTCCTGGTCAAGATTTGTGAGTGTTACGAGATTCGAATCCTCTTGGTTCATCGTCTTCTGACTGACTTATCCCTTCATTTACTATTGACTTTGATCGTGCAGATTCTACTGGTTGGAACAAGCAAGAGATAGTCAGGATCTCGACTCTTTAGCATCTCGGACCAATTCGGTTTCCCAACAGCTCTGTCCCCCTCAATATACCAACGGAGCCTATACCACACCTCCCACCTCCTTCGCCCCCTCCAACAATCCGAGCAAGACATCACCTATTCCCTTCCCTTCACCCTCTTCACCACCTCTTTCTCCGGATCCATGTCAGCTTCAATCACCCCAACCTGTCACTGACCTTGGCGCCCAACACTCCACCCTCGCCGTCACTATTGGCCACTACAGCCGATGATGAAATGCTCTCTCGACGTCGACTGAGATTGATCAGTCGAATGTTTGTACAGATGTGCGACGCGGTCGAAGCTTGTCATCGGGTTGGAGTTTGTCATCGAGATATCAAACCTGAGAACTTTATTGTAGTCGATAGTCGTAGGTCTAAATCGAAGTCATTGGCTTCGAATTCGAGACCGATCAGCTTTGCTACCAATCATCAGTTTCAACCCAGATCTACCGATGAGATCAGACCTCCATCATCTGTGGTGGTCAAAATCACAGATTGGGGTCTCGGTACGAGTTCATCTGCATGTGAAGATTTCGATTGTGGTAGTAAACCGTATATGGCTTATGGTCGGTCTTTAATCTTTCATCATTGCTACATGCTACAGATTGTTGACTCGATTTTTTTGGACATATCAATCAGAATGTCGAAACAATTTAAATCCCACTTACGATCCAGTTCAAGCTGATGTTTGGTCTCTTGGAATTGTTCTGCTCAACCTACTTTATCACCGATGTCCTTGGGCCGATCCCACCTTGGCTGATGGCGATTTTGTTGAGTTCAGGCGCGCTCCGATCGCATTTCTTCATGATCGATTCGAGGGAATGACTTCGGAAGTCGCTGCATTTTTAGCCACCAGAGTCTTCTGTGAGGCAGGCAGTCAAGGAGCTAAGAAACGAATTTCAGCTGGTCAATTTGGTGAATGGGCAAAGAACTTGCTGTTTCACATGGGCGGTGGAACTTTACATGCTTCCGTATCTAGTGCTACAATAGCCATGTCACCATCCTCAGCAAGGGGTTCTTCACATTTCGGATTCGATCATCGAAGTGCGAGTGGCAGTAGAAATGTGACCAGTAATTGTCCTTCTAGACAGTCATCACAACTCTTTCATTCAATCGTGTTACCTCACTCCGTGCCCTGAGGATCTATCACCACTCGATTCTCTAGACTCTGATCATGATTTCCCGCTGGAATCGACTAAATCCTCAGGGACTCATACCAACCCTTCGACTGTCGAGATTGTTGATCCAAAGGCCGATCCAAAGGAGCTACTGTCATCATCCCCCATCAACAAAGCTTCCGATTCTCCTGATCTATACCTAGAAGGAGATCTTGTTCAAGACAAGTTGGAAAAGCTGAAAATATGTACATCTCCACCAGCTACGACCACGACTGCTGATGAAGTTGAATCAGTTGGAAGTGCGGGTGGCGGCAAGATGAGTGACAAGAGGCGAAGGAAACGAGGTGCAAGAAAAGGAGGGAAGAGTCAATCTCACAAAACAGATGGAATGAGACAAATTGGATCCGGATCTGAAAATACACCTATTTCACCTAATGATTCTGATCAGGATGAATTAGATGATTTAGCGGAAGCATCACAATCCTTAGCAAGGGAGATCAGTCAAGCTACTAGATCACCCTGTTTATCAACTTCAGCAAAATCATCAGCAGTACCGGTGAAGCGAAAATTGAATTTGGCTGAAAGGATGATGGAAAAGTTTAGAGATGGATCGAATCCTGATTGGGTTGCATTTGCTGCTCGAGCCAAAGCTAGGGAAAATGCATTATATGGAATTGGACCGGATGGAAATGCCGGGCCTGTCGGTAATACAGTCAGCGCACCTGCTCAGCTTCAGTGTGATGGTGGAGGTAAAGGAGGTAGGGCTTATAGTAGTTCAAAAATGCATGGGACTTACTCTACTCCGAACGCTAGCAACAATGTGTATGGCGCACTGGGTGGACGAGGGGTCCCTTCGGGATTAGGAGGATGTAAACAACAGAGACCAACGACATCTGATTCCTCACCCGGAGTTTGGACATCTGCGTCTGTTAGAAGAGGTCGACTACAACAACAACAACAAGCTGCCGCATCAAATGTGAAGAAACCAAATACTGATCCACCCAGAGCTATGTATCATTCAAATTCAAGACCAGATCGGAATCATAATGGAAAGAAGAATTTGGTCTCAAATGATTTAAATCATCAGAATTTGATACATGATTCTTTATCTAGCAATAAGAAATCAAATGAAGATTTTGGTGTTGATCATATCACCAGCACTACTACTAATCGAGTTCAACCACCTAAAACTAAACTTGCAGCTTTACTGACTTCTTTTAAGAGGTTCAATCAAACTGTTGTAAATGCAGGTAGTGGAAACGGTTTATAGACAGTTGTTATTTTTTTTACATCATGTAGGAATATAGTCTTTTTCTTTCAACCAGTTTGATTTTTTTTGACCCAATGAAGAAAAAAATTAATCAATTCAAAAAACATTCTGGATTTGGTTTTTTTTCCTCCTTGATTTCTCTTTTTCGAAAAAAAAGGATCTGTTTCTTTTCTTTCATTTTTTTGAAAAAAAAAAATTATGAAAAAAAATAATATATATATAAAATATATATATATCTTATATTGTATATCTTCTTCCTATTTTTTTGTGGATGACGTTTTTTGTTTTGTATGTGCAGCACTTTTTACTTTTTTTTCTTTCCTTTTTGGGAGTGAATAATACTTTTTTTTTTCTTTCTTACTTTCTTTTTAGAGAGTTTAAAGTGAAAGAATAAGTTAAAGAAGTGAAGGATTGGAAAGGAAACAAAAAGTGGTGGGGGAACTTAAACTTTGACCCGCCCCCCTCCAAAAAAAAGTATACATGAGTCCCTTTTTTTCATACTTTATATTTATATATCTCTCTCTTTGTTCTTTAAACTGATCATTATGTAAGCATCATCATTTTTTAGAAAAAATGAAAGAAAAAAACAAGAAGTATAAAGAAAAATGCATTATTGTAGATTTCAAAAAGTTTGATTGATTTTTGAGATAATCATCCATCAATTTCAATTTCAAAAAACAAAAACAAAATTAAACAAAAAAGAACAATCATCATGATTTAATACATAATGAGAATCAGATTGAAAGATCTAATTAAATTTATCATTTGGTGTTTTTTTTCAATATTCAAAACTTAGAGTTTTTCATTTTTTGAGTGATCGTTTTTTTTTCCCAAAAAGTAATAAATGATTTGAAAAAGTTAATTGAGTTTTTTTTGTGATTTTTGATTGAATTCTTCATGATGGTGATTTTTTTGAATTATGTAGGTAAATGAATTGATTCTTTCTTTAACTTTGAATTTATTGAGATAAAAGGTAGGATGGATTTGAAGATTGGGTTTTTTCTTTGTTTTGAATCAATTGTGTGGCCTTTTTTTGTATATACTTATATGCTTTGACTACAATGAGCTCATAGCTCACTACAGATAGACATACAGTTTGGTTGATATAAATTTCAAGCTTGGTGATTGTCTTGACCGTCATATGTACTTCAATTCTAATAAACCTTTTGGGGTGATTGATGATGGATTTGTTGTATGTTTGAAGTGAAAGAATTTAATCAATCCCCAAAAAACTTTGTAATTTAAATATCTCATCTTATATATGGTTTCTTTTTGAATTTATTTATTTTACTGACTAAGAAGATCAAATTGATGATCAAGTTCACAATTAGTTTGGATCTTTGGATCCAATTTAAATTTACAAAGGAATCATGAGGTTTTTTTTTTCAAAATCTCTAGGTTTTGACCATAAGGTTTATCTGATAAGTGATTAGTGTTGAGAAAGATTTCGATGAAGATGGTCGATTTGAAAGATGAGGATTTGTACTAGACCTGCTCACTCAAATGATGAACTCCATCCCTTGTGTTCTATACTGTTCCATTTTGATCCTACCAGAAAGAATCTGATTCACATCGGGGTGCGCGAAATACATCTGACCATGAATTTGATCAGCCGACGAAACAAGCCGAACGGTTGTGCTCCTTTACACTTGGTTGGCGAAATTCCAGTCTACGGAGGATGGATTTGTTAGATTAGAGTCCACTTCAGTCCTTTCGAGATTGACTGAGAGCTGAGCAAGTATGTAAGAGTTGTGAGGGGTTGTCAAGGGAATTGATCGATTCCCCTACCCAAGAGCTAAAGAGGATGTGACTTGTTAAGATGACTTCCTTGGTAGATCTTGGATAAATAGGGACACGTATGAGATTTGAGTCAGATCAAAACATCAGTAGACGACTCGAAGAGAAATTTCACTGAGAGAATCTTCCCGATATCCCAAAAATTTCGAAGGCCGGGTTAGAGGAATATCTTGGCAGCATCGGTGGGTATTGTGAACACGTCGCTTGATCAATGAGCTCTAACCTGCCCAAGTGGAATCGTCAAACACACCGCGCTGAGGCCAACAATGAGAACTACAGTGATATAGTATCATGTCAGATAGCATGCCGTACCACTCACCGTGACGAGAGGATTCGTCTATAAAAACAGGACCTCAAGGCTCGTTTCCATTCCTCCTTACTCCCCATCCAATCCATTCATCACTACAAAAGTCTTCATAAAACCTTGCTAGATTTACGACCTTTCATTACCCAATCTTATCATAAACAAATTTCATCATGCAGTTCACACTCCCACTCTTAGCTTTATTATGTGTCCTCCAGGCTGTTGTAGCTTTACCTACTGCTGTTCTTGATACTCCCGCTGCTTTGGTTCGTCGATCAAATGATCAGATCGTTGGTACTGCCGTCTAGCGACAAGGTTCGAGAAAAATGCTTTGGCTTAGGTTTTGGCGGGTTTGCTGGAAATATCTGGGGAGGCGGATTCCCCTTCACTCAATCACTCTTTGGCGGACTTATGGGTCAATATGGCATGGGTGGTGTTTGCTCTCCTTTCATGGGCGCTGGTTTTGGATGGGGTTCATGTAATATCATTTCCGCATGCCCCGGTGCCTTCAACACATTCCAAAACGTCTTCATCCCTGGACTTTCAGGATTGGGTTTTGGTGGTGGATTTGGATGGGGTAATTCCATCTTTGGGCTCAATGACAAAGAAATGAAATCCGTCAGTTTTTCTTATCCCTAACCTTTTCAATTCAGACCTCTTGTCCTGATGTCTTTGTCTTTTGCCAAACAGGATAAAAAAGCTATTTGATCGGTTGGATGGAATTGTTTTATGCCTCTGATTGGATTTTACAATGGTTTGTCCTCTGATATTGATCATTGTGTACTTTGTTCTCTCGCTCACTTTACCTTGTCCTATGATGACCTCACATTTCAGAATTTAATGTCATGAACTCAAATGATTTTGATGTAATACGAAGCTATAAATTTTCCTTTTTTTTCTATCTACTGTCTTCTTCTCCCTCAAAATGTTTCTCATGTAAAGGGCCTTGTTGCCTGGAAGTCCTAAAATTAGTATCACAGATACTTGTAGCCATTTGTATCTTTTTTCTTATATGCCTACCATTTATGATTAGTTGGCAGACATGATTTTGAACTTCAAAGGAATTCATCCAATCCCGAAAAGAGGGTACGTGGTCCTTGCGGGTATCACACCATTACAGCAGAGTTACATAAGTTTTTTGTCAGTAGAACATTCAGGAATCCCAGCCGAGCTTTACAAAATCCCAATGGATGGTAGAAAATATGCATGTATACTTTGGTGATCTGATCTCCTGTGAACAACAATTCCTTCTTGACCTATATATCCAAAGAGGTGGCACCACACAAAATCTCACCTCTACTCTTCCAATTCAAAAGAGGGAAAAACAATGAGCTTGAATCAAAGGTGTGTAAAGTTTCACTGATACTTTACATTTGTGAAATGCTTGTTTCACCTATTTCCTTCAGAAGATTTTCATTTGTTCATATAGCTGTGTCTAAAAATATAACTGCTATAAACCTATTGTACTGGTCAATCCAATAGTATCATCATGTCATGAACTGGTAAGAACACACTAGTCCTAAGAATTGAAATGATAAATGTTAAAGAAAAGGAACAAACAAGATGCGGAGTTGGTATCTGGATCTTATTTCAAATCATTGTTATACTATTATTATATATATGTTGTCTTGTTCCACAATTTGTTTGCTTTTCTCTTTATCAGAATGACTATTATTATACCTTCCCTTCATCTCCAATCCTGAGATTAACTGTGCTGTAAGACTTCTGTGATTGAGAATCTTGGCTACATCCCAGGTCATCTCAATAACACCTGAAAGCGCAAACCTTCTGAGATCTTCTTCTTCATCCAAGGTTCAATTACTCTTCAGGGGTGAAGGTGAGTAACTCAAGGTTCCAGGATTAGTGAAGAAGTTCATAGTTCAAGTTTCTGAACAATCTCTATCCCTGCTCTGACATGCAATTGGTGTTAAGTTGACAAGGTCCCTTGATGCTGACAGCCATCATTCAACAAGTGGAATCCACAATCTTGTTGTGCACTGAAAGATGTGCAAGGACTCCCTACATGTTGTACAACTGAAATGATTGCCATCCACCGTCTCATTCTGGAGATACATCAAAAATTGTCTTCTGAAACTTTTTTTGTAAACCCATAACGCCAGTCCACATGCTTCCAGCAGGACTGCTCAAACTTTGAGTGGTGCTCTTCACACCACTTCACAACTTTTCCTCAGCCTAACGTCTCTCACAAATCACTGCTCCATTGGTGTACACTTTTAAGATGCATACACTTCCAAAATGCTTACTTGTTCAATTTCAAAAACCAATGCAAGTCCAATTGAGCATGCTTCCCTAACTTGAAAATTTGAACTAGAGCTAGTGAATGCAGCCATCCCTTCAGGACTGTGTACCAGTAGCTTGGCCATCAAACAGAGAAAGTCCTACTATGATAACATCATTGAACAGAGTCACTATTGGCTGACTGTTGAATTCATCTGGCTGGATATGTAGTGATCTCTTTAAATCTAACTGCTGTAGATAAATTTCTGGCTCTTTCATGGGACTATGTCCCATGTCTTAGCAGAGCTACATATCAAAATCTCAGAAATGAATGCCTGTGCAGCTCAAGAATGAAATGGCAGATGTCAATCATTTCAGCTGTACAACATGTATGGAGAACTTGTACATCTTCAAGTTCACGGCAGGATCATGTTCTTTGGTGTGCTTGCAGGAAAGAGCAACTGAAAATTTGCTCAGGCAAAAAATCCTCAGGGCTCAGGCCAAAAAGTTAAGATTTGGTGTGAGTCCCTCATACTGATACATGCACATTCAACTTGGTGAATGACAGCTGTCAGAATCAAGAGACTTTGTTAAGTTAGCAAGTGGCACACGCCTTGTATTCAAGAAGAACATTGATTCTCACAGCAACTTTCTCAAGTACAAAGCAAAATTGTCTGCTGATGTTTGACAAACATTAGAGCAACAGCACTGTGATTCCTAGAATTTCAGCCAACTTAAGAACATAAGCTTTAGCTGACACTTCCATGTTGCATTCTGGAAATCACAAGCCACTGCCAAAATTGAGTTTCTCCATTGGTTAGTGGCAAGAATCTCTCTATTGAGACGGCTGGGTTTCTGGTAGTCATCCCTTGGACTTTTGAGGTGCATGAGCTGTCACTTTGTGCCAGAAAGAGATTTATCATTGTTTTGGATTGTTCTGCAGTGAAATTGTCTGTGAAAGCTGTAATGGACTTGTGAGGAGAGGGTACTCTTTTGAGTACTCAAAGCTCACTGATTGATCAAGTACAGGGGTTGATTGTAATTTATAATTATATTGATATTTCACAAATGATTTAATTGTAAATAAAAAAGGGAGCAAGAGAAGGCACTAATTGAAGAGAGTCTGTTGGGATATATACAATGAGACTTCAGGAGTAGACCCCTTATGAATATCTGGATGAATTGACAAAGTATCCATCCAAATTGATCCTTTGATATTTCCAGGTTACAGATTGAAGAGTGATGTGAGGTCACTAGCCTGATTGTCTTTAAATTCATTAACTTGAGGTTATTATGGAGGTCACCAGCCTGATGTGCTTCTTAAGGTTACTAGCCTAGAGTTGTTAAAGGTCACTAACCTACACCACCAAAGGGTTGAGACGTGAAATTCACGTGGAATCGCCTTGCGGTGGCCCTCTGCGTGACCCACACGATTACGCGTTGCGCGATGTGTTGAGGCGGGCATGTCACAGTTGACCGACGTCTCAACATACCTTTTTAGGACGAGGACTCGAACGCAGAGACCATACTGGCCCTCTGTCTCCTGAGCGCGACACACTCACCATCAACCTCCTGCGACGCATGTAGATTGTCAACGTGCCTCGCTCAGGTTCACAACGGGTAGCTATCCAGTCGGCCACACGGATGGGACATGGAATGCACGGTGTGACACACGCCGTGCATTCCCCACATACGTTTCTTTCTTTCAAGTGTATCTCATCTCGGTTAGTTAGTTACTCGGGTGCACGGCAATATCTTTGACGATTCCCCCGTGATTCACGATTCCCAAATCGTGACAATTTGGTTTGTGAATTACATACATAAATGAACAAATTAGAAAACAAATGGAATACGATCGGGTTTTGATTTTAAAATACAAAAAATTTTAATTTTTTTTTAATTTGCCTTCTTTTTGATGTGATCAAATGTTCAAAAGCGAGTAATAGCACTGAACAAATGTTTAAGACTCCGCCTCGTAGTCGTCCTCTTCCGTTCCTGTATGATGAGCGGGGTTGTTTTGGGCAGCAGCAAGTTTCTCCTGGATTTTCAATAAAACTTCAGCAAAACCTGGCTGTGGTAGTGTAGGTAATGCTTTGACATCTGCCCAAGAACGTGTCCCATTGAAAACGTCTCTATCATAAAGAAAAATTTCGCTGAAGTAACTGAAACAAAGGTGCATTAGGGCACCATCATCTACAGATCAACCGGAAGACACTCACTGGCTTGTATATTCGGGTTTTGCACGGAGTTCAGCAAGGATCTCGTCCATGATGGTCCATTGACATCGGCGTTTGTTCTCTGTGACGTAGCGCTGAGCGTAGGCGGTCACGTATCTCTGGATTGTAGATTGGGTCAATTTCGTTTCTTGTGTGAGATTGTACATGTAAATAGGCCCTTACCATGAAAACAATCCACTTCACCTTGGCTTGTCCTAATGCGTTCAAAAGGGCCTTATCTTTCAGAGTTTGCAGCTCTGGAAGAAACGTCCGAGCAACCTGTTTTTGGGTGGTTAACAATTGGAAAAAGCAATGCAAAAATGTGTTCACACGTACCTCAATGACAATGGTTTTTGCTGATGGAATTGGCGGACCAGTCCCTTCAGATACACCCAAGATATTCTTGAGCAGCTTTGAAAGCATTCAATTTTGAGGTGTTAGTGTCCCAATAACAAGAACTTTAAAATTTGGGGCTTACCGTGGTGCGCACCTTGCTGCGCTTATTTTTCAAAACCTCTTTGATAAACAAAAACAGTGTACTACCTGGTACACATGCTTCGCCTGGTTCGTAGTCTCCTGGGCAGTGATTTTCAACAAAATCAGGCTCAAGCTCTTTAACAAAATCCTGTGTAAAATTCCCATAATTTCAACAAGTGAATAGCTGGTCAGTTACGCATGACAAAGCAAAGAAGATCGTTCACATACAAAGGTAAGGAGTTCCAAGCTTTGTAGAAGACTGGTGCGATCCACATCCACTGTTGCACTAAATGCTTGCAGGGTTGGGTCCAAAATCAAACTGGCCACTTTTTTCTTAAAGGTGTCCTGGGTAGATGTTCAGTTGATGAGTTTATTTTTTTTAATTGGTCACAGGAGAGCGAGAGATGAGATATATAGAGAGAGAAGGAAACTTTTGCCCGCTCACCCGAATCAATTTGTCCGCTACCCACTTGGATCCAGTGCCGGAGAGCCCTTCCTGACCTATGTATGCCAGGAAGGAGAGAGTAGCAGCATACTCTTCATGCGGCTGCGTATTCTGCAATGAATAAGAAAGGCGTAGTTAGTGTGCCTTAGTGAGTATGAGTATGTACTCGAATGGTACCCACTTCATACAATTTCAATACGCGATCTTGACTCTCTTTTGAGAGTTTTAATATATCAGCAAACTTTTTCAAAGACGATAAATGGCGAGACCCATTAGGGGTCGCGCTGGGGGGATTCCGTGGGCGGGGAGGCTGAAATAGGCCTGATGCTCCCCGACCAAGGTTGTTGGGGGTTTGGGGCGGGTTCACGTCAATGGACATGCTACTGTCTGAATCTGATGGATGTGTACGCGCAGAGGACATATTAGTGAATGGAAAATATCTATATAAGAAAAGCAGACAGAGAAACTTCTGACGTCGCAGTGGGTGAGACTCTTGGGTGCCCAAACCGTTGGAAGAATTACCACCTTGGTCATCATCGAAACCATCTTCTTCGAACAGATTCATTTATGTTTGACGGATTGTGGCCTTCGTCCCTTGTAACTGAGAGTCCTGAGGATAGCAAGCGAGTGAAGAGAATGAATAACCAAAAAGCTCTTTGATTTCACTTTAATAAAGTCAAATCAAAGAGAACAAACTCACTTTGATGTCTTGTTCTGACGCGAACAAGGGGTCCAGCAGTCATGATCCCAGGGGTGAGTCGCGCTTTGCGATGTGAGGTTTCACATTGCACTTCACATATATTTCACATTTAGGCAATCTGGGCAATTTTGTAAGTCGTTTCATCAGCTGAGCTCGCTGTGGTTGATTCCAAGTCAACCAAGATCAAATTAAAATCATCACAAGTTTTATTAATTTACTTCATAGAATTCAATCCATGCTCAATGCTCAAACATCCAACATCAAACATCAAATCTTAATTCGATGCCTTTGACCGGTTTTGGGGTGAAAAGTCTTCAGATGCACCTAAATACAAATTAGAACAATATGTAAGTTTAAAAAAACTCAATCAAAATCGCAACAGAAAAACACACATACAATTGATGATCATCCACATTCTGACATCTTTTGAATAGGTTACTTCTGCCCGTAAAGATCAAGAATAATCTTTACTGCGGATCATCTTTGTCATCAAAAAATCAAAAAATCGATCTTACAATTGTTTGCTCGTATCTCTCGATTGCTTGTGCTTGTTTAGGTTCAAAGGTACGTATGTCTTTCTTTTACTTTTTCACCTCATTTTGAATCATTCAAAAATCCCAAAGACAATTGAATTCAAATTGATTTTATGTTTTTTTGAATGAATGAGATCAATTGTTGACTTGGTTTAAACCATTCCTTTATTGATTTGATCAAAGTCCTGATGCAAAAACTCAACGGTCAGTTGATTGACTCTTCTTTACTTTCTAAACCAAGTTTACTTGATCTATTCTCATCAAACTTGATCTTCTTTTTTTCCTAATCAATTTAGTTATGATCGACAACTCAGGTAGGTAGAGCAAATCAGTTCACACTGCGAAAAAGTTAATATGAGGAAAAAAAATAAAAATAGAAACCTTCTTTTAACACTTGATTTCCCCCATCTTCAAGACTTTGGGCATCTTCAGATCAAACAGCTTTAGAACGAGCTTCATTAATCATCGGACCTGGAACGGCCACCTGTTCTCAAATTCTAAAAAACTTAGTCTTACCCGGTTTAGGTTCATTTACAATCTTCGATTCCAATTCGGTCTCGGAAATCGATTTAGGTCATAATTTCTTTTTAGAAGAATCAAGTTTAGGAAAGAATCGAGCAAAAGAACTTTCTAAATTCTTATCTGAATTAAATCCTGATGTGAAATCTAATGGGATTCAATTGGATTTAATGAAGTTTGTAAGACAATCAGATAAAGGATTAGAAGAAGATAGGTTGAAATCTAGTTCGATTATTATTGGGGTTGGACTTGGAGAGGAGGATGAAAACGAATTAGCAGAGAGATGTTGGAAAGATAATCTTCATCTCATTCTGGTTCAAACGTGTGGTTTTTTAGGTTCTATAAGGGTTCAAGTTAAAGAATTAGGACGTATGTAGTTTTCACTCATTTATGATTTCCTTACGGATTAATTCGATCACTTCATTTTAACACGCTTTTAACTTACTCTGTTTATGCTACTCTTCAATTGAAAACTCTGTGGAAGAGAGTGATCGAGACACATCCAGACTCTTATGTTGATCTTCGATTAGATTGTCCATTTCCTACCTTACTTGAATTTGTTCATTCCTTTGACTTTCAAAAGATGGATAATCATGAACATAGTCATGTTCCAGCTGTGGTGATCATGATTCATTTCCTAGAAGTGTTTAAAAGTACAGTAAGTCTCTCAATCAACTCGATCATCATTCTCTTACTTTTCAAATTGATTGATGATCCATTGAGAGAAAAGCATGATGGTCAACTTCCCAAAACTTCGGCTGAACGTGATGAACTGAAAAAACTCATTCAAGCTGAGAAACGAAATGCGGATGAAGAGAATTTTGATGAAGCAGTTGGGATGATTTGGAAAGCTTGTAGACCTACCCTCGTCAGTTCTTCATCTGACTCATTCCTACCTCATTCCTTCGCTCTTCATAGTCTAACTTGGTCATGGAAATTCATCCAGGTACCCGATTCGATTCAGTCCTTATTCTTAGATTCATCTTGTACAACCTTATCCACCAGTTCCACACCCTTTTGGATCTTAGTTCGTACCCTTTGTGAATTCGTACATCGTAAACCGAATGATAATCGATTACTACTACCGTTAACTGGAGTCTTACCAGATATGAAGGCTGATACGAAGAGTTATGTGAAGCTTCAAACGATCTATCGAGAAAAAGCTCAAGAAGAGTTCTCAGAGTTTAAAGAGATCCTTCGAGTGATCTTAGATCAACATTCTCAACTCGTACCTTTCATCGATCCTCCGAGCTTTTCGGATGAGATCCTTCACACCTTTCTCAAACATAGTGCCTTCCTTAAACTCATTCGGGGTCGATCACTTGCAGAAGAGAGAAGTGAACCAAAGGGTTTACGTCAGTTTGACTTCTTCAAAACCCTTCTGATCTCTTGATCTCTTGATCTTTGACTCTTACTGAGAAATGAAATCGGTTTATCAAGTCTCACTCCTTAAATCAGAATCCGATTCAAGTACAGCACAAAGACCTGCTTCATGGTATCTTGCCCTTCGTTCCTCTGCTCGCTTTCGTCAAACACATCATCGTCATCCCGGTTCGATTGCGAGTGAGATCAAATCAGATCAAATTCGAAAAAGTCTTGAAATCCTTGAGTTCTTTATCATCTCATTGAATTTCTTTAGAATCCTTAACGATCATTGGTGGTGGTGATTTACATGGATTGTTTGTTGATCAATGGATTATGTTTGTTACCTAAAACGTCTGGTTTGAAAAAACTCAACATCACCGGACCTCTGTTGACTCTTAATCCATCTAATCATCTTCAAAATCAAAACTCATTTAAGATCGATGATCAAAGTCGCAGAAAGGAGATTGTTGGGTCCTTTGTAACACAGATTTTGATGTGCCACTCAGGGAATTGTACATAGTCGTATGTACTAGCCAATAAATTTTGCAATACAATTCACTGTTGAAAGGTCTCAAGTCAATGTCTGATTGTATTGCATCAAAAAAGAATTTCCCCCCCAACATCTTCTTCTGGCACCGGATCATCAACAGGGTTCTGTCCCAGGCCCTTTGGGGGGCATCGGTCAAACCACACCGAAAGGCCTTCAGTAATAGACTGCTGCCATTCGGTTGGGCTGACTGGAGTCCAGAGATGATTGGTGACGCTTCGATGATATTCAGATGAATAGTGGCACCCTGCATTTATGATGAAAGAGTTGAACGGAAGGTGAGTGACCTCTGGTCTCCTTTTTTGCGCCTCAGTACGTTCAATACGGAAAGTGCGGGTGTTGGTGACGGCACAATGACCTTCATGGCAGTTGTGCTGCACATTGAGAACACAGGTTATATTCTGAAAGGCAAGGAAGTCAGTTTCCCATGGGTATAAAAACTAATGATGGACGTACATCAGTTTGAATCCACGCTTGGTGATTAGTCTCTTTAATTTCAGCCATTCCATAAAAAGTGTTGAGTCCAGTCCGCTTGCTTTTTTTAACTTGGAATATAAGCAAGTCAGGTGAGAGTTTTTGCCAAATTGCAGTCACTCGGCCAATTTTGATTGGTGATTCTGAGTGGTCTGCATGATCAATCTGGACAAATGAAAAGGGTGTGTCAAACTGTGTTTCTTTGTGTGTGGGTAGGCCAATGTTAAATGTGAATTACCAATACAAAGGTCCCGCTGACCACTTTTTGCCCATTCTCAAGGATCACCTGAGTCACTTTTTTCCACTGCGCGTTGGGCCATTGACTGATAATTTCGGCAGGTGGGCTATCGTCGTCCGGTTGGGTTGACTTACTTCCTTTCCCATCTAAAGTAAAAACAAACTTGGTCAGTAAAGTCTGTGAGTGAATCAGAGTTCACTCACATGTTAACTTGAGTTTATCTTGGGAATCAATTGATAAAGGTAGGTGAAGTCCTAGTGACTGTCGGATTGCCTTGTCACCAAACAGTTCACGCATGAGCTTTGAAGCAGTGGTGCGTATTCCCAGTTTTGAATCAAAGAAAAAACCTCCAGATATTAGCATCCGCAAAAGTCTCTCGTTGTTGAAAGCATTTGAAATATCTTTGCCGGGGGCATGATGATTCGATTGTACAGACGCTTTCCGCATTACACCATTTTGAGATTCCATTTTTTCGGTCATAAACAGACTCGCCGGTCCAAAGCGATCAACCGAAAGTACTAGGTGGGTCAGCATGTGGAATTTTGGCTTGTTGGTCCATTGAGCGGTGAGGCGAACAAGTTGGTTCAAGAATCGAGCAACAACAATTTTGAGATCTGTAATATATGAGTGCTTGTTGAAAATTTGGGTCTGAAATATGTATGAAGCCAAGTGGACCAAAGATATCCAGCAGTGACGGTATTCATCGGTTAGAAAGTCAAAGATCACAAAGGGTGCGGCCTGCAATACCACACGGAAGTCTTTTCCAAGGAGGCTGTTGGCGTATTGCACCATATTTCGAGGTTGAATGGGCGGAACATTCAAACCTTCAATTCCAAATGATTGCCATCGGCCATGAGCTGTCACCAGATCAGCTGGAGATAATTTGGAAATCACATCACGGTAGAGATATTTTGTAACCCCAAGCAGAACAACATGTAAGGATTCGACTGGGGTGTCCATGTGACCATCAAAAGCTGTACAAAACAATTGAGTCAATGTGTGAAATTTGATTGAGGATCATAAACTTGACCACAGACCAGTGAGACGTAGAAAGGGATTGAACATATGGTCACCAAATTTTTCCTCCAAGCTTTCACAGTATGCAATGATCTCCTGCTGGGAAGTCTGATCTTCTTTTGCTTTGTTCTTGTTTGAACGATAGATCTGCTGAATTTCTTTTGCAAAGTGAAGATTCAAAGAGTCCCGAATCCCATACTCTTTAGAAAGATCATCAAACTGTTTGATACTTTTTGGATTTCGCGTGAGCTGAAACAAGGTTCGGGTCTGTTCACTTGTGCGCTTCCACATACGCATGGGCAAATTGGCCTGAAAGGGCGAAACATTCCAACTTAGAGAAACAGTGAGTTTTGTGGATAAGACAAAAATCACTCACTGGGAGCCATTCTTGATCAATACCAACAAATTTTTGAATATAAAACTCGGTTTGCTTATCAGCCCGCGACTCCACTGTCAAGTTGCAGATGCGACATGGTGATAAAGTTCCAGACGGGTTGGTTGTATTTGAGATCTCTGCATGCATGGGAGAGTCACCCATGTGGCATAGAATAAAGGGGACCACCAGTACTTCTTGATGAGCACTACAATCATACGCACGAAAACCAGTAGATGCTGCTTGACTGGAATTCGCATCAGGACAGAAAAGTATCACTCAAATGGACTCAATGAGATTGATATAATGAGCACGCACTTCAATTCATCAACTATTTGGTCTCCTTGCTCCAAAGCGCTTGCAACATTGGATGTGCACAGCGGGTGAATGTTGTACTCTTGATTGGTGAGTTTTGGTCACAGGCCAGCTAGTGTGAAGTAAAATGACATATGCTTGTTCCATTTTTTTGAAACATTTCCAGAAGTATCATCTGAATACAAAGCAATAGGCACACTTCGAACAATCAAACCATTGGCCTTGACCCTCCAAGGATTTGGGAGTTCAATTCCCCTCAGGCCTAGCCCTGACCTCTCTGTTAAATATAAATATCATCAGGTTTGCTGAAAGACATCTCCCAAAACCAGAACTCACGTAGTAATTGAATGTTTGGAGTTTCACACCATTTGCGTCCATTCAACAATTCAATTTGCAAAAAAGAAGCTGCAAAACTTTGGACATTCACATCCAAAAAGATATTGGAATCAAACTTTGGCTCCTCCGCTATCATGAAATCATGAGAGCCTTGACAACCAGGTACAACCTCCAAGCATTTTGCTCTTAAATTCAATTCATCTTTATAAAAGAAAACGGGAACAACCACACGTGAGTCTTCCAACTGGGCTGGTTCGTATATGTAAAAGTGTTGCCCATCCACAACAACCATGGGTGCTCGAATGCTTTGAGGTAGGTCTTCACGCCACTTCTTGGATTGAGAATAACGGTCTACAGTGACTCCTACGTCTTTTTCCGGGATAAATTCCATATGAGGACTAACTTCTGGGTTACTCAGCTCCTATGGGACCATATTAGTTCCATAATAAAATAAATGTACAAGAAAACAAGTGACAGGCTCACCTGTGAAATGATATCACAAACAGAGAGAGTGAAACATGGATTGCCCAGCGGGCTGTTTCTTTCAAAGACTCTCAGGCCAAGGCGAGCCTTGAGATCACGTCGAATATTCTTGATGTGACCTGCAATAGGTGGGTTTGAGTGTTGTACTTAGTCAGTGTATCAAAACAGCGAACTTGTACTGACTCAGATCCGGCAGGTCAACTTTAAGCACCCTCTTCAAGATGGAGCGGAGGCGGTTGTACTCTGCTGTGGACATCAAGTTGCGCCCGGTGCCCAGCATCAATAAAGCAGCAGCATGCTGCAGTGAAAGCACAAGTAGTTTGTTGCAAGATGTCAGCATCTTGCAAATCCTAAAACAAACAAAAAGGCAAAAAAAAACACCTCTGCTTTGCGGAGAGGGTACCATGGAAGCCATGTGTCTGTGGCAGCCACAGCGGGCTCAAGCATTGGGCGTGGATTGTTCTCAACATCGGAACTATTGTCAAGAAAATCATCTAGGTCCACGCTGTCCTCTCTGGACTCTTGAAGATTACAAACTTCAAAATCATTTGGGTCAATTGGATCATATAACGATTCCAGCTCATCGGAGGTTTCAGACATCTCATCACCAAATAAATTCATATTATTTTGGTCTGGGCTACGTTCCATATTGGCTGGAGCTGGAATTTCCTCCTCTGGAAACATCGAAGCTGACGAAGCAAGACTGCTTGAGGCTAAACCCGGAGTTGCTGCCGCAGGCTGAGCCACAGAGAGTCTTGCCATCTGGACTCGTACTCGGTCAATATGAGTTCTTAACTTGCTGTGTCTGATCTTATCTTTGAAGTGTCGTCCGGTACAGAGTTTACATATCCATTGTCCGGTGTGTGGACCAGATGTGGATTGCACAAAGTCTAAGAAATGGAAAATTCAAAGGGTTGAGATCAAGAGATGATCCAAACGGATGTGCCCGTAATTAAAGCTCACGTTCATCAGAACTCGCTTGAGCCAACGTAACAATACGCATGGTGCTGTGTCTGGTATGGTGTGTTTAAACAACAATAACGAGAGCGAAGAAGTTCGGTCAATGAGCGAAATCGATTTGCGAAACGCTTTGGCTGTCGAGAGTTTGGTTGAAAGTGATGTTCAACTAATCTCAACCATGTTCGAGATGGTTCTCTCCGAATCCTTCTCATGCATGCATCGGAGATATGACAACGCGACTGTTTTAAGGCCATCGATATCATGCGATCACGATCTCAGGACGTGATAGTCATGGCTCAACGGCGTACACAACATCGGCTCTCGGACGCTGGTTTAGGGAACGTACGCGATATGGGTGATCAGCGGCTCATGAGCATCATCTTTCATTCCGTATCATGGTCCTCAGCTCCCTGTGGTGACAATGGATGGGCTTGGTGAGCTGTGGACCATCTGTGATACTCACATTAATCTGACGAGGCAGTTGTCATATGTAACTAAAACGAGGGAATGTTTGTTCAGGGGTCGGCTCTGTAAAAAGGCCTTGCTCCACGTATATTTCCCCAAACACCCTTTAGTGGTGTAATGTATACTTTTACTTTTGGGGAAAGTAGAGTATTCAAGGGGGAAGTTAATATTACTTACTTTTAGGCAGGAAGCTATAAATGTGAAGAAGTTTATCCCTAGGCTTAAACTTAGAAGACTCTTGATGTTTAATTCAAAAGAACTTTATTGGTTCTGTAATAGTATTGTGTAATGATAAATTCTCTGTTACAATCTGAAGGAGCAGGGATTGATTGATACAATCATAAAGCTAACTACATGAAAATAAATATGAAGACAAAACATGATTGATGAGACTTACCTGACAGAGCAGGGATCAATTGATTCAGATTTAAAATCTAGAATCTAATTACTATCCCACAGATTGAGATTGTGAAATATTGAGAGTCTTAAAACAGGTATCTGATTAGTGCAAAATGCACGGTAATCTCAACAACCAACAAACAACTAGTCTATATAAGACTTCTGACCTGGAAGAAGATACAGAATGGTGGTAGGACGTCTTTGTTAGTAAGGTTATTGAAGATAGTGATTAATGTGAACTACAAGAACTTTTTTTCTCTTTCCAAAGATATATTGTATTCATCTGATAAGTGCAAAATGCACGGTAAGCTCAACAACCAACCAACAACTAGTCTGTATAAGACTTCTGACCTAGACACAAGACCACATAGTTAGATAAACAAGTAGAAGAAGGATTTAAGAAAGATAGTGAGCTAATTAATACCTGGAAGAAGGTACAGAATAGTGGTAAGACATCATTGTTGGTAAGGTTATTGAAGATAGTGATCAATGTGAACTACAAGAACTTTTTTCTGGACAGTTTGTATAATAGCAAGACAAAACAATAAGTAATACTAATCAGACCATCAATAATAGCAAAAAGGAAGAAAGATATGTACTTCCCTTTTGAAAGATGGGAAAAGAGAAGTACTTTGAGTGAGAGGAAAACAAGTATATATATAAATCTAAAAACATCTTTGGTATCATCATGTTGGGGCAAGCATCTTAACAATGATCTTTTGATAAGTGACTTGCATTTCAATTCTTTGTCTTATAACTCAATATCTCATCTAATCACATTTTCACCTCTTCATTTGGCCAATTGGATATTTCAACAAAGATGATAAAAGAAGAACTTGGATGAGGAAAGAAGGTTCAAGCCTGCTGCTCCATCAGATATATGAACTATACAGGATTGACAACATTAGGTTTAGTTTGAGTAAAAATTGAATTAGTAAGTGTCCTGTCACACAAATTTCAGAGTTAGAAATGAGAGATGAAATTACATGTATAAAGGAATTATGAGATACACAAAATCTGTAGCATAATGTAACACCTTTACTTCAACAATCTCTGGGAGGAATGTTCTTGGAGGTTGAGTGGGAGGGTTTATATATTACCTCTATTAACCTGACTGTGGTTATATGTGTTTGGATCACTTCTGTGGTTTGGATGATTATCATCAATTGTAATTGGTTATAATTTCACGTAATTCTGTTATCTACAGTCGCCTCTGCTAAACCAATAGCCGTCAAAAGCAATAATCTTTGAAAACCAATACATTTTGGCCAAAGATTTTTCCTATTTCCAGTGAGATTTCCCTTGACAAAACCAATACTTGGCAAAAACCAATAGTTTTTGACCCAAATTTTTGGGTATTGGTTTTAACAGAGTTGACTGTACATTGTGTTATATAAGTATAATTAACTCTTGACACCAAGTTATGAGGTGTTATCATTGTTGAAATGTGCAATCAACAAGAAATGAGTAAAAGTTCAAGTTACAGAAAACAGTGTATTGAAATTAAGGAAGTGATATGAGATTAGAAAAGAAATGAAGATCAGCATTAAAAATCACCGCAATCAAGAAAGAAGAAATAAATTATACATATATGTGTAGGAGAATCAATCTTCCTTCTATTTCCCATCTTTGGAATGAGAAGTAAGTACATTTTTACCTTGAATTGAGAATCCACAATATTAACTTATGTTTTACTTTACATTTCTTTCTTTCTTTTATTATGATCAATATAATAGTTGTTTGTGATATATCTCATAAAGTGTCAAACTAGTCTCTTTCAAACACGTCCCGCTTATAACCTTTCAGGTATTTAACCAACTATACATCCATTTATCTTTATATCTATTAGCGGTACTCAAAGTCAAAAGGTCGATTCTGACTTTTTTTTAACCTAGATTTTTTTGGTGAAGAAAAAAAACTACAAAATTTCTAGGCTGTGAGGACCCCGTGCCTACTTATGCACTCAGCACTTCCTATAATCATGCCGTGTGTCAGTGTCCAATTACCTCTGTCCTTGGATTTGTTTCAAGCCTCAGTTAAAGTCTCATTGGTCCTTAATCTCACCCCACAACCTTTTTCTTGTGGTGATGTATGTACAAAGGTGAAAGTAGGTGATTGGCAGTGGAAAATAGGAAATCTCATTTTTTCTGGTCAGGGCCAAGTTTTTTTTTAAGAAAAGTTAGGTTTTCCAAAAAGGTAGATTCTACCTTTTGACTTTGAGTACCGTAATTTCTAATATTTGTTTGAGTGTTTTAGGTTAGATAAAAATATCTAAAGTATCATTTTTGGTGGTATACTTATCAATGATATTATGCATGTAATCAGGTGAATAATGATGAGATCTTTGGAAAGAGAATTGTTTGTGATATCTCTCACACAGTGTCAAACTGCTCTCTTTTAGAAACTTCCCCCTTATAACCTTTCAGGTTGGATATTTTTATCTAAAGTAGTGTTGTTGGTGGTATACTTATCAGTGCTATTACTCATGTAATCAGATTCCTCTTTGAAGACTCTCAAACATTCACAATTATGTGTTGATGGGTTTTTACTATATGTTACATGCTATTTTTACTATATGTGTATGTGTAATAATAGTATTCAGGGGGTGTTTAGATTATGAGTCATCCTTTGAGTACATGTACATGTGCTCAGGGCTGACAGGGCAGGCAGGCGTACAAAGACCAAAAATGGGGCCTACCCTTTTTGGGCTTGCATGGTGCTATGTCCTTTTCCCGAGGTTCAAATACACCCTGCTGTATGCTGTCAGATATGACAGATACACGCTCTTCACAACACATCCAAACCTTGGTGCAGTGGGGATGCTCTTAAAATGAAACCTTTCATCTGAAAGCCAGACGGATGACACTTTGAATACTCTGTACTCCAGCTATTGAGGACCTAAATGGGTATCAAATGGACATGGTTGCAGCTTTTCTTAATGGAAAACCTGAAGAGAAAATTTACATCAGAAATTCCAAAGGATCTGTTGATCAAAGCACATTGCGCACCAAGCAGGGGTTGTATGACTCAAAGTGAGCACAAAAGTTTGGTACAACCCACTCAAAGGCTTCTTCATGACTATCTCAATCCTTCCCCTTGGAAATGCATGACTGACATTCACCTTGATTTGTGATTGGTACTTGAGTTGTTTACTGCATCATCAATGTTGGATGTATGCATTGCACTCTCCATCAGGTCAGGGCATGAAGTGGGCTAGACCTTGGTCCGGGCCTGAGTGTGGTGTGATACATGATGAGCGGTGATGGTTTGCATTTTGCCAAATCCCCTTCCTTTGTACTTGAATCAACAATCAACCCCTCCATGACTTCTACCATCTTGAACTCTGATATATAAAGCAGTCATGCAGCTTCAAAATTTGCTAGCTCAGCTTCACCCGTGGCTTGATGGTGACTTACAACTTGATAGAATGAAAGCTGGTTTCAATTGAAGCTTGTTGGCATTTATGCAAGCATCTTTTGTACATATTCCCTCATATTCCAATTGAATGAGTCTGGTCATGCAAAGATTGAAAGAGACTTTATTATGAAAAAGCGTATAATATCATGTAGATGATTTGATCATCTTGTCTCAATGGTATCATTTACGGGATACAAAGTAGACAGCCGGGCACGTGCCCAGAAGTCCACTTTTCCGGACTCCAGGTGAAATCTGGGCAAAAAGAGAATTTCGGGCTCGAAGCCCAGATCTCTGCCCAATTCTACAACCAATTTCCCCACTCTCCATCCTTCTCGATCCCCTCAAACCGCGCATATTCAATTTAAGTTTCATATGATGTCGTCCTCTCAAGATTTAAACTCAGATAACCTCAAGTCACCTGAACCATCTTCCGAACCCGATCCACAACTTACTCAAATCCAACTCGATCCTTCGACTCTGAGTCAAGTCCTCACCGGAGCAATCACCCTAGCTCAAACAGCAGGTTCGACTGTTTCAAATAAAAAAACAAAATCAAATATGGCTCGTAAATCAAAAGTAGCTCAAGCCAAACCTCGCTCGCCTCGTAAATCAAAATCAAAGAAGTCTAAAAAATCAAAAGATGTCAAAGAAAGTTCTCAAGACGAAGATGAAAAGAATTTCAAGACATCGCAACACTGGGATAACAATGACAATGGGAAGGGAAAATCTTCGATGTACCTACTGCTGGAATGGCTTACTGATGAAGAAAATTTTAGTCGATTCAAAGATAATAAATCAGAGAAGCGAAGTGTGGCCGAAGATATCAAAAGATACATGATTGAAAATGGTGTAACGTGGCGTAATGCAGAGACCATCCGAAAGAAGGTATCTATCGATTTTTTTTTCTTCATACATATGCATCGATTTAAATTTGTTTTGATCCTTTGCTAATTTGTCTTATGTCTAACTTCGTTTGGGTTTTCAGATCGGCCGTGAAGAAGATGCTTGGCGAAAAGGCGACGCTCTGCGCAACAAGACCGGTCAAGGATCTTGGATGTCAGCAACGGAGATGAAGACTGCGAATGGATGGGCTGATGATGATCCTGAATGGCTGAAAATCAAGAAGGTAGCACTGGGTACGTAATCTCGCTTCCTTTTCACTTCCTCCATTCAATTCTCTCACTAACCTTCTGTTCTCTGAATCTTTGTAGCTCCTATCCTAAAGAAGTCAAAATACTTTTTCAAACTCGAGCCGGTCTTTTCAACTCGTCACGCTAATGTGAGACTGGCTGCTGCACATGGTTTACCTGCCAACGATGAAGACGTCGGAAACAATGGCCCAATCAAACGTGACCCAAGGGAACATTCGGTTCTCTCGAATGCAGCCTATGACGCACAACCGAACGTTCAAGATGGAATCCATAGTCGATCGGTTTCGCCAGGTATGGATGAATTCAGGTCGGTTTTGGATGAAAACGGCGAGCTTGGCAAAGACCGTCAAGCTCCTTACACTCCGACACCGTTGAGACCTCAAGAGTCACCTCAAATTCAAACTCGAGCTCCAGTGTCTTCCTCATCTCTCAAACGAACGTCCTCAAGAAACTCTTGGGAATCAGGAAGCCAGTCCACTTTCAGCAAACGAGGTCAAACTTGTGGTTCCGCATCTTCGATCCAGGGTCTCCTTCAAGAAAGAAATGTAGGTTCCAGCGAGGCTCAAACCAATAACAACAGCAAGAGTTTTGAGCATGAGGCTTTTGTCAAGCATGGTCAGAGTATGGAGCGCTTGGCTCAAGTGGTGGAAAGTATGGGAAATTCTATTTACGGCCCAAATTCCCAAGAAGCAACCTTAACTCCAGAAGAACTCAAACAGAAATCAAAACTCGAACTGGAAATGATCAATGTAAAATTAAGTACTGAGAAATTTGATTTAGATTCAAGAAAAGAAAAACATCAACTTGAAATGAAACATCTGAAAGCTGAGTTAGAACATCAACAAGTAGCTAGGCACGCTCAACTGTTAGGAACTTTGATGAAAGACCACAATCTCAATATTCAAGATGCAATGCTTGCAGCTCAATCAGCCCAAGCGATGATTCAAACCACTCATGACCTCACACAATCACAATCAACTTCTAGTTCAAACAGATAAGTTAAGTTATAGGTATATTTCTTTATCTTTCATTTATATCAATTATATTTCATTTATATCAATTATCTTTCATTTATATCAAAGTATATATTGAGATTACATTAGAATGAAACATACAAAATAAAATTTAATTAAAACAAATTAAAATTAAATTAAAACAAATCGGTTGTATTTCTTTTTATTTCATTTCACCTTTTAACTCTCTTTATTTGTAGTGCTCTTATCTCCGGTTCTTTCTTTTTTAAAATTTTCTTTATATATATTTGCAATGAATCAGTTATTAATGTTCAAAACATCAATAGCCATTTTTATTATTAATTTTTGGAAAGTAAGGAGTAATTACAAAAGATAAGGAGGAAATTTTCATTGTGAGCAACATAAGGAGAAAACTACGAAAGCCAATTAAAGAATTTTGTAAAGTTAAGTCAAAAGACTTATAGATGTTTGAGTTTCGATTTTAGAAATTGAAGATGGAATCGACACTCCTCTTGTACTTAATAATTATAATTTTTTATTTTGTAAAGTAGAAAACATTGGAGTTTGTAAGAAAATTGAAAGAAACCTTAGATGTTTTTAATTGATTGTCAATTAAAAACATCTACTTCGGAACATCAATATCGGAACAGGTGAGATTTGATGAACTTGTTAAATCGGCTTTAATTGAATCGAATCATATGTCGTTTCACTGATTGGTAAAAACAATTTCAGAATTGAAATCGTTTTCTTTTATTCAAATCTTAGAAAACTACAAAACCCATTGAAAAAGATAAAAAAACGCACATATATATATATATATATATTTTATGTCATCTGGTAGCCATAAAGGTTGCAAATAGTGTATCTCTTCTGTTTGGGTTACAATCCGTCCGAATGATCATCTCATCGTTATCAAAGACTGGTGCATCTGCAGGTGCTGGTCGAACGCGAGGATTGTAATCGAGTGCTTCCTCCACATTTCCCAACACTGCAGACCAAGATTCTTTGATGGAAATCCAAAGATTGTGGAGGATTAAGCATACCTCGATCCACTGATTAGCATGCAACGCTGTCAAAGCGTTGCTGATAACCAATCGAAGCTCCTTTAAACACTGAAATCTTCCCTTTAACATGCCGTTGCAATGTTCGATGATAACTCTTAACGCACTGATTGCTTTATTGAAGGCATCTTCCTCGGGTCAAAGGCTGTGGCCGGCGCAACGCTTAAGGCATGGTATGACAACCTCCGATACCGTGTAAGCTGAGTCCGCAAGTAGGTATTCGCCTGGTTCAAAATATTCACTCGGCTTGTCAAACACCTAAAAGAACAAACCAAAAAAAAACATCATTAACAAGAGTCATGATCAAGATGAAATAGAAGTATAAAGAAATCAAAATGAAATAGAAGTATAAAGAAAATAAAATATGATGTCCGATGTCCTCCTCACCTGTGAAGACCTGAATACCCTTTGGTCATGTACACTACCGCACCAACCAAGTTCATAATACGTAACTCGACGATCAATATCACAAACAAGCATGATATTGTAAGCATAGAAATTTTTTCGAGTCCAATAATCTTCAGGCGTCTTGCGAGGTGCTGAAGAAAGGGGTATGTAGGTTCCATCTACAAACCCCACACAGTCTTTGAAAAAAGACATCGAGGCGGTTCTTTCTTTTATAATTGACCGTTCTTGAGGAGTGGGCCATCGCATGTACTTGTCTTTCAAGGCAAGTACAGCAGAGATGAAACGATTCGTCCAATTTTGCACGCTGCCTTCTGTGCAAACAGGTCAAAAGATTAAAAAAAAGTTAAAACAATAAGTACGAAACTACCAATATGAAATATAATGAAATATAACATACCTGAGCAATTGAACATCCTGGCGAGATGAAAATGGTCTCCACCATTACCAGCTGTTCCTAAGTTTGCCAGTGCCACCAGCGCCTGCCACCAAACCGGAGCTTGCTTCATGTTCGAGTTGTTTTGGAAAATTTCATTATTTTCAATCAAATCTATCAGCATGTTAAAAGAGGATTTTGACATTCGGGCCTACCCAAAAGTAGAAGTGAGCAAGGGAAAAGGAAGTAAGGAAGTGACTTTAAACCATTCATTTCTTACAAGCTTGATAAAACCATCACCCCCTTCCACCAAAACCTGAGTGAACCAAGCATCTCGCAGTTCCTTACGGCCACGACAGATCCGGTTTTGAACAAATCGTTTGTTACTCAAGATGTTGAGGGCTTCGTCTAGCACTTCAAGCTCCGAAGTCGCCCGTCGTTGCAGTTGATAACCCAAGCGAAGTACGTTGAAGTGATGATCCAAGGCAGGTAGCAATTCGAGCAGAGCGATCATGGTCAGGATCGCGACCTTCTTTCGATCGTCGTTGGTTACACCTTCGCGAATGACTTTTACGGCGGGGAGGAATCGTAAGACAAATTGAAAAGTGGCCAGGTCGACTCCAAAATTTGCAAGGAGGGGTAGGTTGTTGTGTTGTAAGGCTTTCCGTGAGTGTCTTTCAACTTGAATCGACCGCCTGAGGTCTTGCTTGCGCGTGAATCGGGGCATGGACTCGGTTTTGAGAAGTGAGTGCTGAATCGAGTGCTGATGTGGTTTAAAAGATATGAGTCAGGCGGAAAAAGGACTCAAAGCTGTAGTCGTGCCCGGGCACGTGCCCAGAAGTCCAGATCCCGAAATTTGGCTGTAAAATCGGAATCTGGACTTCTGGGCACGTGCCCGGCTGTCTACTTTGTATCCCGTAATTGCTCTTGTACTGTACAGATATGTTACAGCAAATCTTGAGGATCGATCACCACAATCCAGAATCTTCGAAGGGTTGTGCAATCCAGGAGCCGCTTCACTCGCGCGAGTGACAGGTTCCCCTTTGGGATAATTTCATTTACAGAGAGTTCACACGTCCCGATGTATACTGACATGCGCAGGACGTGCGATACTAGCTGTCAAAGTTATATCATGTATGTAACCAAGAATGAGCTCCTCCGCATTTTTGTAATCCCACATTCCCGAGCACCTATTCTTTATCGTCTTACTTCTTAGACTCCCACAATACCGATATACACACATAACACGGCACAACAGCCAATGCTAGTCAAAGTCCTCATGCAACAGCTGGCCACATGGTACCCCGATATCCACGATACCTTGACCTTGAGCCAGTTGTCGACGTTTCTGACCCTTGCGGCTGATTATATGAGCCGAACCAGAAGTGTTTCCGGCCCACTTGATAAATATGGGCCCATCGCTTTCTTGGAGCTTTGCCTGAATAGTAGTCAAAACACCGCGACGTGGAGTCGCCTGTGGAATTTAACGTATCAGGCAATACCCACTTGCCAGTATGACGTTAACCACTTCCAACGGCACGGCGTTATGATGACCAATCGACCCAAACAACACTGGATCATTCCTGAACATACATTCCTGCCACCCAACAGCCGTTGTACCCGCTGCCCACCCAACAAGGATGGAATTCGGCCAGCACTCATGGACCGCGAAATGAAGTATGGATACCTCTTCGACATTCGCGGCATAGAAACGCTGCAGTACCTCACTACCTACTGTCGTAGTGAGTGCGTCATCCATGCCTGCCCATGTGTCCTGAAAGCTCACAATTATATTACCTACCACAGCTTGTAACACGACCTACACGCCATGCTACCTCCGGAACGAAGATGTGCGAGAGTATTATACGGACGCAGAAGGGCAGCCTGGCGAATATTTTCACGTAACACAGCATTACTTCATATCTCAAAAGCTTGCCCTCTACTTCAATCAACTCCAGGGGCACGGCGCGTGAGCACTAGATTCAATCTCGTAATAACATTCATATCAAAGCTAACAAATGATTTCAGTGTCTCTGTCCAGAATCTGGTGATATCTTACAATCAAACACACGCCAACAAGAAGATTACCTATTGCAACGACTTCAAAAACCCCAGGTACACCCGTCATTTATCACCGAACGTATGTTCACTAGCACTCGATATCCACCGACTACTACGTGTGCATAGATTGCGCGGAATTCATTTAAAAGGTTTTGCCAAAGGCGCAGATGACCGGCGATTCCATCCCGCCATGGAACAACACATCGAATGGCTGAGACATGAAGGCACCCCCTTTTCCGCACATGTATGCTCTACTTGCACCCATATTGTACCTGACCCGAACTCTGGCAAGGCCAAAAGTAAGTTCTACCTCCATTTCACCACGTAAATAAATGTTATAAGTTGCTAATATTGATTATTTGATTCATAGTAATGCGCGCTATTGTAACTGACGGCATAACTGTCGGGCATTGGTGCTGCAGCGCGTCGGAAGCGCAGGTCTATGCTTTCAACCCAAACAGCAGCACAAATTACTGCAGCGAACATTTAGCAAAGACCAATGACCGCTATTGCCCAACACACAAAGCCTTATTGAAGGGGATATGCCGAGCTCAGCCGTGTCTCAAACCCATCATAAGTGGAACCGCGACTTGTGACGACCTCGAGCATATAGCTGCCCATAAGGCTTTCATAGATCGCAACTCTTCGCTTTTTGGCCTGAAGAGAAGAACAATCCGGCCAAACACTAGTTTGAACGAGGACCCTAGTGTGATGGTTTCGACGGATACCGGCGAAGTAGAGCTTTCAGAAGAGGACTTGCTATACGCAGATGTGGAAGAGCGTGCGCACGAAGGTGCTCGAGACGGCGCTGAAGACGATACTACCACCCGGTTTTTACTGTCACGACGTCGTACGCACAACGAGCAACTGGCGGTTAGTCCTTGCGGCATAATTGTCGGAAGAAAGACATTTTACCGATCTGAAACAGTACCAAAAGTCAAGGTAATGGTATAATTCAATGCTGTTTGATATAGGCACAGTGCAATTAATATCCTTCCCCATATTCCTGCAGGACTTTATCCGAGAACTTTTCCCCCAGGAGATGCCACAGGTTATCTTCTACGACAACGCATGCGGGCTCTATTCCCACATTCAAACCAACGCGACAGACGCTGCTGCTTTCCGCAACACCTTATTGCCTGTCGACGCGTTCCACATGAAGTCTCACAAGGAGTCACATACCACGTGTCGAACAAACAATGATCCAAACCTTTTCCCAGAACTGAAGAAGGCCAGTGGTGGATGGTTGTTCAATACATCCTGCTGTGAAATTGCTAACTCTTGGTTTGGAAAGTTTGACTCAATGTGCAGATGTATGCACCCCACTAGATACAATTTTTTCTTAGAGGAGATGATTTTTATTCATAATACGGACCTTGTTGAAAAGATAGAGGCTCGATCCAATGTGGATTTCGTGGGTAACATTGAGTATCAGACATCTCATGTCTCCCACTAATTGAACAATCCTCCCTATTGCTACCGATTTTTTTTGCATAGACTTTCGCATATTCATGATTGTTTTACTCATCATTCACTTCTCCTCGTCACTTCGTAACTCAGACGTAATCTCATGTAAAACCTTAAAACCTACTTTATAACCTTTTCCCGTAAACTCAATGTCTTATGTCTTTTCTTTCTGTCTTAATGCATTCGTTCTATCTTAAAGTTTTTGATCTGTTACTTTGTACTTTGCAATAATATAACATAGTCAAAGTGCAAGCTTGTTTGAAAGGGGACCAATCCTTAGTGGATAATCCTTGCATGCACAAACATCAATATATCCCCCGAGGTGATACCAAGTATATACGACTGAGTGACGTAGCCCTTCGTCACTCTATTTTAAATCTTGCGTCGTTTCTTTTCATTGCATCTCATTTCAACTCCTCTGATCATTATCATTGCAAGTTAAAAAGATCTTAAACTCCTCTTCACTCATTCAAACCATGTCTGTCGCCCCCGAAACCAATTTCAACATTCTGGAAGATAGATGCATTCATGAGATCGACACAGACAGCGGGAGTATTGCACCGACAAGTACATCTTCGGTTGATTCCAGCAGTGGAACTGTGGCCACCTTAAAAGACACAAGCCGTGAAGAAGAGCAACATGACGAAGAGAATATAACTCTCATCGTAACCGCGGGCTCAGGTAATGAATAACGTCTATAATGTCAACTCTGTCATCTTTTTCGGCTGACACATCATTCCATAAAACATCCCGTGCGCGCCATCAATCAGTAACCGGGAACGTTCCTTATTTTGAAGCCATTGAAAATCTAGAACTTAAAGACGAAGGTTGTCTATACAGATTGCGTGAAAAGTTCATCAGTCATTCGAACCCTTTCCATGTGTACAATCAATATGAGGATGTATATTTCATTGAAGACCGTGTTGCATATAGCCGTTATCAAAGAGGCCCTGTGGTATCTCGAGACGCTGGCGAGTGGATTGTTCTTAGAATCTACATCCATCACCGAGAGGCCGGAGGTTTTTATTTCCTCAAGTATCATAAATCATGGAGCGACATGGTTTCGCAAGGACGTGCTCATTGCTTTGACCGCGCTCATAGCAATCATTACGCAGCAATGGCGCTCAAAGAATTTAAACGGATGTTCTTCATAAAAAGAAGAGATGAACACGGCCGTATGATTGGAACCTACCAAAGATGGCACCATGAAGCCAATTCTTTGTCGGTTAGTTTTTTGTTCTAATGATTGTGTTCCTGGCACCTATTCACTTTGGAGCTTCTTATCCTACATAGATTGCTCCGGTACATCCACTGCAATCAACGGGGGCATTATATGAAGGTGAACCACGTTGGAAGATATGTGAAGGTGTCACAGATCGCTTTAGTCATAGATATGTATACGAGTATAATTTTAACAATGAGCCAATGGAATATCAACCATGGACCAAGTTAATCCAAACTTTCATACATTTCGTATACGATTTGAGTGATAGCAAGACATTGATATCCAACCTGGATTGTGACGAACACGGAGTAATAAGCAATGTGCTTTGTTTCACCAAAAAGTAAGTGATGTTTTGTGTTTTCGAAGACGCTGGCGTCACTTCATTTGCAAGGAGGTCACTGATGCCTCATGTGCGCTCAATAGCAGCCCTCCATATCACAGCCGCAACAGTGTGGATATGCAAGGTGTCGTTGAGCGTGCTTTCATTCACTTTCCGGATCATCATGATTGCAACGAACTATGTGAACACCTGGGCAACATCAGATTGAAGTGATCAATATGATGTTTCCCATTTTTTCATTTGACCGTACATCTCATTTACTCTTATCTCATGGTTTCAAGTTATCATATTTTGTATCCGAGTTTCTCTTACTTTCTCCAAATGAAATAAGAGTTTGTTTCAATTTATATTAGGTCCCATTTGTTTGTTTTTGATGATGCGCGTTGATAGCCACGAAATCAATATTGCATCATGGCACAATCATATCTTCTCCGATCACTCATGATTTCCTGGACTCTTTTGCCAACACTAACGTTGTGATCGAACTATCTAAAGATGTGATCGAACTATCTAAAGATGTGATCGAACTATCTAAATATGTGATCGACCTATCTAAAGATGTGATCGAGCATTCTAAAGATGTGATCGAGCATTCTAAAGATGTGATCGACCTATCTAACAACGTATGAGACCTTCAATAAGCAGTCACCAAACAAAGATATCACGTTGAACAATTGTATAACGTTTGAAAACTTTCTCCGATTAACTAATTTCTGATAAGTGTACCATTTGTTGTTTGGCACGTATTTCAAACTAAAGTGGTCACACGGTGGTATATTGATCATTTTGTACAATTATGGACAATCTACACAAGATTACGAAGTTAGACAGCAAGAGGGAAATCAAACTCAATGAAAGACAGGAAATAAATAAAAACCCGACTGGCAGAAGCAACAAAAAAATTAGGGAACATAAAGGGTAAACAACGTGGTCAGAAACAACCCAAAGAAACAAAGGGTTGAATGCTTAATGATGGTAGTCAAGTACAAAATGGTATCCGGGAGAATTCAATAGAGAGAGAAAACACTATGAGAAAGAAAAACTCAATCATCAACAAGAGAGGATTCAGCAGTTCATGTGCGCCTTGGACGTAGTGCTGGGAGTCTACTGTTGTGAGTCTTACGCGGGTCACATTGCCTCCATGCAACATGGAAAAATTCTTTCCCCGCTTGAACACTTTGATCTCCATGATGCTCTACATAATTTGTTAAAACTGAATAATCAATATTCAACAACCATCGCCGATAGTGTGAGACTGTTGAGGTGGTGTAAATATGTGTGCTTCCAAATACCAGGTCCCATCCTTGTTTGATGCGAAGTTGCCTGGTTGAATCTAAGAAGGTCAACATTTGACGCATGGTGACATTGTCCGGCCATGGTCCATTTGTCCCTGGTGGTCCTAGGGGAGGCGTAGGAGTTCCAGCAGCAGGAGTAGGGGTAACTCCTCGTCCGGCAGTGGTGACAGGTGCGATTGGTGCGATAGGTGCAATCGGTGATATTTGAGTTGAACTGAAGGGGGGCACGTCCGCCGAAGGCAGATCCGGCGAAGAGTTGGAGGACCCTGAAGACAAATAAATGACGGAAGGAGGTGCTACTGGAACTGGGAATGGTGGACTGCTCGTGGGGGTCGTATGGGTGAGGTATTGAGATATATCCATCATACCTGAGTTATCCTTGCGGCCAAACGTGCCTTTGTGTCGATTGAGGTCGGTGCATTGGTATGGCTCAATGCCCGGAAAAATGATGAGGATTTTGCGTACGTCCTCTTGATACAATTCTACTGTGGACATCTGGATGTTCATCTGCATTATGTAAAGTGACGATCAGAAAAATGCAAGGTAGACATATAGACATATAATATATAATCAAAGAAATGTGAAAATGACTTACCCATAGTTGTTCTTCAATGTTCCATACTTGGAAAGTGCCGTTCCAATCGGCGCCCAGCTGACTTTTAACAAGTGTGATGAAGACCTCGCTTTCCTGAAAAGCAAACAACGGCCACTGTGGAGCAGGAACGCGCCAGAAACTACATGGTGATGTGCCATTCTAAAAGATGTGACAGTCAACACAGAGTACAAGAAAGATATAGATGTTCTACGTGTACTTACTTCAGTAGAAGCCCATACAAACATGGAGACATTGTTCTTCGCTTGCTTAAAACGTTCTTGCTGTTCCCGTTCTTCAGCTTGTTTCTTGATGGTTATGTTTCTAAACTTGTTGAACTCAGGAGAGCTGAGTTCACGGTAGAAGCTGCGACCGGATTGAGTTAGGGGAAGTTGTTGATCGTTGCTTGTAGACGGAGTTGAAGATGCAACAGTTGCAGCTTGAGAGGCTCGGCAGAGTTGTTTCTTCAGTTTGGTCCGTGCAATGTTGTCATGTTTAGAGCAGAAGATTGACTGTGGGAGGAACTTCTCGCAACACTGCCAGGTGGGTTTGTGTCAGTGTCGAAATCTCTTTAGTAGCTACTAACTAAGCGACTAACATACCTTGGCACACATGTCAATTGCGCATCCGGCGTTTTTTCGTATGCTGTGACCCTCTGCCATTTGGCCGTTGGAGCCTGTGCATTGGTCTTCTGGGCGAGTCTTAGACTTAGGCGCTCGGCGCCGTGCTCCTGGCTGGCTAGGTGGTGGTGGTTCGATGTTTGAATTTTGAAGCAAAGGGTCAAAGTCTGAGGCGGAGATCTGGCGCGCATCCGTCATGGTTTCCAGAAGTGAATTGTGTTGGCGAATTTCTAGTTTATACTCCTCAATATTGTATTGCCGGTAGTAGGTTTTATCGTATGGACACTGGAATCATGAGGAGTATCAGATTATAAGATTGGAGTGAACAAATTGTAATTAATAAAATAAATACTGACTGACACAAATACCTATAGTTGGAAATCGGCACTGTCTCTTTGGCTTGTAGTAAACGGTGCTATGCGGGCGAGGGTGTTTGCAATGCTCGGATCGGCAGTATTGGCCGGTGGTTTGCCTAGGAACCGGCAGAGGTAATCGTTGATGGGTATTGATTGGGTTTAAGTAGATTGTCATTAGCAAGAGCAACGTCTGAAGTTACATAGATGATAAAGCCTCACGGAGGTTAACGTAATATAATATTTTACTCAATAAGAAATAAAATCAATGAGGAAAAAGCTGTTGATGATGAAGGAAGCGTGAAAGGAAGGTGAGGTAGGTAGGAAGGATGTGGTAGTTGCTTGGTTTTTATGAGGTTTGGAACAACAGCTAACATGATGCCGGAGCACGGGCGTTGGATTCACCTGTTTCCGGGCTTTATTTCGGTAGCTCGTGCATTATATATCTACTGGAAGTAGATATATAATACCCTCATATAACCATTGTGCGTGGGTCCGGAGGAGTTACTTCCGTAAAGCTTTTACAAAGCATGGCGGGTGATTAAGGCTATATTGGATCAATATCCTCATAATCAATGTGCGTGCGTGGGCTCTGGGGTTGCTTACGAAAAGCTTTGATTATATTATAGCTGATTATAGCTGTGACCCTTGTGTAAAATATCTGGAAAAGGCATTACCGAGGGCTACCTTCGGGAATACCAGCCTTTCTCAACGCCGGCGCCTGCCGCGCCGTCTTCCGTTGTTTTCATCACTGCCGGCCTCCTGCGTATTGGATTGGTTCTGACAGATCATCGCGGACGATGACTGTGGGATAGATCCGTGAGATGACTGTCCCATTGTGATCATGTGTATGTGTACCGGCTCGTTCCAGACGGGCTGCGGCTCTGCGCATACTGGTTCGCTCGCGCGAGTAAAGCGGCTCGCAGGATTGCACAACCCTTCTGATGCTCTCCCACAATCGGGATATCATTACTCAGTGCTTACTACTGTAAGTCTTGCATTTCAGATACTAGTCTTGTTTTAGGGCTTGAAAATGATAAAAATGACAATCAAATTGAGACGGAGGTTTATAGACCAATCCTCCTCAAAAATTCCAAGGTGTCAAGAGGCGGGTATTCTCTGATCAAATCTTGATGAGATTGATCTATCACACATAGAGCATCCACACATTTTTCCCACAAGAACATGAAATTTTTCTCTTCACAGAACATCCATATATATATCAATACTGCCTACCTCACTTGATAGCTAGAATAGGATGATAAAAAGCCCATTGCCATATCTCTTGACCTATTCCACAGAAACTTCTGAGCCCCAATATCCATCAGGGAAGAGTATGAATCATCCGTGTTTTATTAACTTGAAGTTGAATGAGTTCCTCCTAAAGTCGATTGGGATTCTTCCTGAGTGCAAACTTCAGTTCATTTCTTGGATCGGTGATGACTTCTTTTTCAAACTGAGATTCAATCTGAAATGCTTAAAATTCACTATTCATCTTTCCTTGAGCTTTTTGCAAGACCATATGATCAGTGGTAATGATCCTTGCCACTGATATCTATGCTCGATGTGCTGTGGTGTACGGGACTCGGAGCCACGAAGCTTTATACAGGCCTTGTTGATAAATGCTTCCCATTGTGATGCTCAGATCTTATTTGGGCTCTCGCCCCTAGTGATGTTCACATTCTGTTTTTGGTTTGCTTTCGATTGCTTTGTTTATTCTACGGTACTGACCGCACTTAGTCCAAGAAAAGTTGAACCCAGGAGATAACATGACTCTGGGATATACAGAAATCACTGCTCTCAGCTATTTCCTTCAAGTGATATAGAGAATTCTTGATGGATGTTGATCTACCTTGTCGGCTGTGCCACCTTTGAAACAGATTAGTCCTCAGCACCTTTTTGAGTACTTGATAATGCTTTGTTGTATGTTTAAAGTAAAATCACTCATGAATTTATTGCAAGTGATTGATCTTTTTTAATCACTCAAAGATTGTAATCTAAATACACACGTCAATTTATTCATTATAATCGTGTTTAGCTTAAAGGATGAGGATTTGAAAATCATAAAGGATCCAATCGATTATCATACGTTTCAACTGCCAGGTGATCATTTTCAATACAAATGTCGTTGTAGTTGGTCTGAAAGACAAGGACACTGGTCCGGCTTACTCAACTGGCAGTGAGTGACATCGGAGTGCGCGATGGACACAAAGCCACCGAAATCAGTCGAAACAGTCTTGTTGGTGCTTTTACACTTGGTTGGATGAACTCCGGTCTACGGAGGATGGATTTGTTAACTTAGAGTCTACTACAGTCTTTTCGAAATTGACTGAGAGTTGAGCAAGTATGTAAGAGTTGTAATCAGTTGTTGTCAAGCGAGTCAAACAATTCCCCTACGCAAGACCTAAGAGGTTGAGTTAGAGAATTCCCTTCTTAAAATGCCTTCGTTGGTAGATTTTGGATACGTATAAAACTTGAGTCAGATCAAACACCAATAGACAACTTGAAGAGAAAATTCACCGAGGGAATCTACATACTGGGCGATGTCCCGATATCTCAAAAATTTCCAAAGTCGGGTTAGGGGAATATCTTGGCAGCATCGGTGGGTATTGTGAACACGTCGCTTGATCAATGAGCTCTAACCTACCCAAGTGGAATCGTCAAACACACCGCGCTGAGGCCAACAATGAGAAGCACAGTGATAGTGATGCTATGTTCAGATAGCATGCCGTACCACTCACCGTGACGAGAGGATTCGGCTATAAAAACAGGACCTCAAGGCTCGTTTCCATTCCTCCTTACTCTCCAGTCCAATCCATTCATCACTACAAAAGTCTTCTCAAAACCTTGCTATATTTACGAACTTTTATTACCCAATCTTATCATAAACAAATTCCATCATGCAGTTCACACTCCCACTCTTAGCTTTACTATGTGTCCTCCAGGCTGTTGTAGCTTTACCTACTGCTGTTCTTGATACTCCCGCTGCTTTGGTTCGTCGATCAAATGATCAGATCGTTGGCACTCCCTCTAGCGACAAGGTTCGAGAAAAATGCTTTGGCTTAGGTTTTGGCGGGTTTGCTGGGAATATCTGGGGAGGCGGATTCCCCTTCACTCAATCACTCTTTGGCGGACTTATGGGTCAATACGGCATGGGCGGTGTTTGCTCTCCTTTCATGGGCGCTGGTTTTGGATGGGGTTCATGTAATATCATTTCCGCTTGTCCCGGTGCCTTCAACACATTCCAAAACGTCTTCATACCCTGGACTTTCAGGATTAGGTTTTGGTGGTGGATTTGGATGGGGTAATTCCATCTTTGGCCTCAATGACAAAGATATGAAATCAGTAAGTTGTTCTTATCGCTAACCTTTTCAAATTCAGACCTCTTGTCCTGATGTCTTTGTCTTTTGCCAACCAGGACAAAAAAGCTATTTGATCGGTCGGATGGCTTGGTTTTATACCTCGGATTGAATTTTACAATGGTTTGTCCTCTAGTTTGATCATTGCGTCCTTTGTTCTCTCGCTCACTTTACCTTGTCCTATGATGACCTCACATTTCAGAATTTAATGTTATGAACTCGAATGATTTTGATGTAATATGAAGCTATAAATTTTCTTTTTTTTCTATCTACTGTCTTCCTCTCCCTCAAAATGTTTCTTGGTCTTGTTCCCTGAAAGGCCTAAAGGTAGTATCACAAATTCCTGTATCCATCTGTATCTTTTTCCTTACATCCCTACCCTTTATGATTACTTGGGAAACATGATTTTGAACTTCAAATGAATTCATTCAATCCCAAAAAGAGGGTACCTGGTCCTTGCGCGTATAACACCATTGCAGCAGAGTTATATAAGTTTTTTGTTAATAGAACATTCAGGAATCCCAGCAGAGCTTGACAAAATCTCAATGGATGGTAGAAAATGTGCATGTATACTTTGGTGAAGATGATGGTTGCTGGATATATTTACACTCCATCTGATAAGAGTCATATGTTGTGGATGTTACAAGAGGACTTTACCACCCACCTACATACATAGAACGATGATATCACTTCAATTCCATTGGGAGTTGATTTGATCCTTTGTATTAACAAGATGGCAAAATACTTGTCTCTGAGAGTCGAAGTCATAGCATCAATCTTCTCTCAACACACAATCTCACCTCTGCTGTTCCAAATCAAAAGAGGGGAAAACAATGAGTTTGAATCCAATTGGATTGAAAGTAGTAAAGAATCAATCAAATCTCAAAATTAAATTTTGTTATTTCAAAATATCCACCCCAACAAAATTCCATTCTGCTCATCTTTCAAATGTCCTTTTGTATGTCGTTGTATATATATATATATATAAAGTCATACACGAGATCAAACTTTTAATCTCACCAGTTTAATAGACAAAATCAAAATACATAAGCCTTTATAAAACAAGCCAAATCCTAGAGAGGAAGAGAAATCAAAGAAAAGGTGTGAAATGAAGATGTGTAATGAATTGGAAAAGATGATGGTAGGATAGTTTGATGAAAACAAAGGCAAAGATGAAGAAATAACACCATCAATGTAACCAAGTCCTTGAAGCTGATCTAGCATTACTGGGTCCAGCTCTAGGGTTAGGTGCTGGTCCAGGTTGAGGGGTATGACGACGATGTCTAGGAGGAGGATAAGCACCTGGAGGATAGTGATCAGGATAAGGGAAATGACCATGTCGAGTAGCAGGAGCTTGACCTGCGGGGGCTTGATAAAGATGAGGTGGAGGATGCAATCCAAAGCCTTCGATCCCAGGTAGATTTAAGCCACGAGGAGGGGGAAAAGGATCATGTTGTACGAATAAACCAGCTTGAGCTTGAAGACCTAAGGGGATTTGATGATTTGGTTTGAGACGCGCGGCTGAATCGAGTAAAGCTCTTCGATTTGTCCATTGGTTTAATTTTTCTTCTCTTTCAAGTTCCATTGCTAAAGCTTCTGATACTTTACCTTCTGATCTAAGGGCACTAAGTTGATGATCCTGTCCACCAATCAACCAAAGATAAACGTCTTGAATTGAAGCTCTGAATAACTTTTGAAAGAAGAACTACAAGAACTTACGAAGTATTTTTGTATGATTGATTCAAGGATATAAAGTCGAGCAGGAGGTGAAGTTGATTCTTGTCTACAAGATGGACAAACCGACTAAATTAAAGATAAGATAATAAGTTAGTCTAAATGAGTTTGTTAAAAGAAGCTAAAAGGTTGTTTGTTTAAATTGACGAACCTCTTTTTCTAACCAATCATGTGCACAGCTACCACAAAATGAATGACCACAAGCAAAATTAACAGGCGAAACAAATAATTCACAACAGATTGGACAAGCTAGTTCTAAATTAAGACGAAAAAAGACAATCGGTTTAGAGATTCAAGATGAGGATCAGATTGTAAGAAAGATTATGGAAAAAAGAAACTTACCTTCATCCAAGTCAAGAGGAGAAGCAGAAGAAGAAGACGCGGGTTTTGTAAGGTGATCTGGTTCAGGTGTTTTTGATTGACAATTGGATAAGGTAGTCTGTTTTAATTTTTTTACATGATTTTGATTTTGATTTTGATGATGAGAATAAGTTGAAATTGAATTTGATTGAGATCTTTTGTTGGTGTTGATAGGAGGTGAATCTAAAGTTAAATCGATGATGTTTGAAGTTGACCTTTTTGAAGTTGATTGAATCGGTTCTTCATCCTTTTCTTTTCCTTTTTCTGTTTTGTTTTTGATTTTAAATTTAAATTTGTTTTCTGATTCGATTTCGATTTCTTTCTCTTCATGATCTGAATGTGATAAGACTGTGTTTAAATATTTATTTTGATTATTCATATTGTTTGATGAGCCTGAATGAATATCGAATTCGAGTGGAATGTGGTTGTGGTTGTGGTTGTGGTTCTTGATGAATCAAAGTGATGAATCGAAGAAATTTAAACTCAAACTTGACTCAATCTTTTTTATTTTTATTTTTTTATTTTCCTCAACCGTAAACTCTGATGAACTTCTTCTAAGCTTTTTCCATTGTACAATTTTATTTTTGATTTGTCATAAACTACATTTTAATTTAAATCTACGGTGCTTTGTTTTAAAAGTACAATTTGATTAAAATACGAATTTGTCCCGTATCAAGAAAGCAAGTTGTCAAACTATATTGAAGTAACGTGATGAACTAGGCATCAATTCAAAAATCCCCCAGACCTGGATTACTGATATCTCATCTTTTCATAATTCAATACTTTTCTTCGTGGTTGGTGTTCTATTAACCCAGTGGAATACGGTGAAGTTAGGTGCAATATAAGAAAGCAAGTTAGAAGAGAGAAAATTTAATATCTATATATCATAATCCTTCATAGATATTCATTTGAGTTCTTTTCTCTTCTTTCAAACTTGCCTTGGAAAAATTTCCCACCCACCCTCACCATTATCTTTAAAAAAATTCTTTATTGTTTTTTGGCTGGTATATTTGTTTAATACTACTCTATCTCATATTGCTTTTAAGTTTCTCTACTTTATTCTCCCATGTTGCAATTTTGTCGGTATCTTTGTTTTTTGTTTAAGTATTTTTTGTCTTTTCAAGCTCTTATTTGTAATTTTTTGCTCATCAATTGTGTAGTTTAATTTTCTTTCTGTTCTAGGAAGTGAGGTTGTTGTTTAGGTTCTTGAGTTATGGCCTCAGGCCTACCCCATGGGGGCTGATGTCTTTTTCTTTTGAATCTTCCGCTCCAGATTCTTTGTTTAAATATCTAGCGTCGCAATCCATTTCCGTTCGTCACGCTCCGCGTACATCACAGCTACTAAGCTTCGTATCACGTGCCTTTCTACCTAATCATAACGTAACCTATTCCTCACCGTCATCACCATCATATCTTTTTATGTTTTTGGATTGTACATATGTACTTTTGAAAGTTTAGGCAGGAGGTCAAATTCAAGGCAGATGCTCGCTGATGTCAAATAAAGACATGAATGTAGTTTTAGAGTCCTTGACTTTAACATGTTTTCCAACTAGTTATGTAGCAAAAGGATTAAAAGCGAAACAAAATACGACGAGCACAAATGTGATACTACGCATAGGCGTGTCGGGCAAGAAGCTCCTTAAGGAGCACTTCGAGGGAAAACAGCGCATTATAGGAAAAACAACAGGAAAGAAAAAAAATGGTGCATAATTCGTCAAATCACATCGAGTTCATTGCCATTCATCAGATAAAATTCTAAAGCGCAAAGCCGCCATAAAGATCAAAGACATAATCAGCACAAGAACATGAAGGAGTTTGATCAAGAATAGAGGACAAACCATCATAAACAGTTGAAGCCAAGTCATAGGGTGATTCACAAGTTCAATCTGAGCACTCAGACAGCGTTAGAGTCCTACAAGCCACGAAGAAGGCAATAAGAGAATGGTTCAGTATTCCAGAAGTTGAAGACGAATGAGAGCCATATGAAATGAAATACTTACGGATTTCATCTTTTGGTCGTTCAAGCCAAAGATGGTTCGGCCGAAACCAAGTCCACCCATGCCGAAACCACCCATGCCGAAACCAAGACCCTGAAGTCCAGGAATGAACTGGTTTTGGAAGATGTTGAAAGCACCGGGGCATGCGGCAATGATATTACATGAACCCCATCCGAAACCAGCACCCATGAATGGCGAGCAGACACCACCCATACCGAATTGACCCATAAGACCACCGAATAATCCTTGGGTGAATGGGAAACCACCGGCTCCCCACATTCCTCCCATACCTAATCCTCCCATACCTAATCCTCCCATACCGAATCCACCCATGCCTAATCCACCAAGACACTTTTCCTTAACAGCCTCGCGACCAACTCCGCCAGCCTGTTGGTCTGATCTACGAGTCAAAGGAGCGTCAAGATTAGACGAAAGAGTTGGTAAAGCTACAACAGCCTGGAAGACAGCCAACAAAACTAAGAGTGAAAGTGTGAACTGCATGATTAAAATTTATGAAATAAATTCGTAAAGAGTTTATTAAAGACTGGTTTAGGAATTTTATAAGAATTAAAAGGTCGTAAAGTTAGCTAATTTAATGAAGTGTGGTAGTGATGAATGGATTAGATGAGGAGTGAGGTATCATCAAACCAAGTCGCGAGGTTCAGGTTTTATAGTCGAATCCATTCATCACGGTGAGTAATACGGCATGCTATCTGGTCACTGGTGCAGTCGTATCTTTGATCCTTATTGAGTTCATTGTTGATGGTTTTCTCACATACATACTTTCAATTGTCTCCGAGACGTTACCTTAACTGAAGTCGAGGAGTATGACAAGTGAATTAAAACAGACTTCCCAAAATTTCCCAACCCGCCCGGAAGGCTTATAAAGTGACATCGTGTGAAATGCTTCGGAGCTTACCACAACTCATCAGCCAGTTCCACTCAACTGAGTCCTGACCTTGTTCCTGACCTTGTCCCCTGGCGTCGGCGAGAAGTCTTGTTGATTTGATTCACTGTCAATTTCACAAAGCTTCCCGAAATGTTCATACCGATTTGCTTAAGTTTTGCGGTACTAAGTACATACATACTTGGGAAAGGGTCTCAAATTGAACAGTATCACGCACACAAATGTGTGCAGCATAACATGTGTGATATATTTGTGAGTCTGGATGTAGGACTGCACGTCGCACGACCCCAGATATGCACTTAGACTAATTCCCTACCGACACCAGAAACGAGAGCGGACGCGTACGGCAAAGCGCGTCGGAGAAGACTTTTTTCAAAGATTGAATGTATTCAGATTGCAATACGCGTCCCGAGGTCGGCAGGGAATTTGTCAAGTTGGACATACCCCATGATCACGCATATCTTTCAACGCCAATTTGCTTGAGTTTTGAGGGCAAGAGTTTCCAAGCTTCCTAAAAAGAGACTCTGAGGTTCACTCGATGATCGACGTTGGCTGAGCGACTTGGCAACTCGAGTCACTCGGCATGGTGAAAAAACTTTGACGCGTGATGGGTAAACAGCTCCGGCTGGGCGGATGACTCGACTCCAATATTGCGCACTTGGTCTCATGATTTGTTCTTCCAAGTCACGACTTCTGAACTTACTTGAACTTGAGTCAAAAACCTGCGATTTATGTCCATCCTGAATCAACTTCCAAGCTTTGGGAATGAATAAGAAGCTACATACAACATAAACAGGAACAATGTTCAAAAAAGACCAAAGAAGTGATCTGTGATAGGCAATGATTTTTATCACCAAATAAGACCTTGGATTATAGTAAATCCAAATATTTTTTGTAAAGGATAATCAAGGTTAAGACCTGACACACCCTACCAGTGCCTTTCATGTGAAGTGGCATCTACACCCAGGGAGAAGTCATCACAGCCAGAAATGTGTCATGTTTGTTCTTTTTTGTCTAAGTGCCTGAGCATTTTGGGTTTCAAGAACGATGGTTTTTAGTTCAAGTGTTTGGGGCATGATCATGCAACATGCAAAGAATGGTCCACATCAGGTTGGGAGAAGCCCTGAGCTAAGAATTTGATCAGGTTTGGAGCCTGTAGAGATATACACTGCAATTAGGGGTGAGATTTGAGGCGGTATGGCGTGTCCTTCATCATCAATGTTTCTAGAGACTTTCATAGGTGGTCATGGTCAGAGAAGAGTGAGGGGAAACCCTCATCACAGAATGCTGGGGGTGAATAGGATAATTGTTATGAACATAAATATCACTTTGTGGAACAAAGCTGTACATGCAGACATAGAAAAAGATATGTTGGGAGTTACCATCCTGTCAGTGTGAGTCCCAACTGGCTTACTAGGTTCTGCATGTGTCTACATGTTCCATTATTCTCTCTATCACTTATTACAGAGTATTTATATGATGTATTACATTCATCTTAATGTTGTGGTACACCATACTTTTCTCATTCTTTATAAAATGGACCAACCTACCTTCTAAAAGTCTTTGCTAACACATTTAAAGTAGTCAGCGTGTGTGGGTGTTAAGGCCAAGTCTTATAGCTGTTGACAAAGATTGAGTATCTTTCAAGGAGTTCTAATTAATAACGAGATTGTTGCATGAGTATTACAAAGGGTTCTCTGCTGTCTGATCTAAAGTACACTTGTAATCTGTGATATGTCTATAGATAGATGTCACTTGCAGTATGTGTAATGAATCATAACAGTGGGGAGGCCTGGAGCCGTCGACTCCCTGACTAGGGTGATTCTGTGTGTAGTGGGTGACATGGTAGTTGGGAGGTAAGAAAAATGAGCTGTAACAGAGAAAATCTATTGGACTGCTCATCACTAAAGTGGAAGATGGGGATGAGAAATATGGAGGTGAATACAGTCAAACCTGCGCAATTGCATGATCAGCCATTTTGCATAGCCCAAGACCTCTCCAGAGTTGGTGTGGGTCAATGTGAGGGTAGGGTACTCTTTTGGAGTACTCTATGCTCACTAAAAATAGGTAATAAAGTATTTTATAATAATTTTTATTAATTGCAAGGTTTTTGTAGTAATTACAATAATAATTAATAAAGGAAATGATAAGAAGAGGAGAGTGAAGGATGGATCCCAAGTTCCTTCCTTTAATCTTTATGATAACAGATTAAAGAGTGAAATATAGTCCACTAAACTGGTTGTTCTTAAAGTCACCAACTTATGGTTGTTCTTAAGGTCACCAGCCTGAGAGTTCTTCTTAAGGTCACTAGCCTACAGTTGTTGAGGTCACTAACCTTGATAATGATTCTACTTGGGGGAAGTAGAGGATCCCAAGGTGAATGAAGAAGATATTACTTACTTTTAGTCAGGAAGATGATTAAAGTTAAGAAGTATATCACTAGTCTTATTACTTATAAGACTCTTGATATTGTACTTCAGTAAAACTTTAATTGTTCTTTAAAAGTATATTGTAATAATTGCTTGGGGGTTTCTCTGAGGTTGAGAGGGAGGGTTTATATATTCCTTCTCTCTTAACCTAACTTCAGTGTTATTTGTTTATATCACTATTTTGGTTTGCATGATGATTTCTAGTTATTATTATTGTTTTATGGTTGTTAAGGTTTAAGTTTATTATGTATTTTAATATAAGCATATTGAACTCTTGATATTAATTTATGAGTTTTATTGTATTTTATGGATTTTTACATATGTGTTACATATTGTGTTTAATATGTACATGTATGTAATTGGGTATGTTTTAACTCTTGACACTGAGTTATGAGGTGTTATTATGTTTATTAAGTTATTACATATATATTACATATTGTTTTTAATATGTATACATATGTAATTATGATTTTAGAGGCTTATTGTATCTTTTAGTCATCCTTTGAGTACATGTACATGTGCTCAGGGTTGACATTCCCCACCCTCAAAGGAGGTCATTACTTCTTTTCAGGAAGTTTATGAGCTCTTTTCTGTGCTCTGAATTCTCTTAGGGTTGTCTTTTGATTAGGAACTTTTTCTGCTGTTAGCCATTCATCTTCATCCGCACTTCTATTCTTGTATCTCACAAGGTAAAGAGTTGTTGGTTTACCATTTACTTGTGTTTCTCTTTGTTTGATTATGTGTGAAAAGATTTTTTCTCCACTAGTTTCAAATCTAAGAGGTGTTTTCTTTGGTATCTCTCTGTTAGGGAATTTGCTTTGGTCTGAGGCGTGATATTTCTTTATCAAGGATATTGGGAATACAGGGTGTTTTCTCCCATATTCTTCAGTCAGTGCTACTTCAACAGCATTGTTTCCATGTAATTTGAGTATTACAAAAGGTCCAACAAATTGATCTTGAAGTTTCTTTGGTCCTTGGAGATTGGTGAAGTTTGTAGTTGAAAGTAGTACTTGTTCTCCTACTACAAAGTTGGGTTCTTTATGAGTTTTATTCCATCTTTCTTGGTTATAACTGACTGCATCTTCTATGCATTGAGCTGCTCTTGCTCTTGCTTTACTGAGCATGTCAAAGAAACTCAGGGAGGTTGGGTGGAATTCTATACTTTTGTTTTTAATTTGGTCTTTTGGTAATCTTGGGCAGTATCCTCTTTCTATCTCAAAGGGCTTTTTACCTGTGGTGCTGTGTATGCTACTGTTGTATGCTAATTCCAATGCTGGTAATAATGTATGCCAGTCATGCGTAAAGCCATCTTTGTCTGTATATGATAATCCTTCAGTGCAGTATCTTCTAATGATTTCAGTTAGGGTTCCAATATTTCTTTCTCCTAAACCATCTGTCTGTGGATGGTACGCAGTTGAAAGGGCTAGTGTTGTTCCAATGAGTGTGTGTAGGTTCTTCCAGAATTCTGAAGTGAATTTTGGGTCTCTGTCACTTATTATTATTCTTGGTAATCCTACGTCACTGATTATTCTTTCCCAAAAGAGAAGTGCAATATCCATTGCTGTTGCTTCTTTATAACATGGTAAAAATCTTGTTCTCTTTGAAAATCTGTCTACAATTACTAGGATGCAATTATAGTTGTTGATTAATGATGGTGGCAGTCCTGTAACAAAATCCATATTAATGACTTCCCATGGATATGTTGGTTCTTCTATTCTCTGGAGTAGTCCAAATCTTTTTCCTGTGGCTTTGTTTGCTTTCTGACATCTCTCACAAGATTTAACATAACTCTCTACATCCTGTCTCCAATTTGGCCACCATGCTGTATTCTTAATTCTTTCAAGTGTCCTGTCTTCTGATAAATGTCCTGACATGAATTCATCATGGCATACATGTAGTGTTTGTTGAATATGTTCAGGTGTGATTATTATCAGTACTGCGCTATGTTTTTCTCTGAAGTATAATAGGTCAGACTCAAGTGTTATTTTTCCTTGAGTTAGTCCATCTTTCCAAGGTTGTTCTAGTGTGGTTGATAGACTAAGGTCCTTGTTCTGTGCTGATAAAATTCTAGTAAGTTTGGCTGTATTACTATTTTTTTCATAACTAGTTTTAACTTCTTCAAAAAATTCTTCAGATAACTCACATAGACTAATTCCCATAACTGGTATGTCTCTTTCCATTTCTGCTGGTTCCCATGCTGGGTTGCTTGAGTCATTTGGCAATGCCATTCTGCTGAGTCCATCCGCATTGTTATGAAATTTTCCTGGTCTATGTGTAATAGTCATAAATGGTTTGTACTCTTGTATTGCCATCATCCATCTAAGCATGTGTCTGCTTGGTGTTTTTAGGTTTGTCAATGATCTCACTCCTGTGCAATCAGTGATAACTTCAAAATAGCTACCATCAAGGTAGTAATGCAGTTTTTCTAATGCCCAGACTAGTGCTAATGCTTCTAGTTGTGGAGAAGAGTACCTAGTTTCTGTATCTGTCAATTTCCTGGATATAAATACTATGGGTCCTTCCTTTGGTTTGTCTTCAATAATTTGGACTTGGTGTAGTGCTGCTCCCAGGCCTTCAATTGATGCATCTACATAAAGTTTGAATGACTTTTCAAAGTCAGGGTGGAAAAGTATAGGTGCTGTTGTCAACATTTCTTTGATTTTGTTGACTGCATCTATTCTTTCTTTGGTCATTTCAAATGCTACTCCTTTGGCATAAAGTTTGTATAGACTACGGGTAATAGTCCCAAAGTTAGGGATGTGTGCTCTATAGTAGCTTGCAAATCCAAGGAATGAACTTAATTCTTGTTTGTCTTTTGGACAAGGTTTTTGTAGTACTGCTGCTACCGCATTTTGATCCACTGCTACCCATAATCCTGATACACGGTGGCCTAGTGCTTTGCATTCTTCAAATCCAAAGTGACATTTACTTAGAGATATTGTCATTCCCATGGCTTTAGCTCTTATAAGTATTTGTTCTATTGCGTAGAGATGTTCTTCCCAACTGGTATGAAAAATGATAAGGTCATCAATGTATACTTTTAACCATCCTTCTCTTAATTCTTTGGAGAATTCTGTGTCCATCATTCTTTGGAAAAATGCTGGGGCATTTTTTATTCCAAATGGCATTCTGAGATATTCGTATATACCTAAATGACAAATGATTCTTAGGAATTTCCTGCTATTTCTTTCTACTATGTTTTGATGGAAACCTTTCATAATGTCCATAAGAGTAATGAACCTTGCTCTAAAAAGGTTTGTCAGAGACTGGTCTATGCGAGGTAATGGGTATCTGTCTGGTGTGGTATATTCGTTCAAAGCTCTGAAGTCTCCACACAATCTAGATTTGTCGTTGTGCCAAGCTATTAGGACAGGTGTTGTCACATCTACTTCTTCATCACTAGCTACTTTTCTTATAACTCCCATACGCAATAGTTCATCAATATGTTTTTCTATTTCTTTTCTACTTCTTGGACTAGCTGGATATGCACCTTTCCGTAGTATAGGAGGGTAAGGTTTATCTATTGTAAGTTTTACTGTAACTGGGTGGTTCTCAATTACTCCTAGACTCTTTTCTCCTAACCCAAATTGATCTTTATATTTAATTACCATCTTAATTATGTCTTCTTTTTGGGTGTGGGTAAGGTGTGGTCCAAATGAAGCTTCTAAGATTTTGTTTCTTATGTCATTTACATATTCAATTTCTGTTGTATCTGTAGTATTGGTGTCTTTTTTAATTGATAAGATTTCTTTGTGTTGCATCAAAGCAAATTTTACACTTTTGTTATTGTTGCCAATGGTGAAATATCTTTCTTTGCTGTGAAAGATGTCAAATCCATATTGGCTCAAATTTTCTGCGCCTAGTATAAAGTATTTATTGTTTGCATTTTCCATTACTACAAATTCAGCATTTATTCTGATTGATTGTTTTGTGTGTGGGAATATCACTGGTAGGCTAATCACTCCTAAAGCATGTAGTTTACTACCTACTCCTGAGAATTTCACATCACTGCTTGGCATAATTTTCTCTTGCCAGTCAGGGATAATTTCTGATAAGAAATGTTTTCCAACTATTGAACAAGATGCTCCACTATCTAGGAGTATTGGTACTTTACAATTATTGATTATTGCTTGAGCCATGGAATGATGGCCTAATGTATGTGCCATTCCTGCTGTTGGTTTAGATTTCAATAGTCTTGCGTCAACAATGTTCCCCATTTGCATGTCATCTTGCCATGAGTGAGGAATGTCAGCTTCAGCTTGTAATATGTTGATATCTTTCTCATCCTTATTATGGATATCAATCATGCCTATATGTTGATGATGTTTCTCGTTTTCTGTTTCTGATTCAGTGTCTTCAGACAATTGTCCTCCTTGGAATTCATATTCATCATTTAATTGATCACTTTCATCACTATATTCTTCAATCATGTTTATTTTCTGATCTTTACATCCTCTCCATTGGTGTTTTGGATCCTTATTGCCACAGTTTGGACATGCTTTGGGTGGTCTTTTCTCTGATGTGCTTGGTTGAGCTTTTGTGCTTGAAGAGCTTTGTATTTTCTCCTCTTTAAAAGGCACTTTGTTCTCTGTAAAGGGTCTTCGTGGTCTGTTTAAATATCTTTTCTTAGATATAATGCTTGTATTTTCAAAGATGTCTTTGAAAACAAGTAAGAACATGTCCCACTCATATGGTTGGTTGAGTTGGCTTTTAATTGCATTTCGAACATCACCATCAACTTTATTTAAAATCTTGTTTACTATTCTGTCTTCTGATGCCTCTGGGTCAAATGCAGCTATTCTTTTCTTCTGTTTCAAAGACCATGCTGTAGAATCTGAATGTATGTTGGCATCAAATTTATCTTTCATAAACAAGTCTTCCATATTGTTTCTCCATACACTGTTTCCAAATCTCTTGTGGATTTCTTCTTTCCATTTATCCCACGTCATTGCTCCTTTACTTTTCCTTTTGTCTATATACCATTGTCCTGCTGTTCCTGTGAATGCTGTGCTTAGGTGGCTTACTACAACTAAGGGGTCCATTTTCATATCTGTAATTAGTGAGTCACACCAGTCAATATAATCATTATGGTTATATTCTCCGTCTCCGCTGAATTTTTTCCAGTCTCTGCCTGTTGGCCAAAGTTTACTCATTTGTTTTGCAAGTTGATCTTCTCTTGCTGATTCAGACATGACTGTATGTGCTGTATCTTCTCTGAAAAATTTTTTTGTTGTTTCATGTGGAAGTGGTATTGTATTTTCTCTTGCATATGATCTTTCACTTGGTTGCACAGTTGTTTCTCTTGCAACTTGTTTTTCTTTACTGGGCGGGCTTAGTAATTCTAGTGGTATCCTTGTAGGTTCTGCATAACTTACTGCTCTCTCTCTTATGTCTGTTGTGTTTTGTCTAAATCTTTCTTCACTTCTACGTGAGTAATCAAGATTTTGATTGTCTCCTGTTGGCATTTCTAAATTTGTATGCATGATTGGGTTAGTTATATGGGATCTTGATGTTGTTCTATTATCATAATTGTTTTGTTTAAGTTCTTGAATTAATGACATTCTTGCTTTATTTGCGTCCTCTTCCATTTGATGTAATTTTTTTTGTATCTCAATGTTTTGATGTAAAATCTTTTTGTTCAATATTTCCTGATTTTTAATTAATTGTTCTGTGAAATTGTTGATTTGTATTTCTTGTTGTGTTAGTAATTCTTTTTGTAATTGTTCATGGTTGTTTTGTATGTTTTCTTGTAGGGCGTGATAGGATCTCATCATACTACTTTCAAATTGTTGTTGTTGTTCATTGAGATTTTCGTGAATTTTTGTCATGGATTTATCTGTCTTAATGTCCTGCATTGTTGTGCTGATATTATTTTCGTGTTTCTCAAATTTATCAAGTAGGCTTTCAATCTTGTTATAGGGATCTTTGATTGGTAAATTAATTTGTTTATTTATTTTAATATCTAGTTCCTTCATTGTTATTTTTAATTCTGCTAAATCACTTACTATTGTATCACTTGTGTCTCTAATAATCAACTTGTTGCTATCCTGTGTTTGGGATAATATATTAATTGTGTCTTGAGATTTTTTGTCATAAGTGTCTAGTTTTGATAATATTCTTTTCTCACTGTCTGAGATACGTGTGGCTATCTGATTAGCTAAATTGGTTAGTTGTTTAATCATGTTTTGTTCAGAGTTTGTCAAATTTGTCTCTGAAAATCTTCTATTTAAAATTTCTCTAATTTGTAATGTGATAGCCTGTGTTTTATTCAGACTGTACATTGGTGTTACTTCTAATTTTTCTATTACACTTGAATTTGGGGTGGAAGCACTATCATTTTTATTATCCAAGGTTGAATCTTTTTGTTTCCCTTTGTTATCTGTTTTATTTTCAATCTCAGCTGTATTATGTTGTTTGTCACTATTTTGTAGTTTCTCAAGGTGTTGGTTTAACTCATATATTTTGTCTTTTATTTGTGAAAATTGGTTCATTATGTCATCATAAGATGACTTATGAAGTTGACAATTTGTTCTAAATTCTTTTAGTCTTACTTTTTCACTTTGCTCACATTGTTTTATCAAGGAATTCAAATTTGGATTTAATTGCTCCACACACTCATAGATAGAAAATGTTTTTCTCCTAATGAGATTTTCTAAATCTAGACAAGTATTTGAGATTGAAGAAGAATAATTTGAACTTATAGATGGTTGGTTGAACAACCTTTGATGATTTCCCTGTTCCTCCTCTTCTAGTTTCAAGGACTTTAGAGAAGGGGATAAAAGATTATGGGAAGGTTCATCTAGGGATGGACCAGTAAAAGGTGTTTCAGTATAAAGTACTGAGGGATGAGAGTGAAAGGATGAGGTAGGAGGAGGGAGGATACTTACTGTTCTCTCTCCTTTCTCTTCCCCTTGGAGTCCTCTTGATCCTCTTTGTCCTCCTTCATTTTTTTCACTACCAGGATCATGTCCAAGAGGTTCGAGGCATTGTCTGCCAGTTCCTCTATCTCGTCTTCTCGGGCTCGTTTCCGACGTTGGGAGGAAGGCCCCGCTTTCGGTTGATCGTACTGTTCCATCGTTCTGGGGTTGAGATGGTAAGGGTTGTAACCCGCTACCTTCTCTACTTTCTGACGATGGCGGCGACCCCCATAGAACTCTTCCAGTTCTTTGTGGGCTTCCTTGGCCACTCCTAAAATCTGACAAAAGCTTACGTTGTTGTTCGCAACTCGGGCTTCGTCCAAGTCTCTCTTGAGGTTGAGGACGACTTCCCGGAGTCGGGCTTCCTCGGCGTCCTTCGTTTGTTGGTACGATAGTGGTGGTGGAGGAGGAGGAGGCAACATGTTGTTGCTCGGAACTGGGGTAGGTTGGTGTCGATGGGCAGGGGACGGTTGAGGGGGGTAGTTGACTTGAGCGTGATAATGAGAAGGAGCCGGTGGGTACTGAGCCACCGGTGCTTGGAGATGCGCCGGGTAATTCGGTTGGTAATAGTAGCCTGCTTGCTGCTGTTGGGTCTAGTAAGGTTGATGATATAATAATTGAGTTGTTAGTTTCTTTTTCTTTAGCAAGTTTTTCAACAAGCTGAGGGTCTGGCTTACCTGAGGCGGGTAGCGGTTCGAATAATTCCCCCATTGGGGTCCGCCTTGTTGCTCTTGAGCTCGGTTCTGTACTCCATTTGCTCTTTGTTGATCCTCGGGTGCTTGTTGAGCTTGCTCGGCTGGGTGGTTCGGAACTTCTAGGATTCATTGTATTTGATGAGAAAGAAATTTTTTTGAAATATATAATGAAAAGAATTGTTAATACTTCTATCGGTTCGATAACTAGATATTAGAAAAAGAAAGAAAAAAAAAATCTTTCTTACGCGGAGTTTGAACTTGGTTTTCTTGTCTTGGTCCTATTGAACGAGCTCGTTCTATATCTTGAAAGGATATAGTTGTACAATTTGATGTTTTAATAAAAAAAATTTTTAATATGGATCTTAATTTATTGTGCTTACTTTGATGTTGAGTACTTAAAGTCTCTTGTTGTGGTCTTTGAGATCTCGCTTGATCTCTGGTCGTTTCGTCAGAGGCTGTCGAGTCGATTTCTATGGCGTCCAACGGATTCCCAACGAGTGGTGTAGCAGGCGTAGAGTCAACTACTATCGGTTCTTGACTGGTGTTGCCGTAAGCGTCGTCAAATTCGATGATCGAACCGTCGATGGCTGGGGTGGATTCTTGGGTTCGATTGTTATTGGTAGCGAGGTCGAGAGAATTGAAGAGTTGTGGAAACGACACTATTATGATATGGATAATAGTAAGAATTTATAAAAAAAATTAAAAATTTTTTTTGTTAGTTTATTATTCTTAACGATCGATTGCTATACTTTTGATAGAGAAGGAAAAAAAAATATTAAAAAGGATTTTAAAGATAATTTTACTTTTAATATAAAATATTAATTCAATGGTTTGAATTAATTTATAAGTTTTGATTGATTTCTTTGATCGATTTAAGTTTTTTATTTGTTTGTTGGAAGTGCTTCCTGTGGGATGAGGAAGTTGTCGATTGTTGGTCTTTTTATATTGATGGAACGTCGATTCGTTCCCTGTTTGATTGCGTTTCGATTTCACTAATGCACAAAGAAGAAAGAAAAAAAAAAAATTATATAAGTTCTTTTGCCCTATTAGATTTTTATTGACTCTTTTATGCTTTAATTACTTACTTTCGACTTTCTTCTTCTGTGCTTACTGGACTTTTAGCTTCTTTATTCGATTTCTGAAATGTTATTGTAGTCTTTGATATAAAAAAAAGATTTATTAGTATTTTTGTTATTCTTATTGGGTTCTTTTTATTTGAATCGATAAGAATTTCTTTTAATTAAATAAAGGAAGAAGGGGTTTGCTTTGAATGAATTGATTGTTTATTCTTTAGGAGATAAGAAGATGTTTAATGAAACTTAGGTATGCGATGATTCGTACCTTTCTCCGATTTCGGATCTTCCTACGTCTTCTAACTGATTTTGTTTGATTCCCTCTTTTCGTTCTTCTTTCGAATTTTATTTTTTTTATCAATCGTCCACTTTCGTTATCTTTCTTTTCCTCTTTGATCACTTTTGTTGTTTGGTCGATTTTTTTTTTTTTTTTTTTTTTTATTAAACAATTTTGTAGATGAATGATTATTAATAATAATAATTTTGAATTTTGGTTTTAGTATGTTATATGTAATGTAACGCTGTCCGGTCCGATTTTCTGTTCTAGATTTTGGATTTTTATTTATTTATTTACTTAATTAATTTTGAAGTGTACTATTCCTCAATTTATTATAAGAATTTTCTAGCAATAATCAAAGGAATTTATTTTGTATATATATATAATAATTAATTTTTTTTTTATATATATATGTATATTGCTTGATAATATGATTTATGTCTTATTTTGTTTTGATTTCTCACACTTTATAAAGGTTTGAGGTTGGGTTTTGACACTATGAGGCCCCCAAATGTGAGGGTAGGGTACTCTTTTGGAGTACTCTATGCTCACTAAAAATAGGTAATAAAGTATTTTATAATAATTTTTATTAATTGCAAGGTTTTTGTAGTAATTACAATAATAATTAATAAAGGAAATGATAAGAAGAGGAGAGTGAAGGATGGATCCCAAGTTCCTTCCTTTAATCTTTATGATAACAGATTAAAGAGTGAAATATAGTCCACTAAACTGGTTGTTCTTAAAGTCACCAACTTATGGTTGTTCTTAAGGTCACCAGCCTGAGAGTTCTTCTTAAGGTCACTAGCCTACAGTTGTTGAGGTCACTAACCTTGATAATGATTCTACTTGGGGGAAGTAGAGGATCCCAAGGTGAATGAAGAAGATATTACTTACTTTTAGTCAGGAAGATGATTAAAGTTAAGAAGTATATCACTAGTCTTATTACTTATAAGACTCTTGATATTGTACTTCAGTAAAACTTTAATTGTTCTTTAAAAGTATATTGTAATAATTGCTTGGGGGTTTCTCTGAGGTTGAGAGGGAGGGTTTATATATTCCTTCTCTCTTAACCTAACTTCAGTGTTATTTGTTTATATCACTATTTTGGTTTGCATGATGATTTCTAGTTATTATTATTGTTTTATGGTTGTTAAGGTTTAAGTTTATTATGTATTTTAATATAAGCATATTGAACTCTTGATATTAATTTATGAGTTTTATTGTATTTTATGGATTTTTACATATGTGTTACATATTGTGTTTAATATGTACATGTATGTAATTGGGCATGTTTTAACTCTTGACACTGAGTTATGAGGTGTTATTATGTTTATTAAGTTATTACATATATATTACATATTGTTTTTAATATGTATATATATGTAATTATGATTTTAGAGGCTTATTGTATCTTTTAGTCATCCTTTGAGTACATGTACATGTGCTCAGGGTTGACAGTCAAAAGCTAGGTGTATAATGTATTGCATAATTCTCCAAAAATGATAACACATAAGTCAAAAGTGTTAATGTTGTTCTGAGTTGTGTGCGTGTGATACATTGTATACATGGAACTTTTATGTCTTTCACTAAGGATACACCTTTGTGAAACCTGTGTAGTGAGTGAGTCTAGTGCTGATGGTGAAGGTGCTAGATCCCTTGTCACTCTTACAATTTGGGATTTTGCTAACCTTGTGCCATGTTTCACCATTGGCAAACTACAGCACACTACATGTTGACAAAAAGTAAAAAAACCCAGGTTTTGGAAAGCAAATTGTATAGCTTTTAGTCCAAATACAGGGCAAGAATGCTTAGGATTATGTATATGTCCTGACCTTTAAGCCTTAAGGCATAACTTATACCCTTTGAAAATGTATGATGTTATATATTTTGACATTTATGCATGACTTTATGCATTCTGCCCTAGCCTGTATTTATCTCACTTTGTATAACCCATGAAATTGCATATCCTGGGTCTTGAACCCTAATTATGCAATTGCATGGGTTTGACTCTATTTTCACTTCACCTTCTCACACTTGTTGTTGTGTACATCATCTCTGTCTACTCCCAGTTTCCTTGTTGGAACTCTGTAGGGACAGTCATCCCCAAGACTCATGGAATTATACAGGTAGTGTTGTGCCTTTGGGTACCTGTAACACACAGTCCTTGCCAAGTCATTTACTTGAAGGACTTAATTGTTGGTTAAAACTGTGTTGGTAATATCAGCATCTATCTGGAAGAGATAGAGTTTAGGTCTGCATTATTACCACAGAACTCTTTCAGATTCAGGGGCACCCTGAGAGATGGATTGAATTTCAAAGAATCCTATCTGTTGAATCTGAGACAACAGTTGAATTGTCTACAGCTGAAGCAGAACAGAAGTTTGTAGTTAAGAGTAGTAGTAGTGTGATGGTTCAAGGGAAAGGAGCAGGTGGAAGTTTTATGGGGTAGTATACCACCGGAAATAGGGCAAAAATGTAAGCATTGTCACATTTGTATGGAGGAAAAACACTGACAGATGACCATTAGGGAGCATGCACAATTACTTCTATGGTTGGGCATGGTATAGACAATGACATGAAAAGCAGTGGTGCACAGTTTTAATTTTACAGTGGGGCAATCATTGAGGTAGTGAACTATATTGTGGGTTATTATGACAGTATATGGATAAGTGGGTTGAGTGTGATCTCAATACAGGACATAAACATGCATGATACATATCAGCACTGTGTGGGTGATGGTAGTCTCATCATGAAGTACAATGGTCAGGACAAAGATGGTCTAAGTGTTAAAAGAGTGACAGCAGGATGCTTTGATTGATGATGGTACTAGGCCCCCTGATAGCTCCTAGTAAACAAGCCAACAGGATTGGTATGTTTTCACTTTGATTGTTTTGTCAAGTAACTGACAAAATAGGTGATCTTTGCCTATGTTGTCTTTGAATCACAGCAACATCAATGGAATGAATACAAGTGATCTTTGACCACAAATTTTTGACTTAAGACAACTGTTTCAAAGGTAAAAGAATTGGGAAAAATTGAATTCAGAAGATATGGTCACAGTTCAAAATCATGAAGGTATTTTTATGCTGTAGTATGAATCATTGGAAGTGTTGGAAGAAAGTATCCACATTGGGATTTTGTGAACGGGTTGTGTGAGTGTGTGTTTTAGACTGGTTTCATTCATTGAAATTTGTGATTTTTTGTTCTTGCTCAGTATTCTCTTAAATCTCCCCCTGTTTGCCTTTGGGATTCTATTCTACTATTGAGGAAAAGAATTCTGAAGGTCAATTATTACCAAATTTGTGTTTATCTTTTGGTATCACTCACCCTAGATCCATACTGACTTTTTCACTTTCACATATAACCTCTCTCTTTTTCTCTTGTGATCTTATTTTTACTTTTCTCTTCTTAGATTTTTCTCTTTATCATTTATCCTCACCTCTGTACCAGGTTAGTTGAGTGAGATCTAATACTTTATCTTTGTAAGCACATGTCTTGTCAACACAAGCTGAGAGTTGTCTTTTGTCAAATTTATATCTTGTAGATCAATAAGTGTTGAGCTTATAAAACATCAATTTCTTACATTTCCAACATAATCATTTCCTCAATTTGCGTACAGCATGAATATGGCCTGTACACCTGCTTACAAGTGAGACAGAGCTTGAAAGTTCCCCTCATAGAAGGAATCATTCACCAGCTTTTGTGAGATGATTTAGGGAGGCTAACATGTAGAAAGGCGTTTTGGACAAGAATCATAAAGGCTCAAATGGGTTGCTCTAATTGAGAAAAGTGGGAAAATGCAAAAATCCATATAACAGGACTTAACCTGCGGAGTTTTCATGCTTGGAATAGACATTTTTTCATAAGCCCGTCTGCAAGGGTGCAGACAGGGCTGAACAGATAGGGCTTTGTTAAGCTAAGGGTACCCACATGGGAAGGGTCTGAAAGCAACTTTCAAGTACAGTTGGTTTCACCTAAAATCAACCACGCGTGCGCCCGCAAAAATTGAAGTTTACCAACCCGAGCCAACCCACCTGCCTCAAGGGGTTCACAGGGTCTGAAAAGTCATTTTTGGGGTAATAGAGGGTGGCTTATGCGGTGAATGACTTTTTGAGTCAATGTGGCCAGCGGGGTTTTTTTTTCAAATTTATTCCCATACATTTCAGACATCATGGCTTTATAGAGAGATTATGGGTCACAAGTATGGGTTGTAGAAGGCCTCAATATGGCTCATCTTGAGCGCTCAAGTTGAGCCCTGTTAGTCAAAAACCTTGTATATTTCATGTAAGAGAATCCGCACTTGTGCGGTAAATCAAGTGTGGTAAGTGTAAATTTACCGCAACTGCAGGGCTTTTTCCACACCGGTGGAAAAGTAGACCTGCAGTACCAAATGTTTTGATCAATTTGAGGTAAGCCAAAGGTAAATATAATCATACCTTACCTCATGCATTATCCTCGGTGGCTGCTTATCTGGGGTGTAACAATTACCACGTGGCAGATACTGTACACGAGTGTGGACTTTGTACAAAATCAGTAACTTTTACCTTACTGTACAGGTAGGTACCACAAAAGATACCTAAACATACCGCAAACGAGTGCGGATGCTCTAATCAGCTTTAATCACAACACAAATTCCTTGAACAGCTGTATCAACTTGTATGGAATTTAAGTTCAACAAAGAAGAAAATTGCACCAAACATTGCTGGTCACAACCCCTCAACATTTTGGACCTGCCAAAATCCCCCTTTCATTCTTTTCACTATGGGCTTTACAACAGATGAGGGATTTTGAGTACTGGAAATAAATAAGCAAGTCAAAATGAAACAAAACAAAACCTGTGTCACAAGATAGGATGCCCAGATTTCAAAAAGCAAAACAGTTGGCCACTTGCAAACTCTTCAAAATGATCAAATCAAACATCCTCATGATCTTGGATATTAGAGATATAGTCATTCACCCAACCTGGATCTTTGAGTTTCATTGAATGATTCTTAAAGTGATGAAAACTCCTCACAACTTCAATACATCAAGGCAGTTTTTAGATCAAAGATCAATTCCAAACTGTACTGACCTTCATATAAGTCCACAACTTGGACTTTTGACAGGCCACTCAGGTTCTAGAGCACTGCCCGGCCTGGGTTTTGACCTTCCAGGTGGGCTCATGACACAGCCCACAGGTACTCCAAAAAGGCACACCCATTGTGCCCCGCCCGTCACAAGAGTGTGACAGGTGATCTCAGTATTGATGGCAGCAATAATCATGCTCAGAATGTAATGAGAGAATGAGACTTTTTGACATGATAAAGAAGAAATGATTGTCAGCTGTAGAAATTCCCAAGGTTTATATAGGAGAAAGTAATGTAAGATAACTTCAGAAAGAATTTGGAGAATGGATGTTAGGGGAAATATCAAGGATGAATTCAATCTCAATCGAACCACAGCCTGCCCACAAGACTCTGATTGTTTATAATATGATCACAGAAAAAGAAACCCTTCGATCACACAATTAATAATTCACAACTAGAGATTTAAGACCATATCTCAACACAAAAATAACAAGACATTTACCATCTATCTTTACTCTATGAATTTAAGTAAAGAATGCTTTTTTAAACTTTCTATGGCCAAAGTGAGGCCAACCTACTTACATTTAATCACATAGTAAAAAGAAGAATCAAAATTATAACTTTATCAACACATATCTACCAGTTACGGTCCTAAGCCTTGAGGTGATTTTCAATAAAAGTCTTGATACGAATAGCAAGTATGACTCTACATAAAAATCCATCGATGAATCAAATCATACATATGATATGCAATGAGACGTGACCTTATAGTAGGATGAAGGTATACTTATTCGAGCGTTTGGTGTTTCGATTTTCACCTTAACACATTCAGGCATGTCATCACTAAACCGGACTTTGCCGTACACCAGCAAGTCGATCAGTCACCTAAATTAGATCAATCACTATCGTTTGATTAACTCTTTACCAATCATGAAATCCCACAAACTAAACCACTCACGCCTCTGATGTAAGGTAAACTAAGGAATGTTCCTACCATCGGAACTTGTCGTAAAAATGAAAGAACTACCGGGAAGAAATCTCTAAAGAACCAGATTCAAACCAAAAAGGGTTTCAATGTTCAGGAATCTAGTTGTAGAACCTCATCATCAAAAGAGACAAAAAGACGAGCTAACCCAAATAGATTTAGAAATCCTAAGTAGAGAAGAAAGCAGATAAGTTTGATCAGATCAGTGTGAAGTTTTAAACAAACTAAAGAAGAACAACACTCACCAAACATCTCGATTAGAATTCCAAAGAAGGGATATTTAACAAAAACTCTGTAAGAGGATTAATCCGGATGTTTAAAGGGAATTCGATCAATTTGTGAGACATCAGTTCTAGATCATCTTTATCTATGATGTAAAGAAGTGATGTGAAGAATGAATTGATACTAACAAAACTATTCCACCTAAAAAACAAATTGTACCACGAATCTTATTCCATCTAGCAAAGAAATAATATGTTTTCCTAGGTCCGATAACCAAAGTGATACCCGAAAGAAACAGGACCTAATCTCCAATTCATCAAATCACCCCCCCCCAAAAAAAGATCATCAATCAAACTCATCTCAAGAGTTTGAGATGGAATTTGATTTTTTCCCTACATTTCACTTACGTTTCCTAGTGCTAATAATGGTCCATCAAAAAATAACATACTACCCAGTAGTAAGAAAAAGAATCCAGCAGTCGTAAGTCCTACACCAATCTTTTGTCCATCTGTCCTATTGATCAAAATAGAAAACATGTTCATTCATAAGTGAATTTTTCAAGTATGTATTTTCTTTGAAGTTAAAATCTTTCTTACAACCACATCCTTTCTAAATGAATTTAAATTGATGGGTTATTTTGTTTCGATTTCTCGAGTTATGATTCGAGAGTGGGTTTTGATAGTTTTTGAAGTTGAAGAAATTGATTGAATTAAGTTTCAGGTTTAAGTTGAGATTAATTTGAGTAGATGAGATGATTGCTGAGTTGGTGATTGGTTGAGGAACTTGAAACATGCATACATAGAGAAGAGCATTCAAGATGATCGAATCATGACTACCAAAACCTCTACATGTCATTTACCTGTCACACTCTGCAATCCTCTCACATCTACGTGTATGAGGACCCCGGAAAGCTGCATGGGAACAATCCGTCCTGACAAGGTTTTCGGACACCAGGGTATTGCAAAACCATATAGCACAGTACCCAACATCTGACAAGTGCAAAAGATACACCTAAACAGGGCTATCAGATTGCATGCATTCCAAAGCCTCGCCATGTCTGGTTGCTTTGGAAAAATGTGATTTGTGATTTGTTTACCCAAAGCCCAAAACATATCCATACCTGGTCGGGCCGGGGACTTACACACGGATATCTCTGTTACAGATGGAACATTAGAGAAAGTATATGTAATCGACAGCCCTGGCCAAGGCGGATCTCCTGCACCACAAGAATTCATCTCAACATGCCTCTACCCAATGGAAATAGTGAGAATGTGAGCCTCAGGGCCGGAATTGGTCCAGGACAGATGGTTCACCATGGGCTTTCCGGGGTCCTTGTGTATATCAATCACTATGTCGTGACCAAGAACCAGGTTTTTGAAAGACCAGAGCCATATACAGCTGTTTCAACAAAGATTGATGTTTTGAAAATCCCGTTGCTGGTGCAAAACCCAGGGTTTTGTCTCTCTGCTAATTGAAAGGAATACAGAAAAATCAAAACCTGTGAACAAGAATTTGCTCTGATTTTGCCTGCTGCCAGAACAACTTTTTTCAAAAAGAGTTGTCAATCTTTGTTGCTTACCGGAGGAGGCACGAGGTAGGTGGGCGTAGTCCACATTTATGCGTAATGTATTTACAGAAAGTGCTGTTCTGTCAGGCTCTCAACTAAAATATCCAATGTATTAATACTACATCATAATGTAACTCAATATGATGCAACTAGATTGCAAAAAATGAGCTATTCTTCTCAGCCCATGTACCCTGATGATGTCTGCCTGGCCAGAATTCATCCTTAGTCTTGACCAGGCGCCTAGTTGAAGATAGTTTATGATTAAATGAAATTAATTATATAGTATTTATCATTTGAAAATCCCAGAGTATTAGGAATATAACCAGATGCTTGAGCAAAGATCACCTATTCCCTCACCACTTCCGAATTCACTAATCCTCTAGAACCTTACTGAGTTCATCATCCAGATAATTTCATTTCATTTCTCTTTTTAAGATCTCTTGGAAACCTTCCAAAGAATTCAAATTCAAGAAATAAATTAAATTGATCCAATTTACCACAACTTTTTTCCACACCGGTGGAAAAGTAGAGCTGTGGTACAAAATCTTTTGATTGGTTTGAGGTAAGCCGGAAGTAAATACAATCATACCTTACCTCATGCATTATCCTTGGTGGCTGCTAGGGTCCCAGTAGCTTTGGGGTTTAACAAATACCACTTGGCAGATACTGTACAGGAGTGTGGAATTTGTACAAAATAAGTAATCTTTACCGTACAGTACAGCTGGGTACCACAAAAGATACTGAATCATACTGCAAACAAGTGCGGATGCTCAAAGAGTTACTCAAGGTTGGTGACTATCTATTAACGCAGTGGAATGGGAAGATGTTGGATGGATTACGGCCCCGTTTGGTATGGCTTACAAAAGCGGGGCAAAATAGATTATTTTTTAAAAATAATCTATTTTTTGCATTTTCAAAATTTCCCGTTTGGTATACAGTTTGCCCCTCTTTTTAAAATGTTTTTCACGTTAAATAATACATTAATCAGGCCAATAATTTGATTTTTTGAAAGCTGCCCTCGACCAGCTTTCAAATCATCTGGAATAATCTATTACACAATTGTATAATTGATTATTCTGTAACACATTTATAAACAGTGTGCGCTATACCAAACGGGGCCTACATATACTTGTGTAACTAACGGGTCGGACCATTTTCTACTTTATCTTTGAATCAACAGTGATGACATCATAACTGTTGACCATCATCCTTCCAACTTCCCATTGTGTTTACTCTTGTCAACAATTCTTAAAACTTCAAATTTATTATTTTCATATCTTAGCATTGTTAAACTCAAGTCTTATCTTGTTCTATAAACATTTCCAACCCACCCTTCCACCCCTGGAGTTTTAAGGGTATTGTAAGTTGTCTGAAGTCATCTTTTTCATTTATCATGTTATTTCATTTTTTATTTTATTTTGAGAAATGTTTCATTTTATTGTATTGGGTTAAAAAATTTCTATTTTTCATTTTAAAACAAATTTTATCTGGTGTTGTGTATCTTGAATTTTTTAGTTATCAAAGTTGTGGTATCCTTTTCTTATTTGTGTATGATTGTTGTTTTTTATTTTGTTGTCCACAGCCACCCTGTAGGGCGTGTGTTTTTATATTCAAGTGATTTTATCCCCTAGACTTAATCACGAATTGGTTAAAAGAACCTGAGGGAAAGGTTCTAGTTAGTAACTAGAAGTGATAATATATCACAGTGACCGATGGGAGCAAACCTGAGGGAAAGGTTCTAGTTAGTAACTAGAAGTGATAATATATCACAGTGACCGATGGGAGCAAACCTGCTCAAAAGTGATGATAGAAATCGGTAAGATTATCATTAATAAAACAAGAGAAATAATGTGTACAAAAGAATAGATATTAACCTGAGGGAAAGGTTCTAGTTAGTAACTAGAAGTGATAATATATCACAGTGACCGATGGGAGCAAACCTGCTCAAAAGTGATGATAGAAATCGGTGAGAGAAAAAGAACAAAGTATTAAGAATACAAGAGCTATTTATAGACACCGACAACATCACTTAATGCTCCGCACATCATTGTAATCAATTAGTAAAGTATGACATCATAGTGAAAGATCATAAGAAGAAGAAGATCATAAGAAGATCTATAGATCAGATAACCATCATACTTCAATTGACTTACCCCTTGGGTTTTGCACCAAACACGCTCATCTATCTTTTCTTTTGGTATTGTATACCAAGTCTTAGGTGAGTTGAACGATTCCCATCTCAAGAAGATCAGTGGATTCTTGAAAGGGCTGTAGAGCATGAAATCAGTTGAACAAATTCCCATCAAGTAAACCCATAGAAATCAAGAATCTCATTCCATCCATCCAAGATTCACCTCAACCTTTTTACTTTTCAACATCCATCTCAAAATCTTAATCAAATCCTTCCTAATCAAATCCTTCTCTTATAAAAATCTTTGATCTTATCTTATCTTTTCTTATCTTATCTTATCTTATCTTATCATCTTATAAAAATTTAATTTGAATTTATTTAATAATGATATATATATATATATTCATTCCATTCAATTTGAATTCAAAAAAGAAAAAAAAGGATTTGTGTAAAACTAATAAACTTATTTAAACCAATTTGTTTTCCTAAAGACTATCAAAATAAAACCTTTTCAAAATTGAAAAAACGAAAAAAAAAACCCAAAAGAAAAAAAAAGGAGAAGAAAAAAGAGTTCTTTGCAAATTGCTTTTTTAAATATACTAATCTAGATTGATCAAAACTTTTTCTTTTCCTTTTCTTTCTTTCTTTCTTTACCTTCAGTACATATATACAAAAAAATGAAACCACACAAAAATCAATAAAACATAATTAAATAAATCAAATTAATCTAAGATTTTCTTTTTTCCAATCCAAAATCCAAATCCAAATCCAAACAAAAATACTCAAAAACCAATTCAATGTAATGCAAAAAAAATCAAAAATTCAAACTTCAATTTGCTTTTCATTCTTACTGTGTAAAACCAAAAAAACCACACTTCTCAATTTATTCAAAATAGTAAAAAAAACAAGAAAAGCCTTGCTTGGCATCCCTACCATTCACTTCTTTCCTAATTTTCTACCCTTTCAATCCATCACTTTTCCCTAGAAATTTCAAATCTACTCATCATTCATTCACGCCATTCACTTCAATCCTTCTACTCTTCCTTTCTTCCCATTCAAAATCATCATCATCATCTTCTTCTTCCTTCAACACCCTTTCATCTTTCGATGTTTTTCTCTAAACAAATCGATCCGATTCAAAACCTTTCCATCAAGTACAGGTACAGCAATCACCTTTTTCTTCAACTTCTCCTCCTTCTCCCTCTCCTTCTCCTTCTCCTTATCTTCTTCTTCTTCTTCTTCTTCTTCTTCTTCTTCTTCTTCTTCTTCTTCTTCTTCTTCTTCTGAATCAATCTCTTCTTCTATCCTTCCTTCTTGACTTTCTTCATATTCTAATAATTTCAAACTTCCAAAATTCGCTATTCTACCTAAACTTATAAGTGATTCAGTTAAAGTAGGTAATCCAAATGGTAACTGATCAGGCAAAAAAATCATTCAAAATTAAATATCAACCTTCATTCTATTTCATCATCAATCTCTTGGGAATTCGATTTTGCAATGATCATTCAAAATTCATACATACCATATATCTCGAATCCAATAATTCTCCTAAACATTCAGGCGAAGCTGGTGGTCTATACCTTTCAAACTCTTCCGCCTTCATCAATCCTTCATCAATCGCCTTCACCGCATCCCCTTCGATCACCTCCGCTCTCGCTAATCCTTCTAATCCACTCGACCCATTCCCAATCATCTCGGCCTCTGCCTTCTCTCTCTCTTCTAATTCTTCCTTTCGATTCAATCTTCTTCGATCCCAATCTTGTTGTAATTCGATCAAATACCGTCTGGCCTCCTCACTCATCTTCTTCTCTTCAATCTCAAATCGATACTCTTTAGATGATTTTAACATTTGCACCGGATTGATCGACGGTTTTAATTCTTCAATCATCCTTCCTAAGCTTTCTAAACCTTGACTCGTCTCACTCGAGATCGATCGTAACCATTTCAAAATCGAATTCAACGGTTTGAAATATTCCAAGATCAATTGAGCTGGTAATCGATGATGTCTTGACCATTCTTCAATCACATTCACATTCAATCGGATCTCCATCGCTTTGGATCTACATAAATATTTCCTTCGAGTGATAATCCGATTAAACAATTCACATCCTAACCAATAAAACAATTGTGAAAAGGCTTGAACGATTAAGGATGGATGTAATTCATATGCTTGTAAGACATAAAGAACTGATGAAAGTAAATCGGTAATCGCTCTCGGTCCGATGGATGGATTGGTAAAGGTTTGATGAGATGATTTCAAAGGAGTGGTATGAGGTGTAGATAATTGATGTGAACTTGATCTTAGATGTGTTGGAGTGTTGGTTGGAGTGGGTTGATGAGATCCAGGAGGTGAACGGGGTGAACCGACTAAGAAGGAACTTAGATTAGGTTTCAATGACATTTGTCGATTTCTTTTCACAGTCAATGCTTTCACAAATCTCCAAGACCCTTCAGGTTCGAATTCAACCTTTTCAAATCCAGGTAACGGTTCAAAATCTAACATGGACGAATCTAAGATCTTATCTAATCTTCTCTCTACATTTCTGATAATCAAAACAAAGATTAAATTAATCAAATCTTGTAAATGGATTTGATATTCGGTTGAGATTGAATTTAAATGTGATTCTCTTTTAAGATAAGCAAGTAAAGCACAACAATTAAATAACCAAAACGCAGAATTCGCCATACTATCCTCACGAGCCTAGGAACCGGAAAAAAAGAAGAAGATCAAATCAAGTCATCAATCAACTTGGATCCAAGACGGTCTTCTTCTTGGGTTTGCTTACCAAAACTACATCTTCAATTTGATCTAATGCACCTAAGATTAATTCTTCAAGTAAATCTTCCGTACCGAAATGAGCAGCAAATCTTGCACAAAGAAAGATCACATTGGCCGGTACAAACCGATCACTTCTTGATCTTTGAGGATCGATTGAAGTGATTACAGCATCAAAGAGAATCGGTAATTCATCAATTGAACAAACCAACATTTGATCAGGTAAACATTGATCCCAATCAAACTTTTCAGATGCTTGTTCTTGTTCCCAAGCTTCGATCGAGTTGAAATTGGGTAAAGGATGAGATGGATTCGAATTTGAATGAAAGTGAGGTGAAAATAAAGATGATGATGATGATGAGGGTAAATTGGATTCATGATCTGATATAGTTGAAGGAAATCCAAAGAGATTAAAATCCAAATCTAAAGTTTTAGCAGCCAATTTGGCAAGTTCACGTAATTGATTGGATTGAGATTGAATCGCAAGAGTTTGAGCTTGACGTGTAGTAGAAGGAGTACGTGGAGATTTGATTGAAGTCGAAGATCTAGGTTTAGAAGATGATTGAGCTTGAGATTTGAGTGATCCATCGGCTTTGGCTTCTTCTGCCATTCTTAAGATATGACGGATATCATCCCCCTCCGGTCCTCTTTTAGCTAAATCATATGGTCTTAATCCACGGAATCTTCTCTTTCGTTTGGAAGGTGTATCAGTAGGAGTGGCAGGACAAGATTGATCATCTTCAGCAGCACTGAGAGCATCAGAGGCTAAAGTTGAGAATGAACTGGTGGATAGACGTGAATGAGTGGAGATGGATGAAGATTGAGAAGAGGAAGTGGTGGTGGTGATAGATGATTCAGAGTAAGAGACTAGATTGGTAGTTGCCCCATGATTGAGTAGATAGGATACAATGGTAAAATCACCATTTCGAGCAGCCCAATGAAGTGCAGTCCAACCGACTAGAAAGACCGATCAGAATCAAATGAGTATAAAGATTGAGGGATAGATTGAGATTGAGTGAGAGAGAGATGAACCTGAATCTCTTGAATCGACTACATTACCACCTATTCCATCTACTATAGCTCTTACCGCTTCAGGATGACCAAAGGCAGCAGCTAGGATGATAGGAGGCGTACCATCTTGATCGGTTAAGTTTAAATTTAAATATTGCCTAGGTTCACCTGGTTTTAATATTGAAGTTGTGGTGAGATTGGATTGATTCGATTGACGATGACGAGTGAGATGATGAGGGATTGAAGTGAGATGATGATGATGATCGTTATGTTTTGATAATAACCATTCGATCAGATCACTATCACCTGAACTCGCAGCTGAGAGATAAGCTGAATTGAAAACCTCTTTAACTTGATCAGCTTGAATCGAATGATGATTGATAGAATGAACCAAGTTTGATAGATTGAGAGGAGTAGGAGCTAAAGCGATTAAAGGATCAATGTAAGATGGATCTGGTATGAGGGTTGGATGAAGTTGAAGGTTTGAAGAGGGTGATGGTGATGGTGAAGATGGTGATGAAGTGGATTGTTCTTGATTGATGGTTTCTAAACTGATTTCATTGTTCATGATTCTCGATTGATTGAGATGGTTTGATTTTGATGGTTTGATGATTGGTTTGAAGTTGGATTTGGTTGGATTTGAAATTGGAAAATGTTGGAAAAATAAAATAAAATAAAACAAAATAAATAAAGGAAAATTCAAATTACTATACAGCAATTCAACTTTTAATCGATTCATCCATCCACTTCAATTGGTCTATCAATCTCACTACACCACGGGAGGGTTCTGGGTCTGCAGACGGCCTCCCACGCAGGCGGTCCAAGAATGGTCTGACCCGGTCTCAGAAAGGTCTTGACAATTCCTCTCAGATCTAGGAGAAGGACTAGGTTTTGAGCTTGTATTGCATTGTAGGAGTGTTGCTAAATCCACATTCATGTGCTGATTGGTTGAGTCCACCATTGCATTGTGTGACGCGTGTTTGACACCCTCTTTGGCACACTCAAATGTGGTGATCACGTTTGGTATTGATCTTCCCTGAAGGATAGAGGATCGATTGCCCGGTCTCAGAAAGGTTGAATTCTGAGGACCATCCTGAGACCTGGTAAGACCATTTCCGGGCACCCCAGACCGCTTGCGTGGGAGGCTGTCTCCAGACCCAGAACCCTCCCGTGGTGTACTCATCCTCACTCACTCACTCACTCACACATCTCACAAGATAATCTTCTTCTTAAATCATCACTCATTCAATTCACTAAATAACACATATTGGATTCATACACATATGTACACAACTTTTAAACCAAGTTCTATCAGGGCCTATCTATTCATATATATATATATATATACACAACTTTCTTTCCATTTCACTTTCTGTCTTCTTCATCTCATTCCACATCCTCATCTTCTTCCATTTCATTTCCATTCTCTACACTTCCTTCTACTACAATCGGACTACCAGGTACAGATTCTAAAACAAGTGGGGCTGGTCTACTACTATTACCACCATGATGATGATGATGATGAGCAGCAGCAGCAGCATGATGACCAATATGATTCGTTCCCTGTCCTCCTTTCAAATACCTCAACCTCGAAAGTCCTCCTCCTCCTCCTGCTCCACTAGCTCCTATACTTTTATCCGAATCTGTACTACCTGCTCTCGTTCGATTATCAACATATCCACTCGGATTCGGATTCCCACTGTGACTACTAACTTGATTCGTCATACTCCCAATCAAATTACCCGAACTCCTTCTCGATCTCACACTCCCTGTCGATCCTGATGTACTTCTCTCATTCACGCCTGAAAGGTGTAAGGGTAATAATCGATTGCTCATATTCGTCACTCCTCCCGTACCACCACTCGTTGTCGTGGTCGTGGTCGTCGTAGGTGATTCAGATCTAAAGTGAGTGGTAAAATTAGGTGAAGGCGCTCCTCCGACTCCTACACTCGTACTACTACTAGTCAAAGAAGTTGCATTCGAACCACTACGAGTTCTGAAATCTTGAATGGCTTCTAAATCTTTTGAAATCAAATGAGAGACCGTCTTTGCAGTAAAGGAACTGGTAGGACTACTCAGTGGTTTAGCATATGATTTCTTCATACTGGTAGGCGTACTGCTATTGACCGAATTAGGTGAAGGTGGAAGACGTGAGTTTAAGATGGGAACGACTTGTGGCATGCTGATCGATCGATTAGGTGCGGCTAAGGAAACACCCAGACCTGAGAGCGTTTCATCTATCCTTAATGGAACAGGTGGTCTGGATCGAAAGGTACTGGCGGATGGACTTCCAGATCGTTCAGTGGAAGTACTACTACTACCTGCTCCAATCACTGCAGCTGTGGCGACGGCTGTACGCTTCGCTCGTTCTTTCTCTCGATCTCGTTGACGAGTACGTTGTTCGGATTTCTTAGATTCGAAGTGAGATCTAGCAGACTCTTGTAAAGCAGATTGAATGGAAAATCTAATTTTGAAACCCATTCCAAATTCAAAATGAACATCAACCGTCTTTGGATTGCTCAAACGAAGAAAAAAAAACAAATCACCCACGAAAACGCATAATCTGAAGCGGTAAAAGTACTATTATTCTTAGCCCAAAATGGACAACCTCGATCGATGAGTAACAAGACGATTTTCAAATGACCCCAACCTGCCGCACTATTCAATCAAAGTTAGATATTTAGATCCCAAGAGAAAGAAAGCAAGAAAAAGTAAACTTCTGAAGAAGCTGAAGAAGAATAATAATACATTTCTACTGACTAATGTAAAGATGTATTGCCTTCATTATCTGTTAATTCCACATCCGCATGTAAATCTAATAAGAGCTATTGGAAGACAGATTGAATTTGATTATCTTTTCATGATCCAGTTTGATTGAGAGATTCATGAATTGAATCATTTACGGAAATCGTCGATTCATGTCCTTTCTGAGCAGCCACATGTAAAGCTGTCATACCCTCTGAGTTAGCCCAATCCAAAACAAATCTAAAGAAAAATCCATCAAAACTCGATTTCTTCAAAGATCACAAGTCAATGAGAATGAGAGAGACTGACGGATAATGAGAATGATAAAGCGTGATGATCTCAGTCGAACCTCTTGAGGCTGCTATATGAATCACCGTATTATTCTCGGGATCCTAGATGAAGCATTTTAAAAGTTTAGATTTGCTTCAAAAGACCAAGAAGTGATCGATGAAGAGGAAGAGATGATCAAAGTGAGACTTACTCGACTGACTGCATCTGATTCGACATGATATTCTTCAATTAACATCCTACACATCTCTACATCACCTACTTCTGCAGCTACCATCAAACTTGTCTTTCGAGTCACTGGATCTGGTTGACTAGGATCTAAAGGACTTCCGTCTGAGTTGATAGCTGTGTTTAATAACCTTCTCACTAGATTCACACTTGAGCTTTCAATGGCTTTGGCTAATCTGAGGCGTTTAGGAATCCATTCAGATTTGATTGTGAAGTGAAGATGATGAGAAATCTTAGGGTGTGATTTACCTGGCTGATGGAGAACGTTCGTCTTGAAATGGAGGTGGTTCTTGATGAGCATGTCTTCTTTTGGATGAAGTTGAAGTTGACATGATGGGTTGAGTTGATTGAATTGTTGAAATGAATTCACCATCAAAAGGTGTGAATTATAGTGAATCTATAGTGAATCGAGAAGAAATTGAAAACAAATAAGTGAGACGAATAACTCGGGAAACCACTTGATGATGTGGAACCCGATTCTGAGAGATACAAGATATATAAATAACTTCCACGTCACATGATGACTGTGCCGCAGTCGTGTACATGCCCCGGTCTACAACACTCCCCCCACGACAAGTCACAGGCATCACTTCCTGATAGAATTGAAAATATAAGGAAAACAAAAAATCTTGATCATAGAGCAAAAGGTATAAAATAGAAAGAGAGAAAAAATATAATGAAAAATAAGAAACAGAAATAGAAAAGAATAAGACATAAGAAATAAAAAATCATTTAACACGCAATAAATTTGTAGCATTCTGATGTAAAGTCGGCCCTAATGGTTTGGTTAGGATATCTGCTCGCTGAGATTTGGTGTCAATCCATTTGACAAATACACGCCCCTTATACACTTGCTCATTTATATAATAAAATTCTCGGTCAGTGTGACGAGTGCGTTTATTTGAAGAGTTATCGCTTGCGACGTGTATTGCGGAAGTGTTATCACATAGTATATCCACTGCATTACCCTTTCCGGTTAAGTCTTCGACAAGATTTCGTATCCAGATTGCATCTCTGCATGCAGTCCCCATGGCCATGTACTCAGCGTGACATGTTGACGAAGCAACACATGTCTGGCGTTTCGACGTCCAGGATATGGGACAATTCAGAAAAAATGTGATGAACCCATGAGACGATCGGGCACCTTCTCCTCCCCAGTTCGCATCGACATAGGTGTGTAGCGGGGTGTTGACATCTTGACGAATAGGTTTTATCATGAGTGATTTAATTCCGCTGGTGTTGATGTATCGCAGTAGGTGTTCGATCGCATCCCAGTGTTGACGGCGTGGATCAGCGGAGAAACGAGCCAGGTAATTAACGGCATAAGTTATGTCGGGACGTGTTGCGACTGATAAGTAGTTCAAACTACCTATTGCTGAGAGGTATCGTTCATTGTCAACTTTTTCTTCATAATCTTCAGGCGATGTTGGGATTTTCTGAGGGTTTAAAGGTGTTTTTACTCGTCTATCATCAGGTAAGAAAGCTTTCAATATCTTCTTTGTTAGCCCTGGCTGAGATAGTGCGAAATTACCATCTTCATCTCTAGAGACGTTGACTCCGATGATCTGATCTAGGTTTCGCTCCCATTTGATAAGGAGTTTCTTCTTCATTGCGGTGTGGATTTCTTCGAGTAGTTCTTCGGAAGATCCCGTGACTCCCCCGTCGTCACTGTGAAGCCAGATTATACACGTATCTTGGTTTCTTCTGTAAACATATAGAGATTGATCATATTGACTTGATTTAAAACCAAGTTCTACAAGAATTGAGTCGATGTGCTTCCACCAGCACCGCGCGCCTTGTTTCGTTCCGTAGAGTGCTTTCAACGCTTGTAAGATTTGATTCTTTTTTCTTTCTTCGCACATATATCCGGTCGGTAATGAGAAATACACTTCTGAGTCAATGCCACTATGCAAGTACGCTGAGGAGATGTCGAAGGAGTGGGTTGGCCATCGTTGATGGGCTGCAATCGTGAGCATAATTCTGAGACCCGCAAATGTGGCAGTGGGGGCAAATGTTTCGGTATAATCTATTCCTTCACGTTGTTTATATCCCTTCGCAACTAACCTCGCTTTGAACTTAGTGGGATTGCCTTCGTCGTCGAATTTTTTGTATGCAAACACCCATTTCAGTCCTATTGGAGAGAGTTGCTTCTTGCGATTGATGACTTTCCATACGTGCATCCTTTCCATCATTTGCATTTCTGCATCACACGCCGCTTTCCATTGAGGACCGTGAGAGGATCGCATGGCTTCTGAAAATGATTTGGGTGGATTGAGGATTTTCAAATAATCTTGCCCGTCAAGGGCATGCTGAGCTGCTACGTCTTGTTGGTCTATGCGAGTTTCGGTTGTGAAGTCCCCAATTTTGAGGGCATTTATGATGTGATTGATGTTTCCTTTTTTCGCCATTTCTGGATTAAGAATTTTGTTGATGGAATCAGATGACGTAAAGTTGTCTTTCGTGTTCGTATTAGGCGAGGTGGTAGGAACAGGGCATTCGTAGGGAAAGGTTGCGATTGCCGATGGGATAAGGGTCTTCGATGCTGGATCATAGAATAACCAGCCCTTACCTCCGTCTACGTATCCAACCATAATGCATTGGCGTGCTCTGTCTTCCAACTTGCCAGGAGCTCGTTGACCTGCGTGGATGTGGACAAAAGCTTTCGAGCCAAAAGTGCGCAAGACATCGAGTTGAGGTTTTCTGCCAAAAAACAATTCATACGGTGTCTTCTCATTAGTCACTGAGTTGGGTACACGATTATGGATGTAGACAGCGGTCAGGTAAGCAAGATGCCAGAACTGTTGAGGCAATTGCGCTGACATTAGTAGGGTCCTCGCAATTTCCCCAATAGTTCGGTTCAGGCGTTCAGCGATTCCGTTTTGCTCGGGTTCGTATGGATTCGAAAACTCATGTTGAATGCCTTCGTTTTTCAACCACTTGTTGAATGCGTGACTAACATATTCACCTCCCCGATCAGTTCTTACTTTCTTTACCTTCACACCAGTTTCTCGCTCCCATTGCTTGATGGTGTTGATGAAGAGATTAGGAACATCGGATTTGGAGTGGATTATCACAGCTTTGGAGTATGTAGAGGCTGCATCTCGAAATGTTACCATGAGTTTCTCACCGGTCAGGCAGGGTGTGAAGGGGCCAGCCACGTCAGATACTATGACGTCGAGAAGTCCGATTTCACGGTTCGTACTGTTTAGTACACGTCGCCGAGTGCTTTTGCATTTCATGCAATCGTCACATGTGATTGACGAGGGCAGGGCATTGTCCGGTAAGCCATATTCTTCAGCTTTGTTAAATAGCTTCAGAATCCGTCTCATTGCCACGTGCCCGAAGCGGTTATGCCACATTTGAGAAATAGAAGCATTTGATTTCATTGAGCATAAAGAAAATTTGGAGGAAATACAAGGGGATTTAACGGCACGGTGCGGTCTAGGATTTATAAACCACCTCCTGTTCTTGTGTCTAGCCGTTATCGTCTTTCCATCCTTCAGTAATAGTGTCATGTCGTGTTTTGAGTTTATCGAAAGTTTCGCTCCTTGTGCAATTAATGCACCAGGTGAGATGATAGTCGATGTCGCAGTTGGGCAATAGTAAACGTTGTTTATCATTGTGGAGTTGCCTTCATTTGTCTCCACTTCAATGTCGCCTTTGCCGACGATCACTGCTTCGGAGTCATTAGAAGCGGTAAGGATAGGGATAGGGTTCAGGAGGGGCTTGTAATTCAACAAGATGGACTTTGAGTTGCTTACGGCATCCGTAGCGCCTCCATCAAACAGATATTCAGTTGGTACATCGCTCGTATCTTCAGGTAATTTGATACCGTCTGAGTCCCAATTGATTGCTGATGCATGAACAATTGATGGGGTCGAGTCTTCTGATTGAGACGATTCGATAGCATTGATTCGTACGTTGGTGGGTCTTTTCTTAGAAGCCCATTGTTGATTACCGCGTGATGTGTTGGAAGGGGGAAGTTTGTGGATGTTGGGAAACAATACGTCTAGGCTGTACATATAACTACATTCCTTGACTCGTCTCCAATCATTGTAGTGCGCTGCAGTACGTTCGCGCCCATTGGCGATGTCAGGACATTCATTGTAACCATGACTGAAAGATGAACAATAAAAGCATTGAGGATGATGAGCTTTTACGGCTGCGATAGCCGAGGCTGGGATACTGATTGGTCTGGAGATTGATAATTCGCGTTCTGTGTCACCATTGGTGATAGCCATTGGTCCATCCTTCCAGTTGATTCTAGGTATGTCGGTCTTCTTGTACGGTTTCACCGGAGTGAAGCGATTCGATTGTTGAGAGCGTTGGGGGGTTCGAAAAGCCATCGCATTTACGGATAACGCATCAATCGATGCAGCTAAGTTCGTCATTGTCGCAGTTTCTGATGCGATTTTCTCACGAGTCATGTGAGTTTGAATTACGTTTCTGATTTCGGTTGCGGTGAAGACTCCTGATTTCGTTTCGAATTGTGCATCGAGTTCTTTGTTCACGGCTTTGGTTGTTTCAGCAGATAAATTCAATTGATATAATAGACCAGTAATCGATTCATGAGACCATTGGAATCCCGTAGCTTCCAATTCAGCAATTAATGCATCGATTTTCGACGTATGTTCTAATATATATTCATCAGAGTGAGGCGGTCTGATTGATACTAATTTCTGAAATATGGCGAATTGTGCAGTGCGACCTCCCTTTTGGAAGTGTGCTTGCAACGTCTTCATGATTTCGTGAGCAGTTTTGCATGGTCGAATGATTCTACGTAAAGTAGTATCGATGGTGTTCTCGCAGATCGTCATTGCAGCTCTGTTTTGCTCTCGTCTAAGTCGATTATCGATAGCTGGGAATGAGTTACTCCAGAATTCTTCCATACCAGTCGTACGGTAAATCGTCCTAGATGTCTCTTCGCGCCAGTCAACGAAATTCGACCCATCTTTGGCAAGGTGTTCGAAGGTTAATACGTCACGTAAGTTTTTCATTTGATCTTTGAGTTCGTCAAGTTCTTCTTTCTGTTCGGCGGACAAAGCCGGTTCTGCCGGTTTTTCTTCAGATGAGAACATGTTTTGTTCTGGTGCGGGTTTCTGAAGAAGACTCGGATGGATGGTTGGTTTGAAGTCAGGTATGTTTTTGGTAGGGGGGGAATTCGCGACGGGAGAAGTAAGAAGGGTGGTTGAAGATTTCTGTTCAGTACGTGGTTGACTGGATGAAGTCGAAGTCGATTCGTGATTTTCTGCTATGGTTCGTTTTTCTGCTGGTTGTGGTTCGCCAAAGTCCGTTTTTCGTGTCCTCATACGTTATTTGTTTTTGTTCGACTCGTCACTGGCGGCGCAGGCTCATAACCTATAGTGAATCTATAGTGAATCGAGAAGAAATTGAAAACAAATAAGTGAGACGAATAACTCGGGAAACCACTTGATGATATAATTGCAATATACCTATAGTGAATCGAGAAGAAATTGAAAACAAATAAGTGAGACGAATAACTCGGGAAACCACTTGATGATGTGGAACCCGATTCTGAGAGATACAAGATATATAAATAACTTCCACGTCACATGATGACTGTGCCGCAGTCGTGTACATGCCCCGGTCTACAACATGAATGACATATCAGATCACTTCATATAAGCATATCCTTATACAATACCATCTCATCCATTCTAATTTCAAAAATAAAAATCATCAAATCATAACAAACTCTCATCAAACTTTCTTATCCTTCAAGTTCATCAATTCAAAGAATATCAAAAGATATCATGAGCTTAATCAGTTCATCAAACAAATCAAAACCAAGTATCATCTCAAAATCAAAATCATCTCAAGTAGATCAAAACCCATCCAAATCAGATGAATCCGAATCCGAATCCGAATCCGAATCTGAATCTATATCTGAATCTGAATCAGATGAGATGAGTGAAATGGAAAGTGATGAGAATGAAGGAGATGAAGATGAGATCAAGACTTTAAACAGAAACAAACATGGACATCATCAATCTCAAGCAAGATTAGTGGGTGAAGAAGATGAAGAAGATCATTCATCAATTCATCCAAGTCAAAATCCAAAAAGTCATTCAAACCGGATTTTTTCTAAGAATCCACTTTTTCTTTTTTCAAATCCTTCAAATCAATCCTAATCTGATCCTTCTTTTTTTTTTCTTTCCCCTCCCGTCGGTTTTGATTTGATTTTTTCAATAGAACGTAAACGAAGAGCTACTTCACCTAATAGCTTTGGTACCATTCTCTCAAACGCCATCGAGTCATCTAAATCTTCTAAAGCTCATGGTCCAGCCACCTCACTCACTCAATCATCTAGAGCAGCCTTAAGACAAGCCAAGAAAGATGCCGTCTTAGAATCCCAACGAAAGCGATCAGCTGCTAAACGTCACGAGTTACAAGAAAGAGGTCATATCAAAGACATCATCGGAGGTTGGACACCTAGACCCGCTTTACCTTTCTCAGAATGGTTAGTAGGCCGAAAAGGAATTGAGATTGAAATGGTGGGAGGAGTGGGACATGAACGTGTTTTGAGAAGATTAGCTCAAACAGGTGTGGTGAAACTGTTTAACGCGATTCGAGCCGCACAACATGTTGTAGAAGATGATGAGGAAGTGATCGCTCCGGTCGCCCTCAGTGGAGCTCAGAAAAGGAAATTGAATAAATTGAGCGGATCTAAACCATTGACCAAGAAACTTGAAGATGAAGCGGATGAGAAGAAGGAAGGAAATCAAAGTTGGGTAACTAAGTCGAAATCGAATGTATTAAGTAGTAGAGGAAAAGAGCAAGCATGTAAGTCTTTTCTTTTCTTTGCTCATCTCTTTTTTTCTTTTTTTCCCATCACTCTTCACTTTTGATCTGTTGATCTCGTGTTGGTGGTTTTTTTTGGTGGGGGGGTGAAATTGATTTTAAATTTCTTTTGATTCGAACTTAGTATCCAATTTATCCAAAATCTCTTTTCTAGAATTAATCAAATCAAGTGGAGTGAAGAAACCTGCAATCGAATGACGAATGAGAATCTGAGAAGTGAATTCATTGGTTTTTCAACCTAACCGATTCCTCATTTCCTTTCCTATCTTTTTCTCTTATTCTGATCTCTCTTTTCTTTACTCAATCTTCCTTTTATCAATCTGAGTGACTTGATTTTGAATTCGTGATCTACAAATCTCATTGGAGTAGTGATGAGACCTTTATACAAGTCACAGAGTGGTATGAGCATAAGAGACATGTGATGTATGAAAGATCATAAGTCATCTGATCTAACCGAAGATCCAGCCGATGATCCAGGTTGGGTTGCATGGTCATCCTACCCAGAATAAGCACTCGCGCTCATCTGATTCTTCTTATGGATTTCGGGGACCCAAGAGTACATAGTAGTCTGAGACTAGATTCACTTGCGCTCATCATCCCCATCAATCCTCGTTTGGTTTGTTTTTTTGTTTTGTCTCAATCATCAATCTGGGGGTTTACTTTAAGCTCAAGATCGGGTTTGGGCGTAGAAAGCTCGAGAGGGTTGAGTGAATGTCATCTGTAGATAGCTTCTTAGACCCTTGCCCCGCACGCAGAAACAGACGTTAAGCGGCTGTGCTGTTGTAGAAGGATCTAAGCCTCTGAATGGGATGGATGAGATGGATTGTAGGATCTACCGGTTTGCCAAGAGTTTGGGTTTGATTTACTCGATTGATGATGAGTGGGTATGGTCATTTATCGGGTTTTATAGATTCCTTGAAATGATCAAGTTCAAATTTTGAATATTCTTTTTTTTGTTTCAAATGAAATGAAATGAAGTAAAGTAAAAGAGAGAATGAAGGATTGAATGAAAGGGTAAAAGTTGATGTTGTACTTTTTGATCAAAGGATTCTTAAGCAACAGATTTGAAAGTGACTTGATTTTCATTCTCATCTGAAAACTAAACCTTGATTTCGTTTCAACTATATACTTATTCACTTAAAAGAAGTTGGTTAAATTGAATAATTATACAAAACTTGGATTGATGAATGATACTGGGTTGAAAATCAATTCATCATTCTTTTTTACCAAAAACAACAAAAGGTTTCATCAATGAAGGAAGGAAGGATGAGAAAGATGGATTGAAATGGATTCGATGATTGATTGAAGATCATTTATTCACCTTCATCAAGTGTATGTAGTATTTACACTCTTGAGGATCTATCTAGTCGAGGATCGATGACTTAAATATCAATGATGATGAGGATGATGATGATGATGATTGAGTTGAGAAGGAAGAATGAAAAAGTAAATCAGATTTCGAGTTGTTTACCATTCGATTTGAAATCAAAAGGCTATCCATCATCCATCATAATCACCATCTTGAGCAAAAGATTCTTCATGAGTTTGCCCGCATTCCAAAGTATGTAGCACTGAACAGCAAGTATGTATGTGCAGTAAATAAGTTCGATTGGAGTGTCTCTGATTGATTGATTGATTGATAAACTAACTTCCACTCGGGTATTTGCAGTTAACTTTGTTTGATCGCTTGGATGGATTGTGATTAGGATTGATAAATTCATTTGAACCGCTTTACTTAAATGATGAAAGAAACTGAACCCCCCTCCTTTTTTTTTCCTAAGAAACAAACTCACTCTAAAACGTTTGATTGATCATCATTTTATTTTTGAAATTAAATATCTTCACTTCTATCCATCCATCCAAGTTTTTCAAGTGAATTGATTATTCGAATTGTTATAGTGAACCAGATTCAAGAATTCTATCATCTCATCAAACCAATCAACTACTATCAAACTAGTTTACTCTTTTTTTCCCGTTTGATTTTCCTTCAAAAAAGTATTCTACATACTTACTTTTCTTCTTCTCTAAATCCTCAATCAAACTGTCTACCTCAATCTACACCTACTTTATCTCAATATGGCATCCATTAATCCCCATCAAAAATCTAATCCTCATCATCCTCATCAATTTCAAACTTCAGTTCAATCTATCCTTCAGTCTCATCAACTTAATCAAGTTGAGATCTCAGAGATTGAAGGAGTTCAACATGTGGTCATCATCGGAGCTGGGATCTCAGGTTTAAGTGCTGGTTTGAAATTGATTAAATTGAATTACAATGTGATCATTGTAGAGGCTAGAGATCGAGTAGGAGGTAGAATCGAATCTCGTGAATTTAAAAAATCGAAGAATTCAAATCAAAATAAGACGAATGATGATGAACCTTCTGGTGTGGTGGATTTGGGTGCAAGGTGATTTAGATCTTATTACCTATTTCTTTTTTGGAAATTTTGTTTTTGGAATGAATCAGTTGATTTACATTGAAATTTCTTTTGATCTTATAGTTTTCTTCATGGAATCGAAGGAAATCCATTGATTGAACTTTTGAAAGAATACAATCAAGTAAGACAAACCTCAACTTGATTTGTTTTATCAAATCAAATCAGATCAAACTCACTCAGATCCTTTACTTCACTCTTCACTTCAGCCCATACATTTTGAAAATGAAGAGAGTCCAATGAAGATCTACTCATTCGATGGTATGTGATCCATTGTGGTTGGTAACTTGTTATTAACAAAAGGGAACGTAGGATGGATTCGGACTTTTTTATCACGGTACTGATTTTCGGTTATTTGTTTAGTTTATTTACAGAATTATTTATGATGTCATTATCATTACCGGCTGTTTACCACTTTCCCGAATTCATCCTACTTCATTCTCGTCTCATTATCTTTTCTCTTACTTTTTATTTTTTCATCCCTCCCTCCTCTTTTCCCTGTTTGTTGTTTTTTCCTTTCTCTGTTCGATTTTTCTTTCAGGTTTTCTTTTTTCTCATGTCATTATATTTTTTATAAGTTTTTTGTATTTCAAGTTGTTGTTGTTTCATTTGTCATTGGAGCTTTTGATATTTTTCTTTTTCCTTTCTTTCTTCAGCTTTCTTTCAGAAATATTTTTATTAGTTAGTTTTTTCATTGTCCACTACCGCCCCGTAGGGTATTATTATCATTATGAAGCGTAATTATATACCTAGGCATTATGCCTTAGGTTTTTCGCCCAGACTTATTCTTTTTTGTTCAGCCATCTTATTCAGTTTCCTTGTAAGTTTGCCATCCACGTTTCAAAAACTTCATTTCGATCACTCTTACTATCTTCAATTCATTCAAGTCCTTAACCCCCCCTTCTCTTTCTCTTTTTCCCAACCTCTCCGATGGTCTTGATCAGGTCCGGCTCTACCTGATAAGTTAACCAAATCACTCGTAGATCATGCCTATCATACCTTTTTTCATTCAGCTCGTACTCACTCACAAGCCTCTGATGAGAATCCAAATCCGAATGAATCATTAGCTTCATACTTGTATGATCCTCAATCACCTTTATTCAATCTGGCCAAGACTTCAGAGGATCGTTCGATCTTGGCTCATCTCGTGGGTGGATTAGAAAGTTGGACAGGTGCAGCTCTAGAACAAGTTTCACTTCGTTGGTGGGGATTCGAACGTGAATTTAATGGAAAGGATGCGGTAGTCAATCAAGGATATGGTGTCTTGGTGAAGTTGATGGCAGAAGAGTTTATCAGATTAGGTGGAAGATTGATTTTAGGATACGAATGTCTTGGATTAGAATACGATCAGAAGGATGAAGTGGTGAAAACTTTAATTCGACCCACTTCATTTGATTCTTCAGAGGATGAGGAAGATGAGAGTGATGAACGAATCTCAAGTTTGACCAATGAAGTCAATCCGAACTCGTCTGAAACCTTAAAGGGTGATCTCATCAAACTCACCTCTGATTATGCTATCTGTACCCTTCCCTTAGGCGTACTTAAATCGATCTTAATCAAAGATCATTCGTTCTTTAACCCTCCGCTACCTGTTCGTCGATGTGAAGCCATTGAACGAATCGGATTCGGATTACTTAATAAAGTGATCTTACGTTATGAACGTGCTTGGTGGCCAATCGAGGCTCCATGGTTGATGCTCCTTCCATTAAACCCATCTGGTTCATTCACTTCTTCTTCACCTTCTTCACCTTCTTCTATCTCTCTCTCAAGTTCCGAATCTAGTACTTCATCCGATGCCGGTTCAGGAGTTTCAACTCCTTCAAGCGTTTGGCCATCAGATCTTCATGAGATTCCTAATAAGACTTCTTTACTTGAATCCACTATCTTTGCTACTTCAGTCAAGGTTCAAAACTATGTTCCGATCACTGGTGAAGCTGCTTTGGTCTTCTTCTTTGGTGCTTCTGCTGGAGAAGCGATTGAAGAACTTTCAGATGAAGCAGTAGCAGAGATGATGCACGCTAAATTACTGGCTCACTTGGACGTCTCTGCAGAAGAAGAAGATGATGATGATCGTCCAGAGCTTCCTGAAGGACCATCTGAATGCATTGTGACGCGTTGGAGAAAGGATAGATTCTCACTTGGATCTTATACCTTTATCCCTCCATTCTCTAAACAAGGTTCAAAGGAAGAACCCGCCACTCCACTTGATATAATGGAGATGAGTAGACCATTATGGAATGGTAAACTTGGTTGGGCAGGTGAACATTGTCAAGTTGATCACTATGGTAAGTTGTTGATTGGATTTCATCAAATTTCATCCGGATTCAATCAGATTCAGATTCCTCAAAAAGAAAAAAGATGTGTTTTGGATGATTGAGCTTAGCTAACTTTGATCTCATCCAATCCATCTTACACCATTTGATCATTTTTGATTTTCCTTCATCTTCTCAAACAAACAACAGCTTGTGTTCATGGACCTCATCTAAGTGGCTTAGAAGAAGCCGAACGAATTCACGTGGCTATTCAAGCCAACTCTACCGGTTCTCCTTCCTCCTCTGTCTGATGAGTAAGGTGAGGTGATGGATGAAAGATGGGAAAGGTCTTTAAGAAACTGATCAACTTCACAATCCGGGTGAGTTTAATAGAAAGTGAAGTTTTGTAAATGTGAAGATGGATTGAATGAAGTTTCTTTTTTTTTTCTCTTGATTACATTAGAATGGTTTGAAATCAATGAAAGGTTTTGATTAAAGAAGATGGAAAAAAAGATCAAGGATGAAGAGACAGAATGATGAATGATTGATTGAGAGTTGATTGATTGAAAAAAGAAGATTAAATCGATTTATTACATCACAAGTTCTCAAATTTCTTACTCCAACCTGATTTTTTTTTCTTTTTTTCAAATCAAATCAACTTGGGTTTTAAGAAAATCCCCAAAAGATTGATTTCATTTTTCATTGATTGATGAAGTTTGGTTTTTGTAGTGCTCTTTGGGGGGGGGGATTTTCTTATGAATCAAATTTTGTATCATTAAAGAATCTTGTTTAATTGAGTGTATTTCTTCCTTTTTTATTTGAAAATCAATTTGATGATTATGTTTTTCAATGAATTGATGACTTATTTTTGAAAATCAAAGCTCAATAAGTTTGTATATTTACTTTTTGATTGGCTCAACTAGATATGTTGAAAGTTAGGGTAAGAAGAAGACGATTGTGAAATTAGTCAATGATAAGGTTTGATTGATGGACAAATGAGTGGTGTGGGTTGGGTTGGGTTTAAAAACTAAGCTCCACTTGGGGTTGCAACGGCTGTTGGGTGTGAGGTGGTTTTTTGAAAAAAAAAATGGTCAAGTTAACTGAATGTTGAGTTTGATGAAACTCTCAGGTTGTGATAAGAGTTTTAAAAGAATAAAATTAGAATGTGAACCTATTTATAAATTCACTGAAGTTCTCTTACTTCATCTCTTCTATGTTATTTGGGGAAAAAAAAAGAAAAATAATAATTTAAAAATAAGAAGACAAAAGAAAAAAGTGAGAATTTCGTACATGAAAGAAAGATGAAATGAACTTTGTTAAGAAGGAAAAAGATGAAGGAAATCTAATGATGAGGATGATGAGGATGATAATGAAGAAGAAGAAGATGAAAAACAGTTTGTATAAGTATATATATGATTGACACATCTGAATAAAATGGAAACAACACACACAGAGACATGAAGAAGATGAGTGAGAAAAGAAAGTAGAGTGAGAAAGGATGAATAAGATAGATAAAAGATGTAAAAAGATTTGAAAAGAAAATAATGGAGGTGCAGGAAAAGATTTGAAAGAGTTGAAAATATAAAGTAAATGGATCGGAATGGGATTTTTGAATTTGATAAAAAAAAGGGTTCTTTCTTTTGTTTTGGGAAAATTAAAATCGTTTGAAGTTAGAGAATGAGATTGAAAGTTTAAGATCTTCGTTTGTTGAGGATGATTGATGATGATTTGATGATTTGGACATTAAAGATTGAAGGGTCCATTGATGAATTGCACCTATTAAGTATAAAGAAAGAAAGAAAGAAATACAGATTTGATCATCAATTTGATTAGAAATTCATTGACTCTTTTGTCAGAAAAAAGTGAAAATCCGAATTCAAGTTCCAAGTACTTTAGAGAAAGACATACCATTGTACTTTTTCACCGCATCTGAGGTAGGAATTCTTGGATGAGTGTGAATTTGGGAAGGATGAGTAGGAAGATGTAATGAATTGAAATTGGAATTTGAGGGTGAGATTGAGGATAATTGATCTTGTAACATGGTTTTGAAAAGATAAAGAGATGATAGGTAGTAGGGGTATGACTTTTTTTTTATAAAAGACGAAACTAGGTCTTAAAAGCTCACTAGGGTAAAAGAGCTTTTTGATCTAAGGGGTAGTAGTATGGGTTGATTTGAGTGGGAATGGTTTAAGGAATCCGAAGTTCAATGGAAAGTCAAGAGTATTTATGTCTTTTTAGTTTGAATGAAGTTGATGGAATCGAATGAGAGGAGAACATGAGTAGGATGAGAAGAGACGGACTAGAGTAGACAATCTGGAAGAGTCAGATGATGAATTTCATCATCATTCAAGTCGTAATGGAAGCAGCTTGATGATGACGAACTTCGATTTCATCCAATTTTAGTTTTTCTTTAATCTGATCACCATCGAACCATCACGTCACCACTCACACACTCTGAGGACTGACTCTGACTGACTGACTCTAACTCACCAAGCTGAACTCATTTACAAACGCACAAACTCTGAGTGTTCTTCAAGACTTTTGATCACTTTCAAGAGCGTTCAGACTAACTAACGCATTGATCAAACTCACATCCCAAGTACTATGTATGACTAGAGTACTATGACCTCCTTGATCATGATCAGTGACGTCATAGTCAGTCAAACTCTTCAATCCATCAATTCAATTACACAGTCAAACTTATTCTCAGGTTCAAGATCTGTGAAGATACGAAAAGATTTTAAATCGTGATATCTGGATAAATGTGTACGGTCACAGAAAAGGCTTCTCTAGAAAGACTCACTCATCATCCTTGATTGATCTTTATCAGATTTTTAAACTTATTAACTTGAACGTCTATCCTCTAGCTCACTTTGAAGATTCAGTTTTTGATCATGAAATGGTAAGGTAGATTTGAAAATTATTCTCTAAACTTTTCCTATTAAATTTTCATCAAACTGGTCCGTCATGAATCTTGTTCAAACTTCTCATGATTGATGATTTATAAATATCTATTTATATCAATTATATGAAAAAAATTTAACTCAGATCTCAATTTTTTCTCATTCACTCATCACTACATTTATCAAAGTAAAGTCTTTGATCATATCTAAGCTGACACTGTCTAGCAACAGTTTCTTCCCGAACAGTCTAGTATATCTCAACCAAAATCAATATCCCAATAATCCATTAGGTTCATCAAACTTGATAAGAACTCACTTAAGATAGACTAGATGTTGTGTAAGTTTTGATGAACGTATTCAGTCACTCATCATTTCACTCAGGTTGATTGAACTCTCATTAGAAACGACAATTGATCACAAACTAAAACTGATCAGTCTTATCTAATAGATATTAAGCATCATCAGTTCAAACAAATGCTAATGCTGCATCAGATGAGATGACTACATCATAGGACCTAAAAATTCACAGTTTTAACATCAGTCAACTAAGATTTTCTTCTTAACATGCTCACAGCTCAGGCAAGCTTCTGCAAGACAGGTAAATATACCATGATGAGCCAGTCTAATAAAATACAACGTCAAACTACCATCTCCAATGTACCAAAGTCCAATACTTCTCTTCTACTCTCAAGCCAGACTATTAAGGAACTTCTTTAACAGATTAGTAAAAAAAAAGGTGTGGGTGTTCTTGAAGGGATACTTAAACAGACTGAATGACCACTTCTCTCGATATAAGAAGTTTAACCCTTTTCACTAAGTTACATTATGCCAAAAAAACCTTAGTTCGTGTTCATCATTATATATTGTCAATTCCTAACCAAAAGAAAATCTAAACCACATCACTTGCAAAATAAAGTCCCTTTTTTTGATATATATATATATACACAGATGAACATGAATAAGATGACCAAGTCGCGTATCTGGTCATTGACTTATAGTTTTGTCAGTAAGCAGACTAGATTGTGTGAGGATGATCCCATTAAGAAAACATATCATGATGAAAAAGTATGAGAGCAAAGCTAAAGAAATAAACCAAATAGACTAGAATGAGAAAGAAGATGAAAGGTACCAGAGGCCGGATAGGATAGCAAAGAGGAGGACTGAGGTTCAACTATGCAAACACAAGTGTAAGAGTCATCAACATCAATCTCTTCTTGATGTCAATGGAAACTGGAAAAGAGCCAAAGAGTGATGAAGAAGATGAAGGATCAGAGGATCTCCTCTTGTGATTGACCATAGGAATGATGACCTCCTCCGCTCATCAATCGTGAAGGAAAGGCTTGAGGAGTGCTCCAAGAAGTCGGTTGAGAAGATGCATTCTCTACGGTCATATTGAAGGGAGCAAATGTGCGTCGTGAACGGACAATGTCTCCGAATTGACGTTTAGCCAAATCTCGTATAGGTTCCATGAATTGCGAATTGTGACTACTCTCATCTTCACCGGTTGGGTGAGCAAGATCGTTGAGCTGAGCAAACCATTTCTCGATAGATGATTCTGATAAGATGATCCCATTGGTTGAAGTGATATGATAGATCTTCTCAATAAACTCTTGCCAGGCTTGTAATAAATCTGGAATCAAAACTGAACGTAAAGGCTGAGAAGCTGCATAGTTTAACAGATCTGATTGATCACGACTGATGCTAGGTAAACAGTTATCGATCTTTTTAATTGAACTGGTGAGTAAGTACAGAAAGCTAAACTGATTTGAAACGGTGGTATGAATTTGAGATTGCTCAAAGCTATCTTCGCCTTTAGTGCCGATTTTGAGTAAAGCGAGACACTCGTTGACATACTCGTTCAAAGGACAACGAACTCGGTTCCATATGTATTCTTCTCGATTGGTACGCTTATTTGGAATCGAGTCCAAGAGCTGACTTTCAACTTCAGCTAGTTTCTGGGTGATAGCTTCAAGAGTGGGTTTTGGAAGTAATGCAGGAATAGATCGTTTGAGTTCTGGGTGTTGGGCCACAATGGTTTGGAGTAAGGTGAGAAGCTCAGGCTTAGTAAGACTAGCTGTAAATAAGATAGATTTCGAATGAAAGTCGAGTGAGTCATTAAGTGATGTTACCCTAAAATCGATAGCCTCGCAACAACTCACAGAATGCCTTTCCCAAATCAATTTGATCCTCTACATCATCCTTTGAATCGCTGGTGGCCATATCAGCATCCGAGGAAGACTGACTAGTGCCCTTCTTAACTCGTTTAATCGGACAAGGGGAGATAACTCGAGTTGAGATAGGTTGCTGGTCGTGGTCCATCTCCTCTGATGTGCATCGTTTTCGAGTCTTGGATGTGGAAACCGCCCTGAGTGATTCTTTCTTAGAAGATAAAGAAGTAGGTTGAAGAAAGGATTGAGAAGGTCTAGCGAATCCCCAAGAGAGTGGAACAGGAAGAGCAGGTTGTCGGAAGGGAACTTGATGACTCATAGGTAACAAAGGCGAATGGGTTGTAGTCCTGAAGTATGACAAGCGTGATGTGATAAAGTGTTCAGTCAAAAAAGTACAAGTACTCAAAGTAAAGTGAAGAAAGAAAAGACTCACATGATAGAATCCAACTTATATATCTTGGGATATATAATATATTTCTATTTGACTTTAAAGCTAAATTGGATGATGTATACGGACTAACTGTATGGGCAGTTGAGCTTGATTGAAGGTCAGTATAGACAAAAGGATGTGATGTGCGATCTTGATTTGGAATGTGATGGATGTTAATCAAATCTTTTTGAAGTTATCCTCAGTTTTCAATTGAATGGGCAGAGGAGAAAGGTTTTGACTGAAACTGATTTAAAGGATCAAAGGAGAAGATGTAATCGATGCTGAGAAGTTCTTTCATCAGAAAATGAGAAGTTGAATTCTTCATTTCAATCCTCAACTGTAACTCAAATTACACATCAAAGCCTGATTATGTAAATAAGTTGTACAACTACATACATAAATAAAATTACACCTCGTTTATGTCGTGTGAACCGGGACCCCGGCCAAGTCCTACATACTTGCCCCCGGACAGCTTACGTGTACCAACAAAAATCCTCCCTAACCAGGCTGCATTCCAGGAATGCATGGTATCAACTTGTGATGGTCATCTTTGTATTCCAGCAGTTCTTTGAGCAGTTACTGCCGCATAGTTACATAGCTGCCTACATTCCAAAGTTCCAGTCTTGTTGCAATGGCGAGATGACCACAATTGCCAAGCTCAGAAGGGTTGAATACAGACTTGATGAACAGGACAATAATTCAAGGGAGCTGTCTCAATACTTCCTGTTCCAAAGGGCTTTGAAGTGCACTATTCTGTGCAGCAGCTGATTGTTGATTCAATGAAATAATTTGATTTGTCACAAGAGTTTGAGCAATTTTGTTTCCTTTTGCATTTTTGATGTTTGTCATTGGATCATTGGGCAGTGGAAAAACAATAGAGCCAAAGTTGTGGCTGGCTTCCAAAGTATTTTGGATCACAGGATTGGATTGGTCCAGGTTTACATCTTCACCTATAATACAAGTTGTGATTTTGGGAAGGAGGACTTGATGCAAATATAAGTCTGGTGAGAGGGGGTGTGTTTTCACTAAAGTCAGATGAGCTTGGAATGTTGAATTGTTCATGAAGGCTGACTCCAGTGTCCTAACAATGATCTCATAGCCTTGATACCTGAAACTGAAACACATGCATGAAGTCAGAAACTAATGAAAGTTGTAACACATCTCCACACAGATGTGTTTACTCACTATCCAGGTTGTTCAACTTCAAATATGCCAAACTGGGCATTGATACCACCCATACAAGATCCTTTGGCCTTGAGTCACATCTTTGCATCTTCAAAGTAAGATGAGTTTTTTTTAGTTGATCATGTTGATCAAAATTATCAAGTGTTTTTCTATACATCTGTGAAGAGAAGAAGAGGAACTCAGTACCATCCATTTTATTGTGGAAGAAGATCCTTGAAATCATACGTAGGCAATCCCTCAAAATTGATAGTTGTCAGCTGTTCCTTGCTGACACCTAAAGGTATTAATACACATCTAGCCTCATGTAAAGTACATAAGTCAGCTGTTTGACTAAACTGTGATATCAATACAAAATCAGATGTCATTTATATGACCAACATGTTAACTGATAACTTACAGGAAGGGACATTGCTCCCATACGGCCAATTCCTTGACAGATGTTTGGCATGGCTAGAAGTGTGGCCTTCATTTTGCTGAGCTTTGAGAAAGGTTGTGCTGGAAGGAGATCATCACAAAAGGGGCAAAGTTCTTTTTTGTCTTCTTCCGTATGATCATTGTTGTCTTCATCTCTGTCATGATTGTAGTCATCTTCATCTTTGTCTTGCTGAGAATCATCCTCTGGGGCTGATTCTTTTGATTCACTACCTACTGCTGAAAAAGAAGATACAATTGAAAAATGCAAGGAAGTACCTGAAGCCAAAGGGGTAGGAAGGCTCCTTGACAAAAGAAAATCAGAATTCTCACAATGTCTCACCAGTTCATGAGAGCATTGCAGACCCCACACACCTTGGAAATTTTGGGTACAAGGTTTCTGAAGAGAGTCACGTAGTAAGTTGTATCAGGACTTGAGCTTCTTGAGATCAAAGTGAGATACTTTGCCATTGAGCTCTTTGAAGAAGAGTGGCATGCCTTGAAGGTTTTTGGTCATCTTGATTCCCACCAACCCATTAATCTTGGACATTGGGTGATCTTCAAAAGATTTAAATGAGTTGAAGCAAGTGTCAAAATTTTATTGACAAGTGTTAGTGAGGTAATCAAAAATACTGTGGACCTTGGCTATTGTTGTACGTGGTTCAACATTGGTTTTGTAGCCTAGTGAGGATGCAGATGAGACAAATGCATTCCACAACTTCATGACGTTGGCCCATTTGGGGTCCTTGCACTTACTCTTGCAGTTTTTTGCCATGTTGATGTTGATGTGCTACACGCAGAGGATGTTAACTGCTTCCGGAAAAACTGTGCCAGTAGCAATGATTAAGGCAGCTTCAGAGTCAGTTGCAAAGGTTTGAGGCATTGTTACAACTCTAGTGTTGTACTTGTTGTGGAATACAACCAACTTCAAGTGTGTCAATGCCCATTTGTACTGATTTTTGGTCTTGCTGTGCATGAAACACATGGTAACAGTGAATGATTGATGGGTGTTTGTTGTACCTATTATGTCTAATGGGGGTAAATTGACCCAATTGGTTTTGTAAGTGTAATCAAGGCTGAGAACAGTGGGGAATTGTTGGGCAAGGCAGATGGTAGAAGGGCTAGTAAAAATAGATTCTGAAGGGTTCCCTTGTCTGAAGTGAGGGTATGGTGATCCCAATTGTGTCATAATTGTCTGTTTACAAGTGGTTCAGGAACTAGATACATGCTAGTCTTATTTCATCCAATATTGTTATAATTAAATCTATTGTACCTTTTTCATTTCTTTCTGTTTAGTGGTATTATTCTATTGTACCTTTTGCATTCTGTCTGTTTAGTGGTATTATTTCTCAAAGAAAGTTGTACCTGATTTGATTTTGTTAACTTTATATAGTTCTTTTCTTCTTTATCAAAATTATTATTACTTTACTTTCCCTTTTATAATCACTTTCACCAAGACCAGACCAGAACAGGTTTTAAGCGTTCAAGACCAGACTTGTGTCAAAAGATACAAGTATCCCCATCACAAATTGCTCTTGGTAATTAAATTGAAAAGCCCTTGAATTGGGATTTAACCATTGAGCCAATTGCCCCTGAGACGCAATCAAATGCTGTGAAGGTCTCAAGCCAGCGGCTGTGCACCTGGTTTCAAAATTGATGAGTGGCTGTATTTGGGAAGCTTGACAACCTGCAGAGGAAAACAAGTCAATCTGATCAATGATTTGGCAAGGGAGATGTCGATAAATTGACATGTTGTGAGGTTTATTGAATGGGGGGTGATTGTGTTGAAGTTTTTGAGTGTTTTTGAGGTCCAAAGTGACAATCCATCCGTAAACTTGGACAATGATTAAGTGAAAGTCTATACATGCAGCCAGTCTTGTTGGAAGAGGATGATTTTTCCACAGCTATTGAATCAACTTGGTGGCCCACTTTATTTATGTCCAAGTGAACATCACAAGTATACTTGAATTGTTTGCTGAACCTCTGTTTTGTAACTCTTGATAGCCAATGCATAACCTTGATTCCAAGAAACTGCGTATAAATACATCATTACATTCACCATCTCAATGAACTTTTTACCAAGCTTTGGTCCTAAAAGCAAACATGCGGTTGTTGCTCCTAAAGGAATTGAAGATACGTAAGAGGAATAATGGACATTAGATCAATATACAGTTGAATGATTAGATTAATTTACCATTTAGTAAATCAGATGAGACATACCAATGCCAGGTCAGGTATCATCCCTTTATTCTGACACTGCCTGTTGAGCACTTGAGGTCCGTTATTGTTTGTGTTGGTGAGTTTTGCAACTGGCACTGGTGTTTGGGTGCTTGATTGATTATTGCTAATTCATAGTTCACCAGAATAGGCGTAGGAACAGGAGCAGATGAGAGGGTGGGACCAATCATTGAGGTAAGCTGAGATGCTTGTTGAGTAGTTGAGGGAGGTTGAGATGACATGGGTGGCAGATGGTTGGTTTGGTTGTGGTGAGGAATCATGTTTGAAAAGGTGTGAGCCCAAGCATACCCCCAATGTGGAGGGTTGACGGGAATTGGTGTCTGACTTGGAGGCTGATGAGGGTACAGAAGACCAAGAGGTGGATACCAGTATCCAGGATGTGGTTGTGAGTAAGGGTGATGAGGATTTGGGTGATGGAACAGTGGTTGATGATTAAGAGGGAAGGAGTAGTAATTAGGCAGATTGAGATGGGGATCAGGCGGATTGAGATTGGAATTGACTTGTGAGGTAGCTGTATTAGGCATGTTTGTGTTTGGCTTTGACATAGTACACTAGTTGATCTGTTGTACGGTAGCAGGTGTGTATGGAGCTTTGTACTGTAGTTAGTTGGTTGATCACTGTGTGGGGCAGGTGTGTATGAAATGTACTTCCTGTGAGTGATGTGGGACAGTGTGACAACAAGGGAGGTTGGGAAATTGCGGCAAGGAAAGAAGACAAGTGATGGATTTGACCACAACAGAAGATAAAGAGGGTCCCTTATAATGACAGTGACAAATACCCTGTGGGCATGGCCTGGTTCACCCAACTGCCCATCAATTTTTTGCTGGATAGGAAAAATCTTTGAGTAAGATGTTGGTGTACAATTGACAAATCAAGTTGTCAAAAGAGTAAATCAAAATTGAACATGAGTTATGTGAAGGAGAGATTCTATAAACAACAAGTAAAGTTAGAAATTACCTTACCCCAATCAAATTAATTGAGAACTGAATTTTACTTATATATAGATTAATACTCATTGTAATACAATTTCTCTTTTCTCATCTTTGGAAAGGGAAAGTATGTACATTCATTTTTCCTATTGTACTTTTGATGAGATAGATGAAAAACTAAGATTGTGTTTTCCTAGACTTATTGTTTCCCTTAGGTCAATTGATCAAATAGCTCATCAACATTTCTAACATATCATCTGATGAACCTCATAACAGGTGTGTAATAAGTTGATCTAAAACTTACTCATATCTCATTCATAGATTTATTTATCTTACTTTGTTATTTTTTATTTTGATGAGATCAGCCATCTTGCGTTGTGTACCACATCATCAGGTAATGAATCCTCATTTTTGGACAGATAAAACTTATGGTTTCCCTTAGATCAATAGTCAGCCATCTTATGTTGTGTACCACATCATCAGGTTGTGATCTAATTATCTCATTCATTTTCATATGACCTGGGATCATGGTTTACTTCTCAAGTTTTATTTAGTTGTGGGACTAGATATCAGGTGGGCAGTCATCACATTACAATGTGTGTTGTCTGCATGGTTGCAATTATGCAAATCTTTCTCTCCCATGAAATTCCTTATGCAGTGCTCTCTTGTCAATTTATCATGCATGCTCAGTGCCCTTGTGATCCATATGCATCAGGGCTGTCACCTGAACGTAGCCCTGCCCAGCCAACTCTGCCCAACAATATTCTTGAAGCTGACAGTCCGCGCCCTGTCACACTGAGAACTAGCCAAAAAAGCCCTGTGGGTACACCAATAGCCCCAAATGCCTGGGTGCCCATTGTTTTTTTGCTTGATAAACCAAAAAATGAGCTGTTTATTCCATCATAGGCTCAGTATAAGTCTTTTTAATGTACATGTAGGCTCATACAGCCTTCAAAAGAATTCTGACACACATATAATGGCAATTCAAGTTCAAATCATTGCAATTTGAACATATTTTTGGACCCATAGAGCATTCCAGGTTGGCGCTGTGTGATTTTTCAAGCATTCAGGGTCTATCCAAGGCCAGGATTGGCTCTGTGGCCAAACCTGAACTTTCACGGTTGAGTTGCAGCCCTAATATGCACCAATTTATACTACTCACTTGTTTCTCCCAGCACATCAGAAGGCACAAAAATCTTATTTGCAATAGGGAGGATGCCACAGGAATTTTGTGTTCCAAAAGTGTTGTTTTCTGAATGTTTTCATTCCATGATACGCACAAAGATGTAGTGTCCCAACTGTAAACCTTTCAGATGAAAATTATGATAATCCATCCATATTTTGGCCTATTACTTCTAGTCATTTCATTGTCTATATGTCTCAATATGTATATACATAGATCTATGTTTTCAATATATACTATACATTGTGCAAACACAATCATCCAATAGGGACAACTAGAGCCTTTCCAATCTCTCATCCATTACCAGTTTGTCATATGGCACTCAATCAATACTTGAATCTCTATCAAATGTGCTCCATTGGTAGCAATGTGGCGCCTGTTGCCTATACTCTCATCTAAGTGTTGGCTACATTATTGAGATGGATAGTTGCATAATAGCCACCTCTAGCTTATTTATAGGTCTTTTTCAGTGGATTACAGTTGCCTCCAAACTCACTATGGCCTCCTGTGGGTTTTCCCTTTCTTAAAGGCAGGCATATTATCATTATTGATGTAATTGTAACCTTGTGTGCCATATGGAATTAGGATAAGATGCTTAAAATCAAGATAGGACATACAAAGGCTTGACAGTTGCTTGTATCCACCCTGTTTTCAATACAGAAATATGTTGTATCCTACCAATACATCTGCTTCAAAAATCATTCTGACCTTGTCTGCAGTTGAAAGATTGTATCTTGAAGTGTTGTGTGTATGGTTTGGAAAAGTCTATAACTTCATTCCAATATCTGTGAAAGTCTGTAAAATGTCACCTGTGAACTTGAATACCTTAAAAAATGAGTTCAACCAATTAAAGAATGATTGGAAGTCTTCCAGATCCAGCAATTGCAAGTGAAGTGTTTTGCTTGAAATTTGTGGTGCCTTTCCAGGTTACATTTAAAGAATGGTTAGTTGAATTGGTGATTTGAGAAGAACCATTGATAATACAGGGTACAACTACTTGAATATGGTCTCCATTTTGAGTACTACCACATTCAAATTCTGTGTTCTAATTGTCAGTGGCAACTTGTTGTTATTTTTTTTCAATAGGCCAGGTTTGGTTCAACCAGCGTTGCAAACAAGGAGCTGAGGTATTTAAATTGAGGGTAGCAATATTAGGGCTGCACAGGAACGGAGGTCAGTCACAATTTTTGGAACCTTGAAATTTGGATGCAGGCAATGACTGTATTTTTGAAAGAAAATTTACAAAGAAACTCACCCTTTTACTTGCAAGAGGACTGAGAATTGATTGTGGAACTTCAGTAAAATATTGAATTAATTCAGTCCATTGATCTAAATATTCTGCTCTCTTCATAATTGGTGTAGCATATGCAACTACAGAAGATGTGAGAGTGTAAAGGAGCAATGCTTTTTGGGTCTCTGCTCACTCACTTTTACTAAAAGTAGCCAATAATACACAAGTTCCTCTTCATGGCACCAAGCTCACAAAGGTTAAAAGTGCCCTACAAGATCCTGGGACTTGCATTACAGCCAGTTTGAGAATGACTGATGTTTTTGCCAAAAGATTGTCACAGTGCAAAACCCGGTTTTTGACCTGGCAAGTTTTGTTCCTCTGCACATTTAGAGCATCTCCAACAGAGGCCTGCACATGTACCATTTTGGACACACATGTAAGCTGTATGTTATGTTTGCAGGCCGGGGTCACACAAAGACCCTCCACCGTGGTCTGAAAACGTAACAGCTCACCATGCATGTGAGCTTCATTTTCCAACAAAACCAATTTCACATGGTTGGTCCTTCAAGTATGAAGGACCAATTGTAAACTTGCAGAATGTTGTATTAGACACGTATTGGACAGGTTTTTGGCATGGGTGAGTGTATCCGTATCATATGATATCTATCTCTACTCCTTTTCTCTATTTTGTTCTTTCTTTTCACAATTGGTTGCTTGATTTGGAATGGTTATGGCATGACAGGCATGGGTAGGAACTCAAACACCCACACCTCATGTGCACGTTGGAGGAACTAGAATCTGCAAACCAAGTACAGCTGTTTTACATTTCCAGCACCCCTCTTTGGGCTCTGTATTTGTTTTACAGATCCAGGACCATTGGAGATGCTCTTACAGGATATAGAGAATACAAAACCTATAAAACATATTTTTCTTTGGTTCTGACCACTGCGGCAACCCCTATTTAGAAGAAAAAGTTCAATCAGCCTTAAATCAGCTGGATATCAGCCCATATGTGTGGTGTTGGGGGAGCCTCAATTGGGCCTAACAAGGTCTGGCTCCAAGACACCCTACCACATTCTCTTCTTTTGATGGGAGAACAAACTCATAGAGACAGGGCTTCTTGACCGGGGATGGCGGATGGGTTTCAAAAATTTGACACGAGACATTACAAATCTTGAACATTGAGGGAAAATAACAAAGTTTTTCACCACTCACAATTTACCACTGAAACCTAACAACACAGTTTTTTCTGTGTTCAATCTGGTTGAAAACTGAAATTCGGGTTAAATTTTTCCCTGATGTCCAACATATACATACAGTGGAATAGGCCTGCTGAGCTTCAGGGGTTTTGAAATACATGCGGGGTGATGAGAATTTCTATGAGAAAATTGGCCTGAAAGCCTTACAAAGGCTCTGTAGCCAAACGGGTACCTTGATTTTGTCTCACATGGTCTCCTTGTAGGCTTAAACTTTTCAAGAGCGGTTAGACACAAATGTGTTCAAGGTCAATTCCCTTCAAAGAGCCCGGGGAAGTACACTTTGTGGACCCAAAACACAAAAGATACAGTGGAATAGTTCTAGAGAGCAGACCAACTCCTGGAAGAGTTTCAGAGTGCGGCTAGAGATATTCCACTGAACTCCTGTGAACATGCTCTCAATAATTGACTGCAGAGATACCTCCGCAAACCCTGAGAACTCTAACAATTTTTTTCTCAAAAATTCACGCCTTCCACAGTCTTGTGCGACTGCGGTTTGCCGGGTGGGCTAGGGTGCTGATACTAAATATACCCAGATGAAGTTTGTTAGGAAAGGTGATCTGGCAATAATGAGAACTCTATCAATTTTCTTCTCAAAAATTCACGCCTTCCACAGTCTTGTGCGACTGCGGTTGCCGGGGTTGGCTAGGGTGCTGATACTAGTATACCCAGATGAAGTTTGTCAGGAAAGGTGATCTGGCAATAATTTGATATTTTATGACTCCATGCCAACTTCAAGGTGTATTTGAGAGGCAAGATAAGCAAAGAAAAATAATATAGGATATGCGAGGGAGAGTCTGGGGGTACGGACGACCTCTACAAACATACATTATGCCTCAACAACATGTCTGAATGTGCATCCCGGTGCTAAAAAAAGTACACATCAAGTAGAAATCATGAACCCAAGCAAAGAAAGAGTAGAGTCAAAAGCCACATTCTATGTAGACGCAAAAAAAGGATTGGAGAGTGTATTGGACCGGAGTCATGTCATTGGACTTCGAGCCTCAGTCCCTCCAAGAGAAATGATCACGTTAAGAAGCCGACTAAATCCCGGAAAATCGAAAAGAGACTTTGTTTGGTTGGTATCAGTGCCTCATCCAGCCGCTCACTACTTATTGGTGTCATAAATTCCCCGGGTATGCGTTGCACGCTGTGCAGTGGGATTGGATGATAGCAGCATCAGTAAAAGAATACAAAGAGAGGAACTGACGAGAAGTTCAGTCGAAAAGCATGGAAAGCTTACATAATGAGCCAGTTCATCTTCGTGCTGTGCAAGACAAGAATATCGAGATCATGAGAATGAATGGAAAACTTTTGATTGGGGATATCAAAGATTACGGACAACGGCAAATTCCTTTTTGCACACCGGACATATGTAGACGACTGCCAAGATTCGGCGAAGGGCTTCAACAGGGCGACTGTGGATGGAAGAGGTCAAGAAAGGGAAACCGATGAGTTTGCGATTTGAGATTGGTGGAAAGGATAGCGTTCAGGAATAAAAAGAAATTGATACCGTGACATACATCATGATGGTTGAACGAAACAGGACGGGGTTTGAGGCAAAAGTGAGAGCAGAAGCAAGGAAATGTGATCCGCCAGCGGTCGGTTCAAAAGACTAAAGTCAAAGCGTTCAAACTAGGTTGAGGTGTAAGCTACGGGCTGCTGTTTGAGGTGAGCAACAGAGAATGGCTCACGGATGTCCTAGTGAATTTGTTAAAGTGTGATATCAAATCGTTGGCTTGGATGTTAATCGAAGTGCAAATGCAAAAAGGAGTTTGAAATGATGAAGAGGAAAGTGATTGATATTCGGGACGATTGACTAACAGGGGGAATAAACAGCGGCCGATTTATAGGAATTGGATATATTATGGACACGGCACGTTCGAGCTTGTATTGCGCCCGGAGTAGACGCAACGAAACAAATTAAGGAGGTAACAAACATGAAACAGGCTATTGTACATACGCAAGAGGGGTGTGACTGACCAGTGAAACAAGTTTATGAGCTATTGGCAAATAACTAGACGGGCGTGAGAGAAGGGGGCGAGGGAGAAGAGGAGGGCACGAGAAGAGTTTGATGATCGATAACTCTCGATTAGCTCTTCATCCGAGGGTCACACCGAGTCACGTCGAGAGGCACTTCCGAGCTAATAAGCACTCTCGACGGGCCGCTGTTCTCGAAAACGTAAGAAAGACTTTAAGAACAGACCAAAGGTTGTAGATACGTAGTAGGTGAGGTGCTTTGCGGTCATGTGGGACTTACTGTACGAAGCTTGATAGAGACTATTTATCATCATGAGTCCGTCTAAAGTAAGACTTACATACTTGATCTCTCGCAAGTTGATAAAAAGGCGTCGTATTACCAGACTAAAGTCTAACCTCAGACCTGACATGCCGGATGGCTTTTAGAGCCTGAAGACGTGACTCTAATCTCGGGATGGCGCTTATCTTCTTTAGGAAGCTTGAAATTGGATTGGACTTCACTTGAAGCAGGATGACCATCATCACGTGAAAGATGTAGCGCGGCTCACTCATCACCGGCCAACCAGCGGACCATGATCATGATGTTTACTTAGCGAACCGATCTCATCCGACGCTCCAAAATGCTGAACCACGTCTATACAGGCTCATCTGACCTCATTGGGTAAATATTTGTACTTCATATATACTCTTCCTCATGTGATTTGCCGGGCAACTCGGTTTACTTGGGCTCTCGTGATCAAATCAAGTTCAGTCATGTCCTCGAAGCTCAGCTGAGCTACCTATTCAAAACAGATACCTTGCTTGAGCCTGTGGCAGAAGGGGGATGGGTCGCTGCTAGATAGGTTGGATTTTTGCACAAACAAAAGTTCATACTCCACAGGACTTATGAGGTTGTGCAGATGACTCTATGATTACAATCCACATGTTTATGGTACATACCTGTTGAAAAAAAGGCCTCATCATCTTTCCAGATATTGCACCCTTTTTCCTTGCAGCAGCAGAGAATTGTACAGTTGAGCATATAGTGCATCTTGACTGTTGGAACATGAAAACTTGATATGAGAAATATCTCAATGAATCGACATACAACTTAACAGAAAACCTGTTTTCAATGATGGTAGGGTGACTCACTTTAATGGAAATGATCCTTGAGATACCATAGAAACCAAATTTGTGTCAATATATTATGCCTGTGAGTAAACAGACGTAAATGTAAGACATTTCCAGTTGCACCTCTTCTGTGGTATGCCTGGTCCAGCTAAAATACAAGTCATTCAAGATTTGCTTTATCTTGGTGGTGGTAGTGACAGCTCAAAGTGGTTGATATATAATTTGTGCAGAGGGCAACGCGCGACGCTTTGGTACCAGCGTGTTGAATCAAAGGTAGTACTCGGTGCATTACCTTTTAACCGGTGTGGAAAGTACTCATCTTTCTGGAGTGTATGCATGTACTTTTCCAAACCCAAAATCTTGCCAGCCCCGTAAAAATCTGATGCGAGTGGGCTGAAGATAGGGTTTACTCCTTCTCTTGACACTTATGGTGGATTATCATCCATTGATAGTGCCAATATGAGTGTGAACTCAACAAAGTCCCCCTCGTTTCTCCTTCGAGAGGGACTTTGATAAGATTAAACTGGGTGCATGTTTTCTGACGTCCAACTTGTAGATTCCGGTGAGTCCTCAGCGGTCTCAAGCATGGGGTGACCATTGGAATTTGCGAGGATAAGCCGATTTTGCAACTTTACAATTCACACCCTTCTTTGTGCGGTGCGCATTTCTATCTGCGCAGTTGATCTATGTGACTCGCCTCATTGCGCAACTGCCTCACAGCCAGATGATACAGCTGAAAAGATAAAGATGATATACGAACACCGCTCGTTCAAACGCCGACATTGCGACTGAAGCATTGAAGAACGCAATAACACTGCCCAGTCCTTAAGCTTAGCCAAGTCCGTGATGACATACAACAAATCTTCGTCTCCAGAAATCATAGTAAGCGGGCGCCCAATGTTCCACCTCCATCGGTGATGTTTGCCATAATGGTGCTTACAAATTCAATTACGGTGCTATCTAAGGGAGCAAGTAACCCCGATCATAGAATGTGCTTGAAAGCAGAGTTTACTAATGGACAGGCTTGATCTTTGATGATACAAGTTCTAATTGTTGTTGGAGGTGACAGATTCCAGAACAATGTTAGTGTTAGGGTCAAAGATTAGAGGGATGTAAGGTGCAAATTTCTGATTCAAGCTTATTTTGGCCAAAGCTTGACAACTGTAAATGCGGATCAGGGAATGTGCTGCTTCGATTGTAGTGATAGGACTCGCTGTCTTGTTCCCTTCGAACCGCTTGCTAAACGGCTCTCTTCTGCACTGTTTGATAGCAAGATCACCTCGAGTCTGATTGATGGGCTGCTAGGGAGGCGATAGTTTGTATGTCTGTCTGGAGTAGTTACCGAGCTCCATCAGAGCTCTGGGTCAAGAGCATTGTAAATTGTCAAGGTAGCAAATCAGTTGTCATGCTGCTTTGGCCCTAGCTACATACAAACGTTTTTCTTCGACCCCACAGAAAGCTGATCACAATCATCATTGCTTCAATTCACCTTGTCTTCAATAACCTGATATTCACCTCATCTAAGATCAAGCAAGTACTCACAGCCTATATCCCTTCAACAGCTCCATGATCACTAGGGAAAAAACTTGTCCAAAAGAATCTGATCATCCCATATTCATCTTCAGAAGAGACTTGCACACAAGTGGTACATTCGACTGCAGCCTGGTTTGCGGGACCATAGTCGGCTGAATTTCTGAGTCTGTGAAGAGAATCATTAATCATGCCTTTGACTGGACCCCTTGACGTATTCACATGGGGAATAATCATCAACTTGGTGATAGCTGCTGCCATCACCTCGCCACTTTTAGTGAGTCTCGTTACACTGAGTCGTCATATGTCAAGACCTGCCAACCTGATTTATGGATTGACAAACCCTTGCAAACTCTCTATCTCATTGATTTGGCTTTGTGCGTCCAAATATCTCCAGTTCATCTTTGTTCGCGCTTATCGCCAGCCCACCTCCATCTTATGGAAAGCGGTTTATGTACCACGGACCTGGTGGCCTTCTGACCCAACGAAGCAAGCACACCAAATTTTCAATCCACTTCCAGCTTACTCGCTGCTCAAATCAACTGCCCTATTGCTCGCAGGCGTCTCCCGGCGTTTGATACACCCCAACAAGTCTTCATTTGAGTCTGAAAAAGATCACAATCCTCGGCTGTTCACTGATGAGGAGATACACCTTCGATTCTTGGCGCTTTGCTTGAGGATCACGTTCCTTGGGCTCTTACTTGGGATCCCTGTCTGCTTTGTATTATTTATCTCAGAATTACCACTCAACCCACCTGAGATTGCATCGAGCTCTCTTGAGAACTTCACGGTTCTTAGATTGCTCTATTGGTACGATGTCTCACCTGCTCGCCACTCTACCAAGCTAGTGATCTGGGGAGTATTCTCTCTGGTCATCGGTAGCGTCATTGGGTTCCTTCTAGTACTGGCGGAATGGATTTTTCTCAGATCCCACCTCCGACGCTTTCTGCAGAAGAGATGCAACAACCTTCAAATTGTCTTCCTGCCTTCATCCTCAAATTGTGGTCTCGATCAAATTGGCGAGAGAGATATGCTTCAATGGGTGAAAGCGTGTGCTCTGGGTCCTTCCGGAGCGGAAGGTGATGGTCACGCAGTGAAAGCTGTCAAAGAACAAAATAAGGTCCCTGCGCGTAGTCAAGCCGCAGAGGAGGATCATGAAAATAACTGGAAATCTAGTCATAGCCCATTTGGTACATGCACCAATCTCAATGCGGTCACGAACAGCAAGGATCTACATCAAAGTCAGAGGAATCCAGGCTCCTGTTCCTCAGGTCATTTGCTTGAACAGAGACCGGTAATAATTCACGGCGTCTTCACCATCTCAGATCTAGATCAACTTTGTACTCTGTCCTGATCGCAGAAAAAAGGTCATTGATGACTTGGAGCTTGCTGAAGCCAAATATGTTGCGGGCTTTGTTTCTGAAGACAAAGACTTTGAAGAAGTACCAAAGAAACCTCAATCCCGGACCAAAAAGAAATTTTGGAAATCAAGAAAGAAGTCAAAGCCCAAAGAGGACGTTACTCCTTATGCACCAGGAGCCTTTTACAAGCTTGAAACCATGCCACTCGAGATGTTGAGCTTTGATTGGAAAAGCCCATCAACAAGTATCTCTCAGTCGGATTGGGGGTTCGATTGGGACATTGGAAAAGACAACATGGCCATGCAGGAAGTAAAAGTCTCAATACCGCAAAGTCCAAAGTTCAATGAGGTCAACCAAGATTTAGAGCTTCCCAATGCCAGCTATCAGGCTAAGGTGGTTTTCTAAGACTCTTTTCTCATGTTGCCACAACTTTTCCAGGTGATGTCCTGATAGGCTGACGGCTTGAATTTCAATCCGCTTTGTCATCATCTAGTGGGCAGTTGGATGCCAGGTAGAAATGAAAACTGATGGTACCCTCTTTCCCTTATCTACACTTGTGCCGCAATCTCGAGTGTCTCAAGCCTCTACATCTTGTCCAACTAGAGCTGATCTACTTTTTACAGCCGAAAAAGAGGGATTGCCACTTCCATCTTACAACAACCCTTGTGCATCTCCTTCATTCAAAAAATCATTCTCATCAAGGTCTTACCGTGCAAGCATGTCAACCTTGAACTCTTCAAATGATAGCCACATCGACCCACTCATCTCAAATTCCACTGTTAGCCTGATTCCCCATCGTGAGGATGACAAAGTACCTAAGCAATATCTACCTACAAACAAGACTCACTCTCAGTATAGTTTCTATGATGGTGAGATTCCTTTGACACTTTTATTTAATGAAAAGGACAGTGACACACAGAGGACAGCCGCTTCACATTCACAAAGAGGCTCCATATCCACCTTGGAGCAAGGTCCTAATTCTGAGAGGTGGACAAGGGGTGTCTCCCGGCATCAAGATCTTGAAGGCAGGTATGTGGATCCAGAAACCAGCTGAACTCCAAATCATCATGAACGGCTCATATAGAAATTCTATCTTGTCAAATCCATTGCGAAGAGGGACAGCTCCCAGTCCAGCTTCAAATCACACCTTCTTCCAAAGCAACTTCCCAACTCTGCTCTAACGGCTACCACTCCCATGGCCAGTTCCATATCAACTTTCAATTCTGAGGCTCCCATTTGTAGAAAACTGAAACTACGCCGCTGCTGTCAAATTGGATGAGATTGAGGAACTTTACCATTCAATCCGCCAGCATCGCTCCCATCTTAAACGTCTCAATGATGAATTCCTCTGTGACAGGAGCCAAGCTATCAAAACCTTAGAAAACGGTATCAATGGTGCCATCAGGGGATGGATAATTGTTGGAAAGGGGGTAGAATTGTTACATGGGGCGCAAAACATCATAGGAATGACTCGTGATGACATTAATTGGAAAGCTGCTAGGTAAAAAGTCTGCTTCATCGGGATCGGGTATCTTCTGGAGTTGCTTCTGTGTACTAGTGACTCTGATTTGTCTCATTCGTAAGTTTCCACCCTTCTGTTGTTCTTGGTGAATGAATTGAATCATTTTCAGACGATCAGAATTGATACCTATTAACCAATACTTCACCTTTTACCCTTCAAACACTCTTCCACAGTTGGACCCATATCTCTTTTGACTATGACTGCCTCTCCAGAGCTTCGACAAACTTCATGGATATTTCAAAAACTTAATACAGACAGTTCCCTAATTATCAGTCTTATCTCAATAACCGCTCCCTCAATATTGTCAGGTGCACTTCTTCTGGCTAGTGTATCAATCATTCATATCTTGCGCAAAATCATTCCGGACTCCCTTCAAAATCTGCAACACAAATCCTCGAAGTCAAAGCAAGTATGATCATGATCATCTGGTGTTTTGTCGCGTGGTTCACCTTTGCGGGCGCCACGGTCCAGCTCGGCTTCCCAAATCAAGCAAGGTAACCTAGTTCACCAAATTGCCAACAGTATCTCAACCATCTCCTCCTTCTTTCTTGCATTTGAATCCATGATTGCAATAATCATCCCAGCACTTTTATTGACTCAACCAAGCCGTTGGAAATCAATAAAAAATGTCCTCAAAAAGACCCAAACACCACGAGAAAGAGTTTTGAGCCTTTGGCCGCACGGTATGAATTCAGCAATATCACGAAGTGCGCCCTTGTCTGATAGGAGTATTGGTGATGTCATTTTTCCAATTGCTCCTCTTATGGTGAGTTCCTGCGCATCTGAATATTCAGCTATATAATTTGAATTGACCTTCATCATAAGGAACTAAACTAATATCCAACCTATCAGACTGTACCAGCTTTAGTTCTTTTTTCTAGCTATGATGTTTGTTCAACATAGAAACATCCGATCACTCTACCGACGTGGTGGTCAGAATGGGGGAAGGACAGAATTAACCATGGTCTCAATTCTTGCACTGGCCTTGGGACTTCAGAGCGGATTTGTTGGCTTCATCTTATTCTCGCGAAAACAATGGCTTCTTGCCTCCTTTTCCTCTTTCATTTCCTGCTTGATCATTTTAATCTCATGTCCAATGATGTTGCATGACTGGAATTGCCAATCAAGAAGTCGATTAGACCCAGGGTCCAGACTGGCTCTTAAGGTGTTTGAAAAAGGGCCCAAGCACGCAACCCAATCAACCTCTCCAATACCTGACCAGCGAGATATCGTAAACAACCATCAAGACTCAGGCCCAAAGTCAACCAAATCTCCGACTGATATTGTCAATATCACCTTGAATTCCACTCCAAATCAGACAAAAAGGGCAATCCCATTACCAAGTGAAAGCCTTGATGATTTGGTTGAAACTCGCTTAGCTCTGAGAACGTACCCAGACGCGCCTCCTCACCTTCCAGGACCTTCCATGGGACGAAGCAGGCACCTTCTCTCACGAAATCTTATATCCACCCGTTCTGATGCAAAGAGCGCCAGCAATTTGGTTACCTAAGGAGGCAGAGGAAGAGGCAAAAGATTTGACCAAATATTGGAGTAATCATGTTTACTTTGTGATAGAACAGTTATATCATGTACTGACCTCTCCTCGTGTTCTTTCAGATCTGGATGCATTCTATGAAGAAGGGATTTCTATCAAACATCTGAATCTATATTGATAATGGACGCGGGACAACGCGGGGTGCCTTTGACTTCTATCAAGGCATATTCAAATCACGAGTGTCATAAGATACATAGGTCAAAGCGTTAATGGGTCATTTTCATCCTAATAATTGCCTTTTCTTCATATTTCTTTATATTTAAGTAGATCAAGACAGTAAACTCTTTCTTTGTAATATCGATTTTGGACACTCACATCCTACATCATTAATAATGTTTACTTTTGATCATCTACATACTAATAATCTTACTTACACAATCATCATTGACAATTTCCTAATAAATTTCCTCTTCTTATCATTGCATTTTTGTGTATGTTAGCTGAAGCTGTAAATTTAATCAGTTATACCGAGGTGTCACAAGTAATCTGCAAACTGTTCTCCACTCAAATCATCCTTATCTATAGGATCCATTGAGCTGAATTATCACTGAGGGCCACAAGCTTGTTGGACTAGATATCAAAGATATGGGGACTATAAAGACTGAGATCAGTTCGCCCAAGTAAAGATATTAAAAAAGAGAGACCAAAGGTACACAGTTGAATACTCAGGTCAAAGTCAATGTGAAAGTTTGGGACTAAGTTAGTCTTTGCACCACATTCAAGTGCAACATACCTAAACTTCATACCTGGTTCTTTGTGATCAAAAGCTACCTCATCAATGAAGAACCTTGACAGAATGAAAGCAGCTGGCAGGTGTCTTCAGAAATGATGCAGATTATTTGGACTATAGCAATAAGCAAGATATAGTAGAAGAATCCAACCAAATGTTGAGAAACTCATATGATTTGTTACAGATCAGGAGCGCCAGACATCAGGGGTGCCAGTTTCTTGCTAAATTTTTGACTCCCAAAGTACGAGATCTTTACAAGTCTCCTGTGCCCTTGAGTGTGAAGATTGTGGCTTTGAAGAAAAATAATTTTGCAATGCAATGTGATGGACAAGAAAGCTATTAATAGACTTTGGTAAGCATAAGAGCAGATTAACATGAAGATATAAGAAAAGTTCAGATGCTAAAACGACAGGATAAGAAAGTGGACGACTGTGTACAGGCTTGAATTATTGACAAACAAAGTCGACGGGTAAAAGGGCGCCGGAGACCAAGTGAGATCAGTGAAGTCTACTTTCAAGCAAATCAAAGTAATCTGAATTGTTTCATCCTAAGAACAACTCCAGCATAGAGTGATGTGAATGAAGGCTTGGCATATCAGCTTGGTAGAAACGACGCGGCATAACAAAAGGAAGAAAATTATCTGCGATGTTTACTCGTGATTGACTGCTTGTGACTATTTGTATCATCCGAGCCACCACGCTTACGCTTTGATGATCTCAAGCCTACCAAGGAAATTATAGACGTCTCCGACGACTTACTGGTACTACTGCGAGTCCGAGGTGTGGGCTCAGCCACTCGACTGTCTGAAGACTTTTCGACGGAATGAGGGGTCGACTGAGTGCTTTCTTTCCTTTCAAGAAGAGAGCGTTGGTTGTCTTCTTCCAAGTCCTTGCCCGATTTGCTCTTGTCCTCTTTCTTATCTGGGGGATGAGAACAAAGAGTAGGTTTCACAGTGTGCCTGCGACCTGAAGAACATCTGGGCTGGCTTTGTTTGTGAGTTGAATTGTGTTGCGTTTCTTCAATATCACCAGATCGAGGGTTGTGATTACGATGCTGAAGGAAGACATGTGTGACAATCCAAGCAGAATTTTTGAGGGATTGGTCAAACGTAGCGGCGATACGAAATGTACAATTACAGCCTTTGGGCGGTGCACGGTCTTTACTAGTTACCAAGAATCATATGAGCCCTACTCTTCCGTACAATCGTATGGACACATGCGAATGAATGATTTGCAAGATCCAACTTACGAACAAGATAAGACAAGCTTGAGAATCGAGCTTGATTTTTGTGAGGTCCTGATGTGCTGAGATAAGTAAATGGGAACTATGTAAGTGATATTGGTCTACGAGGAAAGCTATTGAAACGTCTCGTCGTTATCGAGTGGTACATGAAACAAACCATAGTATGCCCACGGGTCCAAGAAGCCAGCAAGCAAGCTTCTTTGAACGCCTCAAGAGACGTGAATTGTTGTCCAATAGCGGGATATTCTGGAGCCTGATCAAGTACGGTGTTGGCGTAAGATTTCCATAGCAACTTGGTCCACTGATAGCCATTTGTCTGGGGACGCCGCGACTGTATCTCATTCACTTTTTCCACTTCTTCAGATGTATCATCATCTGATGCTAAAGACGTAAGGGGCGATGACCAATCTAAAGGCCATGACGAAACCGGATTCAAGTCACCTGAGACTTCTGTTCTTGTTCCCAACTGAATAGGCGGAGGCGTCTTGCAAGGTATCAAAGGTGTCACTTTAGCGAAAGCAGACTCATTTGAAAGGGAAAATCTTGTTCGTCGATTTGGACTGGCATCTGGGAGCGTTTGAGAGTTAATCACCGGATCAGCGAGTGGCGACGTCAGCGATTTAAGCCGAGCGAACATGCAACGAATGGCGAAGCAACATACCACTATTGACTATAACATCAGATGCGGTCTGAACAGGTATGATCTCATCTGCTTGATTGCTTATTGAGGTGGAACGTCTTCCACTCTGCCTGCGACCAGACGAACCGCTGACCTGACTCTGTTTTTGAGTTGAATTGCCTGGCAGACTCTTGATACCACCAGCTTCAGGCGTGTGATTATGATGCTGGGGGACGACATGAGTGACAATCCAGGCAGGGTTTTTGAGGGACTTATCCCAAATGGCGGCAATACGAAAGGTGCAGTTGCATCCTTTGGGCGGTGCACGGTCCTTACTAAATATCAAGAATGATGAGCAATCCTCTTTCGCAGAATCACATAGATTATAAGTGTTGCAATATAGAACTTACAAACAAGACAAGACATGCTTGAGGGTTGAACCCGATTTTTGTGAGCTTCTGATGTGCTGCGATGGCAGCAAGGGACTAAGTAAGTGACTCTGCACTTTAAGACAAGACAAGTGAAGGGCCTGGTTGTAATCAAGCAATAGTTGCGACAAACCATATGATGCCCTCGGGGCCAACTGGCTAGCAAGCACGCTCGTTTGAACGCTTCGAGAGACTCAAATTGTTGTCCAACAGCGGGATACTTTGGAGCCTGCTCAAGTTTGGTGTCCGTGAAGGATTTCCATAGCGCCTTGGTCCACGTTTGGCCGGGTAGTTTGGAAGGTTGTGATTGTATGTCTTTTGGCTCCTTAGCCTGTTCTTCGGATGAATCATCCTCTGATGTTAAAGAGGGAAGAGGTGATGACCACTCTGCAGACACACGCTTGTTCGACTCGACCAATACTTCCTTACTTGTTCTCGAGTGAGGAGGAGGCGTATCGCGGGGTATCAAAGGAACCACGACAGCTAAGAAAGACGTGTTCGATATGGAAAGGCTTGAGTGTCTATCTGAACCGGCCTGGGGGCGCGTTGGAGATATGATTCACCGCATCTACATATATACAACCTTATTCAATTGAGCCTAGAAAAGGTTGACGGCCGAGACAACTGAAAGAACAAACCACTGTTTACTACAATATCACTACGTGCAGTCTCATCGGCACACTGTCGCCCGCTTGATCACCCGCTGGTTTGAGTTGCTTTTCTGGTCTTGTTGGACCACGAGGAGACGCCGTGTTAGCAATTGCAAGCTGTGAAGATGACTGTCCCTGCGAAGCTATTGACAATGAAGCTTCGTGAGCTACCACTCGAGGCGATAAGTTCCGATTCAAACGGTGCACACCGGCCGATAGCGTGCCTAGATTATGTTAGGTTTTTCAAAGAGCTCAACGGATGAAGACTCTGACAGATTTGATGAACAGGAAATCAACTCACGGTCGCTCATTTGTGCAGCAGATGGACTTAAGCCTAGTATAAGATGGATCACGTTTGGCAAATAACTCAATGTCATAGTTTGCTTGGCTTGGTCGATAAGAAAACTATCTAATGGAAAGGGCGCTATACGTACTTGATGCGATGGAGACTGAGGTGGATGCAACCCTTCCGACAGTCTGAGACTGTAATGCGGAAGCCAGTGAGGTTGATGGTCGTTCCGTTGAGTCAATAGTACTATGACTTGCCCCTACAAAAGGATATCATGAGATCAATTCCTTGCCATTTTTGACAAACCATATATTTACATGTGTACTCACTGGCAATTTCGCCACGGCCATGACTACTCGAGCGTCTTCGATACGGCAGGCAAGCTGGGCGATAATTCGAAGGGGTTACAATGACATTTGTGGCTTTCGGCAGGCTGTCTCTTGAAGTCGGATCGCGATGCTCATCACTGGATGAGATTACGGCATGGGCCGTGGGGGAGCCGGCTAAGATTTCCGGAGCCAGGTGAGGGTTACCTGAATCACGATATTTCACGAGTTTAGTTAGCGAGCGTGAACCAAACAAGAATACAGGTGCAGAAACTAACTCAGAGCCTTTTGTAGGGCATGGCTTTGTAGAGTATCAGGACTCGAAGTCCGCGGGGTAGCATATTGACTGGATGAGGGCTTCGCTGCATCAGATGGACGGCGAGCGCTAGGAACTGCCAATTGCTCGGAACTCGGAACTACGTTATGTGTGATCGTGTGATAAGGGCCCGATCGCAATGGTTGGAAAAAGTAACATGCGCAGAAGATCAAAAAGAGGCAACGTATTGGATTTGTGACTTATAACATGTACGAAGCAAAGGATGTGTACCTGCGCGGTGAGTGGTTTGTTTGAGAGGCCCATCGTCGCCTAAAAGCAGAGTTCAAATATGTATCAATGGAAAATGATGATAGTGAAAAGTTCAGGGGGAAACGGACTGGATATTTCAATCGCGGTTTGCTTGGAAGTGTTGAAGCTGGACCAAGCCCGAGTCTTTGATTTCAATAGTTGAGATGATAGGGTTCTTGACGCCAGGGAATGGCCTATGTAGTAATGCATTGCAGGTCAGCAGCTCATAATGCAGGGAAATTCAGACGTTGGACTGACCAGATGAATATCGATCAAGACTGAAATCTACAGATAGGAAGTCAGATTCGATTGCACATCAAAAAATGCGGTTGAATGAGGGCTTGACCTGGTGAACAAGCGTCTCTGCGAGATACGCTCAAAGTTGATGAGCAGGACGGCTGGCCTGTGATTGCAGCAGGGTTGAGAGATCGCACCGTGGAGTTCATCGCTTCTATTTCAGAGTGTTTATGTGCGGTATGGACAATATCCTGTACCACTGAAAAACACGCCGCTAATCCCGGTGGATTCGAATCCCGCAGAGAGGTGACAGGCATCGGAAGCTGAGATCCAAGGAAAGGAGCGCATTGAAACTTTTGAAAGGAAGTTGGGTTGGAGATGATGTCGGATGGCGGAGGAATCTTTCCAATGGAAACTGCACCGGGTGCGACGTAGCGAAAATCCAGAGGCATTTCGTTGGTGACAGTTCATCATTGGGTCGTCACCGATGAAGTGAAGGTTTAAAAGCGGTGAATTGGGTTATCTAATGACGCAACCTATACAAGGAAGTCAGCATGCAATCACATGAAATACTGGATTTGACCTTACTCGTACCAAATTCGGGCGAGTTGAACTAGTCTTGATCGAAAGAGATAAAGTCCACAGGGGCGGGCGAGGTAAGATCAGATTTGACGGAAAACAATGTGAACCAAAGTTCGCGGTAAATGTGATTCGGAAGGAGGCTTGAAGCCGTTGGAGCCTACAAAGCACACTAACGCAAATGACAATGGAGGCAATCGATTATCGAGCTTTCAATTCGAGAGGCGCATGATGACTTTGATGAGGATGATGAGAAATTCAGCAGCTAGTTCTTGATCGATGACCATGAAGTTGCCAACTCTTTATCTTGTTCGCTGCGATCCTGTCCTGTATTGTATCTACGCAGGCAACCTCATCACAATACAACATAAGGAACCTTTGCCAGGTTCATGCATACAATGAGAGCATTTGAAAGGGTTGCGGAGGCAGAGAGCGCCGCTGCCATGCGAGCGGCTATATTTCCCCACCCTGCGACGCAACCTTGTGCACAACAGTCGACTGCAAAAATGAAATTTTGATTCCCAAGCCCCAAGCCCCGGGGGGTGAGCCCGGGGGATCAAGCACTGAGGATCAAGGGGCCCGAGTGGTACATTTCTCTTTGCCAGCCAGAACGTGGACCAAGCCCGCCCACCCCGGCGCAGTTTTTGATCAGAGACCCAGAACGGTTTCTGAACCGACAACCTGGACGGGCAGCTCCGGGTAGCCTCCTGCCGGATTCCTCACCAGATTCCCCGGGGATTCAGCTCAGATCTGAGTCCCAGTCTGCTGTCTGTTTGATACGTCAGATGATAAATTTGGGTGTAACCACAAAGTTCATTGCCGTTATTGAGGATATGGTTGCTTCCATTACTCACCTCAAAGTAGTCAACTCTTGCCAGTGTGTGCCAGACTAAAAGATTTGTATGTCAATTTGAGCAGTGGGTCAAATTACACACATTTTATCTCACTGCCCAATACAATTTAACCATGTCCTGTTTGAGACTAGTCAACTCACGGACTTTGGTGCACCATATTTCTGGTTATCTTAAGCTCTATTTCCAGTCAATCTAACAAAGTTCAAATAATATTCTCATTATGTTGCAAGATTCAGGTTACACACCCCAAACCTCACAATCATTCACAATTTTGGTCTGGACTTACTTTGTGAAGGTAGAGGAAGAAACAGGGATTGAATGTTGATATGTATTACCACAAACCGGAAAGAAAAAATGACTTGCAAACTACAAGTCAACAAACACAAAGTCAATGATTCAACACCCTAAAGACCATGCAGGTTTAAGTGTCCTGGATCAAAGGGCAAGCATGCTAACATTGGGGGATATGTCAAGGACGTGACACTTGAACCCTCTGTATGTACTCAGCTAATCATAAACTCAAGACCAAGGTGTTCATGAAAACTAACAAGCTCATTCTCATTTTGCTAGCAGGCAAAACTCACAGTTGAAACTTTGAACACCATGCTATGACAAAGTCATGTGCAGATAGTGTTTTTATGCAGCTTGACCCTTTCAAAGAAGTGACAATGAATCCTTTTTGTAGCTCAAGCAGATCATCTCAGTGTTAAAAATGTATCAAATACTGGAAGTATGAGGGACATTGTGACATTTATAAACAATTTCATGTCCTGCTTGATACATGTCACTGTGTTTGACAAAGTTTTTTTGCTGACCAAAACCCCAGGGTTTTGTATAAGCTTTTCCTGGCCTTGATGTACTGAGAAAGCAAAAGCACATTGATGGTTAATGTCAAATTCTCTGGCCCATTGGGCCTCTGATGCTGGGATCGTGCCAAGAACCAAATACCAAGTATTTGATGCCTCTGACCTGTCTCAGTTTGAACCAAGGTATCTTTAGATAGCAATTGCCTTGAACAAGTCTGACTCTCAGCAAAGATGGTAGCACATAGAACTCTGTAGTGCTGCAGTCGGACACTGCTGCTTTGTCAACCCAGGGATCCAGGATCTGAGCACCATGCCCTGCACCACCATTTTGGGCACCAGGATCTCAACTGGGGTGGGTGCTTTTTGCCTCCAGAGGCCAACCACATTAGCCACACCAATTTTGATATCATTTGCCTTGAAGCCATTTGATCAATCAATTTGCGCCATTCAATCAATGAATTCCAACGACCTGGTATCACCAATCCATCACATCTTCTATCAAATTGGGATCTTATTCAATTTAACAGGATATCTCTGAGGTCCATATCTACAAATCTCTTGACAAAAGCCTCTTGGCTGATTATGTGGATCCAATATAGCTCCCTCTCCTCACTTTCCTCAGGTTGCAGAGCTATTGTGTTGCAGTTTTTGTAACTACAATGGCCTCACTGTTTATGGTAGACCCTGCACACTGCGCTCTAGAGGGTTGAAATCTCATAACGGAGTGGGTGCAACACAAAGGACCAGGGAAGGTCTTTCTCTGCTATATAACCAAGGAATAACCAGTACGCAGGGTCCAGGGTTGTTTGTTTTTCCTTTGTACAAATACAAACAGTCAATGATAATATTTCCTTTTTACTCTTGAGTTTTTTCCCTTTCTCTCTTTATACACACAGTCATTTGTTTTCCCTATATAAACTGTCTGCATTGATCTTTCTATACATGGGTAATGATAGTACTGTTTCCTCTTTGAAGCTGTTTCTTGCTATATTGCTCCACTATGCACCTCTGACCAGAAGTTTTCAAAGAAATTGTGATTGACTGCATTGTACCATATAGCACAGTCTGCACAGTGAAACACAGAGGAGGTTGAAATGTGATGTGTTGTGATGTGTTGTGTTGTGTTGCGGTATTGGCGGACCCATGTTATGTATAGTTCTTGGGGTACAAAGGTTAGCATTTTTCTGTTTGTTTTTCATTCAAATCAACTTCCACATCTTTCAGTTGTTGACTTGACCTTGATGCTGCCTGATATTCATAAAATTAATATGATTTAATTGTCCTAAATCCAACCTGCATCAATTAATTTGAATCAAATTAGTTTCTTCTGATCACAATCCACTTTCAAGCATATCAAATCATGTCTAATTCCAAATTACACAAGCAATCAACCATTGAGTCATCTTTTTCTTCTGGATACAAGACTGACAATGGTAATTCTGCCCCTTGACAATTGTCTTGCATAGTTACACCAGCAAAACAAGCATCAGGTATGATTATCCCGTTGGCTGACTCTGTCTGTGGTCTTGTTGATCCATGTCTGATCCAAGATGTCAGAGATGGGCATATCCACCGCCAATGTGAACAATTGGCCTTGTTACGTGGAAATTAAGCAGCTCCAAAACCAGGTCCTGGAAATCAAAGACTGTTTTACATCCTTTGTCTACAGTAAGTCCTACTAATCCATTTAAAATGTATCAACTGCAATTATCTTATATGCATCTCTTCATATCTTGTTTTATATGTATCCTAAGCTACAGGCGCCCACCAATGCTGTCCTCTGTTTGTGTCAAATTATGTGATTGGAAAACCAATGAATAATGTAAGACATTTGGCAGCCAGGCAAAGCAACAAATCAGTTAGGGAAAGTGAGTGTCTTTTTTGGTATCCATCACTTATCATCATGTTTGTGTATTGTGACCGATTGCTAATTTGTGTTTAAATCCATGTACAGGTCCTGTCTGTGCTCCTGAAGTGGACTTGGCCCAAGATTCAGATGAAGGCAACCAAAGGATCAGCAAACTGACAAGAAACCAGCCAGTTGTTGAGGATTTTGATGACAGACTTGCTTACTTTGAAACACCCATCCATGCTGATAAAGATATAGGTTGTTTTTTTATACTTGGTTATTATTAATCTTTACTGATCAAATTTATACCCAATGTATATAGCCGTTCAACCAACTTGGACTATCATACCAATGCCTCTGATGCACAAACCTTGTTTGAGTAAGTGCAAGCTCTCAACATTCCAATCTCAAGGGTCATCAATATGGTCACAAGCAAGATGTGCTTGTTGTAAACAAGCTATTGTGGCTGGCACAAAATTCCCTTCAATGGTATCCAAGGTATGGTCACAACAACTTCAGCAAGATCACCAAGGGTCTGTGGTGTTATACATCACCTTAGCACCTAATTTTTCGAAACAGACCTTGGACCAATGCCTGGCGGTATAGCAAGTGGCCCAGGCTGTACCTTTCAAACATATCAACAACCCAATACTCAAGTCTATTATATATTGGATGTGCCTGGATGCACATGACTTTGGTCAAAAGCGGTCTACTGAAGAGGCAAAGTGACTGTATCTTTCACTTCAGGTTTAGTTATTGAGAAAGATCTCAAGGGATATTAGTATCTCTCACAATACTCAATTATCAATGATGTAGTAAATATATTTGTTTAAAGTTGGCATACATTCCTTTTGATCACTTTTAGGAGTTAGACAGCAAGTTCTGTTTAATACACAATGTTTTGACTGTGAATGGAAAACTTCATGTGTTTGTTGTTGCATCTGTGTCCTTCATTTGGAAGGACTGGACTTATGTAATTCAGCATTTGAGTTTGAAACTTGTTGCATGAAATCACAAGGGGCTCCTACTAGCTGTGCCTGTATTGACTATCTTGAAGAAGAACAATCTTTATCAAAAGATGAGTTTTCCTTTATTTGTTCATTTGTTTCATCTCATTTGTTACTCATTTTTCAATTTCACATGCTTGCTTGTGTGTCTGATGCAGGATTCAACAATGTCACCCTTTCCAGAAAAATGCAACAACAGCTCCAGGAAAAAGGCCTGAAATCAAATTTTGCCTTCACTTGGAACCCCAAGTCCATGTTGGTCTGCTGTTGTGGTCACAAGATGGGGTTGATTTTGAAGGCCATCCAAAACACACTTGGAATGAAGCCCAGGAGCATTTGACATAGCACCTTAGGCTGATTTCCTCTAGCTGAAGTCATGGTAGTTGTTGATCAGGAGAATGAGCCAGACTAGGTAAATACTAACACAGGAGGATCTGAGGAACCCATTTCTGACAAAGACAAAGAACAAGACTATAGTCAGCTCAATTATGGTACCAACAGTAACAACAGTGATAACACCAATACCAACTCTGACTCAGATTCCACCTCTGATCAGGAGGAGGATGATCAAGAACAGGAAGAGAAACCTGATTACTGTCAGACACAGAAGACCCCATACTTACTGGAAGTTATGAAACAGCTAATTAAAGATGTGAGTAATTCCATTTAATCACTTTGAAACAACTTTATCACTTGGCTAATTCAATCTTCTTTATTGTGGTCTCTAGATGGACACAGTCAACAAAAAGCTAACATGCTCTAGTGGGCACCCTTCCAATTTCAATCAACACTGTGAGCAAGCAAACATAAAATTTACAGCCAATGAATTACCACCCCTTGTGGCCCTCTTATCTGGCCATGGGATACAATGGGGTATCTGTGCCAGGAGGTGGGAACCAATGTGTGAGGCTTGAGATGTAGGTGTCAAATCATTCCTAACCTACACACAAAGTCTTATGCTAACCAACATGATCTGTTCTATAGTTGATAGATGGAGTCATGAAAGAAAACTCAGCCAATGTTTTCTCAAAGAGACATTGTGCCAGAAAATTTGGTAAGAGACATGGATACTAGGGATATGCTGGATATCCTCACAGTGAGTATTATTATCTCATATAAACTTCAAGCTCAATTTTAATGTTGATTTGAACATAACTTGTCTTGATCCATAGAAGTTTTCAACTAAGAACAATGGCTACAAGCCTTATATCCCCTGATAATTTCAAAAATTTAACTCCAAATTCATGCTCATATCCATTAGGTTTTTTAAAGCTGTTAAAATATATGATCAATGCCTATGTAACTGGAATTCTCTTCACCTTACAGAGATCAAGATACGCAAAACAGAATGTAGCCTAATTACTTGACTGTGAAATTCTTATGTTGGCAGAATTTATCACATGTGTTGCTGCTTGTTGTCTACAAATAATGAGCAGACCAGGACTCCACCTAGCACACTGCTGGTAGCATCTGAAATGACACCTGCTATCACTTGTCCTGGGCTATCTCAAGAGACGGAAGGTGATACACCTACAGGGTGTATGGCACTTGTAAAGTACGTTCAGCTCCAGACGTCAATGGAATATCATTTGAAGAGATCTCACTTGAACAACCCTCTTTACCCAATGGTTGACATGATGCTAGGAAGAATTCAATTATATTTGGATGAGGCTCTTGCCTGTGATACCTCATTTTAGCTGCCATGTTTCATCCTTGTCTTTGAGTGCAAGTTGTCTCCCACACTTTTGGCAAGGGCTCTTCTAACCACAACCAAGCTGAAGAATTACTTAAATCTGAATAAAAATCTGAGTGTCAAGAATTGGAGATACAAATTGAAGATCAAGAAGGACCAGTCACTACCTTTCCAGCCCCAGTCAATTTTCCTGTCAACATGTTCACTTCAACATTTCCTCAGTTTTACTAATGAAAGAATTACACAAAGCAACCTTAACAATCTTTATCCCTACTTTAGAGGCATCAATCCCATGAAATCTCTGTTTAAGAGCAATCCACAACATGCTTTGGATTGGTGGAAGGTATTCCATACCTCTTTAAAAAACTTGGTGCCTTAGAGCATCCACTATGGTCGCATTAACAACACAATTTAGCATTACTGTAATGCTAAAATACCAACAGGTCCATTATGAACCTGATGTAGACCTGTGGTCCTTATGACTGTGTCAAATCTTGCACTCCGTGTGTGCAGATTCACACAAGCCTACAAATTGATTTATTGTAGGATAATCCGTCAACCACTACAGTTTTCAAAAACTCAAACTTCAAAACGCCACAATTCAAGACTTCAAAGTTCAACTTCAAAGCTCAGACTTCAAACTTCAAGACTCAAATTTCAAAACTCATACTCAATTGCTTATACAAGTATAAAGAGGTGAAGGAGATGGCGGGAACTCGTTGAAGAGGCAGTCAAAAACCAGTTGGTCATAATCCTGCTGTTCATCATTGTTGTTTGAAGACTTCAAAAGACATTCAATTTGTTTTTTCAACAAATTTGAAGCAGGCATATCATGGAGTATGTTTTTGGATGAATGTTTGGAAAATAAAATATTTCATTTCAAAATCATACCATTGTGGATCAGGTTGATTCACAGTGATTTATTGTTGGTAAATCAAGTGTTAGATCAACCTGTAGTGGATTTCATGTGGTTACAAAATTTGGTGAAACACACATGATTAAATTTTGTGCTTGGGAATGCAAAATTTACAATCAATCACGCTCATGATATTGGATGCTCTTACTGATCATCAGTTTTCTATATAGTCATTTGAAAGCAGATACCTTGTGCTGTAAGTCTTGGCTTGGGATTACCTGGCAATTCCAGAAGCTTCATTATCCCCCAAACAATTCTTCTCAGTAGCAGGCCAGATTTGTACTGATGAATGAGGTGGGTCAGAACCTAGTATGACTGAGATGTTGGTTAGAATATTTGGATGGGAGAAGGGGTTCCTCTCAATGGAAACTTTGCTAAGGTTGGAAGAGTGATTGAATTTGCAAAGAAAGCAATCACAAAAAAACCCAGAAAAACTCATTTTTTCTTGATCATTTCTTTTAATTTTGTCTCTTATCTCTAGTTTCACTTAGTTTTCTTTTCTACACCACTTGACATAGTTAAGTTCTTTTTTCTTTACACTATGTCAATCTGCAAGTTGTTTTAAAGAGAGCTACCCACTACTGCTAGAGCTACTAAGCTTTGGTGATTTTCTTTCTTGCTACACCACCAGTTTCCTGGTTTGTAGTGCTGCGTAGCTCTGCAAGCCACGCTTGCTGTGTTTCAGTTAGGAGGGCCCATATAAGATGAGGTAGAAAGCTCCAATATAGTTTAGCTACCCAAGCTATAACACCTGAATGTTGCTTGCCCTTAGCAGCCACATCACATTGATGTTGGTTGAATTGGATTTGGCTGTCCAGTGTGACACCCAACCATTTTGTGCTTAGATAGAAACAACATAACACAGGTGGTCCTCTGTGAAAGGGCTTGCACCAAAGATGAAAGGTAGGCTGTGAAGCCCGCACAACCAGAGTCAACAGAATTCTGCACAACTAGTGTGTAGGACCATTTCAGTCCCGGGCCAATTTCCCTCAGCCAATCAGCGCAAGTCCTCACAATCTCACACACACCACAATGTTCCAAGCTCTACCCCACCCACCCAAACTGAGATGCCCCGCCCTTCAACCCTATGGAGGACCCTGGCTAGGGAAAATTGGTTGACAAAAACCAACTCCCAGGACAGGGGCCTGCACTACCACAAACTGTGCCCTCTTGACATCAAGTTACAAGGACATATTGGAGGGACGTGGACTATGCCTTAGCTACCCCAATTGGTCAGTCCTGGCCAAACCAGGACTCAACCTGTCCACCCGACCAAGGGATTGGTGAGTAAGTGTAGAATGGATTCCTGAGGTATGAGTTTTATCCTTGAACCAAACTTCATAGTAGGCAGATTAGTGTACGCCTCTTTGCTGAATATCATCCAATTGCTTTTCTTTGTATCAAAGATAGCTCCATGACATGGCACCCATCTAGTTTGCCTAAGTGTGAGAGTCATCATTCTTAATTAAAGTTGGTGAGGATCTGGGGCCGCTATGAGTAACATGACATCATCTATAAAACCTAGGGCCTCTGGCCAAATCAGTGGTTTAGCAATGTCAAGAAGGTATGAGTTGCAGAGTAAATAAAGGAGTGGTGACCAGGGTGAGACTTGTGGAGGGCTGTGGGTTAATTCAAGCAGGTTTGATTTGAAACTTTTGAAGGCCAGTTTAGTCAATCTGTCTGATAGGAAATTGACAATGGTATCAAACCTAACTAAGTCCTATTGTGCCTTGGTTTAAACATAACCAGTGATGCCCAAGGCATGAGAGACTTACTCCTTACTCCAAACATTTTTGGTGGTAGGTAGAGAATTTTGGTAGAGAAAAAGTGGGATCTCCTTTAACTCCAGTTCCTTGTCATTGAGCAATTGATAAAAAATGGGTTTCCTGAATCACCTGCTTCTTCCCCATCTTTCTCCCAATACGCACATCAGGAAACCCATTTTGTACCAAATGGTCAATGATGAGAAACTGGGGTTAAAGGCAATCCCATATTTTCTCCACTAAAAGTTTCAACCTACCACCCAGAATGTTTGGGGTAAGGAGTAAGTCCCTCGGGCCTCGGGCATCACTTGTTATGTTTAAACTGAGGCACAATAGGATTACGAGAGTAGCTTGTGAACCCATCGTGAATGTTTTTTTAAAGTGCATTTTTGCTTTATTATCGTGAATGTATTGTCAACGAAATCCAAATTGAGGCAAGTTGCGGGCTCGGACACCGCAACTTTTCTCATCCGGGTTTCAAACAAATTGAGTCCCGCGTTGTCAGCGGGGAATGTATGCTGCATTGTCTGCGAACTGCGTAAAACATTGCCCTTCGTCCAAGCACCTCCCAAATTCCTCCCTTGACTCAGCACAGCCACCGAGAAATTGATAGATGCGCGCTTCCTGTGCTTCTATCATGCTTCCTGGACCAGCGCAGCTTGGAGAACAGCAATTCAACCTGGCTCAAAAACCGGCAAATTTGTTCTGTGAATCGTACTTTTCATTACTGTTGCCTTTGGGTACACACCCTTACATACCGAATTTAATTTGATCTGGTGATGACTCTACGGCTATTTTGCCATCGGTGGGAAAGCTGAGTTGACTGACAGGGCGCGTAATCACCCTCAATCCTCGTTGGGGATGATAGACAATCACACACAGATGTTTTGGGGGTATTGGGACATGGGTGTCAGGTGAAAAAGGCTGTGAGGAGGAATTGCATCATGTCCCTTTGAATAATCTCGATTTAAGCTCAACGAGCTGCGATCTGCTGCAATGCAAGTCGAGAGTCTTGCCAAGCTGAATGCTTGAAAACGTTTCCCTGGCTTTCCTGAATTTCTTTCTCCCTTTTCATGCCCCGTGTCAACTTCTTCTGACCTGTTCCGACGCCGTTAAGCCTCAGAATTTGTATTGGCATGGTTTGAAATGTCTCAATCGGCTGATTATGGCGAGAATGTTCAAAAAATGTACAGACTCTGTATCCCACTGTACACACACATTCTTTTCGCACACTTCTGATATATTTTTTAGGCTCGAAGTGCGAAATTTAATCTTTGAGTTGGCATAAGAGCTTTCTCCGTCCACCTTTCGAATTTCGGTGCTCAGAACTGTGTGTCAGATCATTCCCAACGAAAGAATCCAAAACATTTCCATTCATCTGGTCCAATAGATCAAGTCATCACCTCATCTCAATCCCACCGAGATACTCCTGGAACTACCGGCAGCCGAAGCTTCCAGCTCTTCTACAACTTTCCCGCAATCTTCAAAGCCCCATATCCCTGTCAATCTCGTAGGTTCACTAACCGCTACAGAGGGTGAGTTCAAGCCGTTCACTGCCATTCTGGCGCTACTCGTTTATGACGATCTCTCCTAGATCAATGCGTTACAAATACTTGACTCCACCGATGATCACCAAAGGAAGCTTGCATAGACGCGCTTGAAAAAGATCCTCTAAACTGACCAGTCGCTTTCACATCCCCTTCTTGCACTGCACGATTGACGACACGATAGCCTCGCTGTTCCGCTTGATCTCGTCACCACATCCTACTACACTGCAAACTAATCTGAAATGGGGTCAGACGGCAACTTCCTAATTCCCAGAACCTCTCTACGTTCACCTTCTTTCTTTGGACCGGTGACTTTGGCTGCAGCACTTGTGTCAGTTCAACCACTCAGAACTTCCGGAATCAGCTGATTGCTTCGGTACATCAGTCGAAGTATCTTGCTGGGCCTTTGGATCCTGCGTTCGTGGCGCAAACTTACTGATGATATCGTTTACGAACAATTACGATTACAAACAGTTTGGCATCCTCTTTCACCGCACCGTTTGATCAAGGTGAAGACTGATTTCACATCTTCAACTCACAGCTCTAACTTGAGGAGTGCTAATCACTTGCTTTACTGTGCCTATGCGGTGAAGATTTCTCGATCGTGAAATTGCAGGACTCAACTTTCAAAGGGACTGTGGGACTGTGGGGGGCTTGTACAAGGTTAACCCACTTCCGTGTACATCGATCTCATTCAAATTCTAACCCGTGTATTTTTTCCCTTGGGGGCTGTATGTTTGATGTAGTTATCGCACTGAGAATGCGACGACAGCAAACCCTAACGCAACATTGACCGGAAACGCAACTGTGGACGCAATGATCCATAAACAAGGAAAACATGAAGGGTGTTCTTCTAGTGGCTTTGGCTGGAGTTTCAGTGAGCCTTTTTGATCATTTGAATAATGTAGCTTCTGAGCGCTGACTACGCCGAATGCGCAATACTGCATATAGGCCTACCAGTTAATAGTACTGGACTGACAAGTATGCCGTTGCCCGACAGCCGCGTTGGCTTCAACGTCAACCCAAACACCGAAAACACCGCCGAAATCCAGTGGGTCGAAGTGATGTCCAAGAGTGACTCCACGATGTTGATTGTTCATCTCGCTGGTTGGTTGGAAATTTGCGTTGTCTCGCTGAGTGTGAATTGACGTGGCTAACCTTGCCTGCAATTTGGAAGCGGGTTTATGTTCAACAATAGGCCTTCTTTTGCTCGTTGTTCCGTACAAGTCTCTGGAAGGCTCAATACCTAGCTTGGCTCGGTTCCTCAAAGTTGGGTCATTGAGTCTGCTGCTTGTTTCGGTTGGTTGTATACTCGCACTGGTAAGCTTTGCGGTCGATCTGTTCATCGCCCTCCGTGTCCGCAACAATATCAACGCCATTGGACATGGTGCGTTCTTTCATGCCTTCTTTAAATGCTGTTGGCACATCTCATAATTCTCCGGTTGATCATTTTGACTCTATCTGCCCTTTAGGAGGAGGTGTTGAGGCCGGTCTCGGAAACATGCCATGGTTTGCCATCGCCGGTGTGATCCTAACAGTGCCTTCAATCTGGTCCACACGGGGGCAATTGGGTGAAAAGCGGTGAAAGGACTTCTGAAGTACAACTATCTATTATGAAACTCAAGCGGGGCACCGCGTTATTGGCTGGATTGACCATCACCACAGCCTTTTATCTTAATACTTTTTGACTTGCGTTTTACAGGGCATGCAGACTTTTCGCAAACTAGTGCGCTCAAAACATTAGTGACCATTCGAATATTTACTTTCAATTGAACACCACCCAAAGATATTTTACACTGTTTTGCTTATTATTTTGCCTAAATGACAGATCATTGTCTCTTGTATTTATGTTTTTCTTCATTGCACACACTCGTTTATCACAATCAATTATAATCATTTTCTCTTTATATTTGTTTTTTGATGGCTGACCATGCCTCGAAGCCACTGTCAAGACTGATCCTCTGCGGAATCAAGAATATAGTCTGAAACAGCGATTCTCATCACTGGCGAGGGTTGTGATGTTATTCACTTGGATGGTAATGACACAGGGGGTAGTCTGTTAGGATTAGCCGGCTTGGGTAAGACTAAAGCCTCGTAAAGTGTGGCATCCAATCACATCCGGTGGGACCGTGTCACTATGAGGTACTTGGGTATGTCAATGAGCTGGTGACCCACCTTGTACTGATATCAGGTCTTGGTTCTGGAAAAGCAAAATGTGACAATATCAGCATAACAAAAATTCAATCATATAATAAAGAGCCAAGGTAAAAACACAAATGTTACCCCAAATCAAATGCATTTACACGAGGTGTTGAGATTTGAATTCCGCTCAGACCTCAGCGTAATCTCCGTAGCGTGGTGGATAGTCCAACACACTACGGCAGCCCATTGCCAGTACCTATGATATTAAGACACAATGATAATCTGAACCTCAGACAATGATTATTGTGATAATAAAGTTTGTACACAAATGATATTACTAAAATAGACTTGTAAACACATGATATTACTCGGTGTTGGTAACCTGTTGTTGACATAGTGGAATGGGATGTTGGAATCTTTGTAAGTCCCGTAACTGACGGGTTGGTTTTTTATTATATTACATTCATATCATCTATGACATCATGGCTGTTTACCATATTCAATTCCAACTTCCCTTTGGTTACCATCATCAAAACTCATTGCCATAAGTCCTTTGTAGTTTTATCATTATCTCTATAATTAAATCATTTCTTGACCCTCCCACCCACAACCTAAGAAGGAGGAAGAATTTAAATATGATTTTTTCATGATGGTTTTATTTTTTATCTTATATGGTTATTCTAATTTTTATTTATCTATTTCATTTATTGTCTTTATGTGTTTTGTGTTACTCAGTTGTTAGTATAAAGGAGTTTGAGTTTAATTTCATTCACATTTCATTTTATTTTTATCAATTGGTTTTATTTTTTATTTTCTTTCATTTCTTCTTTAGAGAAATCATCATCATCATTATTTAGTAGGCATCTTTTATTATAAGTTTTCTTTCTTTTTATATTTGTATTTGTTGTAGCCGCGGCCACCCCGTAGGGCGTATTCATTTAGTAATTAAATTCCCTTGGCTTAAGCCTTGGGCTTCACACCAAACCTTAGCATCTTTTCTAACGTCATTCACTTTGTCTTCGTGAGTTTTGACTATCCCATTTCTAAAATAGATGTGTAAACACATTATATTACTAAAATAGACTTGTAAACAAACAATATGTAATCAAACTTAACTAAGTCCCAAAATTGTGCTGGGGTTTATATGTCAAAGGCCTAAGGGACTTAGAGCATCCTCAGTGGTCCACCAATTGTGCAAGCTCTGACACAGGCCCCTGATCCCAATTTTTTAATGTAGGGGGTCAAAAACATGAGTCCACAGCAGTCCACCTAAAATTGGGGGCAAAACTTGATTGAGTGATATGGAATGCTTGTACCATATCATCAGATAGTCAAACGCACAGTTTAATTCTTTCTTGCAAGTAAATCTGGATGCATATGGTGTGTATTTCTCATGTGAGAGCAGTGCACCATGATTTTGAGAGCCCTCATAGACCTTGCAGATGTGGAGGGCCTGGATGAAAATCTGGATGCCCTTGATGTCTCATCCCCAATTATGCAAGGTCCATTGAAGCTTTTTTTACTCTTTGACACCCTGAATCCCTGAGAGCCCACATGATGAAGGGACCACTGTGGATGCTCTTGCCCCTTACCCCAAATTTTGGGCTTGGTAGGTTGAGAAAATTGGTAGAGAAAATCAGTGATTTCCTTCAACTAAAACTTCTCATCAATGACCGTTTGGAAAAGGTTACTGCATCTGAAGTACCTGCAAGCCCTGAGCACATGTACATGTACTCAAAGGATGGATTATGATATAATAAACCACCTAAGAGCATAATGACATATATGTACATACTAAAAACAATATGTAACATATATATATAAAAGCCCATAGAACACAATAACACCTCATAACTCAGTGTCAAGTGTTAAATATGCTTATATCACATAATGTACATAATAACCTTGCCCTTGATAACCATAATCAATGACAATTGATAGTCATCATTCAAACCATATGAGTGATACAAACAAATATCACAACAGTTGGGTTACAAGAGAGGAATTGATAAACCCTCCCTCTCAACCTTTAAGGAAATTCCCCCCAGATAAAATTTATTACACAATACTTTTGAGAACCAATAAATTTCTATTGAAGTAATGATTAAGAGTCTTATAGATAAGACCAAGGACAAACTTCATACACTTTTGACGGCTCCTTGATTAAAAGTAAGTGGTATACTTTTCCCTCCCCTGGATCCTCTACTTTCCCCAAGTAGAACATATACCAGGTTAGTGACCTTCAACAATTCTAGGATAGTGACCTGAAGAAGCACTTTTAGGCTGGTGACCTCCATAACAAACCTAAGTTGGTGACTTTAAGAATAACCAGGATAGTGACCTCACCTCACTCTTCAATCTGTAATCCCAAAGATTGAAGGAAGTACTTGAATCCAACCTTCACTAATTCTGCTTGAATACATCCAAAGAGATTTCATTTCTTTAATTTCCTTTCATTTCTATATTTATAATTGTATTTACAACATATCTGAACTAAATGAATATAAACTATAAAAATATAAAAATAAATATATAAATATTAAAACATTAGTGGGCCCTTGAGTACTCAAAAGAGTACCCAACCCTCACAGTGCGTACTCTTTCTCCATCCTTTTGCCAGTTTAGTTTTTGTCAGGAAAGGCATAAACCACAACAGTGGCACATCCCTTTCCTTACAAAATCCCCATAAATAAACCACTTGTAATATTCAATTACACATGGAAATAATAATAAGGCAACTATGTAACATCATTACATATCAATTACACACAAAATACATGTATATTTCAAACTTATTCAATTTCTATTATCATTTCTATTCATGTCATTTAATTCCCTTCTAAGTGATATTACAAAGGTAAATAAAAACACAAACACAGATTAAATTGGAAGATGACCCTGTATGATTTGTTTATCACTTACCTTTCTAATACACACATGAAATCCTAGTTTAAAGAAACTATGGTAAGGAAACTTATTGAGCAAGGAAACCAACGTGAAACAATGAGGAAATCACTGTTAAAAGTTGATTACATATGCTTTACATATGTAGAACAGCGCCTAACAATGGTAATCAAGTAGAAAATAGCAGAAAAGAATCAAATCCGTGGCTACTAACTGTAAAAGGGCTCAAGATAACTTGTAAGGGCTTTTGTAGGATGATATGGACGGGTTAATTGATTGGTAATGCTATGTTGACTTGATTGGTAATTGTAAAAGATGAAGAACAAAAAGAAAAGACAAGATCAAGGGTTTATATACCCATAAACAACAACAACATGTGCCCATGATGATTAAATAATCCTACAAAAAAGGATCATTGTAGAGAACAGATCCTGTGAACAACTAGTCTGTAATCTGTACATGATTGTATAACATCTTTACAAATGGATGTATGTATAACATCTTTACAAATGGATGTATGTATAACATCTTTACAAATGGATGTACATGTGTAATCATCTCATTTAGCGTGTGTAATCTTTGATACCATTAGAACCTGATTCACCCATGGGGAATATCCACTAACAACCCTTCTTTTTAGCACATGGACCCTAGACATCTCTTCTTGGCAGCCACCACGTGCCTAGAAGATCAGCTACTAGGTTGAGTTCCCAATCCACCTTAGTATCTTTGAACTAGGATTTCACACATGTATTAGAAAGGTAATTGATAGACAAATCATGCAGGATCATCTTCCAATCTGACCTGTGTGTTTATCTGTATAATATCATGTAGAAAGAAAAGAATTGAAATGAGATGAATATAAATGAGGATATAAATTGTATAAGTTTGAAATATAAGCATTTTTTGTGTGTAATTGGTTATTACACATGTTTATTGATATGTAATGGTGTTACATAGTTGTGTTATTATTATCTCCATATGTAATTAAATATTACAAGTGGTATATTTGTGTGTAATGGGGGTTTGTTAGGAAAGAGATGAACCACTGTTGTGGTGTAGGCTTTTCCTGACAGAAATCATTTGATGCATTCTGTCTGCTGAAAACAAAGAAACAATAGTAACACTATATTTCTGGTGTACCCCTGTCTGTGTACTTGGTCTACTATTGACAATATTGCTTACTCAATTCCCAAGACTTCAAGTACATTGTTAACACTGGTATTTGTGATGGTTGATGTGGAGTATATTGGTTTTCTATCTTAGCTACTTCTCATGATCTCTGTCTGGGGATGTGTGCTAAATTTTGTTGTGTGTCTGTTTGTGAATTGAGCTGAAGTGCCATCCCTTGCTTCTGGGTAAACTCTTGTGTGTGTGTTTGTCTTTCTTATATACTTTGAACCACCCAATATCCTTGTTCCCTCCTCATCATGCGGAACCTGGATGCTTAGGGTGAACTCTTTTAATCTCTTGCTTATTTTTCATCTTTACCACACACCTGGACAGGTACTCATTTGTTACAATCAAACTTGCTAAAGTATTTTCCTGCTTACTGACAGGTGAGGTGTTGAGATCCTTTGCCAATTTTAGTTCTTTTTGACTTCATTGAGTATCTTCAAATCCTCACCCAACCTGTCTGACTATGTAAATAGTCTGTGCCAAGTTTTTTCTCCTGGTTCTTTCTCTATTTATTGTGATCAAGAATTTATGATTATGTGACACCTGGATGCTCAAGAACTCCATACCACATCTCCTTTTCCTGCTTGATCACAGGTCAGGCATTGAAATCCTCTATTGATTCTGATTCTTTGTGTCAGCTAAGGCATAAGCTACCTAGGTAACTTATCTCCCGGCTAACATACCACTATGGTAAAACCATATATCAACACTTAACCTCCTTCAAAAGGATGCTCATATTCAAAGAAAAAATTCTTCTCTTGCAATATTTCATAATTCTTTCATTTCATATCAGTTTCTGAATTCTTTTTTAAAATTATTCTATACATTGATTTTTTATATAATCTCAATTAATGATCAGGCAACTTGTGAAATCAATGATGAATTAATTGACAAGGTCATAACCCCTGAAAGAAGTATGGGTTCTTAGTCATGATTCTTGAGTTGAAGAGATGACCCAACTCAAATCTCAATACATCTAAAACCTGTAGGAAATCAATACATGGGGATTGGTATCTGACAGTCTGGGAACCTGTATAACTGGATTGGTTAAACAACCAACTTAATTATGAGATGATACTTTAAATGAAGGATTTGTTGGGTTGAAAATTTTCTACATTTGAATTAGTTATTTAAAATAAGAATGGATTTCCAAACATGTCATAATTCCTATAGTTGATGTAGATTTTTATAAATCATTGGAGCACATAGTTAGAGCATCGCCACCGGGTGTTGTAAAAATCGACCACTTTGGTCGACTGTATTTTGACCAAATGACAGGCCGTACGAATGTTGAGCAGTTTCTCATGAAATTGTAAAAAATTGTCAAACCTGGTAGCTGCTATATTCAAGAGAGTTGTAGCAATACATGGCCCAATGCATAGGCCATGTGGATACAATACGTCATAGACAGACGTCATTTCCAGACTACAAGTTGAAGAATACGATTGAAAACGACCGATATTGATTGAACCAATATCGGTCGTTTTCAATCGTATTCTTCAACTTGAATCACTCTTCATCTCATCTTTCCTACCTACCCGTCACTACTACATACTACCTCCGACATCTTTGCCTTTAACTTATTGTGTTCTACCATGCAGGACGGTGACAACAACTCAATAGACTTGAATAGTTTGATTGGATTATGTAATCAAACTTCCACTCGCATGCAAATGATCGCAAATGCAGGTCAAGCTACTGCCAATGTAGCTCAACACATCATCTCGTCTGAGATGAATAATACCCGCAAAGGCGGAGGTTCCAAACCCGGCAAAGCACGCAACATAGAACGCAACCGGGAAACTGGACACACCAAATTGATCAATGACTACTTCCGCCCCAATCCTAGTTACACAGATGAGATGTTTTGTCGAAGATTTAGAATGGGACGTGACTTATGGCTTCGAGTTGTAGATGGAGTAACAACCACAGATGATTACTTTTGTCAGAAGCCTGATGCTGTGGGGAGGTTAGGACTCTCAGCTCTGCAAAAATGCACTGCTGCTGTAAGAATGCTTGCCTATGGAGGACCTGCGGACCAGCTCGACGAAAACCTTTGAATTGCTGAATCAACAACTTTGAAGTCTTTGAAACATTTTTGTGAGGCTGTTGTGACACGTTTTGGAGATGAGTACCTTCGAGAGCCTAACAATGCGGACACAGCAAGGTTACTTGCAATCAACAAATCACGTGGATTTCCGGGCATGTTAGGATCTCTTGATTGTATGCACTGGCGCTGGAAAAATTGTCCAAAAGCGCATAGTGGTCAATTCAAGGGCAAAGAAGGTGGTCCAACAATTATTTTGGAAGCTGTCGCTTCTCATGATTGATGGATATGGCACGCTTTCTTTGGCCTTCCTGGTTCACTCAACGATCTCAATGTACTCAATCACTCTATGCTCTTTCATCGCCTTGCAGAAGGCAAAGCACCAGCTTGCAACTTCGAAATCAATGGAAACCAGTACACAAAAGGTTATTACCTGGCAGATGGAATCTACCCAAAGTGGGCTACAATTGTACAAACAATTTCTAAACCGCAAGATCAAAAAAAAAAGTGTGTGGCTGTTCTTTGCTTTTTCTCACAATATTTTATACTTACTGACTTTTTTTTGTTCAGCATTTTGCAAAGATGCAAGAAGCCATACGAAAGGATGTAGAATGCGCTTTTGGCATACTACAAGCACGCTTTGCGATTGTTGCTGGTCCAGCACGATTTTGGTCTCCAAAAATGTTGAAGACTATCATGTTGTGTTGTGTAATACTCCACAATATGGTTGTCGAAGATGAGCGTGAAGAAGGTCTACGTGAAGTGATTCCGCTGGTTGAACTACCCCCTTTGATTCATGGCGATCAAGATGTGGCTCCATATGTGGCTTGACAAAAACAAATTCAAGATCAAACTGTTCATCAGCAACTCCAGAGAGATCTTATTGAGCATTTGTGGAACTTACAAGGTGCTGCCCAATAGAGTTTAAATTTTTTTTTTTTATGTCTCATCATATGGTATAAATTTTTATATTTTATGTTACAATTGTTTTTGGTTTTTTTTATATTTTATGTTACAATTGTTTTTGGTTTGTTTGATTACTTTCATTTTTACACAATTTTATAACTTTTTGCTTTCTTTGAACACTTTCATATTTACAAATTTTGTTGGGTTAGAATTTCTTTTTCTAAAGGTTAGATCTCTTTTTGCTACGTAACTACATATATTAGTGTCAAATGGCCTTTTTGATAACTCTCATATTCTTTGATGCCTCTCAGTTTGCTACAGTTATTTAAACTGATCTCATTCAAGTGGGACACACTTTGTTTTTTTTATCCAACTTTAACCAATATGTATTAACCAACATGTATATATTATATTCACATAAACAATTTGATAAAATTACTTACAGACACAGTTATTTTTTTGGTTTTTGAAAAAAGCTACAAATACTTGACGCACACAACAACTGCACAAAGGAGAGACAAGGAAAGGAAAAAAAAACAAAGGAAAGACAAGGAAAGGAAAAAAAAATATAACTATAGACTATGCAATCAACGCAATACCAGCCTATTCCACTTTCTTCAGCAAAAGCATTCGCTTTTTCATGATGGCTACCTTCTGTGCTTCATAAAAAACCTTCACATCGCCCTCGAGTGAGCTGGTATTCGTCTTCAAGATGAGATCATCTTTCATGAAGTCCACGGCTTGAGATTGCAGTCGTGAATCCAACGCCATTGATGCACTAGCCTCGGCGATGCACTGCGTGTTATTCGCCAGTTTCTCCAGGTAGTTGTCCATCAAGCGAGCTCGTTTCGCAGACTTGTTACCTATGGGTCGCTCGGAAGATTCAGCCGATATCACCTCGATGTCCGAATCGATATCAGACGGCGCCGGGGTCGATCAGATGGATACTATGGATGAGGAGGGAGGTTTGCCAGAAGAGTTGCGACGGATTTCGAGATCGAGGTTGTAGTCGGTCCACTTCGGTGCAGGAGCGAGAAAATCATGACAATGTTCGAATTTAAATACGTGTTTCTCCAGCTGGAGATACATATGATTTGCATCGGCTCGGACGTCGAGAGGGGATTTGCCGCTTCCATTGAGTTTCTTACATTTTGAAAGGTAACCTACGTATTTGTTCACCGACTTGTTGACCAGCTGCCATCTTGATTGCAAAGAACCAACGTTCCTTTCGACAAATTGATCCATAGTTCTTTCCTTTGAGTGATGAGCCTTGATGCCTTGCTGGAAGTCCGCTTTGATTCTGACCCACATCGCCTCCATAGTCTGACAATTACCTATTAAAGGATCCTGTGAGACGTTCAACCACGATTGGCATAGTTGAAGATCTTCTGCCGGAAGGAAGTTGGCCTTACGGCCGGCGGAAGATTCGACTGTTGCCAAAGGTGAAGCAATTACCGGAGCAGGCGTGCTATTCTTCTGGCGCTTTTGACCAGCGACCGGAGCAGGAGCGGGAGCCAGAGGTACAGCACTAGCGGAACCCGGAGTTAAAACACTCGTCAAATGGGAATGTCGGAGGGGAAGGGTGTCGCCAGGTCGGGCTGAGATGGCAATAGAGCTCGATACCGGAAGATTGGGTGGCTGAGGAGCGTATCAATCCATTACTTGCGGCGCTAAAAAGGTTCCAATAAAAAAATTAAAAAAAAAAAATTAACTAAGGTTAGTTTGATTATCGTCCATAGTTAAGATAGGATGCATACCAGGCATTCTATTCCCAACGGGATAGTGTGCCACTCCAGATGGTAAAAGACGTGAAGGACTACCTGATTATCAATGCAAAAGTCAGTGGCTATGAAAAGATTTGGAAAATAAAAAAAGGTACTCACTTTTGTCATAAACTCGATCGTTCCACCATGTGTTTGGAGCTCGAGTGATGGATTCAGGATGTTGAGCACAATCAGAAGACAAAGAGTGAGGAAAAGTATCGGTGGAACGTAGTGCAGACATGAAGGGCCAACCAGCGGCGAACTAATGAAACAGAGCAGGGGGAAAGAAAGTGGATGAGGGAGAGGAAAAAAAAAGAAGCAGTTAAGATGAGTGTTTTGGAAACTAAGCCTACCTTTGGCGATTAAATAATCAAGCAATTTACGCTTTGACTCACCGTGTTCAAGCGTAACAAGATTTGCTGACCATGATTGGTACGTCCATGGCGAAGTTCATTCAAGGCGGCCAAAGCGCTGCTGAAGTGGACGATAATGTCACAAACAACAATGAGAAATTGTTAGTACATTCAACCAAACGAGAATCAAAATGAAAGACTTACGATGAATTTAATTCCATACATCTGCTCTTGGTTGTAATCGTATTGACCTTCACACATTGAGGCGTGGTTGCAATCGAATGAACCTTACGAGGACCGGTCGCAATTGACGAAACAAGCTGGTGAAGTGAAAAGGAGATTGTAGGAAGCGGATGGTGATCGATGAAAGATTGATGATTTGATCGAAGATTCATGGCGGCGGATTGGTATGGAGGTGTTCGACGATTGTGGTTTTGGCGGGAGAATGGGGTTATAGCCGCTGGATGATGGACGGCCAAATATGGCCTACGAAAGTAAAAATATAGCCGGACTGTCAACTGTACAGTCCGTTTACAAGGCCCGGTGCCTCGGACTTTTTCCCACGCCATTTGTAATGAGGCTGTATTTACGATTTTACACAACCCAGTGGTGATGCTCTTAGGTTTGGATCATAAAACCCTTGTTGTTGTCTTATTTTATTTTGTTTTCTTCATCCTTTTTACTATAACAGTAGTTTAATCACTTACAAACTATTACTGCATCCATATTACTCCATCTGCATTTGAAATTTCCTTTTGAACCTCTTTGGTTAGTGAGACTCACACTATTATCCTATTTTTCTTATAACTCTTTAGCTTAAAAGTAACTATTGTACTCAAGGTCCTCAGTTGTCCCATCAAAAGGTAGCTTGAAAAATTGTTCAATAATTGTGCTTATTGACACTTTATAACTTCATTGAGTTCATCTAATTACTCACTTGACCTGTCTGTCCAGTTACATCATCTTCAAATGCAGATTTCCAATTCATGTACCCTTATTACATGTGTAGGCCAACATCCTTTGTCCGGAGTTGAAGGTTTCATAAACCCGCTTTGGATGTATCTACAACACATGTAGTCACATGAGGACCCTATAATGCCCCTCAAAGGGTCCCTCATCTATAACAATCCGTTTTGACAAACTTAACCAAGTCCCTTGTGAGCTGTACTGGCCAGCTCAAACAAAGAACTTGAATTTGTCTGCAGCCTACTGCTCTCATTTTCTCAATTCTTGAGTGGTTTGGTAGATACAAGCAAACACTCTTCAGGGCTCAAAGCTGAAAATTAAAGTACTTGGACCGCTCAGTGTTTGAAATTTGAGTTTTGGTGCAGAATCAAGATACCAACTTTTTTGTAATTCATTGGAACCAATGTAATTATCAGCAAATCAATTCATTAGTTTGATTATCAATGCAGAGGCAAGTCAAAATTGTAAGAAGAATGTTTCATAAGAACCACAATTTTTGGCAGAAAGGCCCAACAGATCTCAGGGCAATTTTTTCAATTTATGTGCAAGTCCCTTGTATGAGCTGTACTCAAAGCTCACCAGGGACTTTGTCAAGTTTGCCCCTTTGAGCTGTTCCTGGCTTCACCCATAGCCCCAAGGGGCCTATATTCTCCTTTGGACTATATTTAGACCTTTCACAACTCCTCTCACAACTTTGTAAATGTCCAAAGGCTTGAAAGGCTGACAAGAACCAGCAATAACCAAAGGTAGAGATGGGCAGAACCTGAGCAAGCTTGTAAAGTCCCATGAAATTTGGGCCTGCAGGAGCTCAAAAGGTACTTGTTTGATGACTCACCTTTGCTCTACTTTGTAGTAGTTGGTCAAAAAATACTGGATGACTTGTTTCTGTAGCTACTTTACTGTAGTTCAAAATCAGCAACTGTAAGGTACTGCAACCATGATGGATGCTCTGATCTAGGGCTGTGACCCGGCCCTGAGATCTCAGGGCCAGCCTCAGCCCTGGGTAGCCCCAAGGACCTCTGAAAATGGTTCAGGGCCAAGTAGGGCACACCCTGAGCTGTAGGCCTTGAGACCAGGTGGGGAAAAACACCCAGAGAAGGGTAATTCTGGATCTCAAATGTGTGGAAACATTTCATAAAAGTTGTTAAGGACCAATTAGAAAGTAAAAATAAATTGTACAAGGGTGAAACCATCTACTCAGTTGAATCATTGTGAGAATATTGAAGCAAAAGAGTTGGTGGCCCTGCCCTGCCTGATGCCCCAGGCGTCTGACGGGCTTCTTTTTGGTCACTATCAAATTAGGACCAACAGCCCCAAGGCGCAGACTGTCAGCTCCCAAAAAGTTGTTGGGCAGGATTAGCTGGGCAGGGTCAGGTCCAGGTCACAGCCCTACTCTGATCAGATCTCAACTCATTATTCATTATGATAAAGGATTACAAGAACAAATTAAATTAAATTAGTTTGATCAGTTGAAATTGAAATTGAAATTTAAATTGAATTAGTCATAGATTGAAGGATGATTGCTGAGCTGAAGTTATGAAAACTTTGGATGAGTGAATGAGTTTATGAGTCCAACAATGGAAGACCTTCAACTAACCCATACTCCTCAGTAGTCTATCTCTTTAAACAAATCAAATAACCCACCACCAATGCATTACCACAAAGCAGTCAGAACAACAAAAGTGATTTCAATATAATACCCCAATCACCATCTACTTTGCTTTAACTTCTAAACAAATAATTAAGTGAAGAGTAATAATCTACCATATCCCCAAAAATGAAGGAAATTTATAAAAAAAAGACCATTGTGTACACAAAAAAATAATAAGAAAAGAGCTGTAAGAAAGAAAATGAACTAACACACACACACATTGACTCCTCTATCTTTTGGATTCAACAAACCTTTTGCTCCCTCCTCGAAAAAGAACTTGTTCTATCATCTCAACTCAAAGTGAACAGATCCCCCTCATCATTACCCCCAGCCAAATCAGCAGCCACCCCATCAAATTCATCTTCATCTAAGTCCTGTAGGAATAGCTCGTCCTCTGGCCTCAATCGCCATCCAATATTGGACTCCCCACTGGATGTACCAAGTGAGATCCGATTATGAACCGAGTGGATCCAATCCTCCTCATCATCGTCTTCGTCCCTAGTCCCGCTTGCAAGGATGGTTGAAGCAGGTGATCCAGCACGAACATTCTCTCCTTCCTCATGATCAGATAAGTGCATCTCTTCCTCTTCCTCTTCCTCTTGTTCTTCCTCTTCTGCTACTTCATCCATCCCATTTCCCTTCGGCTCAAACCTATATTCATCCAACTCAGCGAAATGTGTCGGTGTCTCCTCACAGTCGTTTGGTCCTACTGCTTCTTCAGCCCTCCACTGATTTTCACTCAGAAGGGACATTTTAGAGCTAGATTTGGCCAATGAAGTACTCCGTCTAGGAATCCTACTAGCCTTTAGTACACTACCAGTCTTCTCTCCTGCAACCCGAAGATCGACCACCGCACGTTTCAACTCGTTAGCCATTGCATTTGCTCTGATCTCCAATCTCGAATTCTCCACCTCCAGCATTTCCACCCTCTCTCTCAAGACTTCGTCGCCGCCTCGTGAGTTTGACTTCGTCTTGAGTTCTTCATTTGGACCGTTCAACTCGGTTTCACATAACTGACGTAGCTGATCACACATCTCACGTGACTCGTTTAGGGCTTCCAAGAGTGCTTCCTTCTCGATCCCGAACCGACGGGTAGCACTATCTAGCTCAGACGCCAGTTTCGATGCAATGAGAAAAACGTCCAGCTTTGACATTGTTCGCACTTCTGCCAAGCTGGGTAGACTGATTGTCGTGCTGACGGTAGTAGCCGTGGAAGACAAGGAAGGGGATGGTGCATTGGCCTCAACATAGCTTGATTGGACGCTGCTTGGTCGTTGATCCGAAGATGATGCGGCGGAGGGGTCTTGTCGATGATATGATGAAGAGGGAAGAAGACCACGACCGTTGACTGAAGGGCGAAATGTTGGCCGGGACGCAGATGACGTAGGTACGTCTGTAAACCAAGATCCATGCTTCTTGCGTGGCTGCTGAGACTCGGGACCGAAGAGTGAATGAATGTTTCGTTGTTGGTTCGGTACAGCTGTAAGAGGACTGCCCAGGGAGCTGTATGTGGAGTTCTTGCGGTCGTGGTGGATGCTGCCAAACGGGGGAATACCTCTTGATGCAGTAGGTGGTGACGAAGGCGGACGTGGTGACAGAGTGCGGTGAGCTACTGAAGAAGTAGTGAAGCTGGATAGACTTCGCTGTGCGCTATGTCCTCGACCTGCGGTTTGAGAATCTCCAACCTGTTGCCAACGTCGGCCGGCCTTGCTGCGAAGTTGAGTTTGAGGTCGGATGGCGAGCGGAGGTCGAGCAAGAGGCTCAGTAAAAGAGTCATTGGGGCGTGCCCAAGGAGGAGATGATTCCGGTGTATCAAAGCGCTCAAGTGATATCTGTGAAGTATGGGACGGCTGGCCACGATGATGAGCTGGCTTGATCTCGTCAAGGTTCTCCTGCTTCTGCGGCTCAAGTTCAGAGAGCGTGATACCGGAGCAAGAGGATGCGATGGAAAGACGTTCGATGAGTTCATGTCGAGCCGAGGACATATCTCGACCTCGGACGTAAGAGGGGTCGTAATGGCCAGAGAAAGATGTATCGCGAGATCTAGTGCGCGGACTGGTCAAAGACCTAGTAGAATTGGTGAAAGACTTGGCGGAGGTAGTGATAAGAGAAGATTGTGTAGATGTGCTAGCACAAAGCTTCGGGGACATCACGTTTGGCGATGAGCCAGCCCTGGAAGATCGACTTATAGAACTTTGAGAATTGGGGCTAGATGATGATGATGATGATGATTGTGTTCCATCGAGTTAGATAGTCAGAAAACACAGGCATTCGGCTTGCACAGAGAAAAGAGTAACACTCACGAGAGGAGTGCACAGAGAGAGGGTTGAAGTTCAGACAAGCTGAGAGTGTCAAAGTCAGCCTTGGGGGAAGGAGGCGCGATGACAGTGGCGTCAATAGAGTGACGCTTAGATGAAGACCCACCATCGCTGAAAATCAAATGGAAAGCAGGCGGATATGGAATGTCAGATGATGATTCAAGAGATTGATATGACAAGAATGGAATCAAACAAACAGAGGCGAGATAGGACGACTAGGAAGCAGTGCATCTGAGAAGCGTTTTTTGGGATGAGAAGCAAAGGGATCAGAAAGCACAGGGGAATCGGAAAGCGCAGGAGACGGAGGTAGTTGCTGTTGTTGTTTCAACCCATTGACTTGGAGTTGTAAGCCAAGAATGATTTTGCGAGCTTCAGCAAGATCTTCAGAGTTGGTGCGTGATTTTGGGGTGGTGGAGTCCAAAGGGAAGGCGAGTGGAACGGAATGAGATGAAGGTTGTTCAGGAATCGAAGGTGATGGAGATGCGGCTACGGAGGATAATGTATTCTCATCGAGCATGGCAGACGATGATACGGGTAAAGAGACGGGAATTGAACACGACTGATCGGTCTGAGAATCGTCGATTGCTGTAGTGTGCTCACTGTCTGGAGTGGAGTCGATTTCTGCAGTATTGAGGTCGGATGTGGTGGTAGTGGTATCGACAGCGGTATGAGCATCAGAAGTGGAGATGAGAGTACTAGCAGCAGTGTTAGTATCAGAGGCGGTAAGAATGGTGTCAACATCGAGGGTTGTGGTGATAGTATGAACAGTAGGATAAGGCTCGAAGGTGATAGTGGTAGTATCAACCGCCGGGTTAGAGTCGGGGGTGATGGTATTGCTGATCGGAGTGATTTTGATTGCATTGGGTGGAACAAAAGTGGGTAAAGCTGGATAAGGTCTAGAGGGTCGAATTTGTTGAGTGAAAGGACGAGGTTCGAGTGAAGGAGCAGGCAGATGAACCAGTTTAGGTAATGATGGAGTTGAACGAACTATGTAAATGAAGAAGAGTAAGTATTTTAGGATGAGTGAATGATACTGAAGAAACAGGAAAACACCCACTGAAGGTTGAGCCATGAGGTGAAGGTAACTTGGAATTAGTGATTTGAAGTACTTGATCGTGTTGTGAGTTGATTGAAGTTGATTGTTTAGCTGAGATTGAGGTTGTAAAAGATGGAGATGAGATATGATGATCAAGTTTAAGAATCTTAGGACCTGTAGTGAAGAGAGTTGAATTGGGTGATCGAGCTTGAGAAGGAAGACCAGGTAAAGCAGGTAGGGAAGGTCTAGTGTTATTGAGTTTTAGTCTTGGTTTGTTGACTTTAGATTGTAGATAATGAGAAGTTTGTTTGATTGGTTGTGGTTGTTGTTGTTGTTGTTGCTTGGTTATTTGTGATTGTGGTGTTTGTGAGATTGGGTTTGGCGAGTGAATTCGATTAAAAGATGAATTGGAGATTGAATGACCATCACTTGATTTAGACTGATGGACAATCACTAAATCATGAAGTTGGTCTGATTCAAATTCAGGTGAAGTATTGCTAGATGCTGAATATCTTTCTTTATGCTGAGGATGTGATGGTGGTGGTAGCTGTGGATGCTGATGCTGATGTGGATGCTGATTATGATTATGAAAGAGTTTAGATTTAATGATTGATCGAATTGAAGAATGATGTTGAAGTTGACGATGAAGTTGTGATTGATCCATGATGAAACAGAATGCTGAGGAACTGATCGATTGAGGTCTAGTAATAAAACTTTCAAGGCTTATAGGATCGATTGGAGTGCACAAGGCTACTCCCTCATCAATGACTCATGTCCTGAAGTTGAATTGAAAAGAAATCGAATATTTGTCAAGTTAATTACATAATTTGTGCACTTGAAGTTTTTCGAGAGAAAGAGAGATATTATGGAATGAATGCAAGAGAGAGAATTGTTTATGTGAAATACTTTTTCATTAACGTATTCCGGTATTCCCCCCTATATGTGTACATACAAGTGAATACTTTGTCTTTCTGGGAGGTCTGGGAGAATTCTTGTGCGAGGATTCATTTGATTCCTCTGCTACAAATGCACTCAAATTCATTTTCAATAATTTTTTAAGCGTCAGTTTCCCATTCTGAAATCTTCTCCAAGTTCAAATTTATACTTCATCGAGAAAGATTTTACCGCCTTTTTCCGATCAACATCCGATCGACATCTTGTGATCTATATACCTTTCTTAATCATATCTACATATGAACACCACTCAAAGTGATGCCAAACATCATGACACCGCTTTTCCGTCCCTTCAAGGCAGGCATATCTGATCATTATTGAGCATAGCGCAGGAGGTCCAAGCTGATGGTGGTGAGCTATATAGTTGAACCCAAGTGCCTCGGGTCGGGGAAATACCAGATTTGCAGTCAAATCCAATCTGGATGAAAAAATCCTTTCACATCCTCCTCGGTGTTGAAATTTATCACTTGGATGGCGACTTCTTCCCAGCCTGCGCGCACCAACACGCCAATTCCTTGGCTCGAGGTGCACACACTCCAGCACCAAAGGTTCTCCCAAGAGACAGGCTTTTTGCGGAATTGATGACTTTAGGCAAAAGCAAAAGCTCAACTTCTCAAAAAAAAACCTTTGGATTTGATCCAAAACTTGGGAAGCCGTTTTCAGGACTCATTGATTTTTTTTGGCTTTTGAAGCAATCAAAATCAATGATCAAAGATTGTTCTTGCTTCATATACACAGACCTATGTATAGGCCACTCAAATAACAATTCTAATCTCTCTTCTGTAGGCTCTCTGGTAATGTTAATTTGGATGACTTATATTGTGACTATGTCCTCTTTTCTTATGAACCACTCTGAAATTTTGGTTTCATTTCTGACTAACAGCACTGAGAGGACCATCAAGGAACCATTTGAATGTACAAGTGGTGTTGGAAAAGATGGGACACCACTTTACTCCGCCAGCCTCAACTGGTTTACTACACATACCTGTATTCACTATACAGTTGTGTGACAGCAAAATTTCCTCTCAAAGACAACAACCCCTGCAATACTCTATTCTCATCTCATCTTTATCATCATGAAGACTTGCAATCTCAAACCCAAGGAGCGTGGTCATATAATTGGTCTTCACAAGGGTGGGCTCAGTGGAACATAGATAGCTGAACGCTAAGTTTGGATTTTGGACATTGTTTAGCAAAATCCAAAAAAAGCAACACTTAACAAACCCCTTTGGGCAGATGAAAAAACTAAAAAACAGAGAAATAAAAAAATAAGTGAGATATGACAAAAACAGCACTTTGGCCCCTTGAAAGGAAAAGAGAAAACATAGAAGATAAGAAAAGGTACAAGACAAGAGACAAAAGAAATGAAAAAAGAAGCATTTCTTCAAATGAAATCTTTCTATTAGGGTTATAATTATTATTCTTCTTCCTATACATCAGAAGAAGAATAGAGTTGCTTTCTAGCCAAAGGGGTTGGGTCTCTTGATACCTCTGTTGATACCAATGGGTAAGTGAGTTGACCAACCTGGATTAAATCCATACACAATTCCTTCAGTATCACTCACTCCTGTGAGTTGGTGAGTGCATTACTTCCCTTTTGAGAAGTTATCCATTCAATTTGTGAACAAGCATTTGGCCAAAGGGTGACTTCATAGCCCCAACCCTTGAGGATTTCTACACAAGTTCTGCATGACCATTTCTCATGTTTTTGGTTTGAACTCTTGGCTATTTCAACAACATAAATGTCAGTTAAAGCTATGAACATTTATGCTAGGATGAAAAAATTATCCTACCAAGGCTATCTCCTAGGAGTTGTCTTGCTTGTAATTTGTTGGACATATCTACATTCAAGGTTACGCTTTACCTGATGAGCTATGGAAGATCAATGTAGAGATAGAGTGGAAATGATGATAAGACATAGCTTGTTCTAACGAATCTTCAAGTACAAGGCCCACTTTCCAACTGACAATATATGATTGAAGGTTGGTGACACAGTTATCTCAAAAATCCATGTGTTTGGTTGCATCATGCCAATTGAGAGCACCTAGAGTTGCTGGGATAATTTGAAGGTTACTGTGAGAGATGTATGTTGATACTAGCATAATAAATCCTTTGATATGATAGGTATCAGCCAAACAATTAATCTACAGCAGGGACCATGTTGATAGTGTTTTGTTTTGGTATGTAGGTTGTTTAAGTTTTGGCCCATCAAGATCAATTACAGTTGAATTCACTCTTTTCAACCAGTTGGTGACTCTACTTTGATCCTTGACAAAGGACCAAGCCTTTTCACACATTGGGATGGCCGAATTATCAATACCATCATCAGCACTATCACCTAGTTGAGAGGAAACCCCACTGCCATCACCAATCACTTGCTCTTGCTCACCCTGGTCAATGATCATTTCCAGCTTTGATTTTGGCCTGTATTGATCCTCTTCATCCCCTGTCATTTTGTGATACTTGGCCTGGATAATCTTGACAGCTCAGCCACCTTTAACACCACCATCTGGATAGCAAAATTAGACCAGTGAGTTGGTTGATCAATGTCCTTATGGATATAATACACTACATACACTTGCTGTAAATCACTTGTTTTTCAGGTGTTTGAGTAAAGCCATGCCAACAAGAGGGTATTTGGAAGGGCTGCTTATGGCCTCTACAGGACCAAGCATTTTGAACACAATGAAAGACTTACAAGTATGTTTCAACAGCTGAAAGTCTGACACCTCTACCAAGGCACTTGATGGCTATAGCCTTGTTGATTTCAGGCAGGAGATTCCAATAGTGAATCTTCTTGTCCTCTGTTAATATCCTTTTGCCAAATTGTCCTGCAAAGACTGAAAGCTGATCTAGAGACTTTTAATCCATCAACTCTTTGGCACTTACACCTTGTGCTTCCAGGTTAAGTACAGTATTGTATGATGTCTTTGGTAAAAAACCATTGAGAATGTTCCAAGTTGAACTGGTTGACTCTTTTGCAGGCACAGATCCTTTCTTCTTTGGTTTAGATCAATCTTGAGGAATAGCTTGGTGAATGGGAGGTTGGAGTAATTGATCTTGAGAGAAATTTTCATGATCACATTCAAAAGGCTGAGAAAGATCTTGATGAATCAGATCAAGAGGTTGATGAACTTGATGAGCTTGAGCTGGATGTGGTTGATGAGCTTGATAACCTTAATGAGCTCAATAGCCATGATGAGCTTGATGACCATGATGATCATGATCATCTTGAGCTTGATAACTTGATGAGCTTGAGCTTGAGCTTGAGCTTGAAAATTTTGATGACTGTTAGCTTGATAGGCTTCATGCATTGGTTCAAGGTGTTGATGAAAGAGATCTGGATGAGCTGGATCAATTGCCACAAAAGGACAACTAGCTGGATAGATCAACTCAAAAGGTTGATGCATGGGTTGGAAATGTTGTGGAGGAAAATGTGTATTATCTGAGTCCATATCAGGCACAATGGAGAGAATGGGATAAAGAAGTTCAGAAAGAAAATTGAGAATGAGTCTAATAAGCCGGTTTTGTCATACTGTGCTTATCTACAGATATATGTGCAAAGATGCACATTTTCACATTGAGGTACATCACATAAAACTGATGTACCTCAGCTGTCATTGCTCCAAATTTGATGAAGAAATATCAAAAAATGTTCAGAATTCAAAATTATTATGAGTCCTAAATGATAGAGTTCTCATGATTCCAGTTCTTCAAGAACAGATGTGCAATTATGTGCAATTTTGAATGGTACAAACCACACAACAATAGAATAACTCAGGTGGTATTCCTCCAAAAGCAATTATGTAATGATGATAGATTTTGAGAAAACAGAATCAAAAAGATTTTGATATGACAGTTTCCTCTTCCTATGAGTTCTTGATGGACATATGTGCTATGTTGTAAGATTTTGAAATGGTACAAGCCACATAAAAGTGGTATACCTTGCTTAATATAGCTCCAAAATTATCAGTTGAATGATAAAAATTGTTGCAAAGGAATAGTTAACACAAGTTTAAAATCACAGTTTCTTCATAATGTCAGTATTTGAAGGTCTTTTGTGCTATTTTGTAGGTTTGTGAAATGGAACATACCACACCAATGTGGTATATCTCAGTCAATATTGCTCAAAACTTATTTATGCATTGATGAAAGATTTTGAATAGAAAAAACCAAATGATTAAAAATCAAGATTACCTAATACTCCTGCTCCTTGAAGGCCTTATGTGCAATTATATGAATTTTTGAAATGGTATAAACCACATAAAAGTGGTATAAGTCATTCAATATTGTTCCAAACTTAAAGATGCATCAATGAATTATATTCAGAAAGGAATTTAATAGTGAGTTTAACCTAATACTTCTTCACTTTCTTGACGCCCTGGCCTATAAGCCCCCAAAGCCCCAGGTACTCAAGGCTGGCCCTGCCTGGTCCTGATTATTTTCTCCAAGCCATTGGATCCACACAGGGTTGGTCGGAGCCCCGAGCCGGCCGAGAGTCCATGGGGCCGGGTCGTAGCCTCAGCTTGGATCAACTGGACTTAAAATATAGTCTTGAATCTCAATTGAAAGATCGACCTAAAATGTTGTAGTTTGATTGAAGATGAGTCAATTGAAAAGCTCGACGGGAGTAGGTGGGTTGACTTTCCGACTTGTCTGATTGAAGATTCAAAAAAGTTTCATTCATTCAATCAAGTACCCCCTTGAAGGCTGAGCACCGATGGAGATCCTTCTAGCACAAAGGATGTGTATATATTATATAAATATATATATAGGCTTTTTTTGACTCGAACAGACAGACAGAGCAGCCGATGCCATGATGATGACGAGCTTCAGGTTAGAAGTTGAACGTTGAGGCTGATTTGAATAAATGAAGACAAGTGACTTTTGAATTATAAATCGGTTTTGTCATCATTTTACATACAGAACCTCAGACAAGGAAAAGGCTCTTGACCGTCCTTAACTTCTCAACATTCTCAACAAACTCAGCTTAACACTTCAAATTTCAAAATATCATTCGATTCCAATTAATGATCATCAACTTACCATCATCATTCATTTATAGAAAATTCCGATTACCCTTAATGAAAATGTCATCAAATCATCAAAATCAAGAATCAATCAATCCATCAAAGAATTATCATCATTTACGTCAATTCTCATCTCAATCTTTAAATGACCAAGGACTTCAAACTTCAGTTCAATCAACTTCAATCAATCATCAGACTAATCATTCCACAAGATCTAGTTTACCTAATATCACTTCATCCTCATCATCAAATCATCAAATCAATCTCAATTCAAATACATTCTCAACTTATGTTTCAAGGCGTTCGATCATAGCTAACAAAGCATTAAACTTATCATCAAAGTTGATCAACAAATCAGCTACTTATTTATCATCTACTACTAGAGATTTAGATCAATTTAATTTCCCAAAAAATCAATCAAATCTCAATCAATCTCAATTTCATTCCAAAAATCATTCTCAAACTTGGGAAGATTGGGATAATGATACTTCAAATTGGCATATGCAAAGAGGTGGTAATCAATTACCTGACCCTCTTCATCAATCTTCAACTCAAACTCAACTTTCCAAAGTATCTTCATCAACCCCTTCAACTCTCAACGCTTACTCTTCTGCTAGTGCTTATCTTTCATACTTCAATCGACAAAATCGACAAAAACGTAACAAAGAATCTTATACTGAAGATCACTTGGTTTGCTTCCCAGGTGTGAGTGATTTGATCCATACTACTAAACTGAAGTATGTCATCTGACCTGTTCCATTTTGCATTTATCAGTACGCCGCGCTCAAATCTCCATCACACTGCGAGAGCCGGTGATATCGAGGTATACCTATCCTTTCATGCATTTCGAGCCAAGAATGATCTTGAAAGATTGAATCGATCACAAAGATTATTCTATTCGATGATCTGTAGACTCACAGGTTTACCAGCTCGCATTAGCGATAAATTATATGCCACCAGTCAATCTCAATCTGGATCGCAACTCGATGTGAATAATCAAGAGACTCAAGATTTGATCACTTGGAGTGATGATGACACACCCCAGAAAGCTTTTGTCGACTCTCCGAGTGCATCTATATTATCTTCATCAGCCACACCTACCAAGAATAATCCTCAACCTGATCTCCCACGTCAACCCCTCACCATTCCGGTTCCTGATCCACCTAGACCACCTCAAAGAATTACCATGACGTTACCAACTCCCATCAAACCTCGAGAATCCAAACCATTTGACGATCAACCAGCTCAAGATTCTTCTCGATCTTCATCTGACTCCTTCACCTCTTCATTATCTTCCAACCCTCCAAGTGCCACGTTCAAACCCGATAATGCCGTCATTAATGAAGACTTGATACGCTTACATACCAATCTCAGAGAACGACTTCGAGCTTTTTTTTCAGTCAAAAGTGAAGGACGACAAATCAGAGTCAAACTCTATGGAATTTGCGATCCAACATCTACAAATACTAAAGACAATTCGACAAAAAAGAGATATTTTGGTCGAACTGACTTTGAAGGAGAGAAACAAGGTGTACTTCTTAATCAGGGGAGACCATTACTTACACAAGTCATCACTACTCGTCAAGGCGGGATTTGGGCTGAAAGATTAGTTTTACCTTGGCAAAGTATTGAAAGTCACCTGAGGATTGTTCATCCTAATCAAACATCAGGAATCACGAGGATCAAGATCGAAGCTGAACTTTTGGCTGAGGATGGTGAAGCAGATGATGGACCGGGAGTAGTTAATACTCATGCTTCTTTAGTGACCGAAGTAGATGTAATTCCATCACTCTCAACATCAGTCCATCTGATCTCGTTAGTCAGATTTTTTGCTTCAACCCACGCTTCTGTACTGTTTGTTTGAAGACTTTTTAGCTGACATCTTTGATTTTCTGAACGCAAAACACAACTTCTCAATAGAGATATAGATGATACCATCAAAAGTACAAATGTATTGGGTGGTATGAAGACAGTTTTAAGGAACGTATTCTTGCACGAATTTGAAGAAGTCAAAGTCACTGGAATGTCAACCTGGTATCAATCTTTATCCAGCTTAGGCGTTTGGACTCATTATATTCAGTAATTCTCCCTCTTGAACTTTGGGAACCTATTGAACGATTTTTATCACATGATCAATTTCCTTTTGGTTGGTGATTTCATCTGTTGAATGAATCATTGGAATTGGAAAGATTATTGATGTGATTGGTTTTTCTGGATTTGTTTGATCATAGGTTCAGTTAGTTTGAAAGAATATGCTAGAGGAGCTGGATCGATCTTATCTGGAATGTTGGAATCATCAGGTGCGAGAAAACGTGCAAGGATTGAACGGATCATTACCGAATTTCCACATTCAAAGTCAGTAGGATTTTTTCTCATATTTTTCTTCAACATCTGACTTTACTGATTTTCTTTCATTTTGATGATCAAAAAATAGATTTATTTGTGTTGGAGATAGTGGTGAACAAGATTTGGAAATGTATGTAGGATTAGCATTGAGTTATCCTGATCAAATCATAGGAATCTATATTCGAGATGTCACAAGCACAACCGCCACACCCGCAACCACCACCAGTACCACAGCAACGACGACCAATGAAACAAGTCACCCGAATGCTGTCAGACCCATGGCACCACCTAAACCGGTTCATTTACAATCTAACACGATTCATCCTGATACGTCTATCTTGCTGGAAGAAAACCCCGTGATTGAATTATTGAAGACTAGAATTAAAAAAGCTGAATTGGATTTGATGGGAAAATCAATTAGATTGAGAATGTTCAAGTCTGGATTTGAATGTATCGAAGAAAGTTTAGAACTTGTAAAGATGGTTTCTGATTCAAAACCGGTGTAGGAATCAGGTTTTTTTGGTATTCGATGCTCATGTCTCATTGCTTATTTTGAGGGTATTTGTTTAAGTGACAGGTTAGAAGTTGATATGATTTTTGTGTTTGTCTTTCCATGAGTGTTGATATAAATACAAATTAGACAATTTTAGAGATTATTTATTTGTAGCAACCGCCTGATCCATCTTTTTGTATCAGATGTGTATTCTTTTTTAGATGATATATATTGTATATATATATATATATATGAAGATATAATTAGTAACAAAAAAAAGTGATTTGTTCTTTTTGGATTCTTTTTTGATGATCATCTTTGTTGTTATCTTTTTTGGATTTGTTTTTTTGTTTTATGTTGAACAATTGATTCTGTTTTCTATTTAATCATAGCATATCTTTTTTTGTATATTTTAGATGATAGTATGGAAGAAAAAAAGGAAGAAAAAATCGAGTTAAAGTGATGAAGTTTCTTTTTAGGATTTGAATTCATAAAATATTAGATTCGTTGTATTTTAACTGAAAATTGAAATGAAGTTAAGTTGAAAGGAAAAATTTGAACCTTCGAATGATTAAGTAAGATGACGCATCTGTCAATTTGATTGGACGTATTCGAGTTAATATATGTCTATGGAAGTAACTTTCATATAGTCTTACTTGAAAAGTGTTTCAGTGGTTACTGAAGATCATAAACCTTTTCGTGGTTTGAAAAGTCATGTAAATGGTTTCAGAAAAGTAATCAACTGGATCTCATCAATTTAATTGTAGAGCTATCAGATGATAGAAAACTCCATCAAGGGTTCTGGAAGACTTCAGAGACAGCATGGAAATGTTGAGAAGGAATTCTTGGATAGATTAAAAGGCTTGTTCAACTCAAGATACGAATCCGGTATGAGGCATTTGACCTTGGTGAAAATTGCTCTCTTGATTGTTTTTGGCTAAACATCCCTACATGGGTGAATTTTTTGTTGGACTGTTTCAGTTATGTTTCAATTTACATATTAAAGTTCTGATGTTCATGTATCATGAAAGGTACTTCAAATCTGACAGACAGTTCGGGTCTTAAGTTTTGTAATTGAGTTGATTGTCTTATAAACTGGTGATTATAAGTATTATAGCACTCAAACAGTAGGGGTTTTGAGTTGTGGTAATTTTTACGCAATTTACAAAAATCCGGATAAGTTGTCCGTAAGAAAAATCTTCGTAAAACCAACGTATTTTTAATTCGGAACACCTAAAAAGGTGTCTTGACTCGATATTTTTACGCATATTTTGCAACAACAGGCAAGTTGTTGTAGCGTGAAAATGCGTAAAACAAGAAAACTTGAAACCCTTTAGTAGATCTGGTCATTATACAGAGCCTGAGTATTTCCTGAGAGAGGTGTCAAGCCAGCCAATGAGCTTATAACTCTAAAGCAGATCTGGCTATGGAGATTGGAGATAACTCTTTAAATCCTTATTTTTCATCAACATCACTGCAGGATCTAAACATCAAAAACCATGAGATGCAATTATCTTTTAAACATACTGATCTCAACACAATTCTTGACAGAATATCTGGCATTTCAACCTAAGCCTACTCCATCAAGTATCATACAAAACTTTGCAGATGGAAATTTATGGCTTGATAACAGAATTCCTCAAGAAGAACATCTAGTTGATATCTTTGCACCAGAAGGTCAAGATTTATTGGAATTTGATGAGAATAAGCAGAATGGTCAAAATCATTATTTGCCTCATGGACTTGAAGGTTATTGGGATTCACAATCAAATTCAAAAGAATCTCATTCCTTTTTGAGATCAAATATTGAAACAGGGATCACATCAACCCAGTATCACATTGCTCCTGCACCATTGGAGCATGTGAGTTATGCAGGCACAGGAGGAGAGATTGCAGCATCCCACCACTGGGGAGTGGATTGGGGCACTGTGATGAACCCTTGGGATTTGGATCCTGGTTCTTCTCATTTCAATGAAGTAACTTGTGCTTATCAGACACCTGAAAAGCAAACCTTGGTTCATGATCTTGATGAATGGTTGGATATTCAAAATGATCTTGGAAGCTTATCAGGGACTGTTCCATCAAATAAGTTGATAAAGAATCCCATGGGGGCAATGGATTATCCATTTCAGACACTGAATCATGCACACTGTAAATTCACCACTTCAAACGTAGATCACCATGATATGTTGGCACAAGCAAACTCACAATACCATAAATGTTTCAAAAACATGTGCAATACTGCCCATGACCCACAAGTAAATCAAGTACCCAGAAATGGAGATAGTGTAAAGGTGAACACTATTGAGAGCTCCCCTTATCATTTTCTAACAAAATTTCCATCTTCAACAGACACAGTGGATAAGTCAAAGACACACCCATCAAATGCAGTGAATAGTGTCTATTTTCCAGAGTCTTTAATAGATTGGCATCAAAAGAGTGATGGAGATCCTGGAAGAATCTATCCTACAGAGTTTAAGGGGTTGATGAAAAAAGAGGCAAGAGAAGGAAAAAGGAAGAAGTCTGAAGGACTAGGGAATGATTATTATTTGAATACAGACATTCCAAACATTCCAAGGGATTCTACCATCATAACTTCCAGTGAATGGCAAAGTTCTTCAAAATCAAGTTCTTCAGTTTTGGAACAATCAGAAGCCCATTATTTTGACAAGATGGATATTCCACCACAACACATCAGCCCTGTCATACCAAGTATCCAAGCCCTTGGTAAAGATGATCATATTGGAATCAAGGAGCACCCAATGAAGCATCCTTCACTTGATCTGCTTACACCCCCCCTCATAAGCAAGCTAAAAAAGGATAGAACTTCAACATTTTCAACAAAAGAATCAATATCTCTGCTACACAATATAGGTGTATATTATGTGAACAATTCCCCAAGCTTGTGTTATGAAACACATTCATGGTTTGAAAGGTTAAAACATGATATGATGACAAATGAAAATGGGGAGAATTTGTCAATCAAGGCTGTTGAAAAGGCAATAAGATTTGCTCACTCAAGACTCACTACAAGTTTTTTAGCCCTTATTGTTGTATTTGCCAACAATGAAGGTGACCAATTTTCTTTGAATTCTCTCATGAATGAGGGATGGGCTTTCATCTGCTCACAGCTTGAAAGCTGGAGGAAAGGAAAGTTGAAGATCCCAAGTGATGAGCTTCAATTGAGTGAGAGGTATTACACTTTTAAACAATGGAATGATCCTGTATCATGGTATAGGTCCTTAAGTACTCTTGGTCATGTTGGAAATATCCCAGTTGAAATCATGAAATCTCTTGTTATCAAATGGAATATACACAAACCTAATTTCAAGATTGGAGGGAATCCTTTAGGGAGATATTACCAATTGATTCAGGAATTCCATGATTCACATATAAAGTATAGTCATGGAGGTTTTTATTCAAGAGCAGGCATAAGGAATATTTCATTTCCAGGATTAACATACTTTGGAGAGTATCCGTCTCGTGGACTTTCAGTTGTCTCAAGTTGGCATGAAATATGCCTATCATTATCTCAACATGCACAATTTCACTCATCTGATGGAATTGACTTATGTGAAGAGGTCCACAGTTTCTTTTCTTCTTTGATTGAACATCTATTGAACTCTTATAGAAAAGTATACAATTGTGATATTTCTCAAGCTGGAAAAAGACGGAGTGATGGATTGGATTACTTATTGAATATGGATCCCCATCAGAGAAATATTGAAACCATCATCAGGGTTGTCAGCATGGCAGAGTATAGGCTAACTGTAATCTTCATAGGTCTGGTGAAGGTGGTTTATCAGAAAGAGGTTGAGGAGGAGAAACTCAGGAGCCTTCTCAAAATTGCATGGGAGTTCTTAAAAGGAACCTTTTCCAAGTGGAAAAAATTTCAATTTGATACAGAACTACCAATCATTTTCAATTACAGGTACAAAAAATCACTCAAAATCAACATTGATTGGTCAGATCCCTACAGGCTTTTTGATTCACTCTCACATGACCAAGATATTTCAAGATATCCAATCCCAATCAATGGCCTCAAGACTGTGTTTGAAGCCTGGAGTCATACTTTATCTGCCTCCGGAGTAAATAAAATGCACGGTTTTGAATTCAAAATCAAACTCCCACCACCTGATATATCATCATTTCAATGGGCAGAGTCATTGATCTGAATCTTTGTTTTGTGTTTGAGGTGTTGTGATATGAATTTCACTCCCTTTTGATCTTGTATATCCTACTATATAATGACAATCTCCTAAAATCAATTGGATCAAATCTTCCAACACATCTGTTGACTGATCAAGGTATAAATTCATAATTCAATTGTGACAGCTTCAATTGTTCAATTGAATGAGCTGCAAGATCAAGCCAAATGAATCTTGTTGATAGGTATAGAGCATCTTGTTTCTCAGGAATTACAATTTTTTGTCACTCATTTTGTGTTGAGAAAGAAAAGAGATTTGATATTCCAAGTTTATCTCAATGTGTGATATGATAAGAACAGAGGGGTAAGATATTTCACACAGATCAATTTACCTAATATTGTGTTCTGTAGTTCCCCCTTTAATAAAGTCCCTTGTTTTTCCACTTAGGACACCAAGGCATCTTGATCATCATTGTACTTGAATTACTATCTTAAAATCCTCAGTTTGAAAAATGGACTTCATGATGATCTGACAGAAGGGTTCATCTTCTGTGTCTTGAACTAACTCATCAAGTAGACAAGGTGCACTCTTCATTGGACTACTTCAATTGTTATTTCATTTTCCAATTTCAAATGTTACATGTAGCATTCTGATCTATATTACTTATATGACAGGCATTTAAGGCCTTCATCTACATTAGGTTGGTACTTTAATTGATGAAACTTCCTACTGTACATGCACTTTTGGTGATATGTATTCCAGCATTCACACAGTAGATATGGCCAATTTACCAAACCTGTGTGTATCCTGTGTGATCTACTCACGATCTTTGGAGCGAAAGTAAGCAGGAAGTAACTTGAGGATTGAATTACTGAGGGGATGCGAGCTCCTTATATGGGCGAGCATCGTCACTGAAGTATAAGAAAGGAAAAAATAAAGAAGTGGTACAATATGAGGTGATCGAAGATCGTCAAGATACAAGAAGTGTGATGGATGCGAATGACCGAGTCCGGTATGTCCGGATTCGGTACTCATAATTAGTGGTTACAGGCATGGGACGGATCGGGTAATATCTATTCGGATAAGGAAATAGTGAAGAGAAACAATAGCGTTTGGAAAAGTATTGATAAGTAGAAAAGCGCTGGAAAGCGCATACATTGAGAACAAAGGGGACTAGTCGAAATAGGGAATCACACCATCCCCTCCTTAAGGTCGTAAACTTCCCAGTTTACATCTTGTATCCTCCTCCGTCGCGTTTCCTAACTTCTTGTAAGGCTATGTTTTTGATATTATCCAGCTCGTTCATCAGATCTATTAAAGATCTTCGACTCAAGTTGTAAACATTACTAAGTACTCCACTTTCAGTTCTTCTCAGTAGAGTTTGAATTTCCGCGGCGGGCTGCTCTATCTCTGTTCTGAAGTCGTGTTGAAGCAAAGTAGAAGTTGTCTTCTGAACCTTCAAATTTTTTAAGGCGACAACCATTAACTTTCGCTTTCAACACATGACCATTCGCTGTCATTAGAGTGAACGTACCGCTTGGTTCCGAATCTTTGATGACAAAGGGGCCGTCCCATTTCGGATGTAGTTTTGACGGGCGCCCTTCGAAGCGTCTGAGAACTTTATCCCCTGGTCGCAGGTTACGCTCTGTATACGACTCTTCTCCCTTCGCGTATCTTTGTTCCGCTCTTGAGTTGAGTTCATCAATGAGCTGTTGCCGGGTTCTTCGGAGCTTACTGACTGTAATATTGCGTTGTCTATAAATCAGTTCAAGATTTTCATAGGATTTGTTGAGCCTTAGACTGACTTTTTCTGATGGTAACCGCGCCTCTTCTCCATAAACCATGTAATAAGGTGACGCTTTCATTGAGTGTGAATATGAAGCGCGATACACAAACAGACAAGTATTTAGATATTCGTCCCAACGATCTTGATTATAGGGGCTACAGAACTTACGTAGGCTGTTTGTTAAAGTCCCGTGGAAACGTTCTACTAGTCCATTAGTCTGAGGGTGGTATGGAGACGTGTTGCTATGAATAATGTTGTTTTTCTTCGTGTAGTTTCTAAAATGATTAGACATGAATTCTGAACCATTATCTGTTACGATTTCTTCGGGGAGTCCGTGGTTCAACGTGATCTCCTTGATTAGATTTGTTGCTGCTTCTGCTGAAGTTGCCTCCAAAGCTTTAGCATACGCCCATCCTGTCCCATAGTCGATTGCTGTAATGATATATTGGTTCTTGTTAGCGGTTTTCATTAAGGCGCCTACGAAATCCATTCCCCATTTTTTGAAAGGTTTGCCACGAGGCATCAGTTGAATGGGCATACCTTGTTGGCCGGAAGGCGCGCTATGTACCTGACAAGGTTTACATAACTTTAGTGTTTCTTTCACCGTGGTTGCAAGGTTCGGGAACCAATATTTCTTCTTTACCGCATCTAAGACATCTTTTTCATTCCTGTGCCCCAAATCTTCATGAATATTAAAACAGATGTCTTCGGCCTCGTATTGGTTGATCGCCACCCTTTTATGATCTTCGAGTGGGTCGGTTAAGTCCATCTTCATTAGTATATCGCCATCTAGATAGAAACTCCCATCTCCCACGGTTGTTGGATCTACACCTGCCTGTAGCTTCAGCTTGTATTTCAACAACGTACTGTATTCTTCCTCTTTTTTATTGATGTTAAAAAGTCCGGCTGCTGTTTCTGCCGGTTCCTCATCAAATTCGGTGTCTGGTTTTCTCGACAGGGAGTCCGCCGCTAATTGATCTTTTCCTGGTCGGTAGATTATGTGGGCATCGAAAAATTCAATTTCATCCACGAATCGGGCAAGTCGTCGGTTGACGTGTCTTTGAGTTTTGAAATATTTCAGAGACTCATGATCGGTTCTGACGAGGACTGGGGATCCCTCAATAAATCCTCGGAAGTGTTTCAAGGCGTGTACGATTGCTAGCAGTTCTCGTTCTTGAGCCGAATAGTTTTGTTCCGTTTTAGACAGTTTTCGTGATTCGAACGCAACGGGTCGCAAGTTCGAGTTCTTCAGGTTCTTTTGGTAAGTGTTATAGTCGAAACTGTCTCCTTTAGGAACGTCGGTATTAACATCCTGTTGGAGTACAGCTCCTATATTAGTTCCTGACGCATCTGTGTCTAGTACTAAAGGTTTGAAGGGTTCTGGGTGTTGTAGGGGAACTGTTTCTGATAAAGCCTTTTTGAGTTCTATAAAGGCTCTGTGTGCATTATCCTCCCAGGTAATCGCCGAGCCGGGTTTAGGGGATCGTTCGGTTAATTTATATAACGGAGAGGCGATTGATGAGAACTTAAGGATGAACCGTTTGTAGTAAGTACACAGATTAAGAAAGCCTCGGACTTGTGAAATATTAGTAGGTACTGGCCACTCAACTATCTTCTGTATCTTTTCAGGGTTGGTCCGAATTCCATTCCCGTCGACGATATGTCCTAAGAATAATAACGAAGATTTACCAAATCTACATTTCTTCGCTGAGACCAGTAGACCTTCCCTTTGTAGGATTTCGAAGACCTTTTTGACATGTTCCTCGTGTTCCTCTTTAGTTTTGGAGTATATAATCACATCGTCTAAATATACCAATGCGAACTTGTCAATTACATCTTTCAAGATTGAATTCATCATTTCTTGGAAAGTAGCGGGTGCGTTGCACAATCCAAAGGGCATCACCCGCCATTGGAAATGACCCGACCTACAAGTAAATGCAGTTTTCTGCTTATCGTCTCCCTCCATCGGTATTTGCCAGAATCCACTCTTCAGGTCAATAGTCGAGAATACCTTAGCGCCGGACAGAAAAAGGTAAGCATCATCAATGCGGGGTAAGGGATAGGCATTCTTCTTAGTTACCTTATTCAATGCTCGATAATCGACACACACTCGATTAGAGCCATCTGGTTTTTTTACAAGGAGGAGGGGTGAACTCCAGGGTGAGTCGGATGGCTCTATTATTCCTTGTGCTATGCTGTCTTCTATGAATTGCTTGATGGTTGCATGTTCTGGAGGGGTATGGGGACGGCCGTGAGTTTTAATTGGTTTAGCATCGCCGGTATCTATGGTGTGCTTGTACTTACGGTCGCGTGAAGTATCAATTTCTTCTTTCCAGCAGTCCGGAGCTGTCTTCTGTGCCAATCTTTTTAACATTTCCTCGTAGGTTGCTTCGTCCATGGTGAAGAGCTTTGGTTCGTACATCTTAGGTTTGACTTTGAATCCATTCTTAACTATGTAGACTCCGGTAGTGAAATTAATGAGGGGTTTGTGTTCTCTGAGCCAGGGTAGTCCTAAGATCAGGGAGATGTTTGGAAGGGGAAGGATGAAAGCTTTGATATGAAATTTGTAAGTTTCTGTACTGAGTTCATCTTCTACTTCCGCGTCGAACATGGCGATCTTGTTACATGACTCTTGTGCCCCATTTGCTAATCTGACCCCTTGGCTCTGGATATCCTTGATCTCGATTCTCTTGGGACAGAGTAATTTCATCTTCTCGATTCGTTCTGATGAGATGTAATTTGCGGCAGCTCCACTGTCTATGATTGCATTGATCGGGATGTTTCGGAAAAGAACTGGGTAAATTGGTAGAGAGGTTTTATTGTTTTCTTCTTCACAAGTAGCTAGTTCTATCATAGAGCAGTTGATAGGTTCTTTCGAATTTTCGTAATCGGTACAATCTGATCCGAAATATTCCAGGTTACTTCTTGACTCGATAGCCGTAATGCTTGAGTCTTCCTCATCGACAGTACAATCTGATGGGAAGTCTTCCAGATCTGCAAAACTGGTATACGTAGAGCTGAGAATTCGATTCCACTCTTCTACATTATTCAATTCTCTTTCCGCTGAAGAAAGCGAGTCCATCGGTTGAACTGGAGAAGGGGTTCGAGCCATCGTATGTTGATATCCATCAATGAGCGACTTATCTAATTTCAATTTCTTATTGTAGATGGTTTTCAACTTCTCTTCCAGGTCTACGTAGTAAATGTCATGTTTATTGTCAGGGTCATGACCAGGTACTCGTTCGATATCAGTATCTTCAGTCTGAGAGAGGCGGTGTATCTTCTTGAGATCTTGAGTCTTGAGTCCGAAGAACTTGATCCCGGCCGATGTGGAAGGGGGGCTGTCTTCATTCCCATATGCCTTACATGATTTGCAGCACCGGAAATCTTCGGTCTGTTTCAGGATCCTTGCTACGGCTGCTCGTTCCTTTTCAAGATCGAGTAGATGTTCTGGATCAATATCATGGAGGGCTTCGAGATAATTCTTTTTATATTCCTCCAGGTCGATTCGTCCGTCCTCCGTAGGTCCATCAAGGCTCTCGAATGATTCTCGAGAAGCTTTGTAGATTTTCCCGTCTGCATCTGTAAATGGAGTAGTGAATGGTCCGTCTTCTTTCAGTTCGTGATCTTGAAACGGGGATATGAAGGCCTCGGATGATGGATAAGAGGATTCTTCGGGGAAATAAGGAAGGTGTTCTAACATGAGTAAGTTGGGGGGTTTTCTTCTTTCTCCTGAATTATTAACACGGGAGTTGTCTGAATGAGCAGGTTTTCGACAGTTCTTGATTGTATGTCCCTTCTTGTGGCATCGATAACATTCGACATTTGAAAGATCGGTTAAGTCTAAGTCCATGGGACCTGAACTGTTGGTTACGGGGTGCGGTTTCCCAAAGCCGATATTTGGTCTGTAGCTGTTGCGACGAGTTAAATGGAAGTGGGATTTCTTCTCAGGGAATTTGTTGTTATGGTTGGGATGGTTCTTCTGTTCATGGGTTTTGAAATTCCGGTTGACTATTTTTGCGTTTCGTTCGGCTTCTCTCGCGGCCGCATAGAGGAGTTCCATATCTTTCTTCTTGCCAATTTCTTCTCTGTTGAGGATTTTTTCTCTATAGGCCAAGGGAAGCTTATCAAGAAAAAAGAACTTGCGTTGTGAGAATGGTAGTTCATCTTCTGGCATGCGGGCCATGATTTTACGAAAGCGTAAGATGTAGTCCTGGATATCATTCCTGAAGTAACAGATTTTAAGTTTCTCGAGGTTTTCTTCAATCATGAGTTCAAAGCTGTAGTGTTCGAGAAATTGAGCTCTGAAGTCTTGATAATCGGTGATGGTTCCTCCTTGTTTAGATCTGATACTATGCCAAAACATATGAGATTCTTCATCGAGGAGATTTCCAATCATTTCTCCCCAGGTTGATTCTGGGAAGCGGTGCATGGTGAAGTTCGATTCGAGTTCGGAAAGCCAGAGCTTGGCATTGTCTCCCGGACCGTTGAACTTTCTTGGTTCTCCTCGATAAGGGTCAGGTCGATTTGTATCGTAGGAGCGGGAACCATATTGATCGAGATTGGTCTTTAGTTCATGGATCTCGTTGGCTTGTTGTTGGTAAATTGCCTGGTGTTGATTACGTAGGTCGGCGATTTCCCGAGCGTAGTTTTGCGCATTGTTTTGGGCGTCTATATTGACCTGTTGTAATTGGGCTTTGATCAGACGTAGGTCCTCGGCCGGTATCGAGATGAACTGTGGGTTATCTTCCATTGTCGGGTGTCTTACTGTTTATATAGAGAAGTTAATATGAGATTCTTAGGGTGAGACTTGATCAGAGTCTCTTTTTAGTACGTACGTCAATTCTTCAAAAAGAAAGGTCTAGACGGTGATTCAAAAATCGGGAGGTTTGGTTGATTAAGCGGTATTGGTTGGTTCTGTGTGTATAAAGGAAGGAAATTCTCTTAATGCTTCTAACTAATCGAGGGAAAAGATGTCGTTGGGAATCGGAATAACTAGCTAGGGAATTTCGAGACTTACGACGAGGATGTTAACTGGGTGAAAGAGTAATAACTGCTGGTTAGTATTAATCCAATCGGGGTATCTAAGATCGGAGTTTGGGATGGGAACACAGAGTTAGGAAAGAACAAAATCACTGGTTAATATATAGATCTTTTTCGATATCACGTTGGCGATGATTTAAAGTTAGAGAGAAAAAAGAGTGTAAAAACACTCAAATAATTATTTGTGATCTACTCACGATCTTTGGAGCGAAAGTAAGCAGGAAGTAACTTGAGGATTGAATTACTGAGGGGATGCGAGCTCCTTATATGGGCGAGCATCGTCACTGAAGTATAAGAAAGGAAAAAATAAAGAAGTGGTACAATATGAGGTGATCAAAGATCGTCAAGATACAAGAAGTGTGATGGATGCGAATGACCGAGTCCGGTATGTCCGGATTCGGTACTCATAATTAGTGGTTACAGGCATGGGACGGATCGGGTAATATCTATTCGGATAAGGAAATAGTGAAGAGAAACAATAGCGTTTGGAAAAGTATTGATAAGTAGAAAAGCGCTGGAAAGCGCATACATTGAGAACAAAGGGGACTAGTCGAAATAGGGAATCACACCTGGGAAAAATTCCAACCCAGATATCTGGTAAAAAGCAGCTTTGATTTAATTTGGGATTTTGATAAAACTTGAGGGTGCTCCCAAGAAGAGCACCCAAATGACTTTTCCCATGAAAAAGCACCTAGGTTTGGATTTTAGGCACTCTTTACAGCAGAAAAGCACCTACATATTGGAATCCATATTTAGTCAATGAAGAGCACCACAATCTTTTCATACAGATGTAGGTGCTGTTAATTAGCGCCTACAACTTCAAATCCATATATAGGTGCTTCAAATAGCGCCTACATATGGTGAATCTATGTAGGTGCTTTTTATTAGCACCTATATGTTTCAATACAAATGTAGGTGCTATTCAATGGCACCTACAACTGTATTGAAACATGTAGCTGGTATTCAATGGCACCTACAACTTCATTGAAACATGTAGGTGCTATTAAATGCCGCCTACAACTGTATTGAATTATGTAGGCGCGATTAAATGGGGCCTAAAACTTTATTGAAACATGTAGGTGCCATTCAAAGTTCTCATCTAGATCTTCAGCCATGTTCTCACACCTTAGATCTGTACACCACGGGAGGGTTTTGTGTCAGATTATCGTCCGAGAGCGTCTCAGAACGGTCTGGCCCATAAATCGGCCCAATCTGGCCCATTGGGCCGTCCATTGGCGGCCTTGTCAACACGCCATGCGCTCGGCCCATAACTTGCCTGAAAACGGTCCATGCGGGCCGTCTTCAGGCCACTTATGGGCCGAGTGAGCAGGCTGGCTGAGGACCGCCTTGCAGGCTGGCTGAGGATCGCCTTGCAGGCGGTCCTCAGATGATCGAAAATTGGAGACTTTGAAAAATTCAAAGATCAAACTGATTTTCGAATTTTCCAAAGTCTCCGAACCGGATTTTCGAAGTTCAAAGTCTCTTCGCACACACCTCAATGATCCAAAAATCAAAACACTCATTCCTCTTTCTTTTTGGGATTTGAACTTTTTCTCTAGGTTTCTTATTTTATTCAATCTCCAACGTATCACTTTTATCTTCTGATTTAATTCAAAAAGAGTATGAAGATCATCATTCGAATCAAGTCCCGAACATCAGATTCAATGATTTAATCTTTAGTTCACATGCTCTTCTCTTAAGTCTTTCAACTTATTTTCAATCTAAACTTTACAAAGTTAAGTTTTCACTCCATCTCCTCATCTTTGTCAATTTGGGTTTTTAATTTATTTTGAAAATCCTCACATTGAAAGACCTCATGGTCGTCCAAGACCTCTAACTGCTAAAGATCCATTACCGATCAAACATGAAGTCCAAAATTCAATTTCAGCTCATTTATCAGAAGATTGAAAGAGGACTCTTAAGAATTTGAATTGAATTGAACAAATTTAACCAAAACTTCTCTCACTTTCTCTCTTCCTTTTCTTCTCGATTCTTGCAAGAATACGAATCTGAAAGTTGATCAAAATCTATCAGTTCTAAACACTACAACAGTCTCAAATCAACCAGAACAAGTTAATCAAAATTGTCAAAATTCAAGATCTTCAAAGAGTCATCATTTCAATCAAAATAGGAGATGTTCAATATCATCCTAAGTATCTTATTCTTACTTCCTATACTATATTATACCTTGGTAAGTTTTTCATCCAAGAAAAAAAAAGATTCAATTTTAATCTTGTTCATCTTCTTTGACAAAAAAAAATTCAAACTAATGATCAAATCCAATCTTTTCAAGATTTTAACTTTACGATTCATTTCACCCAACCCATTACCACCTACACCCGAATCATTAAATTATCTTTCAACTCAAAATCCAAATCCACCAGGTTTACCCTTAAGATCGATTGAAGAACCTTCAAGTCTAGACTTAAGCGTAGTGATTCCAGCATATAATGAAGAAAATCGATTGAAGGACGGATTAAAGAATGCATTAGATTGGTTAGCGAGATGTGACAAAACGTATGAAGTTTTGATTGTGGATATCATCCTGAAATTTTTAGAGAAGTCGTTTTAGAAGATTGTTTTGGCAATTGGATGGGGATTTATAATCTTAGTTTGATCATGGTTTATGGTACGTTCTGCCTTTCTTCTAATTCACTTTTTTGAACGAATTCATATCTTATATTGTATGGCTTACATCGAGTTTTCTTTTGGTAGTTTCTTTTGGGACTTTGGCTTGGCAGTTTTATGAGATGAGGTCTGATTTAAGTGTTGGATCTGAATTGTTAAGGCATACATTTGGAATGGTAAGAGTTTTTTTTGACTCTTCAATCTTGATTTGTTCTTTTTTTTGTGTGATAAAGAATAGAAGAAAAAGTAAAATAGAGAGCTGATCATTGTCTTTTTGGTTGAGTTCTTCTCAACTTGTAGTGTTTGATCGGACTTCATATTTGGACAGCTCGTTCTACATATGAAGTTCTTGGAAACTTTGATGGTTTTACGGTCACATATTTATCATAAAATTTATTATATCTCTAACAACACGGCGTTATGTCAAAGGCAACTATAGCATACTTCTTTTCTTTTTCAATTCAAATTTTATTATTTCATTTTTAATTTCATTTTTAATTTAAATTGTTTTCTTTTCAAATTTGAAATTCGAGTCGCCCGAAAACGATCGATCGTTTCCATTGTTCGATTCTCTTTCTTTTTAAATGTTTTTAATAGTAAGGATAATATTTTTTTTAATTTTCATTTATTCTTCATCTTCATAACTATTCAGTGTATTTACTTTTTCAATTTAAATTCCTCTTTTCTTTTCTTCAAGATGTTTGTACATAGAATTTTAAATCAATAAATTTGAAATGATAATTTTTAAAGATTTTCATTAGATTCTTTGAATCTTCAAAATGAGTTTTAATAATAAAAACGGTCTAGAAATTTGAGCCCCGGTTTCTCGGGGCCCAATGTTTCTAGACCGTCTGAAGTCGCTCGAAAAGCGCCCAGAAGTCGCCTGCAAGCCGGCCTGCAGACAGGCGCGTTTGGCGCCTAGCAGGCGTCAAACGTATGGTCTATCTTCAGACCGGCGCTCGCTGCAGAGGGTTTGGCCGCCTTCAGACAGCCAAACTGGGCGGCCTTCAGGCCGTCTGAACCCTCCCGTGGTGTACTTTCCCCCCTGTTAAAAATAACTTTATTAAACTGAGATGCTTTATCAAAATCAAAATATATCATATCACACAACCATGTAAAGTCAATTAAATACATCACTTATTTTCACCCGTGTGAATTATTTACTAACAACCCTTCCTTTTAGCACATGGACGCTAGACATCCCTTCTTGGTGGCCACCACATGCCGAGAAGATCAGTTTTAGATGATCAGCTACCAAGTTGGGTTCCCAATCCACCTTAGTATCTTTAAACTAGGATTTCACATGTGTATTAGAAAGGTAATTAATAAACAAATCATGCATGATCATCAAGATTTATGTTTGGCAATAAGGCGGAGTTTAGTGAGGGGGAGTCAGAGTTGGAAAGTAGGGTCGGGTGTATGTGAGAAGAACCAGGGGGAAAATCGGCTTTGGCTCCTTTCTTGTCCTTTGGAGCCATTTGAGTTGAGGTTGTGGCTTAAAGGAGGGAGGTGTGGCGGTGCTTGTGGGTATTTTTGATTTACACGTACCCAGTTGAACCAGTGTAAAAGTCAACTGGGTCAACCGGGTTTTTTAAAACCGGGTCTACTTTGAGAACCCTTAGTGAACAAGTCTTGGAATTGGGGCAAGTGAATAGAAGCTTGATAAGCCGGTCTGGTAGTCAGTACATACAAAGAGTAAACATCTGAATGTAAAGTATATCTTGCAATGTGCTTCTGTCTGCATATCCCTGGGGTCTACCAAGTGCATTATTGATTAAAGGTCTCTGTGATTCCCTACCAATTCCAGAACTGTGCGCCGCACAACACGGGATCAGAGGGAGTTTGATGAGTCATGACAATTGATAATGTGCTTGACATGACTCCGGCTGGTTTGCAGAATACTGTGGAATTGTTATTGACCTGTTCATCTCTCTGATCATAGTTCAATATGCCAAAACACTGGACCCCCATCACAAAAAGCAAATCAATGTGCATATGTTAAACGTAAAAATAATCAAGCCATTACCCAGCATCAGATTGATTCAATTGAGCACTTTGGATTACCACCCAATGCCAAAGTATGGTTTTTGAAGAGGTGTAGAGGAAAATATAGGCCTCCTCAAAAATCAATTAGTTATGGCACGGCAGTCACGCTTGACAGGACTGGTAGAAAGCTGATTGGAGTTGTCCGTTTTAATGAGCATAACAGTAATAATCACAAATTATTTGATGACTTCAAAAACTCCATCTCAACTCTCTATCAACATGCCACAGCTCAAGGTGTGGTGAAAACAAATGGTGCCCACAAGAAGTTCAAAAAGCAAGGGGGGGCCACCCACGGACAGATGTTTGCTGGTGGTTTGTGTGGTGGATACAAGGCTGGAATCCATGGTGATTAGTATGATCAGGATCTTATTGAGATCAAAGTACTGCTTGCTAATTGTTTTTTCTTTTCAGGGCCTTACGTACTAAATGAGGTTACCTGTTCCCAGCTGTGGCGCATGCAAGACGACTTGCGACGGCTTTTCAATCTTCCTTACATCAAAGATTTTCTTGCCAAACTTTTTGCTAGTCTCAGTCTGGAGTAATTTCAATCAAATACCAAGCTTGCCAAACTAGTGGGCAATCCATCCTGGGCATCCATTTCATCCTTTCTTCAGAGAATGCCCAACTTTACACCTCCAACTTCACTGTCACTCACAATGGTTTGCTAATGCCAGGCACAAAGATCATGACTGCTCTGGATTTGTTTTTGGTCTTTTTGGTCTCATTGACTGTGCAACCCAAGAACTCTACTCATGTGGAACATCTTCTCCACTTGGTGACATCAAGTGAGCTCGCTTTCACTTTGACGACTACAACCTTTCAATCAATCTAGATGCCTGTGATGGTGTAGCAGAGATGGTCTGGGTAACTGATGTTCACCATCATACCTCACCATGTTCAACTTTTGGAAGGGATGGAGATAAAACAACTAACCATGATGATGCCAACATAACTTGATCTGCTTCCTCCTTCCAAAACACCGACTCCATTGCTGACCGCATGAAGATTATCAATGATTTATGAGGCTCGCGTAGTGAAGAAGAGTGGGTTGTGTATAGAGCAACATTGGTTGAAAATCCTGCCAATGAATACCAACAAAGGCTTGATGAGTTCAAGGAAAGATGTGACATGATGTAGACTCTGACTCATTGCTTATAATGTGTCACTTCCCTTGTCTTTTTTGTTTCTTATAACTTTTTATAAACAAAGAAAGGCCTATGCTCATTGCTTGTTGATCACTCATATCTTCAATAATACTTTCCTCAATATTACTCTGCAACATACAAATGTATCCACCTAACCCATCATACCAGATTTTATTCATGTTTACAAAATGGATATGTAGAAACACCATAAATTCAAACTTCTAAAGTCCACAAAAGCCAAGTATTCACTCATATTGATCTCCAGGAAAATTTCTATGCCGCAATACCAGATCATCATACGTAGTGCTCAACTTTCTTAGATGGCCGCGTTCACCCGTGAGCATCAAGTGCCAAGAGATGAGTTGGATGTGATGATCTTATCTCTTGGGTTCGGTATTGAGAATTGATGATCTATGATGAGTATGTGAAATTCTTCGATGATGAGACTAGAGTGATTATGTAGTTTGGATCATTTTGAATGAGTTTGATGAACATCACAAGGTCTGTTCTACTCTAGTCTTTTGGATTTCTTCCCTTCTCTTGTATTCCTTACTTTGATGGATCGATTGATGATAGGTATTTGAGATTTCTACGATCGAAACAAACAAACAAACAAACAAACAAACAACAGACTGATCTTCTATTGGTGGTGTAAATGTTACATGTGTAGTGCTTTAGTCCAATTTGTATGTAAAGATCAATCCGAATAATCTCATCATCAAATCATTTAAAGTCACCCTTTCCTTTCATCTTCCATTCAACCTCAACTTCTCTCAACTCTCAAATATCTATCTACATAGTTTAAGAATCAAATCAATCAAAAGCTTGGTTTACGCTTTACTTTCCAAACACCATGTTTCCCAACGCACCTGGTACTCAATCTATCAGATTCAGAGGTCCAACTAATGCTTCTGCTGCTGCTGCTGCAAGTGAAAAATTAAAAACTGGGGCTGGAAAGAAAGTGATTAAAGATACGTTGATACGTGAACAACTCAATCGGTTAGTCATCCTTTCACTTCATACCTCCTTACAACAAAAAAAGGACATCGAATTGATATCTTGTTAATTTTTTGGGGGGGGTTGGTTACGATTAGTACAAACTTGCCATGGGTTCCGGGTCTTTCTGTTGCTTTTAGATTGTTAATTTTAGTCAGGTTTTGTGGTGCAATGTATACTGCAATCTCAGATTGCGATGAAAGTAAGTTTTCAAAATTCAATCATTGTACTGAACTCATCAGACTTATAAATGATTTTGTCATCTTTAGCTTATAATTATTGGGAACCACTTCATTATTTGATTCATGGTCATGGTTTTCAAACTTGGGAATATTCTCCTCAATTCTCTATACGATCTTGGGCTTATATCTTAATTCATACGTTTCCTGCTTGGGTGGCCAGTAAGGTCTTCACTTTGGATAAGGTATGTCTCGTTATTAAACAGTTCAACAAGACTTCAAAACTCATCTTTGTCTCTTGTCCTTCTCAGCGACCTGCTTTCTTTGCTATCAGAGCTGCCTTTGCTTTTATCTCGTCTTATTGTGAAGCAAAATTATATCGAGCTATTGCTGATCATATCAATCTTAGAGCTGCTCGGTATTTCTTGGCTATCTCGCTCTTTAGTGCTGGAATGTGGAATGCTTCCACCTGTCAGTCCTTCTTTCTCTCTTCAATCCCATACATACAAAGCTAACGAACTATCTTCTCTTCTTCGGATAGCCTTCTTACCTTCAAGTTTTGCCTTGCATGCAATCACATTGGCATACTCTTATATTCTTGAACCAGTCAGTTCGAAACCAGACGCTTCTCGACGTACATTCAATGCAGTCTTGTGCATGGCAACTGCTGTGATCCTTGGTTGGCCATTCGTAGGCGTACTAGCTTTACCATTTGTATTTGAAGAACTCAGTATGTCAGGTGAAGATGAAGTCATGCCAGCCTCTCGTCCAGTATGGGCCATGCGTCGATTTCAAAGACTCTTTAGCTCTGGAATCATTGCTCTCGTCCTGATTGCGCTTCCAGTCTTCCTTATCGATTCTCTCGCGTACGGTCAATTTGTCTTCGTACCTCTCAAGATCATCTTTTACAATGTCTTTCCTACTCAAGGTAGTGGTCCTGAGCTTTATGGAGTCGAACCTTGGTATCATTATATCCTCAGTCTTGGTCTCAATTTCAATCTTGTCTCGATCCTCGCTCTTGTATCCCTACCATGCCTTTGGATCACCAAGACTTACTCACCTACCGTTGGACTTCGACTCGGAACTCGTCTGAGACATGCTCATCAATCTACTGCTACTAGTTTATTACTCATCCGGCTTGCACCTGTTTACATTTGGATCGCTATCCTTAGTAGACAACCTCATAAGGAAGAAAGATTTATGTACCCGATTTATACTTTAATCTCCTTTAATGCTGCTGTGAGCTTATCACTCATGCGAGGTTGGTTAGAAGACGCATTTGTAAAAGCCACCGCATCTCCTTACCGGGTAAGTGTTGTGATAGATCTAAAAACCAGAATAGAGAAACATGAAAGCTAATCGATCGGTTTGATCTTGTAGGCCGGCCGAACCAGTCTTTTTGGCCTTTTCACACGTACCATCCTAGCCATCACCATCATCATCTCAGCTGCCAGAATCTTTGCAATCCAACGATACTATCACACACCCTTAGACATCGTCTTTCATTTCCAATACAAAGAATTACCCGTTCGAGCCATTCAAAGTTATCCATCCTTCTATAAAACTTTAAAGTTAAATAACTCATTACCCATCTTGGAAGCCTTAGAATTTGCAGAAGAAACGGTGGATTTGAGTGTGTTGAAGAAAGAAAAATTAAACGTTTGTATTGGATCTGAATGGTATAGGTTTCCTACTAATTTCTTGGTTCCAAACGAAGTTGAAGTTAAGTTTATCGAAGGAGGTTTCAATGGTCAGTTACCTGGCAAGTTTTTGGATGGAGAAAAAGCGAAAGAGGTAAAGGTTCGATCTGAGTTTGAGGCTCTGGATTGGGCTTGGCCTTGGGTTGGGACTAGGGTGAATGGAAGTCAATTCAATTCATTAAACTTACCTGAACCTGATCGTTTAGTAAGTTATTTTCTTTATTCTTAATCTTATCTTTGACTGATGGTGATCTTTGGGTTTTTTTTTCGTAGATGGGAATCGAAAGTTGTGAATATTTGATCACTTTGAATGATGAAATCTCAAATCAAAATCAAAATCAATGGGACATTAAAAAATGTGAAAAGATTTTAGATAATCAAAAGTCAAATAGATTGACTAGGTTGATTTGGATTCCATTTGTAAAATGGTTTGAAGATATTGAAGATGGTGGATTGAATAAGTTTTCGAAACTTTGTTTGAGTAGGCGAAATCGTAAAGTTCAAGATTTGTGAAAATTTGAAGTGTCAAAAGATTTCAAAAGAATTGAAATTCGAAGAAGAAAGGATTGTAGTTAAATTTGTTTGATGATTTGTTTGTGGTTTTAAAGGATTTGAAGTTTTGGATTTTGAATGGGGTTTGATCTTGTTTGGTTTGTGAATATTATAATTCTTTTTGGGAGGTTTGGATTTTGTTTGTTGCAGGTTTTTTCAAAAACAAAAAATTCAGTTGTATATTTACAAAAACCTATGAAACTTTTTATTCAAACTTATTATTGGTAGTTCAGTACTTTGAGTTACTAACGATTCATGAGTAGAGGTTCTTTATCTTCAGAAATCCTTTTCAATCAGGCATTCATATCTTTTTCTTTGAAGGAACAAAAGACACATTATGAAAAATCTTGAAGGTAATTGTGCGAATAGATTCCTCATTCATATATTTATCTCACTGTTATCGGATTTTAGACTTGGTTGAACTTGTTTGGATATCTTGTGATAAAACATTCTTTGGGGTTGAGCATTCAATCACTAATTTTGATAACATGATTTGATCTGGGTTTGTTTTGTCAAGAGGGGGTGAAACATTATGGCTAAAGAAGTCTCGAATCTTCCAAAGTCTTGATAGTGTTAATTGAACAATTATAGTAATAGTGGTCAAGATATACATTGGATCAGTTAAACTTGTAAAGTCATTTTTAGAATTTTTGTGAGTTGAAGAATTCAAGAACAATCCGGGATACAAGATAAATGATTGAAAAAACTGGTTAATAGATTTTGTGTGAGAGAGAAGTATAAGGATGATTAGAATTGTGTTAGATTTGATGTTTGTATTTCAAGACATTAGCAAGGAATGTTCAAGGTTCTCGTTCCTCAGACAGTTCCTCGGACATCAATCATAAAATCAATCATGATCTTTGAGGAAAATTCAACACAAGAAAACTCATGACAACTGATTCTTTGACTTGCTTGATAATTCAAAGAGTTGCTTAAAGCTAGCGGTCTCACCACTGGAGCCTGGTTGAAATATGTCTGAAGATATTGGTTGTTTACATCAGACCAGGTGTGACTCAGGCCAAGGTTTTCTGATTGGAAGATCATCAGGAGACTCCATGCTTGCACGATCACTGGTCTTTTTGGTGTGAAATGCTAAATTCAGGAATGCTCAAGTATCATTGTGAGGCTGGGCTGAGCTCAGCTGAAACAAAGCCAGTGTTTTATGTGCCAGAGGCTTATCATGCAAGTGTATATAAACATTGTCTATCCATCATGTGTCAAACAGATGACATATGAATGTTTCATTGGAGTCGAGTTAAATCTAATCGAATTGATCAGAGAATGTGACAAGTTCTCAAAGTCATAATCAACATTCAGAAATCGCTTGAAGATCAGATAATCTCATAATTTTGGGAATTCTGAAGGAAAAAAACAATCAAAAAAAATTAAAGAAAACGTGACATTCTTTTGCTTCAACAAACACCTCTGAAAAGATCTATTCTATCTTCTTTGATTCAGTTTCATTATGTTGCAACTTCTAAAAAAAAGCCCAATATACCAATACCATGCTTTGCAGATCATCATTCACTCACTGCTCTGCTATCATTCCAATGTTTGTATGTCAGTTGAGCTTGCCAGTATGGCAAGGCCAACAACATGTACCCCGTCAACATCTGGAGGAAGTAAGGGCCCTATCTTCTGAAAATCAAGACTTGAATGCTGATGATGTTGAAATGTTCACCTACTGGAAAGTCATGGAGTCTCACGTTGTGGGAGAACCTTCAGTCATAATGCAAATAAAACCAGAAAGTATACAAAGCGCAAGCTGCGAGACTTCAGAAGCTGGTCAGGGAATCAGATACTCTGATGACTTTGAATATTTTTCCAAAGAAAGTGAGTTGCTGAAGATTGATTATCTATTATACCTTCTAGTTCAAAAATCGAGTCAACCAATACTGATTCAAAATCAAGTACCTGGACTTCGTAGTTCTGACGCTAAACATCCGCTACTGATGCGATCAATTTCTAATATGCTCGCTGTACCTAAAACGGTGTGGAGTCAAAATCTTAGATTTATGTGCGAAAGGTTCTACACCAGAGGTATTGAACCAGATCCCAATGAGCAACTTGCCCTACTTCAAGCCTTACACCGGTTTGCAAAGTTATGCAAGATGCCGGTTCAGGCAACGCAGACAGTTTTGAGTGCGCTGGCGAAGATGGAGCTCTACGCCACTGAAGACGTAAAGATGATTTGGTTCCCTCAGCATCAGAAAACTGAAGAGCTTTATGTTCGCCAAATGATAGCTCATATCGATTTATTATCGATGTGAGTCCGATCTAAAATCTTCCAGTCGAAGTTAACCTGGTGTGTTTGATATTGACTTTTGGAAACATGACAGTGAAAATCGCAACAGATATGACAGCAATTATGCGAAATTCACAAGAGATCAATTCGAGTTAGGTGACTATGGTGTAAGGCTCAAAACCAAGTTTGGTGAGCGTTGTGGGAAAGATTTATTTATATTTTGGGTATCACGTAAGTCTCAAAAAAACAATAAGAAACAATGGAAACTAGAATCTGATAAATGATCAACACTACTTGAAAGACATGAAATTATATTTATTACATTCAAAATCCAACGATGCTATTCAGGAGACATTGGAAGTCCAATTGAACTTGATAGAGGAGATGATTCCTCAAAATGGGGAAAAGTTTCATTTTGTAAAAACAACAGACTTGTTTGTCAGTATTCTGCAAAATAGATTTACATCTAATCTGAACTCTTTAGAAGACCAAAGGTAAGATATGAAGTAAATCTTGTCGGTTGAGTGGATTCAATAAGTTTTCTCATAAAAATCGCATTAAAATTCTAGTAAAATGAAGGATTTCCTCTCGGTCCAAAAGTTTGTAAAGCCCCAGGGACTTCAGATAATTGGAGAATCATACAGTTCATTTGAAAAACGAAAGATTCTGGAGTTTTGGGGAAAGTGTGAGTATTTCAGGATTAATTCAAATCTTGATTCAAAGGCTGACTGCTTTATCACACCTCAAGACTTGAATATATATCTTACAATAAAGAATATTGACAATCAACAAACTCTGATTCTTGGCGTCGAAGGCTTGGTACAAAGGAGCTTTGATGAGACTAACAGATTGATGGAGGAATACTGTGATCATATGTGGCTTCATGGTTCTGAATCTAACATACTTCGTGGATTTCTAGAATATTGTTCTGAAAAGTCTAGTGATGAATATTACAGATTATGTGCAGATGAGTCTGTGAAAGAGTATGACCGGGGGAGTTTCTGTAGTGGGACAACTCCAAGTTTAGGAACATGTGCGGTAATGTGATGATTGATTTTCTGGGTATATATGATTTCACCGCGGGCACATGGGTTATAGATGTCAAGATATGTTGTATTTTATAAGCAACAAACCCATCCTCACCTAAATTTAAACACATACTCAAATTAAATCTCAAATCTAACTCAATCTCACCACAGTATCACATCCGAATACCATTGCCACTCCACGTGCGCCATTTCCTCCTCATTAGTTCAATGTGGAAAACTTGGTGTGCAATTTTTTTCCTCTCACTCCTTCTCAAAATCTACATCCAATGTTGTTGGGCTTTTCTATGTGATTATCGTTTGTCTAGAATTGCTGCTTATGATTCACCTTATTAATTGTATTTCTTATCCTTGTCTATGGTCTGCGGAGTCTGGAGACAAGACTATTTTCTGGCTGTCATGATGTTAGCTAATTGATTAATGTAATGAATCTCATCACCGCACTGAAAGAAAGTTAGCGTACCTGCCACTTGAATTCCATCAATTGATTTGAGCTTCTTCAGACTTTCTCAACAGAAATTTAACTATGTTGAATGAATCCTGTTGCACTGGTTTTCAAACATCTGTGTAATAATCCTGCCCTATTTTCCCCGCGATTACGTAATTTGATCACTACATGGTTTTATCCGGCAGTCACAAGGTGTCATTTGCTTTTCTGTCTTGATTGCCTGTGAAGAGGTGGACTCTTTTGAAATATGTGAATGCTTTTACATAACTCAAGATCAAGCTATACATGAGATTGAAAGAGAGAGATAGATTGTGAGAGAATATTCAATGTTCCAAACTCAACCGCAAGGACATATTTCCTCGGTCATTGAGGAAATGATAGACCCGAGTTGCGTGGGAAGTTATTCTAAGACTACAGATCTGGTTCAAAAGGCATGTAACCTCGGCATCTGCAAAGTATAGAGAGATGTAAGATATGATCAGCAGCGAGAGTGACGAATAAGACGGAAGATCTTTACCTAGATGAGCCACATAGACATTTTGTCAGTGTCTTGTGACCTAATTCTTCTTGTCTAGAGTTTGAGCCTGTCTCAGTCCACAGAATACCACTTGCATCGGCATAATCAAAGCTCAGCTCTTCACCCCTCACAATATCTCGACCTGCAAATAACGCAGGCTGAGGTATCATCTGGCCCGCGGGCCGTACGGGCAGAATAATCAGTGAAGCGAGTGGTGGGCAAGCGTGATCTAAGAAGAAAGAGCGTATAATCCACTGGGACTCAGACTCCAGCCTCCCTCAGTCGCGACGGACAGCCGATGAGTGAGTGAGGCCAACTTACTGATAAATCGCCTATTCAATCAAGTCAAAGTCAACGCTGAATCTATCTGCCACAGGTATATTTCTTACCCTACATTTCCTCGATGAGTAGGATCCACAATAGTCTTCCAAATAGAGGTTCCAGACGCTTCACGAATCACTAGAGTATAGTTTCCTGCTGAGTTTTTCGCTCGTTGTTCCCACCTACGACGCGCTTCATCCTGACGAATGATCTCACCGGCATAGATGCAAATAAAACATCCTTTTGGAATATCTTGTCGGGTAAATAATCCTAAACCATGGCCTCCTTGAGATCCCCGAACCTCGAGATCGAGTCTGATGAAACGGATCACAAGCCCCATCTGGGCTCAGTTGAACTCGTGAACATCGAGGTACTTGGTTCTATTTATAACTCAACTTGATTCCAGATTGTGTGGTTCGATTTTTACACGCTTGAGCAGAGCAGTCACACAGCGAAGAACACTCATACATTGCATGAAGTGGTGGCAAAGCATCGATAAGAAGGCGTGCGTCTTTATCGTAAAAATACCCTGTTTGGTTTGTTTTTTTGACTACATGTCAGTCTTCGACAAGGGTCTCAAAGCACCATTCTTCACAAACCATGAGAATCGACGCATTCGCAATCCATTTCACAGTTCGAATCACAGCTACAGCCATGAAGCTCTTTGGAATTTGATTCTGACTGATGTTTTTCATCACTAATCAGAATTGGAGTGTACTGTGGGTTGAATCAAAGATCATGCTTCAATATCCAAAACATCATCTCGTATACATGCGTCGCGAGCATGAAATCAGATGGAATCTCGAACTTGTATGAAAACCTCTTCGAGGTCTCTTAGTATGTCAACATTCCCATCTGAAGTTAAAAGAGGTACGGCTTTGGGCTCTGTACCCTGAGTGATGTCGTGCAAGACAATGTCCATTTGCGATCAAGAGTGCGGTTGAGATTATCAACTTGAGCAAGTGCCGGTGAACGAGACTGTGAGATGGTCATTCACTCCAGGGCTTTTCTCACTCGATGGCCCGATTAAATCGTTTAGTAGCATACATGGAGATCCCTTAAGAGAGATTATGCGTATATCGGATGAGTGTGCATGTTCATTCCTCTGGTCACTCGGGATTTTCTACTTTTCTTTCTTCAAGACCTGAATTATCACAAATTCAGAGAGAATCGACTTATCAAACCCGTACCAACACCAATGGCAAAAGGCGGAGGTAAAGGCGCTTCGGCAAAGGTCTGTCTAATCCAGTTTTGTAGCTCCGGTTTTTAGTCCTGAAAGACGTTCAAAGTTTTTGGTATAGGCGGCTAAAGCTGCTCACGAAGCCGAAGTGAACTCGAAGAAGAAAGAAGATGCTGAAGCGGCTGAAGCGGCGAAATGGAGCGATGGCGCCAAAGGAAAGGTATATCTATGCCATTACTATGTTTGATTTTGTGAATGTAATGTCAAGCTGACAAGTATCTGCTTGATGTGAGGTCGAACGAAGGCCGGTAAAGAGGACAAGGCTGCGAAGGCTGCCGCTCTCAAGGCTGCTAAGGCTGAACGAGAGCGTATCTTGGCGTGAGTGAAATATTTTATCATTCTGATCCCAGACACTTATTTATGGCTTGGTGTTTACAGTGAAGAGGAAGCAGATATCGCTCGAAGGGCTCCGAAGCCAAAGGCTGCTCCATCCAAGTCTTCTAAGCCAAAATCTCCTACCCCTCAAGCGACTAAGTCAACCCCAAGCGAGGTACCAGAGTACGAAGCGCGCGGTATCGTAAGCCTAACATTGTGCTTAAACATCCGATATTGTGGTTGCATGATTTAAACGTGACTGATGATACTTTGAACTTACCAGGACAATGTAAGTCTTCTACTTATATTCAGTAAGAACGGTGGTCCAAGCGTTCAAATGTCATGTGGCGACACTCTAGATCTTGGCCCTCTCAGAAGTCGTTCTCGAAAAAAATGACAAGGCAAGCTTAGGCGCAAAGGCTGCTACAAGTGTCGATGCGCATCCGGAAAGAAGATTTAAAGCAGCTTTCGAGGCTTACAAAGAGAAAGAACTGCCCATTGCTAGAAAGGAGGTTCGCATTTTCAAGTCTGTATACACTTCCTCGTTTTTTTTACTAATCCATCCCTCTTTCCCTCTAGCATCCGGGATTGAGACTTCAACAATATCATGATCTGCTCTATAAGCAATTCCAAAAACATCCTGATAATCCTTTCAATCAGATTGTGGTCTCTTACGATGCCACCAAGGAAGATAAAGTTTCGGCTTTGAAGTCTAAACGTAAAGAGGTCGAAGAAGGCTTTGCGAAGACTTGAAGTTAATGACAGGTTTGCAAGAGTCATTTTTTAAATCTGGTGGGATGTGTTGAATCATGACTTGTGATTGTCTTTTTAGCTTCAGGAATCGAGTCTCATGTTCTCTCAAATTCAAACCTGATGTTTGAAAGTAAATCACAAATCAGCAGAGTGGTGATCCATTCTTCTGATCATATTGTTCCTTCGTGATGTCCGAATCAAATGCAATCAAGAATTTGAAAGTACTAGTGCTCGTGTTACTTTTGAGTATTCTACAACAAGTTGTCTACAGGAATGTTGTGATGATTAGATCACAGTTGCATTCCTTCTCAGTGTGCCAAAGCAAGCTTATGGGCGCTGAAGGCTGATTGACCTGCAAGAGTTTGCAAGTCAGACGTCAGTAGGGCAACTGTGGTGAAACTTTGTCCCATGGACTTCCCTCTTCTCGACCTCAATATATGTCAGATCAACACCATTGGAGACCCGCTGCTTGATTAACCTCTTACACAAAAACAATTGTACACATACAAGTGAGCAGAAGCAACACAAAAACTGGGTCTTTAGACAGGATGAAGATCATTCACCACGTCTTATATGTCCCATGACATGTGATTCAAGATTTGGATGTGGTCCAAGGTCATAAATTGCATATCCCAGTAGATCTTGCTTACATCAATTCTGAACCAAAAACATCAAGAAGGACAAATCTGTCTATAGACCTTTGTTGAATTCAACCATCGTATAAGGTAACCCTGTATGAGGGTTAACCAACCCTTTAAATTCTTCCTCCACGCGTGAAACCGAGATTTTGGCCCGTTGAGGGAAGGTGGCGATGGCAGGCGGGAGGAAAACAAATAGTGACCCACCGACCAAGCCTAGAGACTTGTCAAAGATAATCAGACCATTGTTCTTGATTAAATATGATAAGATATAGGTATCCCCACCCAGATTGGTAATCAATTCTAGACGAATGGCACAAATCGACCCATCATACTTCCTGTAGCTGCTCTCTTAGCTAATCGACTAAGACCAACCGCAAGCCCAACTGAAGTTGCTGTAGCAGCAACATAAGCCGTCCCCAGCTCGCGCGAACTTAGACTAGTCGACTTGTTCGCATTCGCATAGTTGACGCACACATTCAAGGTCTGATTCGCCCATTGCCAGCCTATAATCGAAAACAGCGATGGATTCGGAAGGAGGAGTCCAGTGGCTATGACTAGGTTCGTTGGCACAAAGGCTGAAAGTCGAAATGGTAGTGGAATTGGCTCGTGATTATCGGGATGAAGTGAGGATTCGACGACTAAAAACAATCAAGATTCACTTTAACTTGATGTTTCAAGTACAAAGAAAATGCTTTGTTCTCCTGACGTTGTTTGGCCTCCCAAATTTGTTCCTGAGTCGTAACTGATTTATCAAGGTCTGACCGATTTCCTGAAGCGTAATCTCTCAATAAACTTTGAGCTCGTCTAAGATCATTTTCCGACCGAAGTAAAGTGAGTGGTGAAGTGATAGTGATAAAATGTCGCAATCGGCCGTCTGTGAATCCTCAGAAGCATCACGTAAAAGATTCGCACAGCGTTCGCGAAGCATGATTTGGAATTTTTGATGATGGTCAGCAAAACCGACGGCGTACATAGCAGGTACGCTAGCCAAGGCGCCGAACGAACGCACAGTACGTGTTCAGATCAAATCGAGATCTAGCTGATATATGAAGAAGGAATGATGAGTTAGTCTGGTGAAGCCAATGTAAGAAGTGAGATTTACTGAACTGATAGGGTTTGTGAACATGAGAGATGCGGATGAACAAGGTCATGGTGATGTTTGGGTTTTTACGGATACAATCAATCTCAAATTAATCCAAAGTGTTTGTCATCAAGGATTTTCAAATTCCCTTTTACTTTGGCTCATCACGATCGAAAGTTTGAAAAGCGACAAAAAAGAGAAAACGAACAGAGATGAATAGAATTTCCCCTCAGTTTGAGTCTAAGAAGACAAAGGCGATCCAACAAGATGTCCACAAACGATTCAACACCAGAATGTCCTGAGCCCTTTTGTCATGGATGGGCTTCAGTCAACCCAAACACATACCCATACGAATTACCCGATTTCTGTCAACCTTCTTCAATTTCTTCAATTCATCCTCCAGCACCTATCAATTCTACAATCATAGCTATGAAAAAAACCAAGACTCCCAACCTCTTCTTACCTAAACCCAAGATTGTCAAAGCCGTACCTTCTATGGCCGATAAGACTACGATCTCAACACATACTAAGAATTCTGAAAATCGTTTGACTGTAGAAAATAACAATCACAATGATGATGATGGTATGGCCAGTGGTGGTGACAATGGCAATGATGATGATGATGATGATGAGTAAGTGTTTGACTTCCTAGCAAAGCTTTTTAGGTCAATATGCTGATCCACAACTTTGAATTTCTTCATCAGTCCATGGAGCTTAGGGGAACCGTCCCAAAAGAAAACCAAAAAGGTTCCTAATACGATATCTGCGACAGAAGACGACGACGGACCAGGAGGGGATTCAGGAGCGTTTGCACCCCTTCCACCACCTCTTGCCGATCCATTTCGATCAACTGAAACCGAACCTGAACAAAGGCAATTCGAATGTGACTTAAAATTCGATCATAATTTACTAGAGACGATCGTTAGATCCGTTTTACTATCCAAACTTTTACTCGATTCACGTCGTGAACATCAAAAAACGGTTTCAATTTTAACCTCATTTAAATCTCAGACGACTGGATTATATCCAGATCATGCTCAACTTTACGAAACTTATTTATCTCGAGCGGTTGGAATTGTAGAAAAGCTTAAACTTCAATTCAATCGTTCATTAAACTTCATTGATGAAGAGATCAAATTACAAATTGAAGAATTAACTATCCAACATGATCACATGCTTACTTCATCCGATACAACTAGTTGGGATCCAAAACCGATTCAAAGATGTCAAAATTCATCCAATAGTCAAGGGCCTCCTGTAGGTCAAGACTCAAGCTGGGAATCCAGCATTAAATCGAATGATGATAATCCTGTCAATCAAAGCTCAGACTGGGGATCGAACAATAAAGCAGACCACTAATCAACCCAGCACCAAGCGCAGATTGGGGAACAGATAACAATAATGCAGGAAATGATTGGGGAACGGGTGGTGATGCCGGTGGTCAAAATCCAGGTAGAGGATCTGTTAGTGGGACGGGTACTAATGCAGGTGCACAAGATTCAGGTTGGGGTTCAAGAAGCGGAAGGGGAGGGAGAGGTGGTTATCAAAACTCAGCTCGGGAATCGAATGGTGGAGGCGGCGGCGGCGACGGCGGAGGTTGGGGCTCTGGAAACGGTGATGGTGGAGTCAGCGGCGGCGGCGGCGGTGGCGGAGGTTGGGGCTCGGGAAGCGGTGATGGTGGTGGTGTAAGAGACTTTGGGTCATCTGGTCAGCGAGGTGGGAGGGGATTCGGAGGTAGAGGTAGAGGTAGAGGTAGAGATGGGTTTGAGAACGACTTTAGTCAGAGCAATAAAAGGGGTAGATTTGGGGACTCTGGAGGGGATCGTGGATTTGATCGGGGGCGTGGTCAAGGTCGAGGTGGGGGTCGTGAAGGTGATGCTGGGGGTGGATCAAGTTGGTCAAATTCAAATAATAATAACGTTAGTGAAAGTACGAATTTTGGATGGGGTGGAGATGATAAGAGCGTAAACCAAAAGCCAACCAATGACACAGTGAATTCTGGATGGGGCGGGAACGATAAAATTGCAAGTCAAAAGCCAGCTGATGATACAGCAAATTCTTCATGGGGCGGGAACGATAAAATTGCAAGTCAGCCAATCATTGACAAAGGGCCGGATGTTGTGAAGGCTACTGCCGCCCCTGCTCGTGCTGTTGAAGCGTTTGATTGGGGTGATTGGGCTTAGATGGATCGATGAATTAAATGAAGAATTGGGTTTCTCAATGTCGGATAACTATCTGACAAGTCTGCTGCGTAAATTGTTAAACTTTGTTAGATAGCCATCAACTTGGTGTTATTCTGCGTGCTTTGCAGTTTGATACTTCCACGTTGCTTTTTTGATCCTCTGTCGCCCTCCTGATAAATCTCGTGACTGACTGAGCCCGCTGACAAAGCTCGCCGACTATGATCCATGTAACCAGAGCTTGCATTCATTGTAGTACCTGATCGCATGAAATTAAAAATATAATTGCTTCTACCTTTTGACCGAGTATTACAAAATCCAAAGAAATCAAGCATCAATGACGATTATGATTGCAATCTACAATCTGAAGTTGTGACATGACCTTGTAACGCGTTCCGTAAGTGATACCACGGGGCATGAATCCGATGCATGCGACCAGGGAAGTAAGCGCAATACGTATCTCTTGCTTGTTAACAACTGGCCTGCGCTGCCGTTGAATCACATCATCTCTTTCACTGCTATTTGTATTTTACATGCGTTCCAAGTATCCTTTCGAAGTACCTAGGGAACCTAAAATTTAAAACTTACATGGCACGTTCTTTCTTTTATGAGACTGTAACGTCGGTATTGCCTCAAACTCGAAATCTTCTATTGAGGTTGAACATTTACATACTGTCGTTTCAGACGTAGTGATGAAAGCTTGTCAAAAAAAAGAAATTTACAACGCGACAGAAACCTGGTTTCTTCACATACAGCACTTCGAACGGCTTTTGACTTGAATCGATCGAGAATTGGGTTTTTACCCTCTTCTGTCGGGTCGTAAATCTGGTTTTTTGAACAAGCATTCATGAAACGACAGTATGTATTTCATGGGAGCAAGTCGGGAATATCAGGCACAGAAGACCACAAGGACTCAAAAAGTCAAATATAAAACTTGTCAATCTTGCAAACTTGTGGTTCTCGATATATCTGAGCAATTTCACCGCAAAGATAGAAAATCAACACTCGACTAACCGAGTGTCAGAATTTGGGCCTTGTGAAGCAGGCAGTCTGATCGGCTTCGAAAGCATCAACGAGGGCTCAAACTTTTTTTACCGGTTTGTCACTGTACGTGTGCAGGAGGGGGTCTGATCCAACTCTGGCATATGCACCCTCAGCATGTCAATTTACCATTGCTGATTAAACACAACGCAGGCACCTACTTTCTTGCCAGCCATCCGTTCTAGTCTTTTGACAATGAGATTTGCTGCAATCCTCTCGATTATCCTTTTTGTCATCACCAATCACATTTGGTGCGGTACAGTTAATCCGGGTGACATAGAAACGTTGAAGGCCATCGTGATTCCGTACAGACACACCGAAAAAGAAGGGACACAAGTCCTACTATCGTACCCAGAGAAGTCCGGCCATACGAAAGGGCATTGTTTCCCAGGCGGGAAAGCCAATCAGGACGACAATGGCAGTAATTTAGCTACTGCCATCCGCGAATTGGAAGAAGAAAGTGAGCTGAGCTATTGATCCCATCGCCCGATGTTGACCTCTCGGTCATGTTGATCACATTCCCGGTCTACCTTTGTGATCAGCTGGTTATAAAAATGCTCGCTTCTCTCATCAAATCTTTGAATGGACGCAACCAGACAGGAGACAAGATTTTGACGTTATGACTTTTGTTTATCTTGCGGAAATCGATGAGAAAGAAGAGCCTGGAGAAGGCAAGGATATGAAATCTCGTCGCAACGAATGGGTAAATATAGAAGATGACATTAGAAGCAAATTAAAAATTAGACACTGATTCAGTGAAAGCCTGGGAAAAGTGTGGAAGTAGTATTCCAAAGTCCCAAAAAGCTCTAACTCAGGTAAGTGATGAAATACTTGACCATCTTCCCTTCCGAACCGAGAAACTTGCATTGTTTGGGCAAGACCTGACCACTTTCGCCACGTAAATATACATCTCATAGAAACCAAAGGTGAAGTTGAGGCAATAGGCACAGGCTTATGAGTTCATGTGCGGGGTAGATAAGTCAAAAGAGTAGGAATGAGGATAAGATAGATCTTTGAAAGTAGATAGCAAGTGTCAAACCAATACCATGTTGAATACATGGAGTTAATCCAAATGAACTTCCCCAACTTAAATTGTACCAGACCAAAATTCAAAAACATCGTTTTGTGCGCTGAGCACGAGTCAACTGCACTCATGAACTGCCATTGATTGATGAGAATCAGATCTACACACGGTGTAATTGTTTCCATTGCTCCTTCATCATCTTTTACTCTTGAGTCTTTTATGGTGATAGACAGTAAATCAGAGTTAGAAACACAAGGAGGATACATAGACCAAACAAAGGCTCGGCAAAGGCGAAGACGTCCTAGAACTTGAAGCCCATGAGAAATGTGAGGGCTTATCAAGGACCCCTTGACATGTTCCGGTACAAATTGCGCGTGACCGAGGCCTATACTCGAGTCTCGGACCTCGGTGTAGTGGCTGATCACGTGCAATTGAAAATTTTTCAGTTGTTAGAGTCATTTGGAGGTGCAAGCTGATCAGGAAAGACCAGGAGACGCGCTTTGTTGTGAGACCATGACGGATTCCTCAAAGTATGATGAACAAGGGAATTTTACCACCTATTGATATCAGTTCAGTAAATCTCACTTCTTACATTTGCTTCACCAGACTAACTCATCATTCCTTCTTCATATATCAGCTAGATCTCGATTTGATCTGAACACGTACTGTGCGTTTCGTTCGGCGCCTGGGCTAGCGTACCTGCTATGTACGCCGTCGGTTTTGCTGACCATCATCAAAAAATTCAAATCATGCTTCGCGAACGCTGTGCGAATCTTTTACGTGGTGCTTCTGAGGATTCACAGACGGCCGATTGCGACATTTTATCACTATCACTTCACCACTCACTTTACTTCGGTCGGAGAATGATCTGAGACGAGCTCAAAATTTATTGAGAGATTACGCTTCAGGAAATCGGTCAGAGCTTTGATAAATCAGTTACGACTCAGGAACAAATTTGGGAGGCCAAACAACGTCAGGAGAACAAAGCATTTTCTGTGTACTTGAAAGATGAAGTTAAAGTGAATTTTGATTGTTTTTAGTCGTTGAGTCCTCACTTCATCCCGATAATCACGAGCCAATTCCACTACCATTTCGACTTTCAGCCTTTGTGCCAACGAACCTAGTCATAGCCACTGGACTCCTTCTTCCGAATCCATCGCTGTTTTCGATCATAGGCTGGCAATGGGCGAATCAGACCTTGAATGTGTGCGTCAACTATGCGAATGCGAACAAGTCGACTAGTCTAAGTTCGCGCGAGCTGGGGACGGCTTATGTTGCTGCTACAGCAACTTCAGTTGGGCTTGCGGTTGGTCTTAGTCGATTAGCTAGAAGAGCAGCTACAGGAAGTATGATGGGTCGATTTGTGCCATTCGTGGCCGTAGCTTCGGCTGGTTGTGTAAACGTGGGTCTGATGCGTTGGAAAGAGATTCAAGATGGTATCGATGTTTTTCCTCCAGACGTAGAGTCTCCTCAGTCATTAGGAAAATCAAAGATAGCAGGAGCACATGCTGTCAGTCAAACAGCTGCTTCACGAGTTCTGACTAATATGTGAGTATCCCATTGTTGGCTTGATTGAATATTCTCGATGAAACGGATAGAATTACAAGACTCACTCGTATATGCGGTTCTCAGTCCCACTCTTATCATTCCACCACTTGTAATTGCTGCTCTCCAAAAACGTGGAACATTTGGAGGTCCACGAGGCAAAGCTCTAGAATTGATTACCAATCTGGGTGAGGATACTTATATCTTATTATATTCAATCAAGAACAATGGTCTCATTATTTTTGACATGTCTCTAGGCTTGGTCGGTGGGTCACTATTTGTTTTCCTCCCGCCTGCCATCGCCACCTTTCCTCAACGGGCAACAATCTCGGTTTCACGCCTAGAGGAAGAGTTTAAAGGGTTGGTCAACCCTCATACAGGGTTACCTTATACGATGGTTGAATTCAACAAAGGTCTATAGACAGATTTGTCCTTCTTGATGTTTTTGGTTCAGAATTGATGTAAGCAAGATCTACTGGGATATGCAATTTATGACCTTGGACCACATCCAAATCTTGAGTCACATGTCATGGAACATATAAGACGTGGTGAATGATCTTCATCCTGTCTAATGACCAAGTTTTTGTGTTGCTTCAGCTCACTTGTATGTGTACAATTGCTTTTGTGTAAGAGGTTAATCAAGGGGTGGGTCTCCAATGGTGTGAGACTTATATCATGAAATTTTGACTACTTATCTGGCTGAATTGTAAATTGCAAATTATCATTGTGGGCCATGCTCAGCAGTTGCCATGTTTGGGGCTGTTTGACTAGCTACTCAAATAGTTAACAAGTAGACAGCATCTATGTCCACCGCTCTATCGTAGCTCTGGGACATTGGTAAAGGAGTACATGAGCTTCTAGACAGCTTCTTGTACTCAAGAGATGACCAAGAGCATCCGCACTCGTGCAGTAAATTGGGTGTGGTAAGTGTAAATTTACCGCAACTGCAGGGCTTTTTCCACACCGGTGGAAAAGTAGACCTGCGGTACAAAATGTTTTGATCAATTTGAGGTAAGCCAAAAGTAAATATAATCATACCTTACCTCATGCATTATCCTCGGTGGCCTTGGGCCCAATAGCTTTGGGGTGTAACAATTACCACGTGGCATATACTGTACACGAGTGTGGAATTTGTACAAAATCAGTAACTTTTACCTTACTGTACAGGTAGGTACCACAACAGATACCAAAACATACCGCAAACAAGTGCGGATGCTCTAAGAATACAATAAGCCCCTAAAACCATAATTACATACATGTACATACTAAAAACAGTATGTAACATGTATGTAAAAACCCATAAGTCACATTAACACCTCATAACTCAGTGTCAAGAGTTGAATATGCTTATATTAAATGATGTACATAATAAACTTAAATCTTAATGACCATAACCAATAACAATTGGTAATCACCACCCAAACCAAAATAGTGATAGAAACAAATATCACAAAAAGTTAGGTTAAGAGAGAGGAATATATAAACCCTCCCTATCAACCTCAGAAGAATCCCCCTCAGAGAATAATATTTCACAAAAAATACTTTTAAGGACTAACAAAAGTTCTATTGAAGTAATAATCAATAGTCTTACAAAATTAAGACTAGTGATACACTTCAAACACTTTTAAGTTCCCTGACTAAAAGTAAGCAATATCAACCCCCTTGTCTTGGATCCCCTACTTTCCCTGAGTAGGATATTTTCCAGGTTAGTGACCTCTAAACAACTCTAGGTTAGTGACCTTAAGAAGCACTTCAGGCTGGTGACCTTCAGAATAACCATAAGTTGGTGACTTTATTGATGACCAGATTAGTGAACTCAATCACTCTTTAATCTGTAATACTGAAGATTAAAGGAAGGTGTTGGATCCACCCTTCATTAAGACTTGTTTGGATACTCCTCCAAGCCAAATCTTCTCTCTTATCCTTTCTTTTATTTGTTAAATCATAATTTTAAATACTATATAATTGAAATATATACCTAAATTATAACCTAAAACATATCAATACCAATTTTAGTGAGCCTTGAGTACTCACAAGGAATACCCAACCCTCACAGCTTCCAATCCCATACAATACATTCAATTTAATTTTGATGTATATGTGATATCCTTTTTCTATTTCAGAAAATGTCCGACGTCATGATTTGCCCCACAAAAAATTCAGATCGTGCAATGCCTCAAGAGATAAAAAAGAGGCGCATGAAGGAAGCCATAGCATATCATTCTTGCTAGTCACTTGGGATGTTTGCAAAGCTTTTGCCAGGCTTTCACTGAAGCCGGTCTTCTAAAGATCTTCTGTGGGACCTCATATTCTTTCACCCAAACATATATACTATCCTTTGTCTCTTTGCCATCCACAGGCCTATGTCCCTCCTTGATGTTGGCTACAAAAGCGGTGACTGCAATGGGGTATCCAAGTTTTGGGTGAATTTCTGTCCAACTTGCCTTGATATTTGAGATTGTACCGTGGTAGCCGGCCATCAGCCACAATGAACCGCAAACGTGGTGATTTGGAATTATGCAATTCCACATTGTGGAATTAATCACCTTGGCTCACTTTCCTCCTCCAAATTGCATTGGGCGGTACGTTCTACAAGGTTCTATATTATTTTCATTGTTCACATTGACGGTCCCGCGTGGGAAACAATGCCCAAGTTCTGCGGCCGATTTTCTTGGGAGGCGCAGTAAGATGGCTTCCCTTCAGCGGTGTCCATGTATGCAATCACAAGAGCCTTCTGATTTTTTATGTCACCCTCCTCTCTCTTTCTGCACCAAATGTGAATAGCGGTGATAGAGAGAATCAGAGAGAGAAAAGAGAGAATTGAACTTATGGAAAACAAGGACGGTTTGCTGCAAAGAGATTAAGGGGTGTTCTGCTTATAAGCAATGATGAAAAACGACTGCTTAGGATGGGTCTTCTGAACATAAATGAGACCTCTTTCTTGCATATATTCAAATTTGTCAAAACTTGACACTTGTAGTTGCTTTCCTGTCATAAGTTACCTGTCTGAGTGGTGGTCAGGAAGAAGGGCCTGCTTCACCAAGACCAAAGTTTGGCACATGGTTAGTCAGTCTCGTTGCTCCAAGTAGCGATCCGGATTATGTATGCCATAAATCAATTATATCCGACATGACTTGAATCTAATCAGACTTCATAGACAAGAATGTGTAGTTGAATACGGCACAAGCTTCATTTTTGTTATCATTCCGTGAGTTGGATGTTGGAAAAGAAATTGGCATTATATCCTAACACAAGTTTTTTGAAGGATACCACTTTTAACCTACAACTATTTTGGTGTTGGCGTCTTTCCGCCTAGTAATTTTGTGTTGCTACAAGATAGGGATACAGGTGAGGTTATGTATAATCTGCCCTATGAATTGAAGATGCAAGTCTTGAGATTTGACTTATTTTTCTCACACAAGGCTGGACTTTCACTTTGCGGGCTAGCCCGCTTCTCTTTGGAATTTTTTGGGCAAAGATAAGTGCAATGGTACCCGGCAGTTCACAATGGACACGCAGACAAGAGTGTACAATATCAAAGATGATACTTGCCGTCATTGCCAAAGGTAAGAAAGCTTCCAATAGCTAGCACAAGTCAGAATTTGACTTTGTCTCAAGAATAAGCTGTGGAGTGTGTAGCATCCTGCAGAGCATTCTGGGAACCCTCTAAGTCTACCTCATCTCATTTGCCTGCAGAAGGAGGGGAGGTAACACATGGATCAAGAACATGGGACCCACCTGAGTCTGAATGGAATCACAAGCGCCTTCAGGCCCACAGTGTTGTCATCATTGCACCAAATGTGACTGGTGGTCACAAAGAGAATAATTGAGAGACCCCCATGTCAAACCAAGCATTGAGCCAAATGTCTATGTATATCCTGCCTTTTGTTTCTTGATCCTCTTATTGATAAATGGCTCACGAATTGAGTGATCTCAATATTCACACAAGACATCTTCTTTACAAGATTATCCGATTGCTTTCCCTAAAATCATTGAGCAGAGATCTATTGCCATTGATCTGATGTGTTTCAAATGTTCCATCACATTTTATTCTTGGTCGCAGATGAACCAACAAAATCCCTTCTCTCCCAAGCAGTGTAATTTGGTACTTTTCTGCTAATCTATTTGATAAGATTGATCACAGTATAGAATAGAATGATTAGAAAGAATAAGAAAGGTAATCATTTCATATAATAAACTACATACCTAGAATAGAGTGATTAGAAAGAATAAGAAAGGTGAGCAGAGAAACTAATCATTCTAACAATCAAACTATAATATTCATAACTAACAATAAATAGATTATAAGCATAATGTAATTTAGAGAAATATGTATTAGCATACCACAATGACATCATACACACAGTACTATTATCAGTATCACAACACTATTTTTATTGTCAACACACGCACAGCAAAAAAGGGTCATGAAGATGTGGCTAGGACTGGTGTGGAAATTAATATATAGCAGTAGTTGAAATAAATAAAGAAGAAAAGAAGAGAGAAATACTTCATTACTCAAGATTTGAATTTTTTTATTTATTTTTTTCTAAGTTTAGTTTCATATTAAAAACTTATATATTATTTCAAAAGAGTAGTTTAATTTTACATATTAGCCGCTTAATTAAAAGATTTACTTTACAATTTTGAAATATCAAAGTTATTTACAAAGTCTAAAGAGAAAAGAAGTTAGGAGGAAATATTAAAGAAGAAATTAGATCAAAGAAAGAAGAAAATGAGAAGTGAAAAGAAAGAGAAAGGATAAGCACGTAGAAATCAAATAATTAATTAGTTCAGAATCATTTAGATAAGAGAAAGAAATATACTTACTTTGAAAAGAGAAATGAGAAATGAATGTGAGATGTAAATTGAACAAGATACCTTATCAAAATTCCCAAGAATCAACCAAAAAACATCAAAATCATCAGTAATCAATATCAAATGACATTGGATTACCTCAAGTAAGGCGTCATTTGATGCAGAATCAGAATGTCAATAATGTACAAAATTTAAATCATATGTATACAATGAAGTGAAGAAAAGTTATTAGAAGAGAAAGAAAATAAACTAGCTATTCAAATTCCAACGTTGAACATGTGTATATGGATGAACCTGGGCTGTATTATGGCAATTGACATGTAACGGTATATGTAATATGGGTTTTTGAGGTGTAACAAATTCAAAAATGATTATTTGCAAAACTTTACAACTCATTTGAGAAATAAATATCATCTCAAACAAGTGGAATGATGGGCAAAGAATTGATCAGAAAGGAATGGAGAATTAAGTTAGCTTTAGTACATTAAAATTAAGTTAAATTAAAGAAAATTTGAAATTTCAAAAATCTCATTAATAAAGAGGTGCAGCATAGAATTGAAGTGGATCAAGAGAAGTAAGAAGAGTTTAATGAATATAAGACCAAACAGAATAATAATCCTTAGAAGAATAGAGTAGAGTAAGCCATAAAGAAGAAAAGGAATTAGAAAAGAATGGATTTTGAGAAAATGGAAAGAAATGAAAGATAGTGGTAAAATGAGAGAAGGGAGGAATGAAAGATATATATAAGAAAAAGGGATTTGGAGAAGGGTTTTCTTTTCTTTCTCTCTCATCTTTTACAACTTGTAGTTTTTAGAATAATTAAATCTTTTACTACTAGCGTACCAGGACACTTAAATCTACCCTTTAAAATTATAAAGGAGAACATTTATTTTATTATAGTTTTGTTGAAGTTATAAAGAAATTTCTTTTGTTATCTGTCGTGAATCAAAGGGAATAACACTTATAAAGTGTTGCATTGAATTCAATATACTGCTTATAATAAGATCTTAAAGGGTTCTTTTTGAGTTGTGTGTATTGACACGTATTGTTGAAGTTTTCCTTGATAGTGTTCTCATTAAAATCTTTTTTTATTTTTCTTATCGATACTCATTCAGCAAAGAATCCCTTTCTTGTTGTTTGTTTTAGAAAGGGCAGTCTAGGAGATATTTTCTACTTAACAAAAGTAGTAGTCTATCCCCTTTTACGCTCTGTATAACCCTTGTGGGTTTATAAGTTTACACCGGCTGAGCTCAAAAGTACTCAGGTTTCTTCATTCATCAAGTTGTCTTTCGGCGGTTAAAACCGTTTTTCGATTCGCTTGGCCAAGATCTGAGGTTCCTTGCTTGACACTCATTCGGTTGAGAGTGAATGTACTCTAAAGTGGCAGCTCGAATTGAATCAGTCGGGTGAATCCAATATTCACTTTTATGTACATATGCTTTTCCGGATCTTCGGCAGGAAGGAGTTATCTTTCTATCAAGCGGTACATTGATGCAACTGGAAATCAAGACTCGTGATAATTATCATCGTGATAGGAGCTCTCTGTGTGCGAAGGCAAATGTCTCGTATCGAGCTGTTTTTCATCACCTGTGCGTACTGTATTACGACTCTATAGACAGATGTAAAGATGGCTCCGTAGCCTGTTGATAGATGCTGGGATCATCCACTCGCATCCACTCGCATCCACTTACACAACACACTATTTACATACACAACATCCAACCGATTTTCAAAACCCACAAGTACCGGAGAAGAGCCTCTACAACTACCCGAGCACCAAACGGTACGCCCCAGGAGCTGGCTGGTGTCGTCATATACATACACCACCGCCGCCCTCAAAGTCCATCAAGCATCTCGACTGACACCCAAATCCCAATCATATTCGTCAAGTTCATTATCCCCACCACGAAACGTCCATCGCTCACTAGCTCAACATGCCACGACGACGCCGGAAACTATGCATGAATCCGTCCAATGCGCCAGAAGTCTACAAAAGGCTGCGGGTCAAGAAGGCTGATGCCCAAGCTGAAGCCCGCTTCGACCGAGAAGTTCAACAAGCACGGCGATTGTTGTATGGAAACGTTGATGCTGCCGAAGAACCTGGTGAAGATGACCCCCATTTGCGGAATTTCCTTCCTCGCATGGATCATGGACCCGAACACGAACGTGACGAACATCAGTGGGTCGACGTTGCCATGGACTTCGATCCAGATGGAGCTATTCGGCGATTTGTTCAAATGCATCGAGGCTACCGGTACGCCAATCAGCGCGAAAAAGTTCGGGAGCAATGGGCTGGTATCGAAAACCAAGTCACCGCCGCTTACCTCGAGTGTCAAGTTACCACCTTGAACTGGACCAGCAGAGCGCATTATCTCAATGAACGCAGTTTGGACTGCAAGTGTACGGTTTTTTATCATCGCAACTTAGATCTGATTGATGTTCAAGGTAAGTCATCTCCCTGTTTTCGAATTTAATTATGTGAAAGTGACCCCTATTTTGAAGGTAGGATGGCTTCCGAACCTGTCACATTCTGCCGATGTACACCTGAACCAGTCCAGCTCGTCCACCAAGGATACCTACCTTCTAGCCCGAAACAACCCCGAACAGCTTTTTCCATTCCCTTACTACAATTATACTATCACCTCTGGCTCTCAGCAGTCACGGCGGTATCAAGTTTTACTGAAGGACTCACGAATTTTCACGATGATCGGTCATCTAAACCTATGAAGGCTCGACGTGTTCTTGGGATGCGGCGACACCTTGGCCAACCGTTCGCTAACACCACCCATCTCTACGCCCGCATAATTGTGATTAGCAAAATTCTACTTCAAGATGGCCTTGAATTGACTACGTTGGACCGATGGGCTTCACGATGTCCGCGATGCTTTGGACCGGCACAAGATGAGTACAAGGAGTCAATCACAGAGCCCGATGTGATTATCTGCATGGACGGCAATTTCCAGCACCGTCATAATGTCCTTGCCAGCAAGGATAATCCCACCGAGGATCAATATCCTTCCATTTTCGCTTCCCCGTCTCAAATAGCTCAACACAAGGTGAAAGTAGGAATGGCTGTTGAATTGGCCGAAAATCAATCAGCAGAGGTCAGTGATTTCATCAATGATCCCCAAGTGCAATACAATGACAATATCCAGCCTGATGTCGCCACAGGACCCTTGTGCTCAAGCCCACAAAACTGCCAACGACACTCGAGACTCATCTACGTGGGATAAATGTGATGACACGGGGCTTTTCGCAGCAGCATGTCGACATGATGTGACATTGGCATTAGCCAACATCTTTCAAAGTGGCGAGAAGTAAGTAACTTTCTCAATTTTAAGTTATATTGTTCCTCTCCGTTCATTGATTAAATCTGTCGTATATTACAATCACAGGTTGTGTTACCCGTTAAGTTTACTAGACAAGATACTTGACGAAATACCAGGACGAAGATTCGGCATACTGTACGATATTGGATGTCATTTAGACAAACACATCAAACGGGTAAGCACGACATTCATCACATTTATTATTATGCCTGCTTTGAACTGATATATATTATGTATTGGCATTGTATGTAGCACAACCACCTAGCCCGACATCAAGATCGTATTGTACTGGGTACATCGGTCTTCCATGCCTATGTCCACACGTGGGCCTGTCAACTCTTCTACAACCCACGATTTCTCGACGACTGGGGACTTTCGGACGGTGAAGGCCTCGAACGCATCTGGTCTGAGCTTTCCCCCCTGATAGCCCGATTACGCACCTCAACCCGATTGCACCGCATCGAAGCCATTGCGTTGCGTTGTGACTACCTTGGATCTCGTCACCTAGCATCAACTGGCGATTGGCTTTCACGACGCCTCTTCAAGACAAGAACTACCATTCGAGAAGCTCAAGTGTTATTAGATGAGTGGTGTCAGGAGCTGAATCCACACAATCCGGGTGAGAGGTACACACCAGGGTTCTTCCGAAGGCAGTGGGCCGCTGAACGAGCGGCCATGATTTCGACCTCTCAAGACATGAAGATTCGACAGCAACTTGAACTCGGGAGGCTGCTTTGTCTACAGGAACTAGCGCGGGAAACATGGTAAGATTGATATATACACCCTTACAACACATATTGATTTTCTTTTCGCAGGGCCGAAGACACCAACAATGAAAATGGCGCCGCTGATCGCCTTCGTCGATATCAAACCATTGCTGCCGATATTGTAAATCAGCGCAAAAAGGTAGGGCTCCCTGAAAGTTTTTCAACTCTATCAGGTGAGACCAATATCAAATTTAAATGTTACAATTCGAAGTAACATTTGATTTGGGGATTTCCAGGAGTCGCTGCCGATCTATTACTGAAGGTTTGGTATTCCAAAACCGAGGTTCGCACCCGATTCCTGGCATTGAGGTCTGAACAAAGGCCGTTGGATCCTGAGAAAAGGGCTGGGGGGGGATCCAATCTAGGTAACACGTCTCTTTCATATATACATATATACATCTTTGCTCACGTCATGATTCTGGCCCAGGACAACATGAAAAAGAACGTATCTTAGATGCCATACAAAGAAGAACTCGAACAATGAAAAAAATCCTGAACACCTACAATAATTTTGCACGGAGCTTTCGGGAACAATTTCCTGATCACCCTACTTCACCTGTCATCGAATACGCTGAGCTGATGGCACTCGATTCGGACGACCCTTTCTGGAACCATGGAATCTTCACACACTCGAAGGAACCCTGGGCAGTTGATCGAGGTACTCAGATGGGTATGCGAGCGCTTGCTCGATTGCAGCGAGGACAAGAGGAGCTACGTAGGGTTGGTTGGGAGGTACGACGAGCATTGCGCTGGGCTACAGACATACGCGATCGCCTGTGGGACATTTTACATGATCTCACTCACTCTCAAGATCCGTCCTCTGCGTCGATTGGAAGCTTTGTACGACACGAAATCCTTCAAACCTCGTCAACACGTGCAAAGGTCACCATTGTGAAAGGTTTACTTCACAATGAATTTGTAAGGATCTCTCAGCTTCAAATTCGATGGCATACCAAGGTCATGGAGGTTTTTGCAAACACACGAGCTCAGGCAGGCGATGAGCATTTGATCACTCGGTGGATCTTACATGTTCAAATCATCACACAGCTCAGAACAAATGACTTTGGTTCAATTAAAGCCGGGGATTTTGAGCATCTCATGCCACACGACCAGCCCAATGATCACGAAGGAGTAGGTCCAATCGAGCATTTAGAAGAGGTGGGAGATGCACCCAATGATTCAGATTCTGATGTTGATTCAGAAGAATGGGATAATGGGATTGATGAGGGTATGATGCAGAATATATATAATGGCTTGGACAATGTACCTGAGGAACCAAGGTGACAAGAAGGTAATCATTACATGTTCAGATTCTCTTGTATTGTATTTTATGTAAACATTTTTATAGCTTGTAGTACTTTTGAAAATTTCAATGAAATAATGTTGTCTGCACCATTTCAACTCAAACCACATGAGCATTGAGTTATCATTTGACTAATGGAGCTGATTGAGTATAGGAGGAACTCCAACTCCCTATGATTTGGTGAGGTAGAACTCAATGTTCAAATTTGTTCCATTAAAGTGAGCTTTTGAACCCCAATAGGCTTGTTTTATGAAGTAGTGATAAGAGGGAGGTGACCTATCAACAGCACTTTAAGTGTGAACATTGGTGTGGAGTGGGGGTCAAAAGTCAAATTTTAATGACTAGATGTGGAATTTCAAGATGAAGGAGTTGAGTTGAGACTCAAGTGTAATAATGAAAAATATGCGCGCTGAAGAGTATGATTAGATACTCCAAGCACGAAGCTGTAGTGCCACGTGTTCGTGGCACTTTGTGTGGTTTAAGGTGTTTGGGGGGTAATCAAAGTGTGCATTCTGCATACAGAATGCTCATTTGAAGAAGCAAGGAGTGGAGATACAAGGAAAAGTTAATAATGAAAAATGTGCGCAAGGAAATTTGGCACAATATCCACGCGTACAATCCCCCGTAGCGCCCCTCCTTCAGACAGTTTGGGGTATTTTTATTAATCATCAGCATTGGAATGCTGATTCTTGGGAAACAAATGATGTATTTCAGTGAGAGGGAGTGGAGATACAAGAAAAAGTTGATAATGAAAAATGTGCGCATCAAAATTCTGTACAAAAACTCAGGAGAGTCTTTGAATATCTGCAGTATAAAGAGGTGTTTAGGTTGACTTTATGCTCAAATTGATGTCTGGACAGTTGTGATTGAGAAACAAATGATGTATTTCAGTGAGAGGGAGTGGAGATACAAGAGAAAGTTGATAATGAAAAATGTGCGCATCAAAATTCTGTACAAAAACTCAGGAGAGTCTTTGGATATCTGCAGTATAAAGAGGTGTTTAGGTTGACTTTATGCTCAAATTGGTGTCTGGACAGTTGTGATTGTGTTTTTCAAAAAAGTTGCACAAGTCATGTTTTCAAGATCTGACTCCAATTTGACCATAAAGTCAACCTAATCACATCTTCATACTGCAGATATCCAAAGACTCTCCTGAGTTTTTGTACAGAATTTTGATGCGCACATTTTTCATTATCAACTTTTTCTTGTATCTCCACTCCCTCTCACTGAAATACATCATTTGTTTCCCAATCACAACTGTCCAGACATCAATTTGAGCATAAAGTCAACCTAAACACCTCTTTATACTGCAGATATTCAAAGACTCTCCTGAGTTTTTGTACAGAATTTTGATGCGCACATTTTTCATTATCAACTTTTTCTTGTATCTCCACTCCCTCTCACTGAAATACATCATTTGTTTCCCAAGAATCAGCATTCCAATGCTGATGATTAATAAAAATACCCCAAACTGTCTGAAGGAGGGGCGCTACGGGGGATTGTACGCGTGGATATTGTGCCAAATTTCCTTGCGCACATTTTTCATTATTAACTTTTCCTTGTATCTCCACTCCTTGCTTCTTCAAATGAGCATTCTGTATGCAGAATGCACACTTTGATTACCCCCCACACACCTTAAACCACACAAAGTGCCACGAACACGTGGCACTACAGCTTCGTGCTTGGAGTATCTAATCATACTCTTCAGCGCGCATATTTTTCATTATTACACTTGAGTCTCAACTCAACTCCTTCATCTTGAAATTCCACATCTAGTCATTAAAATTTGACTTTTGACCCCCACTCCGCTCTTTATACTTCATAAAACAGGGCTTAGGGGGTTCAAATCTCTGTCACCTCGTATCATATACTTATCTGTGTCACTCAGGATACAATTCGTGACTGTGAAACATTGAAATTCCACACAAATTTGGTCGAAGATTGTCTCAAAGACGTTACTAACACCTCTCATTGTGCAAGTTCTTTTCTTGCATGATATTGATATCATGTTCTTTCGCCGCCAGTTTTTTGGCCATATTTATGTCATTTGGATAGCTAGTCAAGATTTTGTATCTTAAGAGAATTGAAATACAACTCTCGACTCTTAAGAGAAGTGAAATACAACTGTCAACTGGAAAACCAGTCGAAATCTTTTAGATATCATTTGGGGAGGTTGAACACCTGATCGTGTGCAGTATTACAACCAACTTACACAAAACAACTTACACATAAGCAGATAAAACAATAAAAAAGATCGATTGATCATTGGTAACCAAAAAAGGAAAGGGAAGACAGTTCAGAACGAGAATACACAGAGGGAATAAGGCTGGTTTGTTCAATTGGGGCCCTCTTTGTCAAGGCTTGACAAGGACATTGCACGACGGTTATGCTGAGTGGCCGGCCCTCTACATTGTCTATGCTTGCAGCAACATGACCCACAAGTCTCCGGCTTACTAAGAGGCACGTCGCATCAGCTAATGAGGTATCATGACTTGATCGAACTTCACTTACGGACTCCACCTCAAGACTCTGGTATAACTGGATGGTGGTGCTAAAGAACTGGTTTCCGGTAATGGGGATGCTCGGCAGTTAGTCGAGGGAGTGGCCATCGCGATTGATGGGGTCGATCTCTTTGAAGAGGTCACACTGTCGATCGGCGGAGTAGATCTCTTTGAAGAGGTGACACTATCGCTCGCCGGAGTAGACTCTAACGCTTCGCTCTTTTTCTTTTTTCTATAATATCGAAATCTGTAAGTTGAGGGTGAGGTGAGATAACGAAAAAAACTTCTTACTTACCGACCATATGGATACTGGCCCAAGAGCGCTTTCAAACTGTAGAACTTCCCATTGGGCATGCGGCGCCAATTGTCGGAGGGTTCGCTTGGGGGATAAATCGGCATGTATCGGGGAGGTAGCCAGAATGCGCACTCCTTGTAACAATGACCAAACGCTCCACACTGGAAGCACTGGTCCATTCCTTGGAGTATTCGAGGATCGGCTGTGGAAGGGTAGGGGACATAGTTGAATGTTGATTCGGTTCGCGTCATCATCGTGAGGGGGACATTAGTTAAGTCGAGATGGCCAGTTGAAGCGACTGGAGATACTGGAGAAGAAGCGACTGGGGTGGGGCTCGAGCAGGTCTGGGACGTCTTGGGAGTGGCTAACAAGGGACTGGCAGCGGGTTTATGAACTGATGAGGTGTGTTGATAAGTGGGGCCGGGTGTTGGGTTGGAGCGAAGGCCACTAGCTGGGGGTTGTTGATGAGATCGTTGCATGTTGTATGAATGTGAGTCACAGGTAATATGAGCAGGTAGAGAAAGTCGGGATTGATCTAAGACTGACGGAAAGAGAGAGAAATGGATGGATTGAGGAGAACAGAGCGAAGTGTTCGAGTATTTATTGATCTGAAGGAAGTGGCCAAATAAAAGGCGCGACTTTCGGTGGTCCGATTCTCACCCGATTATCGGCTTTTTGTCATTAACTTTGGACATATACATATACACAATCTGTGTTATGAAAGTAAGGATATTGATGTCTTGATATCCTGCGGGCCACATGGTGATAATGCTTCGAACAGAGAAGATATCAGTGATATCTTGACTTGCATCTTGACTTGAATTTGAACAATCAACCACCTGTGCGTACTTTACGTTTGCTTTGGCTTGCATGGGGCTATATGGCTCGTGATGAAACTGTATCATAATGAAATTCATGCTTTGTATCATTGCAAAATTGGGCGTGAAGGAATGAAAGTAACTTTGTAATTACAACGTAATATGATGGATCGAAGGATAAACAAATAAAGTAAGTACAGAAACTAAAGTAGTGATGGATCGAGGTTGATCGGGCGGTGATTGTCTTGAGAGCGGTTGAGGTTGAAGTCTGAGTGGATGAAGCTGTGATCTGTAGTGGGGTTGTGATTATCTTCGATATTGGTGTGGTCTATGGTTGAGCGTTGAGTTTCGAAGTTATTGGTGTGGTTGGCCGGGGAATGAGTTTGAGTTACATTGGCTAGTGATGGTCTAACCAGTTGGATCAAACTCTCCTTGAGGTCGGCTTGGAGAGCAAGGAGTTTGGCTTGGTTCAGCTGGTTACTGGGGGTTTTGAATGTCTCCAGCTTAGATCGGGCGCCAGGAAGTAATCGTAATTCAAAGCCGAGCGCAGCCAGTGTTGAATCGCAGTTGCTCCATGGCCAATGGCCTAGACTAGTTATTCCTTCTACATTGGGTGTAGCGGTTAGTAAATACATATTATTTCCGGATGAGGCAATAGGATTACTTACTTAAATAACTAGATAACATGCCGGTCACTCTTTTATGTAAACCTCGTGCACTGTTATCTGTCCAATATGAATCTGAATAAGCTACTGTAATCGGTCACAGAGGAAGATTAGGTCTTACCTGCTATATCTTCAACCAATTCACCAGCAGTTTTCCCAACGATGAGAGCTTGTAATCGCACCGGAAAGTTTTGTACGCCTTCTAGGTTGTAGATCATATTGACTGGCCTATTGAGACCTACCGTACTGCGTGTGATCCGGAAATTGTGGTTGTCGATGTGTGTCGAAACTGCTATGAGGACAACTTCAAAGTGATTGGACTTAGCCACGGGAACGCACTGTTTCAAAGGTATCTAGCCATCAACCAAATTCATTCCGAAAGGCTGCCGATGGAACAAGACTCACTTTGGCCAACAATCCATCCATGAAGTCTTCAGCGTTCTTCTTGTATTGGCCAAGGTTTCGTGCATTGATGACCGTGTTGGATCGAGGTTGAAGTATGGCTTGTCGACTTTGAGGCCCAACTTCCATCTCCTCAAGCGTTTGATCAAGGTTTTGAAGTGTTGTAGGATCGGTTTCCTGAGTGGCCTCCTTATAAAGATCCTTTTCCTCTTGGGTCATGCTCTTCCACACCCGACTCAGAGCCTTCATGCCTTGTCCATTGGCAACGCCATGGGCTATCAGAATTGTACAAAACGTAAGTCAAGTTAAAGAGCTCCACATGTAGACATCGGCCGACTCACCTTCTTTGAAAATGGCGCTGGCGGTAGGGCTTTGGAGGAACCGGTTCCATGCTGATGGCCGACGAACCCCAATGTACTTTCCACTACAAGAACGCGGTGTGTTTAATGTAAAGTACACCGTATGATTGATGTTTGGAGGAACCGGTACTTACAAAACTTTTTCGATATCAGATACGGTGATGCCAAGCTCAAGAGCCTTGATCGCAATCTTCGTCTCTATCTCTTCGTGGAATTCCAACACAGACTCTAAGACGCTTTCCGTGAGGCCTGAGCTGGCAAACTTAACGGCTAAGCATCGAAGCTCAACTGCCGTCTTGTTGGAGTCTTTCAAATCAGCTGGGTCGAACGTTGGTAAGTTATCTTCAACATCCGTGTCGGTGTTTGATCTTTTTGTTTTCTTTGATTTGTTCGTTTTGTTGTTTGTTTTCGTCATTTTTCTTTTTGTTGTCGTTGTTGTGTCAGAGGTCATTTGTGATGATAAGTTAGTAATTGAATTTTGGGTTGGAGTTGGAGTCTGAAGTCCGCTGGTAAATCCTTCGGCCATCATTTCAAGATTCGCAACAACCTGCGTCCCGGACGTACGTTCAGGGTTGGCCGGGGGGTCGTTGGGAGTAGCCAAGACTGGCATGTGTGGCAGTGTCGTACCGATTGGGCCTACGGGGTTGGAATGAGGTCCGTGGATAGCCATTGATGGGAGGTAGGTACTGAGCTGGGGATTGTGGTGATGTGGTGATAGCTGATGAAGATGCTGATGGTACGACAGTGATTGAAGCAGGGGACGTTGATGATGATGGATTATGAGCCGTACCGTTTGGTGCTCGGGTAGTTGTAGAGGCTCTTCTCCGGTACTTGTGGGTTTTGAAAATCGGTTGGATGTTGTGTATGTAAATAGTGTGTTGTGTAAGTGGATGCGAGTGGATGCGAGTGGATGATCCCAGCATCTATCAACAGGCTACGGAGCCATCTTTACATCTGTCTATAGAGTCGTAATACAGTACGCACAGGTGTTTTTCATCCGTGATAAAATATACAATAATTGAAAAGTTAAAATGCTTTCATTACATAAAACCGCATGGGTTAAGAGCTAGTTTGGGAGTTATTTATAACAAGGTTCTTTGTCTTTGCTATGATCAATACAGTTGACGTCAAATTCCAAGGTGAGGTCCGAGATAAAGAAAATCGTTTCAAGAAATCAAACTTGATCAGTGTCACGTTGCCGAACTTGCCGAGACAGGGCTGTCAGGCTCTAGTTGGCCCATAGAGTTCCGACGTGCTTTACTGTGAAACATATGGTAGCATCAATTCAAGTTAATGTGCTTGAGATGCAGTGACGAGAGAGAATCAAGAAAGATGAAGGTGACTGACAAAAATGTATAGCTCAAAACGATATCATCTATATCATTCATCAAAGGGTCTTCCATGAAATCTTTATCGATAAAGAAAAAGATTGGTAAATCAACCTCTTCACCTGCCATCAGCCTTTGTTCATCAAAACAAAAGCATTCAACTTTAGCAAAATAAGGTGCAACCTAAGATGTTAGGTATCAGATAAAACAAGATGAGCTCTTCCTTCGATTAAACCCCTCGCTCGCCAGGCAAAAGATCGAGTAGCTTACCTGTCCAGGTGTGACATTGTAAGTAGCAACACCCAAGATATCCTTATCTGACAAATTTTTAGCTTTGTAGAATGCCAATACCGTTTCCCCGGGCTTGACTTTGACGGATTTTTGACAAGGCCAGAACTTCCAATTCAATGTATCACTTTTATCAGCATTGAATCGAACAGTGATCGATTTCTCTCCAATCGGTCTAGAGATTCGATCTGCTGAAAATTTTCCATTCCCTTCTTGTTTTGTAAGTGGTGTACCATTATATCCTGTAACTGAACAAAACACTCTATAGAGTGGTACAGCAGCGTATGAGAGTCCTAGAGTAAGGATTCCTAATGATAGGGTATATAACATTAAACTTCGATTTCTAGCTTTGTAGTTTGTTCGATGTCGATCTCGATACTGATCAATAATATTCCTTTGAGTTTGTGCTGATTGTGATTGAGAAAAATTGGAAAATGAACGGTCTGTTCTCTTCTTCGTCCATGATTTAGATGAAGATAAAAGACCGAATTGTGTTGGACAGAGTTGATTGAAGTTAAATTGAGGAGATTTTAAAATTGATGAATGTTGATACGCAAAGTTAAGATTTGATTCTAAATTGAATTTCCGAATTGATAATGAAGGTCTTGTCCATATCAAACGTGAGCTGAATGGGCAAAGCATATTGTCTTTGAAATGAATAAGCTTCTTGTCTGAACTTGCAACAGATTCAAAATTAATCATCTTTCCTCTCACCGAGGGTCCGAGTCTGTGTGACGAGGAGCCGCGAGACCGGGTCGGGGCCCAGATGCACTTGTTTTGCCTCAGATGAGCACCCAGCACGGGTCCAGCGTATACAGCTCTTCGGAGGTCAAACTGTGACACAGGACATTGTTTTTTTGAAAGTGCCTTTATAGGGAGAATCTTCACCATGATGGATTTCTAACATCTCACATGTTCTCCTTTATCGTTCGTACAACATTGTGAAAAAGATAAGAATTGTTCTAGTCACTCTACTCCTCCTATCTACTTTTACAGTAAGAGTTTGCTTATGTTTTAGTTGGTCAATGAATTCAAAACAAAGTAAATGTCTAAATCACCAGGTCTATCTGAATAGAGCACATCTCATCTTGAGTTTGATATAGGGCCCCTTAGTTTCAGGAGTTGGGTTGTGATAAATATCTCTTAAAATGATTCTAAAAACTGTTAGATCAGTCTGATGATCTCACCTTTGTTGATCACTTTATGGTTATTATTTTCCTTGGTAAGGAAATATAACTCTTGAGGTAAAGTGATCTGAGACATAGAAATTTCAAAATACTGATGATTAAACAGAATAAATAAGAGTCTTTCCTTACTTAAGTCATGTGAGTATATTTGATTTCTTGAGAACAAGGGCTTATGACTATCTCTGGCAGACATTTGAAAACCCAACAGGTGAGTATAATTTTTGTGAAAGAAAAAGTTGTGTCCACACAAAAAATTACTTGAATGTGTTAATTTTTTTTTTTTGAAAAAAATGGCACACTGAAAAATCCCTTTCCTGAGAATCAAATATGTAAATATTATAAGTTTTTTGTTGTTGTTGTTCCATCCTTCTAAATGTTCAAATGGATAGTAGAATTTCAAAAGTACACATCAAAATTTTATATACTTTTTACTAACCAACTTGGAAACTTACAACTTACCTAGATAAAAGAGATGAATGTAAGAAAATAAAATAAATTGATGTTTGCAATTCAAAAACAAGGAGTGATGATATACATACTAAAAAGATCCCCTTTTGATTCAATACTTTGAATTCATTTAAACTGCAGTGAAGTTTCAAATTCAAGTGAGGCCTATACATCCAACTTTTCAAAGCTTTTCAATACACCAACTTTTTTCTTCTACTGATCAGTGTTGGTACAAAATATTCTTCATCTCACATCACACTATGATGTTAAATTGTATGAAATTACTTTTATTGATCACCATTAGTAATTCAGATGAATGAGATTTAATCATGATGGTTGAGATATGTTTAAGATACCAAACCAAAGGATGCAAACCTAATTAATCCATAAGGAAGCAAGTTTATAATTGTAGGTAACTGGTTATTTACTGATTGGAATCTAACTTAACACAAGTCACAATTCTTGTAGGGCACTTTTAACATTGAAAGCTTGGTGACCTGGAGAGGGACTTGTGGCTTATCAGCTGCTTTTGGTCAGTGAGTAGGGGCAGAATCCCTACTCCTCTGTAGTTGGGGCACTACACTGATTCTGAGGAGTGGAAAACATTCAGATCATGGAAATCTTCCTCATCCTCACAACATATTTTGGGCTGAATTCTTAGGAGTCATCTCAGCTGTGAATCTATGGATCAATCAAGGTTTAAAAGAATATTTATTCATTCAGACAATCAAGATGCGGCCAATATTCTCAGCTCTCATGTGCCTAACCGGATTGTCCGCCCTTTGTTCCACCACTGTGTCAAACAAACTGTTGAAGCAGGGGTTGAGATGAAGGTCATGTGCATTTCAGGAGAAATTATTTCAACCACCAATATCTTATCTTGTCAGGCTTCAATTCTCTCATTTGATGAAACTCAAATCTTATTTTATGCAATTAGCATTGAGACAATATCATATTGAAGTATAGATCCTTTCCTTTCTTCAAGCAGTCAAGATACAAATTTAAATTCTTTTGATTCTTCTTCTTCTTGTTCCACTCTTTCTTCTGTTTCTTTAGAATAACTTTAAGTCTTCATTCAACAGTTTTGCTAAAGTTTCTGTTCATTTTAACATGAATCTTAATCCCAATAGACAATACCTTTGCAGATATGTATCATGTCTGTTGAATTATGTTGCCAAGGTCTGTTTAAGCTTATCTAGTTGGAATTCATTATATCTTTAGATTAGGATTTTCATCAGTTGTTTGTTAATTAAGACATCAATTTGTCAAGGACACCTTGAAGCACTGTATGAAAAACTATCCTCAACCAATCATTTGGAAACAAAACTGCTCACAGTCAAACTTATCAAATCCATCATTTCAAGATCTTCTTCTTCAATTGAAAAGAACCTCTTTTTTAGAAATCATAAGTATAGGGTTTTGGGTAACTTCATTCTTTAAGCAAATTGACTGTTCCTAATTCCAAAGAAAACAAAATATCAAACCAAGCAAACTCATCTTACCTTCATCTCTTCTAGTTCTCTTTCTGCACCAAATTCTTTTCAATACAATCTTTTTTCTTCAAAGGCCAATACTAAACTCTTAGTGAATTTGGTTATCATTCATCAATTCATTCAAGCATTCTTCTTCATCTCCCATTCATCTTCCAAAATCTTATTTGCTTGTCAGGGATTCTAAGATTGTGACTACACCTGAGATTTTTACTCACTTTGTCCAGTTTGCCTCCAACTCCTTCCTGGTTTAGTTTGAAGATTTGATGTTTACTTTCACACATCATTTTCCAATCATTCTTGAGATTTGAGTGACACTACAACTTTGGCTGAATTTGAAGCTACTATAAATCTTAACAAGTGTGCTGGACTGGCTCTTGGTCTTCTGAAAAATTTCTAATATACCTTTTTGTGGTCATGAGACATTATGCTCATCTTATAAAGCCAAAATTCATCTACTCAGGCAAAAGTCTCATCTTTGGGTGGGGGGAAGGGGCAAAAAGTTGACTTTGGTTGATCTGAGTCATGGATTTCCTTTTTGACTCTTCAATGGATTTCCATGGTTCTCTGTAAAATACTTTTTGAACTGTTTAATGGATTTTTTAAGCTTTGTGTTGATGGATGGATTTTCATGCCTATCTTTTCTTTTATCTTTCAAGAAAGTGTATTTTTAAATGTGGATTGGGTTATCCATCTTTTCAAGAATGCTCATAACGATGATTTTGATTTGATTTGATTTGATTTGAGATTTTCTTTTCTTTCCAATCTTACTTCACCAACTTTGCTTATACAGTCTTATATAGATTGGTCAGAGAATGTTTTTTTATCTTCTTATGCAAGCAATTTGTTACCCTAGACCATTATCCTTGGGATTCAACCAAAGAAGATAAATATCATTTGATCATATCTTTTCTATGTGTAGAACTCTAAATCTTTATCTTCACATCCTCAACCAAATCTCTCAAATGATTTCTTTTTAAGCTTTAAAAGATTTCCATTAACCTAATTGTATCTCAGTAAAGATCTTACTTTATACTTTGAGTTTTCATCAATCTCTAAATCAAAGAACATTCTTTGAAGATCTCAAGTTTGATTCTGAACAAACACTTTTCATTCATTCATCATTCATCATTGCTTTTCTTTCTTTCTTTGAAACCCAAATTTTCCATTTAAGAAGTTAAGAATCTAAACTTGATCCTAATTCCTTCCAGTTAGATTGACCAACGGATTGACTTAAGCTTAACTTCAATTTGATTGCTCGGTTCTATGTATTGCAGATCAGTTGATTGTACAAAAGTCAGAGTTGGATTTTGAAAAAAAGTAAAAGGAGACGATTGAAATTTGTCTATCTTTCTTTAGCTTTCTACCACGACCTCCTCATCCATCCATCCATCAATCTTAAAGGTTTCCTCTGTAGATCTGTTAATTGGAATGCTTGAAGTGTGTGTGGTTTTTGATTTTTTTTGAAAAGTAATCAAGGAAGTTATACCCAGATTGTACCAATGAATCCGTTAATGGTTTCTCTCTCTCTTGCTGATCGGTGAGAGTTGATCAGTAAACGATGAAATTTGAACTTCATGGGTTCTTTTCTTTCCAATTTGGTGATGAAGATCAAGTATCAAAGATGAAGGGATCTGGTTAGATCTGTTACAATCGTGATTCAAATTGATGGTTGGTATGTGATCTTTTTTTTTTCCATCCATTTTATGTGGTACAGAATCGGATTAAAACTTTGTTCAAACCATTCAAAGAAGGTGATGAAATCGAGTGAGAGATATGAATGAATGAAAAATCAAAGTTTTCAAGATTATAAGTCTGATGAACCACTTTCAATGCCCCTGTTTTTTTTTTTTAGAAAATTTGAATTTTTTTCAGATGGATGATGATTTCTGTACAGTTTGGATTGGATTGAAAGTTGAAGTTTTTTTTTCCTTCCCAAAACCAGATTGATTGATTGTATTTGATTGAATTGAAAACTGCTATACTTTGTACTATTGTATCAAAACAGAATATCAATCTTGATTCTCAGTTTTTGATGGACGGAATATGTATAGAGTATAGAATTTTTTTTCATCAGAATCGGATCATTTCAACTCTCTTCAATCTTCATCCAAACAATCCACACGAGAAAAATCAAATTTGATTTTTTTTCTCTTCTTTCTTCATTTACTTTTATTCAACTTTACTTCAACTTTTTTCAATCCACACTCGGTTCATCATGGTCAGTTTGATTTTTTGTGTGATTGAATTGGATGAATTCGAATGAAATAAGTGAAGATAAGGTATGATATCTATAAACTGAAAATGATTTTTTTTACATAACTCTCCTTTTTTTGCCTTTCTTTTCTTTCTTGGTTTATCTATCTAGAGATTTAAGTAAATTTTGAATTTGGTGATCAAAAGTAAGAAGATCAAGATTATTGAAGTGAATAAATTGAATTTCGAAAATTTTAAAGAAAATCCATCCATCCATCCATCAAACTTTAGATTTCATCGATCAACTCCTGATCTACACAATTTACTTACAATTTACACAATTTACAAGAACCGAAAAGAAAAGCAAAAGGAAAAGCAAAAGAGAAAGAGAAAGAGAAAAGAGAAAGAGTTTTTGAAAAAAGAAATTAAAGTTTTTTTTTTTTGGAATTTCAAAGGGAGTGAGATTGGATTGGATTGATTGAATTAGATAATCAGGAACGGATCAGAAGATGTTGAAAATCAAAAGAGAGAATTTACCCAACTTCAAATTACAAAATCAGCATCAACAGCATCATCAACATCAGCATCATCAACATCAGCATCATCATCATAATAATAATAATGAGAATAATAATGATAATTTAATAATAATTTAATTAAATTCGATGAAGTGAAAAAAGTGAAAGAAGTTGAAAGACCATCAACGAGTGTCACTCTATCATCATCCACCCATCTCAATCCAAGTTCAGATCTTAACTCAAGTCTTCCCATTCCAATTCACCCAGATCTTAGTCATCATCCTCATCAGATCAAACCTCAAGTGAATGATCCAGTATCAGCAGCAGCAGCACATCATTCGAATTCGAATCCGAACTCCAACTCAACCCACCAAACCAAGCGATCATCATTTTTGATTTTGATTAATGAATTGAATTTCAAACTTCCAATCCTCAATCGATTTTACCATTCATCATCATCAACCAATCCTACTCATCCTCAACCAAACCATTCTGAATCCAAATCTAATCCTAATCTGATCACCACCACTCCTCTTCCATTCTCTCCTACTCCTTCTTCTGCTTCTTCACTTTCTCATCATCAACTCAACCCATTCCCTTCATCTTCATCTTCCATCTCTAGTACCAATCCTACTCTCCCTTCTGCTTTACCTATCCATCCCAATCCCAATCCCACTCATCATCATCATCTCAATCAAATCAAATCATCAACTGAAATGATTTATTCTTCTTTACCTCCTTCTACTACCAATCTCAATCAACAAGTACCCAACTCTCATCTCTCCACTCATTCTTTGGTGCCTTCAGTTCAATCTAAATTCAAATCAAATCGACCGCTTTCCTTCTTCTCTTCTCTTTCCATCAGACCTAGATCTAGATTGCTTTCTAAAGTTCAGTTCATCTTCTCTTCACTCTACTTGCTCTATCACTGATTCGGTCTTCAAATCAGAAACAATCTAGCTTAACCCTCTCAAACTCTTATTCGATTCCTCCTTCAACTCAAACTCATTCACCACACATCTCCATCAGCCCATCTCTCAGAGGTCCAAGTAGAGTGGTCGCCATCGTAGGTAACATCCGATTCGGTATAGGTCGACTCATAGTAGAAGATCTCGTTCGATCCAAACACATCGTCCTCGCTCTCATCGATCAACATGATGCTAAATTCAGTCAATCTCTCGAAGCCTTAGCTCTCAGTCCTTCACTCTTTCATGCCTTTCCCATCTCAGCACTCTTCAGTCATGATCTCTTACCCACTCAATACAGAACTCATGATTCACCATCTCATCCTCAATTGGTTCATACCACCACCACTTCACCACCTCTCTCACCCACTCACTCCAATCGATTCAAATCCTTCAAACCCACTCGAAAACGTCACACCCTTCAAACCACGAGTTCAGAACCCAATCCGATGAATAGCTATGATCCAGTGGGGGTCGATCAAGTTGCCGATCGTACTCGTTCATTGGCGATCACTGAAATCAAAAACGTACTTCAGTCTTACCGAGTGGATACGGTGATTTGTTGTTTTGAACCGGTTCCAAGAGAAGATACTCCCAGATCAATCTCTAGACGAGAAGCTGAGAAGCAAGATCGACTGTTACCCCCTCAAATCGAAAGATCTCGTATCGAAGCTATGGAATCCATCGTTCTCAAGGCTTGTAAAAGTTCAGGCCATGTAGGAAGATTCGCAGTATGCGCTCATGGACCTAGATTATCTCCTTTAACTCCAATTCCATCTAATACTCCATATCATCATCTCAACACCGAAGGATCCCACATCACCTTGACCGAATTCAGATGGGGTTTCTTGATGAATGAATTGGCAGCTGATGAAGCTTTGAGAGACGGATTGACAGGTGAAAACGGATTAGGGAATTGGTTAGATGAACCTCCGAAGGAACGATGGATGATTGATTTTGAACAGAAATCGACTCGATTACCTTGTTCAAGTGGGAGTGGTCGTGATAAAGGAAAGGAAAAGGTCGAACCTGTTTGTTTTACGTGAGTGATCTTAATGAGTGTTCTTTAATTTCATTTGAATCATTGAATCGTTCTTTTGCCTTTGACAGTTTGGCAGAAGATGTAGCTAGGTTTATTAGCTTGGCTTGTAGGTTAAAAACTCAATGGACATGGGAGACTGGATTGATGGTAGGAGATAAGATTGGTGGTGGATGGGAAGAAGTGGTCAACTTACTTGAAACTGTTTCACGTGAGTTGAAATGTATGACGATCTAAATCAATTTCAAAGGTTGAAACCGAAATCTTTTGAAACAGGTACGAAATATCGACGAGAATATCATCAAAAGTTTACAGTCGATCAAAGTCCAGCTTCATCTAAATCTTCTATTGATCAATACTCATCCCATTCTAATCAAAATCAAACCATGACGAATTTTGATGATCACTTGAGAGGTAAATTAGCCAAAGAAGGATTAGATGCATCCTCTGTAAGATTAATCGAATTCTTTAGAGTTTGGTATTCACCTTTACCTCAACCACCTCAAATTTTAATCGATCGATCTGGTGGGAATCATCGACAATCCTTACAAACTGTTCAGAGTAGAAGACAAAAGAACCGTAGTTTATTATCACCACCACCACCACCACCCCCTACCACATCTCATCACACGAGTAAAGCGAACCAAGTTTCTAGTCCACCTAATCTGATGAATCATTCATTGAGTTCGAAATCCTCATCACCTGATCTGAGTCATTCTGGATCTGGCTTCCTGAATCAATCAGAAGAAAAAAGAGGATCGAGTTCATTACCTACTACTCCTGCTTTAAATGGAACTTTATCACCTGAAGTGATCATTGTGAATCGAAACTCATATAACTTTGTACCTAATTCCTTTTCACCTTTCAAATTTGATGATTCGATTCGTAATCAACCTATCACTAGTTCTCCTTTAGCTCAAAAAGTTTCTTAACCTTTTTTTTCTCCATTTTCTTCATTTTCATTTCCATTTTCTCATTTTCTCATTTTCTCATTCTCATTCTTGTTGACCTTTTTGATCTTTCAATAGACTCTCACTTTTTGTTGTGTTTTTTTGAAGAACTTGTGATTTTGTTTTTTTTTCGATTCAGATCAAATCTTTGATATATATATTATTAGTTTACCCTTCCTCTTTTTTTTCAAAACTAATTCACTAACTACTAACCAAAAAAAACCAAAACCAAAAAGACAAAAACAAAAGAACATTATTTTTTTTTTGCTTTAAATTCTTATTCACTCGTTTTTTTTTGACCTTTTTTTTACTATTCAGTTTACTTTTCTGAAATTTGAGTATTATATAATTAATCACTTGTTATTTCTTTTTTTTTTGAATTTCATCTTTTAACTTTTTGAAAAAAAAATTGTTATTTATAGAAGTGATAGAAGAATCTTTTTTACTTTTGCTTTTGAATTTAAATCAATACAAATAATAAAAAAAAACAATAGAAAAAAAAACACATACACACATACACATACACATAACTCATACACTAACTTGGTTAGTTAGTCTTGAAGTTTGATGGGTTTTTTTACAGCTCTTTAAGAAATTAATGTCCCCCCCCAAAAAATTTTTTTTTTGCGTGTTACAACACATGTAATGGTAAGCACGTGTTACTGTACAACTGTACAGTAATACATTTCACGCCTTTTCTTGACCATGGAACACCGTGGAACTTCCGGTACTGCTCTGCTCAGCCCAGCTCACACAACCCAGCTCAGCATCCCACCCAGCAGCACCCTTCACCACCAAACTCGATCACCTATATTCAACACGTTTGCGTCCTGCGTCCTCTTCAAAATTTAAACCAGAAAAGCAGTCTGGCAGGTAAGGATTGTTCCTCATTATTGTCAATGCTCATATTCCACATTATCTCATATTGATGTTCCCCTATTTGCTTTCACTAGAATGGGACAACACAGTTATAGCCCAGATTTCAAGGTCTTGGCAGTCAAATATGTTTGTGAGGGCTATTCGAGGTGCAGTGTGCAATGCAAGCTAGGCTCTTTGGTTTTGCTGAAAAAGCTTATGGTGCTGGCATCAGTTGTACTGTTGCACTGCTGCTGTCATCTGCAATCTGGATGATTATGAATGCCTTGGTTGTCCAACTATGTTCTTGGATGAGGATCAAGATTTTTTGCTAGGTATACTTGATGAAAACCCAACAATGTATCTTGATGAAATTCGCCACGCAATGCACATCCAGACTGGAGAGTATGTGTCCGCCACAACAATTGCAACTGATCTCAAGTCCTGCCTTCTTCTCACATTGAAAAAGCCTCAAACAGTTCATCCAAATCAAAGTCCTTCAAAGCAAGCCAAATTCATATACGTAGTAGGAGCTTTAAGACCTGACAAGTTAGTTTTTTTTTGGGTATGTTTGTTTATCCTGTATCCTCTTTTTGCTCAATGGGCTGTCTGATTCATCTACTCCACCTTTGTGAATGTCAGATGAAAGTGCCATAGGTATGAGGGAATTGTATTGTTTATATGCGGGAGAAAAAAAGGGCAGGTGGTCAAAGCGTTTGACAAAAACTCGAGTGGGTAAGCACTATTTGATTTGGCCAGCAATATTCCTGGGTGGCGTCTTGGCAATGGATTGTTGGGAAGGTAGTTATCACCATGAGGACTTTGAATACTTCTTGGAACTTCAATTAGTAAGCCTTTTCCCTTTGGCATTTGTTTCTTTTTTCACTTTGAGCCTATGTAGATCATTGATGTAGGTAGGGCTTGCTCTTTGATCTAGTTACCTGTCATGAATCAATACCCTTTGCCCAACTTGGTGCTTGTCATGGACAATGCCCGAATTCACCATGGGGGTCAAATAGCCAAGCTAGCTAAAGCACGTCGGGTGCAAATTTTATATCTCCTGCTCTACTCCCCTGGTTTCAACCTAATAGAAAAAGCTTTCCTTTGAAGGTCCCAATGTCTCCCTAATACTGCAGATGATGATCGGATCAGGAAGATTGAGGATATCAGATCAGAAGTCTTTTCAATCAAATTGATCCAAAGTTTGTATACAGCTTGTGGGTATTGGTTATGATGTTTGATCTCATTAGGTTTTTGTTGGGGAAGTTTTTTTTTGGTAAGTTTTTCTTGCTTTGTTCTTCTGAGTGCTGTGTGATTGAAGAATAAACAAAGCTTCAAGTCAGAAAGTCACTTTGGAAAAAAAGGATATGAAGTTTGATCTCCTTATTGTACTTTTTTTTGGGTATTTATTTCTTTTCTTTTGGTTTGTTCTTTGTTGTTTGTTATCCTGAGACTTGTTTGAAAGAAAATCAAACATGCAATAAACCCTGTAGTTTAAACCAGAAAGCTAACTTTTTTTGGAGCCACTTTGTCTCCTCAAATTCTGATCAAATTCTGATTTGAAATGATATAAGATATATTGCAGATTCTAAACTCAGAGTCTTCACAAGTGATCAAGTATCAAGATGTATTACTCTTTTCCTCATCCTAGAAAGAACAGGTACAACATGATGAGCGGATATGTTCAATCAAAAAAAGGACAAAATTGAAAAATTAATCAAAGAACAAAATTGACAAACAAAAATTAGATTAAGTATTGAAAAGAGAGAACTATTGGTTTTGGTTCTCAACACATCTGTGTAAATCTTGTTTGAATTCTGAAAAAGATTTAAAGATGATTAGTCCATCTCCGTAGGGAAGCCTAACTTTATCCTGAAGGTTGTCCAAGGAATATGCTGAGCGATCTAAAAGTTCCTCAAATCAATTGACTCCTGCAGTGGACAAAATCTCCTCAGTTTGACCGATTTTCAAGCAATCAATTTTTGTAAATAATAAGAACTCATGCATAAATGGGCTGGGTGCCGGGGGCGGTGCGAGCTCCCCCGAGAGCAATGGAGGAGAAGGGCTGCTAGGTGTGTTTGCAAGTTGTAAATGTGCAGGGAAATTTCCAAGCGGCGTGGTAAGCAGTGTGTTGTAGTAGTTATTATGAACAATGGTTGGTTGTGTGGCATTGGGAGTCAAAGGTGATTTTTTTGCCATCGTATGTCCCATCAAACGTGCCTTCTCCTTGGGAACAAGAGCTGCGGGAATCCACTTCCAACCGGGCCTATTCATTGGTGGATTCACCTCATCAACCCCAATGACTTTGTCCTCCTGTGTTCACTAGTCAGTTATGTACCTGTGTGGAATGGATTTGGGTTGAGGGAAGAGAGAAAACACACCCAATCAGAAGCCCAACGTCAAATTCTTGCAGTGTTGAGTAATAAAAATTCGCCGGGATCCTTCGGATTTGCCATTTGAACAATACTCTCACCTCTTTCCCACTGCTCTTTGAAGCGGGTGGTCACTTTTTTGGTTTTTTTGTTCCTTTGGGTCGAGTTCAATAGACTAAAACATAACTCAATGTCAGTTCATAAAGAGGCAAATTAAGAAACCAAATCAGATTCACCCCATCTGATTTGTTATCATCTTCCTCAGAGGTGTTAGAGTCACTATCCTGTTGCTTGTCATTTTTGAAACGGGATTTCTTTTTTTGGAGTGTTTCATCAAAATCCTATTTTGATGAAACACTCCATCAGTAATCACATATACTACTCAAGAAAATCTAGGCCCCTGCTATTTGCAGCCCACCCCAGGCTCATATGGGTGCCGTCATCTAGCGCCCACTTGAATATAGGCGCTATATTCTGGCGCCTACATCCCCCTTGGAGCATATGGGCGCTATATTCTGGCGCCCATATCTCTAGGCGCTAGAATTCAGCGCCTGAACATGTGGCAAATCAGAAAAGAAAATGAAAATGAAATGTTGTAATTGTGGTGAATCAGGTCATGATAGAAGAAAGTGTAATGTCAAAACAATCAAATCAGCTGAAGATGAAGAAGAAGACAACGAAGAAGAAGAAGAAGAAGAAGATGTTGAAGATGTTGAAGATGATGATGATGAAGATGAAGATGAAGATGAAGATGAAGATGAAGATGAAGATGAAGAAAATGATTTTATTGATGCGAATGTTAATGATAGAAATGATTTCCAAGATTCAGATTCAGATGATTTAGTTGATTTTCAAGTTTCAGATTATGTGAATGATTTAAAATTAAATGATGATGAAATACATTAAGCAATGACTTGTAATGAAGAATATATCCAAGCTCAATACAATACTGAAGAAAAATTTGATTTTCTCAATCATTATCAAGATCCACATTTAATTCAACAATACAAGGATCAATCAATGATATTTGTTAGACCTTACATCACTGATCTCTATGATCCTTGTGGAGATGGAGGAAGTAGCACCCATACGTCTAAAACTGATATGGGCGCTATAATTCAGCGCCTACATCATGGGCGCTGAAAAGTAGCACCCATGTATAGATTTCCCCATATGGGCGCTATAATTTAGCGCCTATATCCTCCCATGGGTGCCGTAATTTAGCGCCCATGTGCAGGTAGGCGCCGTAATTTAGCGCCCATGTGCAGGTAGGCGCCGCAATTTAGCGCCCATATGGGTAGATGCTATATGGGCGCTAGATGACGGCGCCCATATGGGCCCGGGGTGGGCTGCAAATAGCAGGGGCCAAAATCTACTATGTTACTTACTTTGTTTTTTTTCTTTCCTTTGGGTCTGGATGAATAATCTTGAAGCCAATATCATTACGGCCAGATACATCAAACAATTCAACAACATAATCAGTAAAAGAGGCTTCATCCTTGATTTCAGCATGTCTACTTTTCTTATGCGACTTTGACCCATCAATCCAGCCTTCAAAAATCAATTCCCCCAACGCATCAGCTCCTTTGAGAAGCATTGTCACATCAGCTTTTTTGATCTTGCAAGCTTCCAGCATCTTCAATTTGAAAGAATCCCAATTGTACTTGCCAAGATTGATTTTGAAGGTGATTGGTTGCTTGGATTTGTAACCAGTCCATTGATCAATAGCCTTTTTCTTCTTCTTGGATTGTCAATCTTTCTTTTTTAACTGTTCAACTTCTGTTTTTTTGAACACATGTCTGTCTAAAGATCTTTGTCATCCGCGTCATTTTCTTTTGCCTGCCAGACATTGAAAGTTAGGTAAATTTTTTATCGGAGTTGTTACACATGTCTTCCAAAGTGTTAGTAACCATCAAAGTGCATGTGATTTGTGAACCATCTCGCTCCGTATCTTGAGTTACTGAGCAAGACTGACATTGGTGACTCTCAGTGTATCTAGAGTTCTTGGAATCAGAGTTTTCATCACACAGATCCATCCCCAAAGTCCTCTTATTTCCAATTAGCTTTGAGGCGCCAGCTGAAATGACCATTTTGACAGCGAAATCATGTGAATAAGACTTGGGGTTAACTGAAGATGAGTCTTGTGGATTTTCTTGGAGTCTCCGCCATCAAACTTACCACTGACTGAAATCAAACCTTGAAGCAACGCTGGATCAATGTCAAATGAGCCATTGCACTAAAACAAACAATCATGGTGTTAATATGAGAATCAAAAAGTAGGTTTTTTTAAAAAAATTCAAACAAACTTTACTTGCAGTTTGGCAACTTTCAGCCATATTTCTTTGATTTTTGTGGTGAAGGTCGTGGTGAAGGGTGCTGCTTTACAGCTTTTTGATACCTTTGAGTCAACTTGTCAATCAAAGTTGACTTAAATCAAAATTTGAATTTTCCAGCCCGGAAAGTTTGAACCTACAAAAAGGTACAAACTTTCATGAGCCATACCAAACGGGCCCTTAAAGTTTCTTTTGAGTTTGATTTTGATTTGATTTCAACTTTTTAGAAAAAAAGATCATTCCCCTTTAAATAAATTTGATGAATTGAAAAAAATTGAATTTTGAATTTTGAATTCTTAAAGGAAAAGATTAAAGTTTTCCAATCATTAATTGATTACTTCTTCTCTTGCGGATGATATCAATTCTATTTAGAGTTTGTCAGTATGGTTTCTTGATGATTTATAAACTGTAGAGTTGTAAAGGAAACAAAAAAGATTTAAATTGGATACAGTTATATATATATGTGTGTGTGATACTACTTATTGAATTATTAGGTTAGAAAACCTATACTTGAAGAAGACTTCATGGGAGAGAAGAGCAGAGTAAAAGAGAAAAAAACAGTTTAGGTTGAAAAATCTGATCAAAGTTCATTTGAGTGGTTCATCATCAAATGAGGTTTCTGAATTCAAAGAAGAAGGGTGATGGGGGAAAAAAAGTGAAAAAGTGAAGAAGAAGAAAAAAAGAAAGAGATGAATTAATGATTGAGAAGCTTACAGGGTATTTGTAAAGCCAACAACAAGGCATCAAACTCATTGAACTGATCTGTTGAACTATATCCTTTTTGACCAAAGAAGATGACATGAGGCTCTAGCCCTGATTAAAGGTAGCTTATGAGATGATAAACTAATCAAAGATATAACTAAATATATGTACATACTTAAAAAAACATGTAACATATACGTAAACAACTATCAAAACACAATCACACCTCATCACTCCTCAGGCTCAAGAGTAAAAGATGCTTGTATCACACAAGTTACATAACAAGCTCACCTTCCATGACAATCACCAATGATCATTGATAATCATCATTCAAACCACATGAGTGATACAAACAAATTTTGCAACAGTTAGGTTAAGAGAGAGGAAGATCTAAACCCTTCCTTTTGACCTTCAAGGAAATCCCCCAGAGAGAACTGATTGAACAATCTTTGATCTGTAAATCTCAAGATTAAAGAAAATACTTGAATTGAATGTTGAACAGAAATCCGTTTGGATACATATTCAAACAGACTCCTCTTTTTCTTTATCTCTTCACATTTCTTCAATTAGGATTTGATTTGATTTTTTTTGAAAGATCAAAGATGTTGAAGTGTTCAATTGACATAAAGAGAAACGGAGAGAGAAGGATTAATAAGGATTTACAAGCAGACAGATTCACAAGCGGATGATAAAGATGTCATGAAAGAGAATTGAAGACGTACAATATTAATTACCCCAACCAATAATCATCTATAGTAATACTTGATTTCTCAAACTTACTTCTCTTTTCCCCATCTTTGGGAAGAGAAGTAAGTAACATTTCATTTTTATTTTTCTTCTTATAAACCATAAGTAAAAGTTGAGATTGATGTTTTGAATGATTAGATTATTGTTTTCTTTTATTGAGCCAGAGATCAGTTATCAACCATTGATAACTTATTTAACTAATTAAACTAATCATTGATCTGAACCATTGTTTAGGTACAAATTATTTTATCTTTTATTCAATATCTTTTCTTATCATTTCTAATTAGAGTATTGCTGTTTTGAGGTCAGAGTCATCATCTTTAGACAGCTTGTAGGACAAGGAGCTTACTGTGCTGAAGCGCATGCTTTTAGGTGAATATAATATCTTTGGGAAGAGAAATTATTGTTTTCTTTTATTGAGCTAGAGATCAGTTATCAACCATTGATAACTTATTTAACTAATTAAACTAATCATTAATCTGAACCATTGTTTAGGTCAGAGCCATCATCTTTAGACAACTTGTAGGACAAGGAGCTTACTGTGCTGAAGCGCATGCTTTTAGAGCATATCTCAAGGCTCCAACACATTCTTAAAAGATAATTATAAAACATACAATTTATAAATATGAAATTCTTGGTGAGAATTGAGTATTAAAAGAAGTAACCAAAGCCTCACATTTGGACAGGATCTGAAAAGGTTCTTCTTTGCTTAACTTTTGTGTTTGTGTTTGTTTGTTTGTTTTTTTCTCTATGGTATTTAGGATGAGTTCAATTTAAAATTTAAAATTAAAAAATTTGAAATATGGTCTTATAAAATTTGATGAAAACAAAATTAGGAACAATTTCATAACTTATAATGGATGATGATTTCTTGATGAATTTGATTGATGATGATGAAGTTTTTGAGGATGTTTTTTGTTTATCATTTTAATCTATAGAACGGGACAGTTGAAATTGATGTTGATCTGAATTGAAATAAGCAGGTTATTCTTTTGAAGTTAGTCCATCAGTCAGGCTGTGGGCAACACTAGATTGGTTTAAGTGTTGGACATCTACCAAGAAACCAGCTACATTATGAACTGCCTAGAAAAGCAACATGAATTTATCAAGGTAATTGCCAGCATAGGAGTAGGTACACAATACCAGGCATACACACTGTTATGGAAATGCAGGTATGTCATTTTTTTACATTAGCATACTTTACTTTATTATTCTAGCACATGTATTATATAGGATTTCTTATCCAATTCTATTTAAATTTGATTTTGATTTTTTTTAATGATTCGATCATTTGATTTCTATTGATTCTTTACTTTTCCTTCCTTCATGAAAATCTATCTTGTTTTTTTGTGTTATAATTATCTCCTTTTTTATTTATCTCTTTATTAATGAATTAATTAATCAATTAATTTTTTACGTTTTCCATTATATTTGATTGTTTTTTTGATTTTGATCATACTGAAAAATATCATTTTCTGTCAGTTTATATCCATGTAAGTTAACTAGAGCATCTTACCAGCTTCTTTACCATGAACCTGGATAAAGACTTAGAGCTTTAGACTTTTGTAGGTTTGATTTCTAAGATCAGTAAAATTTTAAAGTAATCTTACTTTGAAAGTATATTTCAAATTTTTATAACTTCTTTTTAAATTTTATCTACTAATTCAGTATCAGACTTTTCTCAAAAAAAGGATAATTATTCCTTTATTTTAAAAATTTATCAGATTTCTTTTAAAAACTTTTCAAAAATTTCATCACACCTAAAAAATAATTCAATTATACTGGACAAATTCTAAGTCATAAGAAAATTGACTCAAATAAATATAATCACATACTAGCTGAACTTTGAAGATTCTTATTTTGAGTTGGGTACAGTTTCAGATCAGTTTTGTAATTCTTTTTTGTTCTGATCAAAGTTGGTTATTAGATGTGGGAGGCTCATCAACAAGTCTCAAACATGTAATCGAAGTATCATTGAATGAAATAGGATCAATACTATCCAAATATGACTCACATTTCTCTTTTTGAGACCAGCAGTCACCCAATTAAATTCATATGCACATCCCCTGTGCCTTGCCTTTGGCTTATCATGAGCTTCTGCACAATTGAACTCAAGTTAAGTTAACAATATGTCCAAGAAGATTGAAAATTTGAGTGAACTACCAGAATCCCCACACCAAATACCACATTGGTTCTTAACTTTATCCAATATCAAACAGTGTTCTTTTCCCTGTGAGTCTTTGACTGATAATTCAAGTTCATTCAAGATGTTTTTACTTTTCAATTGTAATTCTTTTTGATCTATCATTCCATAGTCTGATTGATTTTTCAGAAATAAAAAAATCAAATACAATGATCATCATCTTAACTTTTGTTAAAACAAATGAAATTGATCCAAATCAATCCAGATTGTCACCAAAAAACCGGGTGAAATAGATTATTTTTTGTAAATAATAAGTTTTCCTCTTCTTCAAAAAGCATAATTTGTTATTTCTTTTGCCCCTCTTGTCAAACTTTGTTTTACACTTGATTATATATTATTTTTGGAGAAAAATTTGGTATTTTGAAAGCTGCTCAAGAGCAGATTCCATGCTTCGTACCCAAAACAACTTGATTTAACCCTGGGTAGACCTGAGGAGTTCTAAAAATTGATCAAGAGTGACCAAGGTTGTCCAGAATCATTTATAGATGGCAAACAAGGAATCAAAAGTGAATAACATTGAACCATTGTGGAAAGCAAAATATGTCACCCCTCATTTTATATATATTCAAATTTTCTCCTTTTAAAAAGAAACTCATAATTTATCTTGGGATCACTTTTAATTAAATCACTTTAATAAAAAAACTTATACTTTCATTCTCTCAGATCATTTCAAGAAAAAACATATATTTTTTTCTTTGCAAACTCACTAGATCAATATTTCAGATCAATCTTATACAAATTAAAAAAAAATGATGATTATTTCATTTTTATTATCCATCACTTTTGAACTAGTCTGTACAACACAAGACTTCAAAGAAATATCAAAAGAAAAAGAGTAGATGGAATTAATCATCAATGAAAGGATTGAATAAAAATTTGAAACACAAGCAACATTAATCAATAGAAGAGATGAAATATATTCAAAGAAATCAAAAAGAGAAAAAAAAATCATCAATCAAAAAATTAAAGGTTTTAATTAAAAAGAAACTATAGAAATCAGAAGAGGAAAGGATGGTCAGCATGGCACAGAGCCAACAAGAAAAGAAGAAATGAAAAAAATGAGATGAAAAAAATGAAATGAAAGAAACTACAATCCCCTATATATGTATAAAATTAAATTAAAAATTAAATTATAATCAAAAGTTAAAATTAATTTCAATTGAAGCCAAGCAATCTAAAAAACTAGAGTGATGAAATAAAAAAGAGAATAAAAATCAAAGTGATTAGTTTTAGATTTTTAAATCAAATCAATGAAAAGAAGAAAAGAACAAAAAGAAAAGTCAAGATCCAACTTACTCACAATCAAAGAATTTAAATTTAAAATTTGAATCGGTCAAAAATGTGTAGAAAGATCTAGAACGAACCGGATTGAACGATCTAAAGCAATAAAATTAAAAATAAATAATAAATAAATTAAAAGATGAAACAGAACGATCATGAAACATCAGTAAAGGATTAGGAAGAAGTTAGAAGAAGGAAATGAGAGAAACAAAAGACCTACTTACCTGATAGGTTTAGGTTAGATGGAGGGATGGATATAAAAGGGAACGAACGATTCGAAGAATCGTTTGTTTTCGTTCGTTCGTAGTAACCGGAGGGAAAGTTTTCTTTTTTTCATTTTCATTTAGCCTTGTTCTCGAATCGGATCGAGTCGAAGGGTACCTAAAGAAGTCAAAAAGGAAAAAGGAAAAGGTTAGTTAGTTAAAGGAAGTGGAAAGGAAAAGGGAAGATAAGGAAGGAAAGATAAGAGAGAAAGGAAAGGAAAGTCTTAAAAGAAAAAGACTTACCTCAGGATTAAAAGTGTATAAGGGTGCTGAAAACCCTTATATCGGTGAATTAAAAGGTTATAAAGGAAATTTGGAGTAAGGGGGAATTTTTTTAATTTTTTAATTTTTTTTAATTTTTTAGGTTTCTGACAAATTAAGTCAGAAACTCTAAAAGTTAAGGTAGTTAGGTGGTTTTAGGCTTGTTACAGGTGTAACTAGCAGGGTTTCGAAGGTGTTAGGGTGTGTAGGGTGATTTCGGGAAAAGTAGAAGTTGAAGATTAAGGTTTTGGAGGAAAAACAAGGTTTTTTATTTTTTTCTCTTGCTGCGGGAAGGTTTTTTGGGACCTTAATTGGGACGTAGAGTAAAAAACAGCTTGTTTACATCTGTTTTTGAATTACGTGACCTTTTTGGGGGATCTTAAGACCAAACTAAAGCTTGTAGATTGGATATACAAGGTTGGAAGCTTAATTTGGTGGTGGAATTGTTGGAAAAGAGGGTTTCGTGTTCTTTTGAGGGCAGCTTAACAGCGTTTTAGTTACGACTCCTGGAGGTTTATCCCCCTTGGGTTTGTTTCTTCCCCTCACAGCTCTGCCTACGCTCCACAGCGTAGGAGTTCTACATCTGGTGACTCTGCCCGGGCTCTTTTGGACAACTTTCACATCAAGCAGGAGCTTAATTGTTCAAGTGGTCTACACTGGCTCAAAAATCAATTCATCGATCATCATCAACTCTCAATTTTCTTGACACAAATCGACTTCATCAAAAATTCTTACTTGGATTTTCATCATTTATATTCCATTCTTTATTAATTTTCACATTCAGCAAAATGGAGCCACCAATATCATTGGAAGCAGGGGCAGGCTCAGACCAGTCGGGAGACGAGGGGCTTGGGGTGCCACCTACAGGCCACTATAGGAGGACTCCACAGGCAGCAGTAGGGGTGGAGGAGAAGGCAGCGGCTGGACCCTCAAATGATTTGTTTGGAGAGTATAGAGCGGTAGGAGAGGATTCCCCCTCAGACGAGGAAGGAAAGGAGGCCTGGGAGAAGCAATTCCAGGCAAATCAGGCAATGATGCGGAGGATGGAGCAGATGGTGATGGAGCAGTTTTCGAAGAGGGTGAAAGAGCAAGTGGAGCAGGCAAGAAAGGAGGAGCGGGAGAAAAGTAGGAAGGAGTATAGTAAGAAGGAGGGTACAAAGAAAAAGGAGGAGACTAGTGAAGAAGAAAGTAAGGGTAGTAGCAGCAGTCCGGAGGATAGTTTGGAGGACAGTAGTGAGGAGGAAGAAAGAAGTAAGAGACGGAGCAAGAAGAAGAAGGTGAGGAGTGTTAAAATTGCCCCTCAGGATCCTAATTTAAGGTTCAGTAGGGAGAAAGACGTGAAGAAATTCCTTAGGGATTTCGAAATAGCAGCTAAAGTGGATGGAGCCACAGGAAAAGATATGGCGATGCAGGTGTGTGCATTCGTGGATGGTGAAGAATTGCAGGAGGAAATCAAGGAGATGGATGGATGGGGAGAAGGTGAATGGGATTGGAAGGTATTGAAGGCGGCAATGAAGGACAGGTATGCCTCACTCCGACAGGCGCCTAGGTACACTGTGGAGGATTTGAAGGAACTCGCGTTGCAGTATGAGGGAATGGGAGGCGTGGATAGTAAGGTGGAGTTTGAAGGGTTCCGGCACAAGTTTGAGGTCATCCTTGGGTATCTGAAGAGGAATGACTATATCGACTCGGAGGATGAAGTCTGTAGATTCTACTATGAGGCTTTCTCGGACGCTAAGCAGCTGAAAATAAAGGAGTTGCTGAGGGATGAAAACAAGTTGAGGGTGACCAAGGATGGAAGACACAGGCTGCCTGGATGGAGTGTGTTGAAGAAGGGTGTTGAGAGGGTTATGAGTGCAGAGGTGGATTTGGTGTTTGAAGAAATGCGGGGAAAGAAGGAGGTCAGTTTGAAGAAGGACGAGGAGTTGAAAGAGAAGGTAGTGCAGAAGGATATGGAGAGGAGAGGTTTGAAGATGGAAGGACTGAGCAAGAAGGTGGACGGGCATAAGCCTGAGGACCCAGCGGTCACTGAATTGGTGAAGCAGTTTGCTGCATGGAGTGGATGGGGGGCAGGAAAGCCCAGTAATGTTGGAAACCCTGGGGGTAGGGTTAATCAATTTAACCCAGTCAACAACCCAGCTCCTGCTTTTCAAAACAGGGGTCCCCCACAAGCAGGGACTAATCCCAATACTTATTTCGGTGCCGGACAGCAAGGTAATAATGCTGGACCTGGAGGGTATGGAGCAGGAAGAGGAGGTACAGGAAGAGGAGGATTTGGGGGTAATCAATTTGGAAGGGGAGGTTATGCAGGGAACAGGCCTCAGTGGAATGGTCCGGGAGGACAATTTCAGGGAAACCAAGCCACTCAAGCTAGTGGAGGGGGACCTTATGGGCCCGGAAATTATGGACAGCTAGAGGGGAGTATCAACAAAAACCTTTTAGAGATGGGCCGTTGATGTGTTATTATTGTGGTCGGGAAGGACATGGCCACAATAGGTGTTCTGACAAGCAAAGGGACATCAATGATGGTTATGTCACAGAGCATAACAACACCTATATTCTCTCCAATGGTTCTGTGGTGAAGTGGGATAGTGCTCGACCTATTCGGACAGTGGTGGCGGACCACTCGCTTCAGGTCGAACAGGCCAAACAGGCGGCGACCAACTCGGCAGCTGCACGAGCAGTGGCAGCTCAACCTCCGGTACCTGCAGCTCCAGCTGCTCCGGCTGCTCCAGTTGTTCAAGAGAAGGCGGCTGTGACTGGAGTCCTTACCAAGGGAGCTGATGGGAGTCCTCAACTTCAAGAGTTGAGAGCAAGCTGTGGTGTGTTGGAGGAGTGGAAGATGCCTGTCATTTCAAGTTCTAGCTTCAAGACCAAGACAGCTATGGCTGGGGCAGGGACAAAGGTGTATGATGTGGAGGTAAAGAGAGCCAGGGGTAAGGCGGAACCAGTGGGGCCGGCAAAGAAGAAGCGGGCCACAGCACAGGAAGAAGATGACGGGATGGAGGTGGATGAGATTGAGGAAATTGGTGGAGAAGTGTCAAGTGATGATGAGCCACTTGCAGGTTTGAAGGACAAGGAGGGTGGGAAGCAGAAGGCAACGATTCTAGCTCCCAGGGTGGATAAGAGTGATATCTTGAAAGGAAGGTTTGAAAGACCGGTGGAAAGAGGTTATGAAGGTGTCATGGATAAGGTGGTGGATAAGATCATGAAGACTCAGATTCAGGCTGAGGTGGGAGAATTGTGTGCTATTTTGCCTTCTTTGGCGGAGCATGTCAAGAAGCAAGTCTCGAAGAGGAGGGTAGTTGTCCCCCGTATTCTCAAACCAATGAGAGCAGCGGCGGGAGGCTTGGATGGAGATGAGTCGGAGGAGGTTAGTGATAGTGAGGATGAGGATGCGTTGTATTCTTGTCCACTGGGGTGCTTGGATATCAAGCTTGGAGGAAAGAGAAAAAGGGTGAAAGCGTTGGTGGATTCTGGCTCACAGATTAACATCTTGCCGGAAGCTGTGGCCTTGGAATTGGGATTGGTCTCAATAATACCAGTTAAATCCGGGGTCAGAGGTATTGGTGGACAGAGAACGGAGTTGGTGGGTATTGGTGAAGCAGTAGAGGTTGGAGTAGGGACAAAGGTTCAAGGATTGGCCCACTTCTGGATTGCCAAGGAGGACAAATGTCCAATCTTGCTGGGGAGACCTTTCTTGATGGATTTCAGGGCTGGACTGGAGTTTGGGAAGGCTATTGGTGAAAGACTGACCTTGAGAGATGAGAGAGGAATCTGGACGAGGTACACCATTTGCCAGCCAGAGGACGGAGCTTGGGAGAGGGAGTTGGACTTTGGCGAGAAGAGGACGACTGTGGTATGGAAGGATGGGGAAGAATCGAGAGAGGGTATAGGTGTCGAGGAGGATTCTTATGGAGTTCCAGATTATGTGGAAGAGGTTTCCGGTGAAGGGTATAGGGTTTTATAATCAGCGTTGGTGAAGCAATGGGCATTCAGCATGATAAAAATCCAAGTAACTTTGGATGTCTATCACCAACTAGTGGCTAATAGGGGGACTTGGTGTTTCTTTTTTTCAGTTTTTTCTTCCTCAGTTTTTTCTTTCTTCCTCAGTTTTTTCTAATGTTCATATTTCTCTTATCTCTTAGTTTTCTTTTTTTCTATTTCTATTTTTCTATTCATGGCGGGGTGCAGGTGGCGGCAATCAATTCAAAACAACAAAAGTAGTAGGGTATGGGGTGGGCGCAACAAATCAATTCACAACAAATCAATTCAAAATCAATCAATATATTATTGGAACACTACTTAAAACAAAAATTCAAAATTACCTCTGTTTAAGGGGCATTTCTTTTCTTCTCTTCTCTCTTTCTCTTTTTCTTTTTTCTCTCTGTTTTGTTTATTTCTTTCATTTTCTCAGGGTCATTATAGGAGGATTGGGTAGGGGCGTATCAAAATTTACATTCAAACATAAAGCATTTACAACAATATTACATAGTCAATAGACACATCATTCATCAACTTCAAACAAACAACATACCATCAAATTTTTCTTTTCTCTTTTTTCTTTTTTCTTTCTTTCTTTTCTTTTTCAAGCGGTTATAGTGGTGGAATTGGGGCAACAGTCAAAGCAGCATGGGTCAAACAAAATTATTATAAGTCATACGGGCAAAACAAATCACAGATCAATTCACAACAACATGTAGTAGGGGGATAGGGGATGGCTACCACGGTAGATCAACAATTACAAACAACACAACATAAATGGATTACTACTACATACAATTTTTTACTTACTTTATCTTAACACACAACATATTACTTTGAAGACGGGAGGTTATACCTGGGACGGAGGAAGCGTAGTTGAAGGTCATAGGCATTCAAGCATAGATGACGGGTTCTTGAGATATATAGTGTTAGAATTTCTGGGACAGACTCCGGATATTGGGATTGGTACTTTGGTTATGGGTTTATAAATATGGGTCAGGACTGAGGAATACGGTCACTGTTTAGTTATAGTTTAGGTTACGATTGATTGGAATTGGGAATAAGAATAATAGTTATCAGTGATGGGGGTGTTGACGGTTGGAAATTATGTGGAGGAACGGATCAAGTTGGTACTAACTGGTGGATAAGTAATTATGGAGGAGTGGTATGGGTAATGAACAAGGAAAATAAATTAAAGAAATAAATTTAAATTAAAAAAGAAATAAATACAAAACAAAAATCAAAAGATCAAAATAAAATGAAAATACAAACAAATAAAAATAAATAAAAATTACAATCAAGAATCAAAATGACGGAATAGGTATTAGAGGAAGGATAGAGGAGGAGCGGAGTTGTTAGATATAAGTTGGGGGAGGTGGTTCAAGGTTACTGGAACGGGGTTCTTAGATTTAAGTTGGGGGGAGGCAGTCACCGATCAATTTTCTCAGCTGCAAATTCTCATCAAGATCTTATTCTCAGGGGCGCTGAGGACAGCTTGGAAGTTGGGGGAGGATGTGGAAAGCAAAATATGTCACCCCTCATTTTATATATATTCAAATTTTCTCCTTTTAAAAAGAAACTCATAATTTATCTTGGGATCACTTTTAATTAAATCACTTTAATAAAAAAACTTATACTTTCATTCTCTCAGATCATTTCAAGAAAAAACATATATTTTTTTCTTTGCAAACTCACTAGATCAATATTTCAGATCAATCTTATACAAATTAAAAAAAAATGATGATTATTTCATTTTTATTATCCATCACTTTTGAACTAGTCTGTACAACACAAGACTTCAAAGAAATATCAAAAGAAAAAGAGTAGATGGAATTAATCATCAATGAAAGGATTGAATAAAAATTTGAAACACAAGCAACATTAATCAATAGAAGAGATGAAATATATTCAAAGAAATCAAAAAGAGAAAAAAAAATCATCAATCAAAAAATTAAAGGTTTTAATTAAAAAGAAACTATAGAAATCAGAAGAGGAAAGGATGGTCAGCATGGCACAGAGCCAACAAGAAAAGAAGAAATGAAAAAAATGAGATGAAAAAAATGAAATGAAAGAAACTACAATCCCCTATATATGTATAAAATTAAATTAAAAATTAAATTATAATCAAAAGTTAAAATTAATTTCAATTGAAGCCAAGCAATCTAAAAAACTAGAGTGATGAAATAAAAAAGAGAATAAAAATCAAAGTGATTAGTTTTAGATTTTTAAATCAAATCAATGAAAAGAAGAAAAGAACAAAAAGAAAAGTCAAGATCCAACTTACTCACAATCAAAGAATTTAAATTTAAAATTTGAATCGGTCAAAAATGTGTAGAAAGATCTAGAACGAACCGGATTGAACGATCTAAAGCAATAAAATTAAAAATAAATAATAAATAAATTAAAAGATGAAACAGAACGATCATGAAACATCAGTAAAGGATTAGGAAGAAGTTAGAAGAAGGAAATGAGAGAAACAAAAGACCTACTTACCTGATAGGTTTAGGTTAGATGGAGGGATGGATATAAAAGGGAACGAACGATTCGAAGAATCGTTTGTTTTCGTTCGTTCGTAGTAACCGGAGGGAAAGTTTTCTTTTTTTCATTTTCATTTAGCCTTGTTCTCGAATCGGATCGAGTCGAAGGGTACCTAAAGAAGTCAAAAAGGAAAAAGGAAAAGGTTAGTTAGTTAAAGGAAGTGGAAAGGAAAAGGGAAGATAAGGAAGGAAAGATAAGAGAGAAAGGAAAGGAAAGTCTTAAAAGAAAAAGACTTACCTCAGGATTAAAAGTGTATAAGGGTGCTGAAAACCCTTATATCGGTGAATTAAAAGGTTATAAAGGAAATTTGGAGTAAGGGGGAATTTTTTTAATTTTTTAATTTTTTTTAATTTTTTAGGTTTCTGACAAATTAAGTCAGAAACTCTAAAAGTTAAGGTAGTTAGGTGGTTTTAGGCTTGTTACAGGTGTAACTAGCAGGGTTTCGAAGGTGTTAGGGTGTGTAGGGTGATTTCGGGAAAAGTAGAAGTTGAAGATTAAGGTTTTGGAGGAAAAACAAGGTTTTTTATTTTTTTCTCTTGCTGCGGGAAGGTTTTTTGGGACCTTAATTGGGACGTAGAGTAAAAAACAGCTTGTTTACATCTGTTTTTGAATTACGTGACCTTTTTGGGGGATCTTAAGACCAAACTAAAGCTTGTAGATTGGATATACAAGGTTGGAAGCTTAATTTGGTGGTGGAATTGTTGGAAAAGAGGGTTTCGTGTTCTTTTGAGGGCAGCTTAACAGCGTTTTAGTTACGACTCCTGGAGGTTTATCCCCCTTGGGTTTGTTTCTTCCCCTCACAGCTCTGCCTACGCTCCACAGCGTAGGAGTTCTACACCATGTTATCATGATAGGTGTATGATCATTTACCTCAAAGCCAAATAGAATATATAGTAAAAAGTGCAATAAAATTGATTATCTGCATTTATCTGGCAAAACAAAATTCCCTCTGTGTTGAAAAAATCACAAACAGTGCCATGTCTCTTTCTTCACATCTATTGTTCCACTCTAGCTTTACACTATACTTTGTTTCTTAATCTCAAGACAAGCTAGTGGAATTCACTAGCGGATCAGTTGATTGTTAGATGTCTTACATAAGTGTTATGTAGCTATTACATGATTTTGTTTTACATAATCAACCCAGAGCCACACACAAAAAGGGCTTTTCTCTGCACCCTTTCTGAAACCCCTTCTGTGTGCTCTAAGTAAGATTTTCTTTTCTTCCATATTTAGTTATATGCTTTTGGTTGTGTCATGAAAAGACCCTTTCCAAAACCTGGTCTGTGTGCTCTAGTTAACTGCAACACTTTCAGCCAGGCCAGTCAGTCAGCCAGGACTCCTGCGGGGCCTTTTTCAATCTCATCAGGTATGCTTGATAGAACCAGGGTGTGGGGATTCAGCATTGAGCATGTCTCAATACAATTTGGGGAATCTTTCAGAACAGTGTTGAGGATGACTATGACATCAGCTATGAGTCTTACTCCACAGTCTAAGTGATGGTGCCAATAATAAGCTGCATACTACTCAGTTCCATACAGCAATTTGATAAGCTCCCATGCCTGATGTAGATGAGTTGAGTTTTTGAAACCAGAGACTTGTCATGCATGAATAGGATCTTCTATTCTGCTGTTCACAACATCAGTCATTACATCAAATTGACAAACTTTCATGCACCTAGGAATCCCAGTGCACAAAAGAGCTTTAATGAATCAAGTTGTCCCATGGATGCATAGGTATCATTGTACCCAAGACCATTGATCTAATGGATACATTGTACAACCCAACAATCCTTGTAGCAGATGATGCAGTTGTGTTCATCACTTCTGTGGTAGAAAATCCACCTCCTACCCAGGAAATTGGCTTTGGGTGGAGGGTTGACAAGTTTCCCTGATACATGTGCAGTAAGAGAGAGACCTCCTCAATGATAGCCAGCAGATAGGTAAACTTGTAAGCTTAAGTAAGCCCCTCACAAGTATGTTTGTCACACCATTGAAGAGGGGCTCACAACTGACTTGTGTTTCTTGGCAGGAGAGCTCCAAAAAGGTACCCTTAAGTACTTTTTTAAACTTCTCCTTTTCATCTCACCATAAAATCCCTCGAGTTTTTGGTATGTTGTTCTCCATATCTCTGTACATTCTTTGGTATACCTTTCATTATGCACAGACAGCTCTTCATAAATCAAGAGCTGTGTTAAAAATAGGCCTTATTTCCTCTTCTAATGGCCTAAGACCACCTAAGCCTTCTGTATTTGCCTCAAATAAAATTTGAAAGCAGATGAAGTACATGAATCACTAAGCTTTTGTTGCATGTTCATAACCCTTGCCTTCAACATGGACCAATAACAGTATTCAAAGTAAGTAGGGGCAACACACCTACTTCTAGACCTAGAACCTACTTTTTTTGGCAGGGATTTTTGTTTTAAGTATGTTTCCCAAAGATTTGTAGCTTTGAGGTCCCTGTGGCAAAGACTGATTGCTTACTTCTAAAAACAACCATTTTTTTGACATTCCATCATCTTAAGAAAGAGCAAAAACAAGTGATCATTCTTACTCTCATGTGTTTGCAAAATTACTTGCACTTATCATTTACTGATCAGTTGTTCAGTTCATAACGCAAAAAAACAATGCACTGAGAATGGTTGATTGTTTTGGACTAAAAAAAGCAATCACTCTAAAATGATCAAGTGTCTTTGACAACAATCAAGGGACAAAACTTGATTATTTGAAAAATGGTTGATTGTTTGCAAAAAATATTGATCCTTTGAAATCTCACTTGTTCAAAGCAATTGATTCCTTTGAACAATGATTGATCCTTTCAAATTTCACTTGGGTAAGAGATGACTCACACTGACACCTCTCAAGTCAGTTATTGGTTCACATAATCATCATAGTTTTCGTTTCCAACAAGCACAAAATAGACAAGAAAAAAGATGGCCACAATGGCCTTTTGTAGCTTTAGTAACGAGATTCAAACAGTCAAGAGAGACTGAAAAGAATGACAAAATGCAAAGTAGGCAACTATCACAGCGGTACAAGTTGGCTGGCTCACTTTCTCTGGTTGGAACCTACTTTTTGTGGCACTAAGTAACTAGGTATCCCAACTAGGTAGATTTTACCTACTCACTTTGAGTACCATTAATGTACAAGGTACATGTATAAAGGGATCAAGAAGATCTTGTTAGAAACTTGACAGATTCTATGGTGAGGTGAAGAGGAGACATTGGAAAATTGCATAAAGGTCTTAAAATATGGAGTCAGACCCAATCTGCCAAAAAACACAAGTTAGTTGTAAGCTCCTGTTTTGGGGCATGGCAAACGCACTCTTGAGGGGCTTAATTAAGCTTAGTAACATTGAGTGAGTAGACTTTTTATCCAAGAATCATCCTGCTTTGTGCTGTGTATATCATCCTAGTCTCTAAGACTTGATTCAATTCTACAGTGTTTCCTCAATCAGTATGCTTGATGATCAAAAGATCAAGATTATCAGCAAATCTAGACTTGAAGGACCCTTTTGAGATTGGCTGGTGTAGGTCTTACACAACCATAGGTGTTGTACTACCCAGAATGGTGCAGGAGTTCACAGGAGTGATACATATGCTGAAAAAGAATTCATTGATCATCTCTTGACTTGGCATGTAGATAGGTAAATGTGTAGAAAAATCCATATATAAATGTATATAACTTGAGATCTAACACTTTTGATACAATATCTCTTCGGGGTTATCTTTTCCAGAAGAGGTAATTGCGACATTCAAGTATATCTGAATAGATATGCATTCAGTGGAAAGATTATCATGGTGAGACTTTTTCCTGAACATGCGGTAAGCTGAGCTGATCACCTACATTTTACATGTGTTGAAGTCTGTCAAACCGCGATATACCCATACCTCAGTATCAGCATAACCCATAGCCAGTATGCCATTATTCTTCTGCCACCAATTTCTTAGCCAAACTCGCAGAAAAAAGTTTTTCGAATCTTTGACTCAGTGATCTCATCTTCGAATCAAACTTACTTCGTCGCTGCACTTCAAAATCAAGAAACTCAACACTCTGATCACCCATACTAAATCACCTTCGTAAGCCGCCTGATGCCAAGAGAGTTTCGAAAACGTGGTAGAGGCAACAGAGCCAAGCCATGAAAAGACGCAGGATGATGCATCTAATCTACCACCGGAACCTTTGACCTACCGAAACGTATTGGAGTTAGCTGTACCCGAAGAGTCATTTAAAACGAAACAAAACCAACTCACAGCTCCCGATAGGCTTCCTGCACCTGAAGTAGACCCACAATTTCCAGAACCGAGTCCCGATTTAAAAGCCTATTGGCGCGACATTGATGATAAAATTCAGGAACTCGAACGCTTAGGAGCCGGTTCCACTCATTGTGCGGATCGTTTAGAAGAAGCGGGAGAAGAGGATGAAGAGGATGAAAGGAATTTACTGCTACGGTCAGCGCTGGAGGAACTTTCGGGACATGAACTCTCTCTAGCGGCGGATCCAGAGACTAGTGTGATTCTGGAGCGACTTATATACAGTATGGACGACTTCGCTAAACGAGTCTTGGCGGACCGCTTCATGGGTCACTTTTTAGATCTGATTTCACATCGGCACGCCTCACATGTGGTTCAAACGTTACTTGCGTTATCAGCTCCGGTTTTGGCACGCGAAGCACAAGGCAAACCTGAACAATCAAATAGCAAGGTAGATGACCATGACCATGGTGATCTACCTGCTATGTACCTTTTGCTAGTTCAAGCTTGTGAGGTTAGTAATGGATATGAAAAATCAACTCTTGTCTGACAATTTCTATGTGTGTGTAACTCAGGACGTGATGCCTAATATGCAATCGCTATCGGAACATCCAACTGCAGCACATGTGCTTCTCACACTGTTCCTTTTGGTTTCTGGAAAGCCAGTCTCAACTGAACATGCTCGATCACGCAAATCGGCAAAATGGAGGTCTAAGCAGGGCCACCTTCGTTCGGTATTCCATAGAGATCCGGCGGATGAGAAGGAAATGAGTGATGGTCCATTACCTGTACCAGCTCCTCTGAAGAAAATGGGAAATAAACTGTACGAGACTATCAAATCAAAATGGTGTCAAGCACTCGGAGTAGGGACTCGCGCTGCAGCATGCAATCCTGCAACAAATACATTACTGCAGATACTCGTAGGATTGGAGTTTGACAAGGGCGAGGCTGAAAAGCCTGGATCCATGGTTGATAATCTCCTCGATGGGCTTATTACATCCGAGGGTGTGTTCAATCTTTTAATAGAATTCAAAATTCTTAACTTCAATGATAATTTTATTCAGATTAGTGCACTCGCTGATGCTCGCTTGAAATTTCAGGAACTCAAACTCGGTCAGAGTTTGTCGAGACTTGTCTACGAGATACCACCGCCTCACATGTGATGGAATGTATAATCAGCCGACTCTCACCAAACTGCTTTTCTCAATTCTATTCTACCTACTTCCTCCACCGCATGGGCATGCTCTCTAATCATCCCGTCACCAATTTTCTTACTGCCAAAGTGGTTTCAAGATTGGACTCCGATCAATTTTTACCCGCCTTACAAGAATGTGTTCCTAAGATGATTGACTGTATTGACAATTACCGCACAGCAGTCTTGCAAGCTCTTGTTAGTCGTTCAAAAGACTTAGGTATAACCGAACAACGTGAGGTGATCCAAAGCCTTCTTCGAGCATCTGGGGTGACTGAAGATACCGAGAAGCCATACATATTTCCTTGCTTGATTTCTCTAATGAGGCTCGATTATTTTCGAAAAACAACTGCCTTTCAACTAATCGATAAATCACTCAATTCATCTGAAACCGACACAAACGATATCAAACTTCCAGACAGTAACATGCAGGGGTCTTTGCTATTGCAAGGTATCCTACAACTCGCTGTACCTGATCTCATGACATCGATTGTCCGCAGCCTAATGTTACTACCACTTTCTGTGACAATGAGCTTTTCCCGTGATGCTATCGCTTCTAGAGCGCTCGACAGCATTTTAAACTCGCCCACCGTCTCACCAGCACCACGACGTCAATTTATCTCACGCTTTATCGGACATTATCATCGTCTGGCTGATGATCGTGTGGGAAGTCGAATAGCCGACCTATGTTGGGCTGTTGCGGATGTTTTCACAAAAGAAAAGATCGCTTCTAGTTTGGTCGATCAACAAAATGCTTTACAACAATCCGCTTATGGTCATTACTTTGTACGAAAACTTGAGCTACCGTACTTTGAACGACAGAGAAATGGATGGAAGGCAGCCATGTTACAAAAATTCCCTTCGAGAAAAGTCATCGCTCTTCCTATCAAAGAAGAACATGCTAATATTACGACAAAGATAACCGAAGAATCGAAAGGCAATGAAAAAGAAAATCACATAAGCCGTCCGATGGAAGTAGATGAACCGTTAAAGAAGTCAACGAAGCCCAAGAAGAAAAAAATTGAAGAACCGGCAGTAGATGTCCTCGATGATCTTTTCGAGCCTATAATCAAGAAACGAAAAAAGAATAAGAAAAAGTCGGATGAGATAGACCAATGATTGAGCCTACGCTTGGTACCTGATCAGTCAGGTTTTATAACTCATTCGAACTGCTTCGTATCTGGTTTGATCATTTGTTACATGCTCCAAACACCTGCAATGTGAATTATTTCTATCGTGTGCTACGATACTGACGTCTAGAAAGACTCTGAATATCGCCCTCAAGGAAGTATCATTCGATACTCAGTCAATACTATATATACGGACAGGGGTTGATACCCATTAGGATGAAGGTAAATCTCACTTGATCATAGAGACGTTTGTAATTTTTCAACTTTTTATGTTTTGCAAAGACATTAGAATCCAAACTACATACTTGCCAGATCAACGTACAATGTTTTACATGTTTATTGTAAGCAATATACTTACTGTTTGACATGTTTGACATGATAAACGATTCCGTGTGATCACTATCTTGAAAGAACGTGGTCTTCTAAGATGACGCTGATTTATGCGGTCTAATTTGACCATATATCTTGAAACTAAATTGATTATGATCATGTTTCAGTTCACCCTTTTGTGATGATTGAGTAGAAGTGATCAGAAAATAACCCAAGGAGCCCAGATGGGTGATCCAAGCAGACCGATGTTTAGTTTTTCTCTCAGGAGACACAGGCGTGAAGCGCCAAAGCGGGTTTACAACAGATTCCAATGTGTCGAGATGTGAAATAAGTCATGTCAATTGGTCAAATCGAAGCTCAAGCGATCTTACCCGGATCAAAATGAACACCAGGATACCAATGTAGGCATGGTGTAGGAAGTGAACGTCTGAGTTTGAGTTGTGAAGTCGGACGTGATACTATGTCACTTGTGTCCTGTAACCTTCTTTATTAGCCGATGCGGAAGATCGCGCGAGGGGCTTCATAAGTCCATGTGAGAAAGAGTCTGTGCCATGTGAAAATCAAGGTTGATAACCTCATGCTGAACTTCGAAGTTCGATCGGGTATTGACCAAAACCGTGTATCCAAAATGAATGACCACCGGTGCGTCTTATACGTGACATGTCCCTCGCTGCATGTGGCGAGTATTCGAAGACGTGGAGCAAGTGTGTACCAAATGATAAAAGCGAAGATGTCCAATGCATACAAGCCACTCATCCAGAAGAAATCGGGTCTGTGGATAGGGAGTCTTCCAAGGCTAATATTCCGGAAGTGGCGATAAGGTATTGTACACCTATTGAGTCATAAGCATTGCCTTGGCCTCCAAATGAGCTAAATATCATTCGTGCTTCTCTCACATCTCTGGCTCTAGTGTGACTGCGGCTGATATGGATACCGGCGTTATTTGGACGAAAGGTTGTCAGTCGGTGAATCATAATCCGCAGGTTGATCGCGTTACTCCATGGTAAGCCGAGAGCTGCTTCTTTACGATGGCAAGGTGCCCGGCCCATAAAGTATTGGGCTTGTTCGTCATATAGCATCACTGAAGAAGCAATTTGGTCCATTTCTGGCGGACTTTGGGGGGAAGAGCTGGAAGTCTCTTTTCTGGCTGTAGATGGAGCTAAGTGTGAGCTGATCATGAGACCAGAACGTCCTGTTGGAGGGCTTAGGTGATTCTCAATTTCATCCGCGCCAAGTGGAGGATCGGCTGAGAGTGGCCGAGTAGGCTTGGTCGTGTTTGCACTGAATCGGGCCGAGCGTACAGGAAGGTCAAAGACGTCTGATACCTGGTTGATGACAACAGCGGCTAGATTGTGGCGGCAAGCAAGATGCTTCAATCCATCGGCAATCTGATTCAATTGGCTAGCCCTGCGAGTCCAGTCACCTTTTGTGTTGTTCCCATCAGGACGAAGCAAGGCGCCGATCGAATCCAGAACGATCAGACGGACAGGGTTTGCCATTGAGGGACGTTCGGTCAAACCTGCTATAAGCGCAGGTAGTTGGTAGTGAATGGCGTGGATCAGGTCATCTGTATCCGATATGTGGTTGGGGTAGACATTGGACATCAACCTATCAGCCAATAGATCGGGAACGTTCGAGGCAGTGTTACTAGAGGGTCCAGACTGAAAGCTAGCTTGTACATCTTCCTTTTCGCACATCGCCATAGCCATTTGACTTAATCTTGGAGCAGGAAAGTGGCATTCACTTGAGATATATATGCAGCTTCCTCGCAAGCCTCCTAAAAGTCTGGGAAGCTGAACTGTGAGCGACAGTTGAAGGCAGAGGCAAGTCTTCCCAGCCGAAGATTCGCCAGCGATTTCTGTCAATTGACCTGTAGGGATTCCGCGTCCTGGACCAAAAAGCTTATCAAGTGCAGGAGAGCCAAGAGTGATGGTATCTCCGATTCCTAATCGGATTTGATTCAAAACGGTCCCGATTGGCGGACTGCAAGCATCCGCCAAGAGGTCAAGGAGATGTTTGAGTTCATTTTCTTGAAGTCCAATACGGCTCTTGAGAACTGTTGGCTGGCTCAAAACAATTTCTGACGCGGTAGTGAATCCGGCTTCCAAACGGATGAAGATATGTTGGCTTTGTTTGAAAGATGATGGGGGATATGATAGATGATAAAATGAAAAACACATCACCTTTTTCAAGCCGCTGAACGAATTCAGAAGGAAGCGATAAAGATTTGAGAGTAGGAGAGTGAACATGAAGTGCATGACTGGGTTCTTCAGTTAAAGGCATGTTGTCTGAAGGGGCCGAGTGGACTCAGCCTGAGGCGATGGAAATTGAATGACCCTTGACGCGACGCTCCGACCCGACCATGTATAACTCTCACCCACGGACTTTGCACCACTTGCAGGTCACATGAGATGCGCAGGCAGCGTCCGCAAAACCCTTGAAGGACCCGCACCGTCCCTGATGCTTTGACTGTGGAAATGATACCCAACTTGGAAGAGATATACGGCTAGTCCATTGTGTGTTAGCTATTTACTGGCTCCAGGATGCTTAATCATTAAAATTTACTACTGAAAGACCAAAAATACAGTTTTTCCTGGGTCAAATCTGGGTAACAACCAAAATTGAATTTCTGCTATTTGTTTTCAAGGTCCAAGATATAATGGAATAGTTGTAGATTGATGTGCAAATAAAACAATGGTTAATTGATTATCTGAAATAGAAGCTCTCAAGTCAACACAATATAGATCAAGACCAGCTACCTGACAGGACAAATTTCCAAAGATAGCCATATATGGAAGACATATATACTATTTGGAGGTTCTGGTATTTTTGATTCAGTCTATCATTGAGTGAAGTCAAGATTTTGCACTTTTTTTTAGATTCATCTTGCTTAAGGGAAGACCTCTCGAAGGCTCTCAAAAAATGTGTGTGCAGAGTGTATCACCAATATCCCTAAACTTGGCTAAGATATTAAGACATATCATGAATACGGCAAGACCCCTCTGTAGAAGACATTTATCATCAAATCTTTCATTGTGATAAATTAGTAGAATCTCCTGTTATGCCAATTGCAAGTGTGTCTGAATATCTGGATGAACACATATGCCACTGCAGACAATTATGTTATTGAATCTACCAGAAGAGTTATATTTGAAGATATGCTTATGGAGAAAAACATTGTTCAGCAAGAGATAATTGATAAATACATATATATCAAGTGGACAGCACCACCATCTGATGATTCTAATGGAAATTTCTCAAGACAGGAGACTCATAAGATATCCTGATCATAAGTTTGTACCAATTGAATACATAATTCAAGTGAGATGTGAGAAATTTTGCTTCCGCTGAGTCAAAGCATCTACAATATATGTTTCAGAACAAAATGAATGATGGAGAACCTGGATTTAACTTTTTCAAAGATACAGAAAAATCAACCTTGATAAGTGGAATTTCACCTTTCCATGTCAAGGTTGATCTTCTCTGGCTACAAGGGTAAGCACAATGCATTCAAGACTCAAGATTTAACCCAAATTCATGTCATTCATAAAAAATTACTTCATCCTTAATTGTAATTGACTTTTTCAAAGACATATGATAAAATCCGCATTACATACCCGAATGGTCACTACATTGCATTGATGGCCTCAAGTACCATCCCTTTTTCCTTCCCGATGGAAACTCAACATACAGGGAAAATTCTTTACCTGGGGGATCTTCCTATTTCCCAAATCCTTCCCTACCGTTAAGCTTGCCTGTCAACTATCCTCTTCTTTATTCAACTGCCTAGTGTTTTCCTCTTTTGAGTCTCCAATTGGTGTTATCCTTGTATCAATGGCAAAAGTGTGTTATAAACATTGCAATGCTTCAAGAGAATAAAGGTGATCCCAGTCTACATACTTTTAATGCAGATTTATCTCAATCTCCATTCATATTGGTTGGCATGCACACATGTGTTTATTCTTGGAAGTAAAGTGGCTTACCAAATTTCATGACATAATCAACCCATACAAATAGATAGACAAGATAATCAAATAGATGTTTGGGCAAATCTACCCTTTCTTGTATTTGACATACAAAACATACAACAATATGTGTTTGGAACACTCATGTTGGCAGCTATCTAAAACAGTATTGATGGTCAAATTGAAGGTAATTTCTGTTTGTTGGCAACATTGAACACCTGAAAATTTAACACACTCCAAGCAGTGAATGAAGGCTGATATTCACAAATTTGGTAGAGAGGGATCCTAGCTTAATGTTGTAGACTTTTGGCTGGCTGGATCAAAAATAACTTTTGAGACAATTGCCTGCTACAAGGTTACAAGGGCCTTCACCAACCGCGCAGCTTCTCACTTTCTAAGCTCAGTATGATTTCGATATGTAGTGTAAGAACTCTATACAAATATCAATCAATTGCTCAAGTTGAAGTTACACTTCGTTCGAACAAAATTCGGGATATGACAAGGAGATGAAATTACAAGAAAAAGCAAACAGGAGCTGAGTCTCCTGGCAGTTAAGCGACCATTCACTGTGATGTCAAGGAGCTTCTGGGCCATGATATGTAGAAACCGGAAAATCATAAGCTCATCAGAGCTCCACACAGCAGATTAGCCACATGGTGTCCATAGTTATTGGTCTTTTTTGTACTAGTAGAGATACGATCCGTCTGCCCAATATTCAATATCAGGGGCAAGATGATAAGATCGGGTGAAAGGAAGGCAAGATCAGGTTGTTGCAAAGATGTTGATGCTTAAAGAACGTTTGCTTGGTTGGAGGATTATGTTGATGGACATATAGGAATTCCCTCGATCGCAATAGGGGACAACCCGGATTTGGTTGTTTCAGGTGTCGTGGCAGCGGTCGAAGGCTTTGTAGATGGTTCATTTGAATTGTTTCGGGACATCATCTCAGATGAAGGCGACGGAAATTCGCATGGAGGAGATGGGGGTATTGAGTTAGCAAGTGAATGAGTAGGCCGATGGGACCAAACTAGGCCGCAGAAAGCAAGAGATCCGGTCAACACATCGCGAACCTTGCTCATGTGAGAGAAAAATTTACCTAAAGGATCAATCTCAATTGTGCCAGCAGACGCTTGTGGAATGATGCGCGACTGTGTGAGGCTTGTAAGCTGCTCACAACCGATCTCACTTTCGGAGCGGTGTTCTTTGATGAATTGCCACTCCACCCCAGGGCGACGCTGAAGGAGATGCATCGATAGACTTGTGCAGAGCTGAAACACGATCGTGCAATGGGGAACTGGGTTTTGTGGGATGTGTCGAGTGTCCATCTTGAAAGTAGATATCCTTGTTCGTTCAATATATCGTCGTCGACCAGATTAGAAAATTTCAAGGGAGACGGAAGAATTCTTCAAGAATAATTCGGGAAGCAGGCGTGCCAGTGAATTTGGTTTGGAAAATGGATTAACAGAGCGTGTTTCAGGTGTCTTTTTGCCTGAGACAAAATTCAAACGGTTGCCCTCTAAGGGTGTTGCGGGCTTGGGTTACTAGGAAAAAATTCAATTTGGGGTTCAAGTCTTTAGACTTTGGGGGATGGACCGACCGAGAATATGAAAGGTAAATGAGTGGAATCAATTTAGTTCATCGCTCGTAACGGTTAGGTATTTGGATCGGTAACGTTTGAAAAAATTAATCACCCTAGTGTTTTAGGGGATCCCTTTTGGGGTGTGGTGAGGATGTTACGTACGTACGTAAGACGAACAGCACACTGTAATGTAAGTCTGGGGTAGCATACAGTCAAATCCGAAATAGATTTGAACTTCAGGAATCCAATTGAAGACGCCAGGTTGCCAGGTAGAGTGTGCAATAGGCTAAAAAGAACGTACCGGTGACGATCTACAATTTGCGTCGTTGCCGGGAGCTATGTACTCCGCAAAATCTTGAGAGCAGATCTTTGAGATAGGTTTACCCGAAAATTAGGTGAGTCGCGAAGCAGAAAGTGTTGCGATGTGATGGAAGGCCTATGTGTTTGAATTGAGTATCAAGCTATGGAATTTCAACAAAAGTTGGGCAAAGCGTGGCGGAAGGGTCAGTTTTGAACGAGTCTCTTCCAAGTGTGAAGAAGCCCTATATTTATAAGTACATACTCACGCGACCTTGATGATGGATCTAAGTGTGGAAGCTAATCAATCACCAGGATGAAAGTTGATCGCGTCCGTATCTATAGTTTGATCGAATTAGTTTAGCGAGGGTGGTGTGTAGCTGATCACGGTGCAGGCTAAATCGGAGCCGGCTCAATAGCTGTGGAAAAGAAGGATGATATATGTACTCTCGCTTATCGATCAAAAGCGCTAATACGAGACCGATAGAGGTATCATGAAAGAATGTGTGGCTGGAAAATATTAATCAGTGATGTATGAAAAGGAGAGATAATCCGACTGTTGGAAGTCTCGAGATTATAACTCTCTCTATTGTTGCCAAGAAGGCTTGGAGGGCTTGGAGCGTCTTGGACGGACTGGAGCTGGCTGGAGTGAGGAATATGTTCTCAGCTAAATCGGAAGGAGCATATACAAATTCACAAACGAGGTCAAGTAGGGTCAAGTCTTTGGGGACGGACTAATTCTTTTACTGTACGCTCAAGCTTGAAAATCTTGTGGGGAGATGAAATTGACTGTCGGCATTCTTTCCGCAGCTTTTGAGTCGGTGAATATCGAGTTACCGAGGCTATACATGGATCACGAGAAGCCGATCGAGGTTGGGGAAATGATCTCAAATGCGGAGGTGGACTTGACTTAGACTGGTTCAAATTAAATGACTTAATTACCAATATGATGTCATTGAAGGTTTAATTTGAGGTCAGCCCTCGAAGCAATCCAAGGTTTCGAGTCAAGGTGCATCCACACGCCCCTTCACGTTCAACTCAGGAGAATGACTCCTTGCAACGTCTGGCCCATGCGATAGCAATCGAGATCATGATCTTGGAAAAAGCTGGTCATGAAAAGCAAGTTGATGGTGATCATGATGAGTGACGTCTACCAGCAACATTCAATTTCCAAAGTATGCTCTCAAACCAATGGCTGTTGAACTTGTCAATCCAATCAGGACACTTCCTGAGGTGCTGAAGGCAGAAAGATGTAGGAATCTCAGTAGAGGTGGAGAAAAGGCTTGGAATTGAAGGTCACTTGGATCACACATGATGGGCACACATTTTCTTTGAAATGGGTATCTTTATAGACCTTTCCCTAGGGCATAAGACCACACTGTGTAGACATGATGGGTGTTCAACAAAATGGTGAAACACGCCGCTGTGACGTCTGGTTTGAGTGGAGGACATTGAGATCCTGGCTCTGTGTGATGTGAGAGGAGAGGAAGAGAGACCAAAGAGATGAGACACTAATCATAAAACATACACCATAAAGACATCTTTGACCAAAAAGGACGTCTGCACAGGACCCTGGAATGCGCCTGCAGAGGTTTGTGACGTAGCCCTATTTTTTGTTTTCGGGCTCTACACTACACATCACTGACTCTCCCACGATCCCAGGCACCTCAAAAGATGCGCATGGAGAAGGGGTATCAGAAGGGCTTGGTCTGAGCTCTGTAGCTTAGCTCACTTCGGCGTAAAACGCAAAGGCGCATAAATTTTTTGGGCCTCCGAGGCCTGATTCCGATCTTCAGTTTTTGGCCTATTTTTGGGCTTTACAACTGAATATCTCGGGCAGTATGGGCTCTATAGGTCTAACAGTTAGTGCATTGGAATGCCCTGCTTCTTAGGGCATCGTTTGAGCTCCTGTAGCAATTGCGAATGATGACTGGGGTTGTAGCTGAGCTCTTCTATCGGAAGATGCTTACGACGCGACTTTGGGCGTGGTTCTCTCGTCAGAAAGCTTGTTCTCAGGTTCGGAGAAGTCAAACAAAATAAGAGTAAAGATAATAATTATTCTGATAAAGAGAAAAGCGAACAAATAGTAAAAACAAATGTATATATATATGAGTATCGTTACAACTAAGGCACAGAATAACTGTCCTATTTCTGTTCCTGAATTCATATCCTTTGCTTTTCATCTTATCAATCAATTCTAGTTTCCAACTGCTAATAATCCAACTAGATATAGTAGTTCATGACAATTTATGACTTCCCTTGTACAACTTTGCAGAAAAAACTCTCGCGCTTTCACATACCCAAGTCTTGAGTGGCTTGTTTAGGCTCACAGGGGTCAGCGCTGATGAGAAAAATGTGTGTCACAAGAGTCGGTCCGCGGCCGTAGCAGCCTCCATATCCACCCGTCGCTTTGCCCGTGAGATCCAGACATGATGAGGGGGTCCTACGCCACACGACGGTGTGATTCGGTGAAAACGCTTCCAAGAACATGTCCAAATGCAAAGGAACCATGGACAAAGGCATCCACATGGCGTCCAAGTCAGAGCATCCGTCCAATTTGACGAGGTATTTGTGCACTCCTGTAGCATCCAGACGATAATCGACGATAGTCTTGATTGACTGTTCGTCCCTGAGGAGCAAGTCGCGCCAGTGAGCTTGTTGTCGAGAAACATCTTGCGCAGGAGTTCCTAAAAACGGCATTAACAGTGATACATTGAAAACTGGGTGCAAGCGTTGTAGTTCAGGAGGAAGGAGCAACTCAGCTGCATTGTTCCCCACCATACGCTTCACCGGAAAGGGGCCTAGTCGCCGAACATCAAGTTTATTATTCAGGGCGCCTTGTCTTAAGGTTCCGGCGAGACAGCCAAACCAGGTCACCAGGTCTGTACACAGCCGTCACCCTCCTATCCTTGTTGTAAAAGCGGGCTTGCGCCGCTTTTGCCCGCACAAGGTTGTTGGCCAAATACTCTTGAATTTCCTGAATACGCTTGACAAATTCGTCAGCTGCCTGGCCGTCCTGAAGAACCCGTCCAAGAATTGAATCGCGGGTGGTATCCTAAAAGAGCAAAGAAAGGGGTCATCCCAGTGGAGCTAGAGACAGAGTTATTGTAGGAGAACTCAGCTAGTGACAATAAACCCGCCCAATCACATTGATCTTCAGAAACATAGTGCTGCAAATAATCTTCTAATAAGGCATTAGTCCGCTCCACTTGCCCATTGGTTTGTGGATGAAACGCCGTTGACGGCGTCCCTTTGATCCCAAGCAGACTCATCACACTTGTCCAAAACATAGAAACCAGGGTTGTACCCCTGTCGGAGATGATGACGTCTGGCAAGCCGTGGAAACGAAAGACCTTGTCGACAAACGCTTTTGCCGAATCGTCAGCTGCCCACGATTCTTTTGCGGGGATAAAGTGTGCCGCCTTTGAGAAATGGTCGACGATGACCATGACAGAGTCAAATCCCGCTGACAAAGGCAATTTTACGATAAAATCAATCCCGATTGTTGACCAGGGTCTATCAGGAACTGGTAAGGGAACTAGCTGGCCTTGTGGCGGACGCTTGTTCGACCTTAACTTGTTGACAACTGTTGCAAACGGCCAGAAAGGCCAAAACATCTTTCCGCATATTTGGCCATCCAAATGAGCGAGAAAGAAGGTCAAAAGTCTTCAAAGTACCCCAGTGTCCGCCCACACAAGACTTGTGGATGTCCTTAACAATAGCATGCCGAAGATGCATAGGAACGTAAACGCGGTCACGCCACCACCAAACATTATTGACAAAACGCAAGAATGCCGGATGGACGCCCATAATTAAACCATCTGTCTGATACGCAAGAGTAATCCGTTTCATCAGTTCCAAATCCACTGGCATAAAAGAAGAGATGTCAAAATGTCCCGGGTTCCTTATACTGATCACGCTAACGCCTATCTCTTTGATCTCCTGTGATCCCAACAAGATAACACGCGAAACTATCTTCTTTATTTCCTGCAAAGTCACTTCTTCTTGAAGCCGGATCTGCGGGGTTCGTTTTTCCTGGGGTGTGCAAGATTTCGAAGTTGAACTCCCCCAAAAAGGAAGCCCACCGCGCTTGTCGAGGTGTTAGCAGCTGTGCGGTCATAACATATCGTAAGTTAGCATGGTCAGATAAAACGGAGACCGGGAATTGTGTTCCCATCAACCATGCTCGCCACTCATGGAAGCATGCAACTATGGCACCCAATTCCTGGTCATGGACTTGCCAGCGCCGTTCCGCCTCCGTGAGATTTCTTGGAAAAATATGCGACTGGTCTCAGATCCCCTTCCGGCGATTTCTGTGATAGTATTCCCTGAGTAGGCATATCCTGACGTGTCGACCTGTAAAACACGCGGTAAACTGAAATCAAAATGTAATAAGAACGGGGCCGCAGAAAATAATTGACGTAACCAGGTTAAACAAATCTCTGGCTATCTGTTCTTTCAATCCTTTTTCCACATCGGCATTTTTCCCCGTTAAAGTAGTTAATGGAGCCACTACTTGCAAGAAATTGTTGATGAAGCGTTGATAGAAATTGGAAAATCCAAAAAAACGCTGTAAATCAGTCAATCTTTCAGGATATGGCCATTCTGCAATTGTTTTTAGTTCCAAAGGATCCATGCTGATGCCCAAGGTTGAAATAATAAAACCTAGAAAAACAACCTCTTTAGCAAAGAATTCGCATTTGCCTGGAGAAGCAGTTAATTTATGCTCAGACAACTTAGCTAAAACTTTTCCAATTTGGTCGTTGTGTTCTTCCGCTGTCTTAGAAAAAATTAAAATATCATCAAGATATACAAAACAAAAAACGTCAAGGTATTCACGTAATACCCATTGAATGAACCTTTGAAATACCGCTGGCACATTTGCAAGACCAAATGGCATTACCGTATATTCAAATAATCCCCAAGGCGTGCGGAAAGCTGTTTTCCATTTGTCTCCTTCTTTCACTCGAAGCAAGTTAAAAGCTGCTTTAAGATCAATTTTCGCAAAAAACTTACAGCCTCTTAGTTGATTTAACAACCAAGACATAACTGGGATAGGGTAACTGTCACGCTTAGTGATCTTATTCAGACCTCTGTAATCAACGCATGGTCGATTCTTCTTACCTTCAACTTTGACAAAAAATATGGGTGCCGCTGCCGAAGATTTTGAAGGTCTGATGAAGCCTTTACTCAGTTGCTCATTCAGATAAGTCTTAAGTTCAGTTTGCTCATCAGGGGAAAGATTGTATAATCCTCCAAATGGAGGTTCACAACCAGACTTTATTTCAATTGCAATATCGAATGGTCTATGAGGGGGTAAAACAGATTCCTGTGGAGAAAAAACATGTAAGTATTTAAAACAATCTTTTGGGAGTTTAGAGAGGAAGGACTTGTCAAGAGAAGATGATTGCGTTGGGATGTTTGAAGAGTTTTGCGAGATGTTGAGTTTGTCTGTTGAGGAAAAAGAAATAGGAATGATAGGCTTAGGTATTCCTGACTCACAAGAAACCACCGCTAAATCAACTTCTTCATCTTCTACTACAACAGCAGAGACCATACATCCTCCTATCTCCAACCATTTTCCTGACTTGTTCATCACCAATGATACTTCATTAGCTTCCATCCAAGGTAACCCTAAAATCATGTCATATCCTCCTCCTAACTTTGTCACACCAAGAGTAGCTTTCAGTCAATTCTTCACTCCATCTACATCTACCACATTTAACCTCCCTCTCCATTCTTTCGTAATGCCTTCTCTAGGCATACCATCAAATACAAAAACTTTCTGAGGAACTTCTTTCCTTTCCAACTTCAACTGGTTCAATTCCGCGAATCCGAGATCGACAAAACTGTCCATTGCTCCTGTGTCTACTAAGGCCATGACATTTACTGGTACATCATCTGAAATCAATTGCAAAGGGATCAGAAAACGTCGATATTTGGAATTATCAGCTTGAACCCGGATAACATCCAAATGAATATTCTGCTCAACAGGTTGATTGTCAGAACTATCATAATCTGGTTCCTTGATTGTCGACCAATATGATTCCAAAAACTGAGTAGTGGGTTGTTTGATTTGCTGAGGCAGCGCTTCATATTCATCGAGTTCGAGTTGAACAGCTGAAATTTGAGTGGGTTCTGTCAATATTGATGATGTCGCACAATTTGAAGTGACTGAATCTCTTAACATCTTCAATTTTGCTTCTACACTAGCGGACGGATTAGGACACAATCTTTTACCTTTTACTGATCGTAAACGCTTGTGTTCTTCATCGTACAATTTTAAGCAATCAAAACATAAATTCTTTGAAACACAAATTCGTCGAATAGCTGGAAAGGGATTGGAGCCGTCCTTTTGGGTCAATACAGCATTCACGTCGATTTCCATAGGTGTTGGACCGTTTTGAGTTGAAGAAGGGATCGAATGATGTATTGGTCTTTGAGAAGATTGATGCGTTGCATGTGGATGACGGTAGGTCTCAACCTGAGGGCGTAATTGAGGGAAATTTTGAGCCACTCTAGATCTTAAATCAAGGATGTCAGCTGCCTTGATTGCCATATCTTGGATGCGAAGAAGATTAGTTTCTTGTGTCCATCCTTCAATCCGTGTTGCTTCTAACTGAATACTTGGATGTAATCCTTCAATGTATTGTAAGATTTTATCCTCTTCAGATTTCTTGACGTGAAAACTCAATTGTTCAAATCTTGAGTTATAATCAATAATTGAGCTTTTTCCTTGTTTGCATGCGTTGAGCTGTTCTCTAGCTGTCTTATCTGCTTGTTTGTCTCCGAATTTGAACCAAAGTTCACTCAAGAAATTCTCAAGACTGGATAAAGTCGGAAATCGATAAGGAATACTTTTTAAATTACTGATTTGACTGGAGACACCTTGAGAATGAGCGTTCCTCTCTAAGAGGCCCATGAACCAGATCTGAGTACTTGACATGGGCGAATTTACAGAGGTGAAGTGTCTTGCTATCCAGTTGATCTTCTGGGTGTCATGATGGTCATTTGGAAAGCGGATTTGGTTGAGTTCTTCATGGATTTCTAACAGAAATTGTTTCAAACACTTGCTGTTGCCAAAAAAACGGAGGTTATCGCGAATTTTTCGGAGGTCAAAAGTCTACAATTCCTCCTTCATCTCGCGGAACTTCCCGACGGTAAGGCGGTTGGTGAACTGTATCATGATTAAATGTTTGAGACATCGGATGGATATTGAAATTGCTTGACTGGTGGTTGTCTTGGTATAAATGGCGGAGGTTGTACTAAAGACGGTGGAATAAAAGACGGTGGTTGAGGAACTGGAGGAATTGTGTTTGGAGGAAAAAACATATTTTGCGGAGGAATAAATGGGGGTGGAGGAATATATGACGGGGGTGGAGCATAGGAATTATTAAATGGAGGGATCAAAGCTCTAAACATATTTGAATGACTTTGATGGGAAGGAAATTGTTGTTGGTATCCCTGATATGGTTGTGGATAATTCTCTTGAGACTGGAAATTAGAGAAATTCCTTTGAGTAGCATCCGGCTGATTCCTTTCCTCACCTCTTAATCCCATATTATGAATTCCGTTAGCCAAACGAGTAACTGGTGATTGGGAGGTAGGAATGCGGGGAGGAGCAGGAGGGTTATCCACCAAAATAGTGTCAAATCCCGTTTGACCACTTCCAGACGTGTATGGTGGTTGATCTCTACCAAACACTGAAGAAACTGCAGGACTCCTTTTGTCTCTCCAAGGATTCATAACCTTCAATATTCAATTGGTTCTAAATCAGGGATCGATTCTGATTCAATTGATGTTGGAGGAGTTTCTAAAGATGCTGAGTAGTGAATACGACGATTTAGATATAATCTTTTGTATTCCTCTAACTCTAGATAAAAACAAAGAGATTGACTGAATTCTTGAAAAGTCGAATGTTCTTCTGGGAAGCAGAAGAAGGGTAACTCTTCAAATGTTGATAGTATTTGAAATAGTTTTTCTTCTGGATCGTCGAAAAACGGTAAATCTTTAAAATTATTTAATAACTCTTCTGGAGAATAAGAATATGAGAAGTGAGTGTCGGAATATAAATACGCGTGAGAAAGAGAAAAATGAAAGAACATATAATAGAAAAAAATTATTATTAATTTGATCTAAGTGATCGAGAAATATTAAAATTTGAGAATTATAGAAAAAAGGAAATTTAGAAATAGAGAAAAAAATATTTTGAAAAAATTAATAATTCGTTATTCCTATTAATATCTTTCAATCAAAAAAATTGTAAGATCAGAATAAAAATGTGATGACTGGGGTTGTAGCTAAGCTCTTCTATCGGAAGATGCTTACGACGCGACTTTCGGGCGTGGTTCTCTCTGTCAGAAAGCTTGTTCTCAGGTTCGGAGAAGTCAAACAAAAATAAGAGTAAAGATAATAATTATTCTGATAAAGAGAAAAGCGAAACAAATAGTAAAAACAAATGTATATATATATGAGTATCAGTTACAACTCAGGCACAGAATAACTGTCCTATTTCTGTTCCTGAATTCATATCCTTTGCTTTTCATCTTATCGATCAATTCTAGTTTCCAACTGCTAATAATCCAACTAGATATAGTAGTTCATGACAGTGAGTTTAGTACCCCAAAACCTTGTTACAAAAAGTTTGGGATTTACGTCACAAACCTCTGCAGGCGCATTCCAGGGTCCTGTCTGCACTATTGGAGATACGTGTCCCTGACTCAACTATACATCTTTAGTTGGGGTGTCACAAGGATGTCTGGATGTGCAGACGTCGGTGCCATGACTTGATGATGACTTGATGATGACCAGAGATTGGACCCAAGAAAAGGTGCTCATTCAAAGCCCAGCACGGATCCCCAACATGGGTTGACCGTATGATGGGGCCCAGCTGTCTGTTGGGTATGGAATACCTATAAAGTCATACCAACATTAAAACATGACATGGATTTTATATGTCAAATTTCCATGTCATGTTTAGTCAAAATTCACTCTTGAGCCAAAAACCGACCAGCATGACTCATACCGACCAACATTAACACGATTTTTGATTCTCAAAAACCATGTTGTATTACGTTTGCTAAAAAGGTTGTCACCTTTGACCCTTTTTTTATTAATCAGCTGCGCTTGCAACACTGCGCAGCAACTATATCCAAACCCAGGGCCACAGGGACATTCGTCACTGGATTGGTTTCCACCAATCCACAACAGTTTTCCAACCCACCTTCCCTGCTTTAGTTTCCTCCAATCCACAACAGTGTTTTCAACCCACCTTCCTTCACCAATGGCGTTTTGCAAATACTCTGCCAATATCAAGGTACTGGCGGTTCGTTGGCAATTTGAAGGACTACCTCAATTGTTAATCCGCCAGCGCTGTAGAACTCCTAAGCAGTCTAGCGTAGGCTGAGCCGGAGAGGGGAAGAATCACAACTCGCAAGAGTTGTAAAACTACAGGTGCGTGAAGCTGCCCTCAACCTATTTGAATTTTGATGGGACGATTCTAATTCTCTTCTTTTATTACTTAAAGTTCCCTGAAACCTGATGAGATCCACACAGTTGGATGTGCAGTATTTGGCGGAGTAGAATGGTACTATACACAACCCTATATAGGGTTTTGGTGCGGATGAGAGGGAAACTCGAATTTTCTTGATGTACTGTTACAAGTGTAACAATTTGTTGTCAATCCCGGAGGTGGTTTCCAGGATTTGTCCGACTTGACCCTGACTCGGATCCGGAGATGGCGCTGGTGATTTTCTGATTTTCTTGACCGTGACGGTTGGCTGACCCTTTTCTGTTCAAACTCAGCAGCTTCTAATACACGGATCACCAAAAAAAACTCCCACTACAATTCTCAACCACCCTTCAAGTAACTAAAAAAACTTTTAACAAGATAATTCAAACTACAACCTCAACACAACTATTCTGGGTAAGAATCTTTATTTCTAATCTACTACAATCAATTTTCTTCTCTTTCTTGTTCAACTAAACCAATACTTTTTATTCTTTCTTTTATTGATTTAGACCCGATCACACTTTTAAATGCGCACAATTTTTAACTATCACTTGATTTTAACACTGACAAATAAAGAAACACACACTCTCCTCTATTCTCGGTCAATCTTTTTTTTTCTTTCAACCACCTCATTTGTTGCTCTATTTATATCTTTTCGATCTCGCCACCCACAACTCAGCCATCCTTCCATTTCCTTACCACTGTCGCTTTCCTACTTTCATCGCGCTGATCACCCCAAAAACGCCTTGATCCCTATTGATCATCGATTAGCTTTCAGTTCATGACTTTCCATTGAGTTCGATTAGGCCTCCTGTAAGTATCATTTCTTTTCTTCTTTCTTTATCTTCTTGCACATCCTTTTCCTTTTCCCTCCTCCATTTGTCTTGGCTGATTCGTGATTCTGTCTACTCTGATCAGTTCTAGATCCGACTTCCTTTCAGGCTCTAACTACGTCACCTCCTACTCTCTTTCGCCTCCATCTCCTCCTAATGACAACCACCCTCGATCTCAACCTTCTTATTTGGTAAGCTCTAACTTAATCTTCTTGTTCCATTTCTTTTGTTTTGCTCCCTCTAAGTTCCTTTCACCCGATCTAGATTTCTACTAAGTCAGCTCCTTCTCCAAGCCTCCCCTCCTAGTTTAGATTGATTGGTCAATTTAGTTCAAGGTACGTCCCATTCCTTCTTTTCCTTCTTGCTCATCTTGTTCTTGTTCCGATCTGACTATATCCGATCTTCCCCACCTCACATCACCTATGTTGATCAAGTTGTACACCTTTCTCTTAACACTAAGGCCTCCACCACCCTCGATCTCTTCTCGCTTTGGTCCACCTTCCTCTCGATCCACCTCCTTCAAGATTCGACTGACCGATCTCGATCTAGGTACGTAATCCTTTTTTCTTTTCTAATCTTATCATCCTTTCTTTTGATACTAACTTAATCTCCTTACTCTACCCACTTCCTTTCACCCTTGATCTCAAACTTCTACGGTACGTTCGTTTCTTTAAACTATACTTTATCTCTGAAAGAATTTCTTTCCGTTCAACATTAAAATTGATTTCCTTTGTCTTGTCTGTTTTTTAGTTTCAATTTTAATCTTATCTCCTTTTTTTATTTCTTTATATCAATTTTCTTCTTGTCTTAAGATGATGTGTAGCTTGATAATCGTTGTATGCGTAAAAAAATGTATACCGTATCGAGTAATAAAACTAAGTAAAACTATATTTACTATGATTCTTCAAGGGACCTCCCTACTGAAACGTGAGCCAAGAACTCAGCAAGTCTTATGAGCTTCAGCTAATGTTGAGCTCTGTCCCCTTTTTTTAAAAAAAATTGAGTATAAAATATCCTGAGGTTGAGGAAATGATCACCACAGCGCCTGCGAACATCCCATTTCAAAAAGATCTTTCTCTCGATGGATAGATCTATATCACCATACTCGAGTGATCATCCAAGATCCTCACCATTACCAGCCCCGTGGTCACCACACCAGATTGAATGCAGGTGACCATTGGTTTATGGAGACCTTGATAGATGAACACCCGTCCCTATTTCTGGATGATTCAAGCACAAGTTTACGACACCCAGGGCAAGATGCTATCTATCAGCACCATTCAACTCGAGCTTCAAACTTGCCTCATGATTACTTTGAAGAATGCCGGGGTTAGCAATGTTCAGATAGACTTAGTAGCCAAATTTGAATGGATGGACATGATGATGGGTTTTTCTGGCCAGTTTTTTGGTCTTCACAGGTCAGTTTATTTGTCTGGTCATCAAGTTTCCTTTCATTTACTGAGTTCTTTGTTCTTATCTTCATTCAATCAATGCTATCCTCAACACCTAGATGAGAGTAGCATCTGTGGCCGAGATCTCCTTTGGAAACAACAACAATCAAAGAAAGGCAGACGCACCACCCGCAACTGTGCCCAGATTACATTGAGGTTGATATTCCATCCTGCCTGCAATTGGATTTCACGATTTACTTGCTCTCTCGGTGCTGGAAGGCCCTGTTAACCAAAAGTGATTTGAACGCTTCCTCAAACATAGCCTGGTAAGTTTAATTTTCATTGGTCTGAACTTCCGCATGCCAACTCCTGATATGCTACCTCAGCTTCCGCGGATGAACCAATACCCTGGTCCTGACAGTGTGCTTGTTCTGGACAATATGTCCATACATCATGGTGGTGAGATTGAGAAGCTCTGTGATGAAAAAGGTAAATACAATCTCTTTCTCTTTGACAATCTTATACATTTGTCTGATATATTTGTCCACCTGTTAGGTATTCTTCTCACATACCTACCTGCATATTGCCCAGAGTTGAACCCAATTGAACTGGGATTCAACTGCTTAAAATCGGATCCTCATACGATCTCAAGTGCTTGCTTGTATCCAAGACCCGGTTGAACACATTGAAGATGCGGCCTGCAAGACGTTCCAGCAAGCTTTGTTGCATTGACTCTATGCCCATTGTGGGTATAAACCTTTTGATTAGAGCTCACTAATGTTCTCAATACGATTTGAATCAATTGATTGATTGTCTTTGCCGGTACTTTGAAACCATCAATCAATCGACTTTGCCGGTTCTTTAATTTGATTGACTGATCTTCTTTTCTGGTTCCAATTTCACTCAACTGACTTTGAATCAAATTGATTGATCCATCTCATTTGCGGATTTCAATCACACTCAGTCGTATCAATGTTTCATTATGTTTCTTGTATTTCATTTTGTTTCTTGTAGAGATGTGATCTGGCTCGCTTATGTGATCAAACAATCCTTTGTTCAAACTATCCAATTCTAATTGTTGTCTTCTCATGTAATAGTGAAAGATTGTTTGATGAGTACCTTGATTGAAATTGATTGTTTTCCTTTGAATCAAAATGACAAGACAAATTGAGGCAATTTAGGATCAATATAAGTACAAAATAGCTGGTCAGCTTTGGCCTCCTTGCAAGAGTATCAAGATTTTGAATTGTTTGCTCAAAAAACCACCCTTGGCTTTCTTTCAGAGAGTGATTCAAAATCTTAATTCTTTGTTCCAAAAAGGAGTCTTTTCCGGTGTCCAAAAGAATTGGACATCAATGTAATTGTTGTTCAATATGGCCAAAGCCTTTTGATTACCAAATGGGCCGCACAGAAGATGAATGAAAACATGAGGGGTATTGTAGCTCAATACGGTAATCAAACCCTTTTGATTACCAAATGGGCCGCACAAAAGATGAATGAAAACATGAGGGAATCAAACAAACAATTTAAAGTGGGATTTGGCTCCTGGAGAAAGTCCTCATAAATTACAATGTGGAGGTGCTGTTTCCACGCTTACTTTCTTCACGGATATGCTTGAGATGGCTCTTGTACTTGTTGAAAGCCAATCAAGACAGTTATGCTGATGTGGGTTTATACAGTACAACTGTTGTGTCAGGTTTCCTAATCTTAGATGAGATTTCTCAACCAATGTTGATGAACATCATTTCCCAACGCTTTTGTTGTCTGCTCATTGATATATGTATAGTCTGAATGTCCTCAACTGACTCTCTTTCCCCATCTTTTGGGAAAGAGAGTAAGTCGTTTTTCTTATGCTATTTTTTATCACGGTTATCACTGCGAATATTGTTTAACTGGTAGAATTCCTTTAAGATCATTCTTTAAAAGCCTTTGAACTCATCATCTTTATTTCTCACTATCACATTACCTCCTGAACCTTTAGGTTAGTTCAAAAAGGTCTGCATACCTTAGAACTGGAGAAGAATGCTCACAAGTTTTGGCACTGCTTATCAGATAACACGTGTTCCATGTTGGAGTTATTATGTGTGCTACAAACCATGTCACAACTTACTTTTGAAATCATTAATCTATTTCATGTATTCCTCACATTTCACATGTTTGTTTCATTTATTGACCTGAACAACTGTTGGATGGATTGTTCCTCATCTCATCAATCCATCCTTCTCAGGGACAGACCATCTCTTATAGACCTTGAGTCTATTATTGGTACTGACCATCAGTTGTTCAGGTTTGTTCATTTCTCTTTAGTCTTTGTTTCATTCAACTTTATTCATATTACTTATATTAAAGTTGTATCTGATACTTATCTAATGTTATCTCATCAATCCATCCTTCTCAGGTACAGACCATCTCTTATAGACCTTGAGTCTATTATTGGTACTGACCATCAGTTTTTCAGGATTGAATATTGCTATACAGCAACATTTCAAGCCATTTACAGTACTTGGAGGTAGCTTGGAAAAGCTTCAGGATGTTCATCTTGGATAAGCCTTCCTTCAACAGATCATCCTTGGATAAATTGGTGATCATTCAATAGCTGGTCACATCAGCATCTTCTAAAATCTTGCGGGTCTTGATGGTTTTATCTTCAGAGTATGAACAGAACTTGAGGAACCCTATGATACCGCTGGAGTCTGAGGGGTCTTTGGCCCACGGGGGAGAAGAAAACTGCGGCACAGAAGTCTCAGGACTGACTGGGCGCTTGCGAGAGCTGTGAGTTGGAGTTCAATTTTGATAACCGGGTGAATTTCTCTGGGGTGATGCCCTACATTTGATTGTGGGTCGCTGCGGGGTTTGCCTTGCCTTGATTGCTGTGACAACACCCACTACCATCTCACTGAACAACGCTGGGGTGAGGGAAGTAGTGGTGCTGGGAGGAACAGGGATTACGCTGGGGTTGGGGGTATCTTCTGGGTTGCGCTTGATCAAGTCGTACTTGAAATGAGCAGGAGGGCTGTCAACATCTACTTTGTCTTTGTGCTATATACAAAAAAAAGTTAAGAATTGAGTCAAATTGAACAGATTATCAGTGACTTACTTGTAATTGAGCCCACTCTTTGGCTTTGCCAAAGGTCAAGGCAAAATACTTTGTTGAATCCTTAGGGTCAATGATGGCAGGATACTGGTTGTTATAGGTGCCAATGGTTAGGTAAGTCTTAAAAATTAATCTGAAAAACTCCTTCTTTGCCGTCTTCTCTGAATCACTTGATAGATCAGATCTTGCGTCTTCACACTACCACAAGCCATGATAGTCAGCACCACATCAATTTCATATACAATCAGCCTACACTTACTTCATTGGGTTCCAAATGATGAGTCATGTTGGTAGGTGTTTGTGAAGCTTTTGCTTCCGCTTAGCCTCAGCAGCTATGATTTTGGTTTGGGCCGCCTACAGGATAGATGGTATGAGTCAGAATCTCCCAGGGCCAAGATAATTTCAGGAGATACAACTCACCTGCTCTGCATTTGCCTTGACTTTGACTGCACTGGGTGCAATATAAGAGAACCCAGACTCTCTTGGGTATTCTGCACAAGCTTCATCAACCCAGTCCTTGAACCGTGCCGGAGTTATTTCCTTACGGTTTTTCAAGATCTTTGGGAAGCTCTTATTAGATGTAATGAAGGCGCTCCAGACGCCTAAGTTCTTCTTGTCAAGGAGTGACTCGTTGAGCACATCTGTCATGGACTCCTTGGTTTTGTCACATATTGCCGCTTCAGTACATTTGGATTTCAATAATTCTAAATTAAAGCAAGTTGAGTTCCATTCAACTGGACAGTTGGAGCACTTGACATGAAGAAATCCGGTTTTATGTTCATTGTCAGGGGTGTAGAACTTGCTAATGAGACAGGTAAGTACAAAGTAAATGCAATGTGAATAGTCGAGTGTCACTTGGCAGACAGAGGTAGTAACATGAATTGAGCTGATTGGACTTTAATGTCTCAAAGCATAAGAGTTTGTATTCATGAATCTATATAGAATGAATTTTCAATGATCATAATAGAAATGAATAATGAGATGCATTATATACAAATTTCTAGAATGAGCAAGGAGATCAGGCAAGCTGATTCTTACAACATGAGCAAAAGAAAGAAGAGCTCAGCATGAGACTCATAGAGACTGAGTACTGAGACGAATGGAAAAGTGTTGAGTATTAGTGATGCACTTTGATGCATCAACACTTGCAGTTGAAATAGAAGGTGAAGTTTGGATCTTCCTCATCTTCTGGGGGAGGGCCGCCAGAATCTTGCCGTACCTGAAGAAAAAGAGAAAAAAATATCAAAAATATGCATAATGATCAAAAATAGGGTGGATAAAAACATTATTAAATTGAGAATCCACCGGTGTTTGGGGTTTTTCAGGTCCAGGCTTGCAGTTGAGAAAAACCGGGTTGACATGTTGATGTAAACTCATGCTTGAGTGAGTGAATAGATAAATTATGGCACCTGGTGTGGTGCACTGGGGGGACCATGACTCCGAGCATGGTTGCTGCGCAGGGTTGCAGGCGCAGCTGAAAAATAAAAAAAGGGTCAAAGGTGACAACCTTTTTAGCAAACGTAATAACATGAGTCATCTTGTACATCATGCGATACGGGAAGTGTCACCACAACACCACATGACTTCATGTGTGATTTTTTGCAATCATGAGTTCAAATAAAGCACCGAACTAAACACTCAATTGGCTCAATTACCAAATACCACATTAAGCACCATTCCATCTCTATGGTCAACACCTCTTTGATCAATATCCAATCTGAATTCTTCTTTCTTCATCTTGCTTGTCCTCCTATTATTTCTACATCAAACACTGACTTTTACTTGTCTTTAAGGCTTTTGTTCCTTATTTAGGGATTCCCTTTATTCAGAAGCAGCTGGATTTATTCACTGAGCAATACAACCACAGCAAGCACGGAAAGGATCCCCACTCCTCCCTTCCCAGTGGTCACAGTGCTGGCTTTTGCTACAAAGACCCTGTAGAGCCGTTTTATGGACATGATGGTTTGATTCTTGTCCCCGCTGAAGACACAGATAGGAGAATCATAGAAGATTATCCTGAAAATAGTGTGTTTACTTACACACCTGATTGGTTTTCATCAGTTGCAGATAACATCATGCCCACCTTGAATCTCCCACATGAGAACCTTAAGTACTCTAACATTTGGGTTGCATTTTGTTTTATGCATAATGATTTGTTAGATCACAACTGGGATGGCAGTCCTTTGGAAGGACAAGATTTGAACTCTTTTGAAAGCTGTACCATAGGTATCTTACACATTTTTATTCGAGAACTCAAATATTATCAGTTGAGAATTCCTGATGGTCAGAAATCATCCCACTTTGAGTGTCCATCCCACACTTGAATAATGATAACTAGGCTTGCATAAGGTCTGTGTCAAACCCTACCCACAAGAAACTGGTGTGTGAAACCAACCCAGTCTTGGGGAGAGGACCAGTATAGTTGAACCTCATGCAGTGAACTTAGATCATCATTTCCAAAACCAATTTGATAGAGGGATGATATTGACATCAAGTAGTCCCACATCCACAAAGTGAAGAATGAACATGCAAGATACACTATCATCCACTATCAAATTGGCCTGTGAGACTTCTACATGTACTGGTCTCTGACCATAATGGAAGGTTTAATGAAGTGTAATCTCATATCATTATTGTATCTAGATATCAAAGGGTTTGATTACTTTGAAGTAATTGAATCAAATCAATTGTTTACAGTTGATTGGAATCAAATCAGTTGTTTCGATTGAATCAAATAGAAAGAATTGAGCTGGGTTGATTTGAGTTCAGTGAACGTTTTCTTATCTAATTACTAAGAATAGTATGATTCAAAAAACAAAGATAGTCATTGTAAAGTTGATGAACCAAATTGTTTTAAGTAGGATTGATTGAAGAGAAAAGAGTTCCAAATTGAATATCATGAGTACTTCAAAGATAGAAGTTGAAATACTTACCCAAAGAAACAGAAGTGAAGGATGAATTTTTGAGTTGGTAGTTGGGAAGGGTTGGTGATTTAGAAGGTACTTTAGAGGGGAGCTGGTTTTGAAAAATTTATTTTGAATTTCAAGTCAAAGATTTATCTCGAATTTCAAATTTTCAAAATGAAATACATTGCAACTAAATGCTGTTTAGAATAATTTCATTTGAAAACTACATTTTTGTTAAAATCTACGTATTGGATATCAGTGGTGAATTGGGAAAGATTGGGAAAAGCTATTAGATGTAGTATGGCATCATGTTTTTTGTTGGTATGACACTTGATGGTGTTCTGAACATCCACCATGACTCATGTTACAACATGGTTTTTGAGAATCAAAAATCCATGTTAATGTTGGTTGGTATGAGTCATGTCGGACAGTTTTTGGCTCAAGAGTGAATTTTGACTAAACATGACATGGAAGATTTACATATAAAATCCATGTCATGTTTTAATAGGGGTTGGGCAAAAAATTGACATACTTTGACCAACAAAGGATTCCACCACACAAATACCATTGAAGTCCCCTGAAGAGTTTGAGCCAGAGATATCACAGATCTTGGCCATTCCAGCTGCCCTGATCTATCCCAAATTTTGAAAAACTCGGGGCCCATGCAGAGTTGACTGACTGAGGGAAACAGCCTACCACCTGCCAAACACAGCCTCAAACCGGTGAGTCCATTTGACGTCTACAACATTGATGATATTCCCTAATACCAACCTTTCTTTTCATGTGACTTGATCATCATTGCTATTTTGCTTTGGATGGGATTGAGAGGAAGGGGCCACCCACCACCACCACACAAGTTATGCCGGATGAGGACCAAAAGCCAAAGGTACCTCATCCTTGTCCGGCTCCCCTTTGGGAATCAGCTTGGGAACCACCGGGGCCACCCACCCATCTGTGAAAGGCTTGTCAGACTAGCCTCAGGTTGACTTCCAGGCGCTTTTGGCTGGGGAGTGGACGCACCATTTGAATGGAGAGCCCATAAAATGGTTGGGCAGGGTTGTGTGCCACCCTATTTTTTTAGTGCCTTAAAGTTGACTAAAAAAATAGGGAAATTTGATACTGTTTGAACAGTGGCTGAATTGCTTGGAAGGGAAATTAAACTAGAGTTGAATTGGAAAATTGCAGTGCTTTGCCCAACCCCTAATGTCGGTATGACTCCATATGTATTCCATAGTCGGGCATTCAAAAAGCCGGAGCCTGCAGGATACCACTTTACCCTGTGCTACAAACTTGGTTTTATTGCCCCCCCATCCGACTACCGGGCCGGTCGGACTATCCGGCTACCGCTTAGCTTCAGCATCCATTCCGACATTCGGATCCGACAGATGCTCCGACAGACGTCCGGACGAGTGTCGGTTCCGGGTGACATCTTGAGCACGGACGCTGCGAGAATTACATAGTGACGGTGTGGAAAATTAAAATCATTAAAACCACCGCGTAATCGAACTTCTCAGTCATAAATACATCACATTGGACATTGAATATCAATTCGCCACAACTCACAAACATACTTTTCCATTTTGAAATTACATCAACATGAAGTTCGGTGTTACCATCAAACGAGCTTTGAACGAAGAATGGTCCAAGTATTACGTCGATTATTCCGGTCTCAAAAAATTCATAAAGCACCGTCAAAGTCGACAACAATGGGATGATACCGATGAACAGGCTTTTGTCAGCGAACTTGACAAAGAGCTACAAAAGGTTGCTGATTTTCAAGAACGAAAGGTGCATCATCAGACCAGTTTCCCTGATCATCCCACAATTTCGACAAAATCACTGTCATACGTTGCTCACTTACTTTCGTACTGCACATCACCCGGGCACAGATCTTAGACCTACACGAGTCAATTACTTTCTACGAGACAGAAGTCAAGAACCTTATAAGGAACACACCAGGGACTCGAGACCCAGATGATGCCAGCAAGTCTGGTGCCACAAGAGAAAGTGATGATGCTGACGTAGAGGCAATCATTAGTCATTCGAGTGATGCCGAGACAGACGAGGATACCGAAGAGCGATATGCTGCTCTCGAAGAAGAACTGACCAACATCATTGCTGACGTCCACGACCTTGGTCAGTGTGGCTTTCCCCTTGTATCACATATGTCCTCACAGCTATGCCCTGTCACTTACTTTTGGCTTATTCCTGCTGCCCTTGATACATCAATGTTTGCAGGTCATTTCTCACACCTCAATTACACTGCGTTCATCAAGATTGTCAAGAAGCATGATGTCAGTTGATTCTCCCGCGAACATGTTGCTTGGGAAGCGTGTTGCACCCCACACACTTATTCTTACCTGGTTTTTTACACTCGTCCTGTCACAACTGTTTCATACCCCACAGAAAAAAACCGGTTGGGAGCTCAGAAGGGACTTCATTCAGCATCATCTTGAAACGCGTCCATTCTATAAAGAAAACTATGAAGCTTTGGTGGTACAACTATCTCGACTGTTTAACCTGGTTCGGACCAGAGGGAACCCGCCAGTCGGAGATAGCGCTGCTGGCGGAGGTCAAAGTGCTTTTGTCAGGCAGACAACAAAATATTGGGTTAGCTTCTGTGAAGTTCGCTATCCCATCAAGTCTTCCGCTGAATAACCTTTTGAATATGAATTAATAGGTACATCGCAGCAACTTTGTAGCCTTGAAGTTACTTGTTCTCAAGCATTTACCCGTGTTAGGTAATCTCATCATCTTATGTTTCTTCAGGCTTGATCATGTATTGAGCCCCTCGTACTCTCATTCCGGTCATAGTATTTAACCCGGAAAAGGCCTTCGAACCCTCAGATTCTGCTATATCGTCTATTTACTATGATAATGAAGATCTTGAACTCTATCTCGGTCGACTCGAAAAGACTGAAGGTGCCGAAGCTATACGAATGAGATGGTATGGAGATATGTCTGTCTCGCAAATCTTTGTAGAGCGTAAAACGCACCGAGAGGATTGGACAGGCGAGAAATCCGTGAAAGCAAGATTTAGTATCAAAGAAGACAGATTAAATGATTATCTCAACGGAAAAATCCAGATGGACGAACAATTCGAAGCGCTGAGGAAAAAAGGCAAGAAATCAGATAAGGAGATTGATTCCATGATCCGACTTGCACGAGAAGTCCAAGACCGAATCAAACAAAAAGACCTTCAACCTTGCGTCCGGACCTTTTATAACCGAACAGCCTTTCAGCAGCCAGGTGACGCTCGAGTCAGAATCTCATTTGATACGGACCTCACACTCATCAGGGAAGATAACTGGGACGGCAAAATCAGGAGGCCAGACAACAATTGGCGTCGAAGAGATGTTGGAATCGACTTTCCCTTCGATAATGTGGACTCCGAGGATAAACACTTGTTTCCTTACGGAGTATTAGAAGTGAAACTCCAAACCCAGTTAGGTCAAGAACCCCCTGAATGGGTAAAAGATCTCGTTTCCGGTCCCCTAGTTGAGGCAGTCCCCAAATTTTCCAAGTGTAAGTCCTCTCGTGTGATTGCGCACAGAACGGTCATGTATGAAGATCAAAAGTTGATGATCTGATTGACAACTTCTTTCCTTGCCGTCACATCACTATCAAACCACTTTGATCTGGTCAGTTATTCATGGTTGTGCTACGTTGATGCCTGATCGAGTTTGTTTGGTGCCCTTTTGGTTACCCCAAATGGAAATTGACATCCTCAAAGCCGACCCCTCTCTCAAAGTTATTGATAGAGGCCAGGCGTCCAATAGCCCTTCAAAACCCTCATCCGATAACGCATCAGGTCATGCCCCTGTCAAGCCAAGCAAACAAGGGGACAAATCCGGTAAATCAAATGCATACACCGAACCTCTATCAGAAGATGAGGACGGCGTAGAGAGTGGTGAGGAGCGATTACAACAAATTGCCAATCACACGGAGGAAAGTCGCTGGGCTGGATTGCCACCCGAAGCTGTAGCGGAGGCAAAAGCAGCCAGAGAAAAAAATCGGTCAACAGATCCACAAACGTCTTCACATCCAATTGCACCAATAGACATCACGAAGCCTTCACCATCTGAGCCAGTAGACACTGCATCGGCAGACGAAGAAACAGCTCATAAAACTTCCTCCCTAGTCGAGCCAGCTTACTTGGCTAAATTGACACCCGGTAATCTTAGAAAGATGTTAAAAGTCAAGGCAAAGAAATTGAGGTCTCGCAATGCTGTTGAATCTGGGTCACAAGGGAATCACGCGGACGCATCTGATGCGGAATCTGACTTGGCGGATGAAGGTCCAAAGGTCGTTGGAGCCACCGCGCCTAGAGACAGTGGAGTTGAATGGATCCGACATTTCCAGGCTCCCCGTGGCAAGCGAGTTGCAGTGCCGGTACGAGTCGAGCCCAAAGTGTACTTTGCTACAGAAAGAACCTTTTTGGTGAGTTATCTTGTTCCATCGCCTGATTTGATCATTAGAGGTGTAATCGTTAATAAGATTGTCCACCTATGTGCACAAACAGACCTGGCTCGAATTCTCCACGCTGTTAGGCGCTATAGCAGTCACCCTGATGAGCTTTACCGCTGTTGATGACCATGTTGGATTTACCGCATCCATCACCTTCACCATTGTTGCGTTGCTATCAATTATATATAGCACTGGGACCTATGTTTGGAGAGTCATGAGTATACGGAAGCGGTCGGCTTCGGGATACCATGATCCGTATGGCCCGACGGCATTATGTGGTATCCTTTTCTTGGCGGTGTTTATCAAGTGAGTTGATTCGTTATTCGAACAAGAATTGTATTTCTGGTGAGCTTGTGGCTGAATCTGTGGCATAGCTTCTATCTGCGCTTGGATCAATGAAAATCCGACTAGGTCAATCCGAAGGCCCACCCGTCCCGACCTCGACTATCATCATTCTGAATTTTTCATGCATCATTGGCTAGTTTTAAAGCATTTCTTTTCTCTTACATTCCGTTTATCGCACATCATCTTCCTTCATTCACAGCTGTATCTTTTATATCACAAAGTTTGATGTACCAAAGCACTTCCTTAAGCATTTTCAGTTTTGTCCCTTTTTGTGATTCACTTGATAATATGTAATGGTGACGTATAGAAATGTCCAAGTTTGGATTCAGTGTTATTTCATATCTCTTTATTTGGCAGGTTGAACCAATTCTTCATCTTTTTTCATCAGTTTCAGGCAATCATTAATCTTTTTGTTTATGCTCTTAGTTCACTCTGACATATCTTGTGGGTTGTCTTATTTGATTTGTAAGGCCTTTGTGACAGGTAGGGAGAAGCCTAAGAAAATAGTTTGACACTTAGGACCACATAAAGCTGGTCCTAGACCAAGTAGCTTTACATTGCACTGCCAACAAAGATATCTTGAATTTGAAAGTTTTAGATATCCTTGGAAATGATGCAAATGGCATCAGGCCTTGAGTTGAATAAGTCCTGCTTACGCATGTCTGAACTCTGCACCCAGGAGGCCCAGCAGAGAAGTCCAAGTTTAAGTCCAAGGGACTTACAAATTGACCCTGTAGCCTTGACCATGTGGCATATTTGTTGATATTGTTGTTCACTTGAACCTGAGAAAGGTTGCCTTGGCCTAGCAAATAGTTGAGAGAGGGACTCAGAAAAAAGCAAACTATATGAGTGTGTGTAAGATAAACGGGGACACAACACTTGTCTTGGGCTCAGAGGATATTGATTGGCGGGCCAAAGCCAGATATGGAGGTTTGAACAAGTCCCCAGCAAAGTTTTGTTACTGAGATATTTACCAAATTTCATGGATAAACTCTAAGTCCCCTACTTGCTAGGCTAAGAGCACCCGCAATTGTTGGCTTTAAAATTGGGATTTTTTAACTAAATTAAAGAATCTTTAGCCGGGGTTAATGAATTTAACTCCATATCTCACAGCCATTGGCACTAAAGAAGCTTTATTTGAAATTAACCCCCGTCAGAAGCCTGGGACCACGATGGCTTGGCTCTAGACTGGAGGTTAATTTTCTTTATCTTCCTGTACACATGGCGTTGTATTTTTTTTCATTCACAACATGGATAACATTGAAAGGCACTTGAGGCTTCTTCAAGAAGAAGAAGACAATGACTACAATGATATGCTGTTGGAATTCTTCACTCAACCAGAAAAAAAAGACACACCCAACCAACGGACAGTCATTGAACGTGACCGGATTGCTGCTGATTAGTGTCTACAACATGACTATTTCAAAGAATCACCCCTATATCCTTGTGCTTACTTTGAGAGGAGGTTTTGAATGAGTCCTGAACTCTTTAACAAGATGGCTACAGACCTACAGGAGCACAACATCTATTGGGTACAACATTGGGTAAGTGTCCAACTTCTATGTTTATGGTTTCGAAAAAAATATGATTGATTCTTTTGCTTCACTCATAGGATTGTTGCAAGAAACTTGGTCTATCAACATTCCAAAAGATGACGGCCGCAATACAACAGCTAGCGTATGGAATTTCAGGTGATGCAGTTGATGAGTACATAAAGATAGGAGAAAGTACTGCAATACAAAGTTTGAAGACCTTTGTACGTGATATCATAGATATCTATGGAAAGGAATACCTACGACCCCCCCACCCCAATGAACTTGAGACAATACTGAAGGAGAATGAGATTCAAGGATTTCCTGGGTGTAAAGGGAGCATTGATGGTATGCACTGGCTCTGGAAGAACTGTCCTCAAGCATGGGCAGGTCAGTTTGAAGGGAAAGAGAAAGATACATTGGTGGTTCTTGAGGCAGTTGCCTCAAAGAGCCTCCAAATCTGGCATGCTTTCTTTGGTACGCCAGGTGCTCTCAATGACATCAATGTCTTACAAAGCAGCCCACTCTTTGATGCTTTCATCAACGGTCAGTTTCTCTTTCATATCTATCAATGTCTCATTGATCATTAATCTCAAGTTTATTTTTTTATATATTGAATTGCATAGGTTCTGAATACCGAGTTCTTTTCAAGGTTAATGGCCATGAATACAATCAGGGATATTACCTGGCTGATGGGATTTACCCTTCATGGCCTGTCCTCATCAAGTCAATTCATTGTCCAAACAATGAAGCAAGTTGTTACTTTTCAAAGCTGCAGGAAGCTCTTTGGAAAGACATTGAGCGGGCATTTGGGGTTCTTCAAGCTTGCTGGCACATACTGGCGTCACCTTGTTGACTTTGGAGTATCACCAACATGACTAACACAATTCTGTGTTGTATCATCATCCACAACATGGTTGTTGAAGACCGCAGCACAAAAGATCAGATAGTGATAGACTACAGATCACAACACAACCTTGAGGTACATGCAAACGGCCTTGATACTTGACTCACATACACCCTAGCTCAATATTTTGAAGCTAATGCTCAGCTTAGAAACCGAGATCAACACTTACAGTTGATGCAAGATCTGAAAATCTAGATGTGGATGAAGAAACGCAATGGCGATGATTATGTTGGAACAAAAACAGTTGATTTCAATTCATGATATATTGTATTAAATCACAAATGATGAAATACAAGTAGATAACAAGTCTACACTAGTCCGAGAAAAAAAATGTTTGAGAGAAAAAAAATTGAGAAATAAAAAGTTTGAGAAATAAAAATTGAGATTGAGCAGATCAACAACATAATTGATAATATAGAATTCATTAACTATCATTATCACCTCCTTCTTCCTCCCTGTACTGCCTCAATAACCGTGCTTTCATCAATCTGAGGACTTTCCTTGATTTTTTGTCTGGACATGAATCAAGAGAAGCCATTAACATGTTGAGGTCCTTGGTTTCTTCTTGGACCTTGAGAGCGCATTCAGCCAGTTTGTGTCCTTTCTCCAGTACAACCGCCTTTCACTCCGGGATGTCGGTGGCACGTTTGAGCTCCTTAATACGTTGAGACTCGATTTCCCGATCTTCACGTTGATGTTTTGCTTTCTTCTGACCAAGAGGACAATCATTCAAGTTGATCAATTTGTCAGGAATGTTGGATTCTGAAGTCGGAGGTGTGCAGACTCCGGAGACACCAGTATTCAATGCTTTGATCCCATTTGCGGCTTGAGTCCATTTTGGGGCATATTGAAGGATCTGCCACAAAACCTCGTTCTTGAAATTCTCGCTTGTTTGATTGAGATACTCCTTCTTAGCCAGAGTCATGTAATTAGCAGGAGCCACTCCACTTGGTGGGTTCCGTTGAATTCCCCCATAGATTGTTGAGAATTTCAGAGTCGCTGTGTTCATCGGTTTCCAGCTATGATCAAATGCAAACGTCAAGAAGATGATAATCAGCGAACTTTCAAGATGAAAACTAAAAATCAAAACAAACTACATATTGAAACGTGCTTACTGGTTCTTTATTTGCTCACCAGTACAAGGCTCCTTTGCATTTGGGAATGCCTTGGCAAAATGCTCGGCCACTTTGATGTAAAATTCAGTTCCGGATTAATTATTTGCGTGTTTGGAATCTTCACTGATAGCAAGCCACGATATTGCTAGTTGTTCTTCTTCAGGCACCGTCCACTTTTTTCTGTGTTTCCTTGCGGCCGCTTGCTCGCTTTGGTTGGCAGGAGTTTGATTGGCAGGGGTTTCATTGGCATCAGGGGGTCCGTTGACTGCAATATCCATCTGAGGTACAAGTTGAGTGAGATTTGAGGTACGAGTGGAGTGAGATTGGTGGTGAGGAGGGGTGGTGGTGTTGAACGGAAAGTGATGCGTGGATGGGTGCGGGGTTGTGGAATCAAATTTAAAAAAAATCTTTAGCTGGGGTTAAATTTAATCCCCCTTGAAGATTTTTTGAAGATTTTTTACAGCTGTTTCAAGAAAGATTGACCACTTTTTTTGAAAAAAGTTGTCGCCGCAGCGGGCAAAACCAGAGCAAAATCTCGTTTACAGGTTTTGATTTTTCTGTATTTGTTCCAATTAGCAGAGAAACAAAATCGAGTGAGAGACAATACCCGAGTTTTGCACCGCGACGGAATTTTCAAAAAAAATCAATCTTTGTTGAAACGGCTGTAACTAAAGATTCCTTAAAGACTCACCGTTGTGTATTTTCGGCAGTCTTTAGGGTTAAAATTAAATAAAGCCTCGATTAAAGCCACGATTGCGGGTGCTCTAAGGAGTTGTTAGGTTAGTTGTGTTTTGGTATTCATTGAGTTGAAAATACTGTGAATGACTTGATGCAGGCCTTGGTTATTTAGGGTTCTTGTTGTTGAAGCAATATCACTTTGTTTGAGTCTGAAGCAACTACATAGGGATAGAGCAAGAATGATCTGATTAATCATTTTGAGTGATGAACATTTGGAATTGTTCAAGATGATATTGGAGATAAAGAACTGATGATGAATTTAATTCAAACTTAACTATCAAATTAAATTGAATAAACAACTAATCTACATACCTAACTCAGCTTAAATTTCTATTCATCAGATTTAGGGACCCTACTTCAGAAAAGCGCGACCTTCGGATAATTGTAACATGCCATCCTCTCAAATTGTTCGATCCCAAAGTTCATCCCTCAATGCTCCAAGCTCTTCCAAGACTCCCTTAAATCAAGTTCCATCAACTGCTTCTCAACCTGCCAACCAAGTCATTCGTTCAAACCTTTCTGGTCTCCCTACTGGAATATGTAGCTCTGAACAGATGTTGAAGCATTGGAAGCCTGATTGCAATTTTGATCACGATGATGATGACGATGACGATGAGGAACCCGAGCGACCATCGAGGATCACAAGAATTATGGCTCAAGTTACTAGTGAGGCTGAATTCCCTTTCAGTTTCAGACTATCAATCATTGGCTAGACGGATTCTTATTCCAATTAAACAATCATGATGCACCCGCATACTATCACTCCTTACCACTCAGAGGCAAAATTGATACCACATCTGCAGCATGTTCAAGTGCGAAAGGTAACGAAAGAGGAAATCATGCTGGTTCATAGTGAGGGGCATTGGAATCGTATTCGAGATACTGCATGTGAGGAGAAGCTACCTTGACGGCTATGTCTCATTGAAATCATCGCCTTGCATTATTTACTGAAGGAACTTTTCCCTGTGGTTGTTCAGCTATGGGTATTCAGGAGCTCAAAGATCGCGCTGCATATTATTCACGTCTATCTCTCTTTGTCAACGCCGAAACGTTTGATTGTGCTCGGTTATCTTGTGGGGGAGTCATTGAGATGTGTAGGGCAGTGGTTGAGGGTCGGATTCGGAACGGTTTCGCGGTTGTCCGACCGCCTGGTCATCATTCTGAACCGGAGGATCCATCAGGTTTCTGTGTGTTTAATAATGCTGCTGTGACGGCGAAATGGCTTCGGACTATCTATCCTGATAAGATCCGGCGGATCCTGTTGATTGATTGGTGAGTCTCTGCTGATAGATCTCAAGATACCTCAACACTAAATATTGTTTTGCTCTCAAGGGATGTTCACCATGGTAAGTGACTGTTACGAGCTTAAACTCACATGGTTTTGTTCATGTTCACTTTATTCGTTGTACTAATCGAATTGATTGACTCCCAAGGGAATGGAACACAGCGATCATTTTATTATGATTCTAGTGTCCTGTACATCTCTATTCACCGTTATCTAGAGAACGGACGAAAAACATACTTTTACCCTGGCTCAGATTGGGGTGGTAGTACCCGAGTAGGAGAAGGAGATGGTAGAGGCTTGTAAGGAATCTTCCCAGTCAAATTCAAGGACTAATGACAAGAGATCATTGGCCAATTACTTTCTTCTGGTGTGGCTTATCTACCAATTTTCTAGCAACGTCAATATTCCTTGGCCTGAAGCCGGGATGGGAGACGAGGATTACATCTTTGCATTCCAGCGCCTAGTGATGCCTATTGCCATGGAGTTTAACCCCGATTTCGTCATTGGTGGGTTTGCTTTGAAGCCTTGACTTGGGATCTGCCAACACTGAAAATGGGTCGCATGTTCTTACCAGTTTCTGCTGGATTCGACGCGGCGAAGAATGATCCATTGGGTGAATGCAATGTCACACCGGCAGGCTTTGCTCTGATGACACATATGTTATCTTCTTTGGCAAATGGCAACATTGTTTTGGCTCTTGAGGTATGTGGCTCACTCTTGCTGGTTTTGATATACAATAAGAGTGACTGTCTACATATCGCGTGATCAATAGGGAGGTTATCACCTCGAGTCATTGGCATTGTCAGCAACCGAATGTATCAAGATCCTAATGGGGGAAACACCACCCAAATTAGAGAAATCCCTGGTAGCTAGTGATGTAGCCACAGAGACTGTAGATGAGTGCTTGAGAGTTCAGGCCGAATTTTGGAAAAATCTGCCCAGGGGACTGATGACACAAGACGGTAGGCGTTGATATCACCCCATTTGTTGCCTTACATCTGACTCTGAATGTGTTCCCTAGATTTGGCCATGGAACGTCTCAATATCCCTATCAGCGGTATGTTCCCCGCTTTAATCTGCTCTCTCACTAAATCATCCAGCCGACCATTCCATTAATTATCGTTCTTGTGATAGATGTTCTGGGGATGCATCGCTCCTATGATATGCATCATACCCACAATCTATGCGCTATACCTTTGCAAGACACAACCTCCACAGCTTTGACCAGCACCTATACCAATAAAATAATGGTCTCGTGAGTTTGACCTGATCAATCTAATCAAAGAAGTCAAATCACTGACAAACTGGTCCATCATCAGGGAAAATGTCTATGAGACTGAAACTATTGTACTATTTATGCACGATCTGTTAGTTACCTGAACCTACGTCTCAGCAGTCATGTGTGCTTATGCTTGCCCGTCTCATGATACAGAGGGAATATCCGAAATGAGCTCCATGTACAATCTACCAACTTGAATGATGAAAAGACCGCCTTGGTATGTACATTTTGACAAACACTCCTTATGTTTGTCCTTCAAAACCATGAAGCTGTATTCACGTGTGATATCTTTTGATAGCTTGAGGGGAACGCCCGTATGATGAAATGGCTTAACCAGCATGAATATGGCATCATAGACGTCCATGTCTCACCTCCGTCTACATCAGATCTTGCTACGGATGGGCTAGTGAGTTTACCCTCTTTTGTTATCTCGAATAGCTTGGTTAAAAACTGATAAAAACGCATCATTTATCAGGCAAAGAAGGTCGAGCGTAAGAAGGCAATCAAGGAACTCGTCAATTGGTTATGGACTCAATTTATCACGTACGGTATCTCAAGCCTAATGTTTAGATTTTGGATAACTGATTCTTGATGTTTTAGCCTTGCAGACTGCGAGAATGTGGTCTTAATTTGTCTAGGTGAAGGATGTAGATCTTTACCTCCTTTGTTATCAATCAAGGGTGTGTGTATGATATTCTTCAGATAGGGCCTACGCCGTCTTGAATGATTTCTAACCATTACTTTTTCGTCAATGTCCTAGGTATCCACGAGAAGTTGAAAGCCTCGGTATATGTACCTACGTTAAACAGGATTCCACCGCCCAAGTTATCATCCGATCTGGATTGGTATCACTCCGTGCGTATGATTTTTGTTACTTGAAATCAAAGCTCGCCATCATACTTATAACCTTTTTCATTTAGCTATCCATGGCGTTTTATCCGCAAGGACCCCCAAAAGATCACGCTCTCCCAATCCCAACCGACGTATCCTCTCATGGCCTCAAGTTATCAACAGGCAAGTGTTCTTGACCCAATCTCGGTGTAGATATAAAACTCCTAATGCAAGTTTGATATCCTCATGGCTTGTATTCTAACCAGTTCACACGAGGCCTAGCGAAATTTTTCGACATGATTGGGAAAAGATAGCCTCGTTCATTGCCGGAAAACTAGGGTCCACAAATCGATCTGATGAACGACCTGCTGCATCTATGATGGAAGTCGACGTTGTCTTTGTTGAATGATGTCGTACTTTGACCTATCCGAACAACAGACGAACGTTTTCGAGACGCTTTTTTAGTATACTACATCTCTTGAGAAGACACAGAAAAGATGATCATGACTGAAATCGGCAAAAGATTTGAGTGTGTTGGGTTTAGATGTCTTTTTGATTTGATTTTCTTCACTGAAAAGAAGAAGTGCAAACTATTTTAAATGAAAATTTATGTATGAGTTCTTTTTGTTATGATAATCTTTTTGTTGTTCTTAGGGTTGATTAAGTAATGATTTGACATGGGTGTTGTAAATTGGCATGTTATTTGTCATGAGTGATCATACATATGATGTTCTTAAATAGCTTTACGGTCAAATATCATATCTTACGTTGACAACTTCATTATTCATCAGTCTTGTTTTTTTTGATATTGTTTTAGTTTATAATCTGGATTATGTTTTATTTTTCAAAGACTTGGTGGAGTTCTGATCAAATCACACGTGGGTTCTTTGACTAAACAGATTGACATGCTTGGATTCTTGTTGAGCTAAATGCACCTGAACAAACAGCATATCAATCCTTCAGCTGATGAATGTAGTGCAGGAAACCACTCAAGAGGGCAGAGCTCGGTACCCGAACCGGCCGGGTATGTATGTGATGTCCGATACAGTTAACTCGAATCAACTCCGCCGGTTTCTAATTTCTGATTTCAATTCAAAAAAGTCCTCAAAATGTCTTGTGGTCGTATTCTAGAAAATGATGAAGACGAAGTCTTATCAATTCCTCAAGGTGAAAGACTGCTTCACTCGTCTCAAGGCCGATCAGGCCACCTAGAGCTTTACATCGTTATCATATGGGCCACAATGTTGGTCATTTGGGCATATCCATTCAACAATGACAAGAAAAGCTATTAGACTTTCTTATGTGACCGGCCATTTGTTCAGGCAGTGTATAGCCTATGCTTGCGTCAGCGACCAATCGTACCCAGACATTCGGGCATATCAAGACATTTCGCCCGAACATCGTATCTCGACACCGCGATTTGCTATGTGGACCCTCTAACTGACTGTCAAACTATTCACTCATTTGCTGTGGGCACCGATGACGAGAATCAGTAGCCTCAGACTCGCAGGCAAATCGGTGTTGTCGATGTCAGTCTCAGGAAGTCGATGTCCATATCCGCAATACTCCATGGTGTCGGTGGGTAACGTCTTTAGATCGCGTGTCAAACTGCCCTTGAATATTTGGCTAAAGAGCATTATAACAGAAATTGTTTTTCCTCTCAAGTTACGAACAAGTTTGCACAAGGCCTGAGACCCGCCAAGGAATATTGTCGGCCACCTAAAGGGCAATCAAAGGAAGCCCAAAACTGTGGCTCGCTTGTGGTCCATTATACCGACACCCCAGCCTGCCTGTTAGTGTCAATCTTTTTTCTATACTCTGTAAACCAAATGTGGACCATCTTATGATGTTTTTGATCTTTCCTGTTGCTGAACAGTTTTTTATTAGATCTTTTGAGAAGATATATACAATCCAATGATACTCGATCCACATCCAAGTGGCAATGTCCTGTAGATTTTTCAGGAGTCGAAGTCGTTTGCGTCAGTCTGGGAAGCAGTCATGCGTGTTTTACAACGAATGAAGATCAAGTGCGGTGCCAGACCATTATTTCAATCTCCAATGTACCTTGTGCTGAATCATCATCATCCTTGTAGCAGTTCGAAATAGGTGGAGCGTCTGCGTTCACCTCTGAAGCCGAAGAATGCCGGATTCGTGGGATAGTCGAGAGCTTTGGATTCAAGTTTGTCCTCTTGAACTTGGATGATATGTTTTCAGGATCCACAATGTCGGCCATACCAAATAGTCACAAATACAATCAGGGTTTAGTCGATCTTCGTGATACGAGTTGAGTATCTTGAACCGCTGCTTTTTCAATGATTCTAAACCATGCGCTTTGAAATTTACCCCTTCATTCAAATCTCTAGACTTTCCGATTGATACATCTGTGACAATTACGGCCTCCAGTTTCTTCAACAACACCTTTGTGCACTCTACTAGAGCCTCTTACACCCACTTCAAGAGTCACAACTATTTCCCAGCTTGTCTTTTCATCTTTATTAAGATTTTGTGCTAAAAACGCTCCACATAATGATCGGCCAAAAGTATTGTTAAAGTCCTCGACAACGACGTCCATGGCGATTGATACTCTTGTGGGAGTGAGCCTAGGTGGAGGCTGGGGTATCGCCGAGCAGATCGGAGGGACATCCGTTTCAGATAGTACGTCCCAAGATTTTCACCTTTATAAATTTTGGAAATTGATGATCAATGAGACTTACTCGAGAAAATCCATTATGTGTTGCCATCGTTCACCAGATGTTTTCATCTGTCGACCTATTTTACAGATGGTCGACGCAGAAGTCCATCATTATATCTTACTCAATAACTTGGCATCTCCCTCCAAAGATGCCCCCAGCCCTACCACAGGAAACATGAGTAAGACGACGACAATTCCCTCGCTCATCACAGGTAATATCCCCCTTGAATTCCATGGACTCATCATAGATACCACCATTGATAGAATTCCCTTGTGCTAGATTTTATTACAAAGCTTGAAGGTGACTATCCTATGACTAGCTCAGTCATAAATCGCGCAGCCAACAAAATCGGGTATAGATCTCCACATGCTGAGGAGACAACTGGCGGTACACAAAGTAGAATATGTCCCTCCTGTAGATTGTCAGTCCGCCTCATAAATATCTCCAACCCTCAAATTTCACCCGTGCTACCTTCTAGCTATTCGAAGAACTGAAGACAAGTAGTGTGCTGACTCAATTATGACTCTTTGTAATAGACCCTCGGATCCTTGCGCCAATTCCTGGAAAAAGTCAATCACACTAGCATCACATTTAACTACAGAGCCCAACTTGCCATTGAAACCTGATGAAACAAGAATAAATCTTTCAGATCACCTTTGTTACTCATGTATGGGCACATTCCGTGACCAATCTTTACGCCCGTCATCTACCGTTCAGTCTACCGGTCCACATCTTTGGACACGATTTCCAGATTATGTAATAGAGGCACTTGATCAAAAAGGTACAGCTCAAGACACTAGAAATTATGAAGAGATGAGAAAGAAGATTGAAGATTATCTAATTGATCCGGATTCGATATGAGATTTTGGTTTCTAAAATCTGTATAAATTTTCATATGAGGATAATGTCATCTTGTAATTGATAAACTAGTTTAAAGGAATTAGACTTTAACTTTCTGACATCATTCGATTTGTTCCTCTTCAAAATACCACACATTGTAATGTGGAGGGAGATGATCAGGGGGGGGATTGATAAACATGAAAGTCCATTGTTTGCAACGAAAGATTTTTCAAATCTAAATGACCCTCAAGATAATGGAAACTGAGCATTGAATTAATCTTGAATGAATCTTCATGATTTCTCAAGGATCAATTCTTGGTTGAGTCTTACTAAAATCTGGCTCAAAATCTGGGTGGTAGTACGTACCCCTTGCTTGGATGAAGAATTTGATTTGAATGGGAACTGTGTTTAAACTACATCAGAATTCGGTAACACAGACAGCGCACATTTGAAAAACTCAAGCCAATTGGTTAGAGAGCTTCGAAGAGTGTTGTGAATCCAAGTGAAGGATAGCTTGAAGGGTTGGAGAATTGTGAAAGATGTGAACCTGTTGTGATTTGTGTGAATATGTGAAACTGACCAGAGATGAGGCTACATAGTCGGGGCTGTAAAAAAGTTGAAACCTGTCACTCAGGGCCTAGGCTGAGATGGGCCCTTGTGTGAGAACGGCCAAAGGATGAATCCAAGAATCCATCGTCCTTTCAATCGATATCAAAAAGTAAAGAGATCTTGAAGATTACCTCTTCTCATCCTAGAGAACGTGATTGAACCTACCAATCATCGAAACTTATCATCATGGCACTAGAACATCTTTCGACTTCATCAAATACCTCTCGACCATCGACTGGACTCAAACTTTCCAAACCTTCTGAACCGTGTTTGAACACCTCTCAAGTACAACTTTCTAATGAGATAAAGTGTCAAAAGTGTTTAAAAAAGGAATGTTTTCGAACGACAAGTTGGATTTCTTGTAATCTGTATGTTCCAAGCTCATTGGATCATCTTTAATCGATGCGATGTCAATCTCTTTGGAACAGCTCATGGATCATATCCTCAAACAGATGTCAAACACCTTGGCACTGGGCTTGTGTGGCACGGAATTTATTGGATCCTGTTGACATTGTAGACGAGGCAAGTTTGAAAACTTTGATCGGATCGAGTCCATTGGATTATAGACTCTGAAGCCATCAATCAGTCATGTATCCTGGCTTTTGAATCTCTAGACAAGCATGTTCATCTGATGAATTATAACTTGTCTTCAGTGGTATTGTGCTCCTTGCAGCAGTTCAAATCCAGACTTGAAACCAAAGTACAAAGACCCACCTAGAAAGTCTAAACGAGCGACGTCTAAAATCAATTATGCCGACCAAGACCCACTGCACGCGTCTGATCCAGATCGATTTATCAACATGGCTCAAGATCGTCAAAATATTGTAGATGGTTTATCATCTTCAGCATGTGTGAGTGGAATCCTTACTATCAAAGTATCAAAAACTTGTGGTCAGATATTGGCAATATACATAGGCCTTACGCCTTTCGATCCATTCGGTCTATATGACCATATCTTTTTAGCAATCTCATCCGCTCTTCTCGAAACCTTTCCGTCGAGTAAAAGGAACAGACTTGACGATGTCTTGGCTCCTGGAGGACGAGAGTGCGATGACTGAGCCGATTTTGATAGATGATGATGACGCCCTTCGCACATTGGGAATGAAGATGCCTTCTTCAACGATCACCATTCGAGAAATCTCCAATATTGTAGGACCTGATACACCTGTTGAAGTCATCGATGTGGCTAGTCAATCTGAGTTATCTAGATGGACATTGGATCAATGGGCAAGTTATTACGAAGATCCCAAACGTGATAAAGTTAGGAATGTGATCAGTCTAGAAGTCACGGAAACTGCGTTAGGTGATTCTATAGAAATACCACGTATTGTAAGAGAGATGGATTGGGTAGAGACCATCTGGCCACAAGATGCGCGAGTCGCAGGCAGTAAAGCATATCCCTAAAGTTCAAAAATATTGCCTCATGAGTGTTGCGAGGTGTTGGACAGTGAGTAATTTCTTTAACAAGTAACAAAGATGGGTTGTGTGTAAATGAACAACATGACTTGAGAGAACTGTCATGATATTGGCAGGAGAAGACCCCTCCATTCCACTCCCTCCATTCCGCTCCACTCTCTGCCTCATGCAGCGTTTGCCATTGTAAAGATAACTCATTTCAACCGTGTCTCATTATTTTCAATCTTCTGCTTTGCCTGGTATGGGTTCAACCTTTAGGACTGGCACATAGATTTTGCAGGTTCCTCGGTGTTCTATCACGTACTTCGAGGTAGCAAAACATTTTATTTCATTCGACCAACACCTTCAAATCTAGAAAAATATGAAAAATGGTCAGGAGACCCAGACTTACAAGAATCAACTTGGTTAGGGGATCAAGTGGATATAGTTTATAAAGTCTCACTGCAAGCTGGTCATACAATGATCATACCGACAGGTTGGATCCATGCAGTTTATACTCCCATTGATTCATTAGTCTTTGGAGGAAATTATCTTCATAGTTTGAACATTCCGATTCAATTAAGAGTTCATGAGATTGAAAATCATACAAAGGTGCCTAAAAAGTTTCGATTTCCATTTTTTGTTCGTATGTTATGGTATATTGCGGATCATTATCAAAAAAAATTAGAAGCCTCTTCACTCACTTTATCAGAAAATCCTTCTCAACTTCCATCATCAACGAAAACCTCTTCAATCAATTTAGACTCAATTGATAAACCTCCAGAGCGAATCTTAAGCGGCTTACTAGCATTATCCGAGTTTCTCATTTCCCATTTACAATCCACAGACGCTACTGTTCAGCATCCTGGATCTGACGTCAAGAAGTTAACAATAAAAGATGAAGTAGATCACGAAAGAATACCTGACCCAAATAAGACGGCTACCTCACTTCGCCAATTGGTTCTTTCGACTCTAAACTTGGTTGATGAAGGCTCAAAGCCAACAAAGGTTCTAGAAGTGTCAAACAAATCAATGAGTCTTATCAAGACTTCCTCTGAAGATCTTTCTACTCCATCTAATCATTCACCATTGCATATAAAGATCAAACGAAAAGCATCAACTGACTCATCTATCAATTCAACTGAATCTATCAAACCTGAAAGCACAAAAGAATTTACCAAAAAGGTACAAAAGCGACCGAACAAACAACCTAAACTTTCAAGCAATATATCTTTACTTTCAAAACCTAAACTAACCAAAGAGATCAATGAGAAAAAAGATACAAGTATGATAATTCAAAAAGTCAATCAACCAGCTCAAACTGAAATCAAACATGAATTAAGATCTAAACCGATCTTAAATGAAGTTGGAGTCTTAGTTGAAGATTTAGTTGGAGTGGATCAATTTCAGGTTGAGGTGAAGACTACTTGTTCTGAGAATCGAGTGGTTAGAAAATCCCAGGAAGAAGATGGTAGAATCTTATTTGAAGTAAGTCTCTCATTTTAAACAACGAGATGATTTGTTGATTTTGGAATTTCTTTTTAAGAAGTTTTTTGAAACTTATTTAATTTTCTTTTTGGGTGATGATTATAGACTAGAACTGTTAAAACAGTAATTGAAAAAGTTTATTTTCCAAAAGAAGATTAATTGAAGTTATTTTTTTGTTCAAGAAATTGGTACATATATATATATATAAGATAAGTCAAAGAGTTTGAAAGATTTTTCAAAGTATAAAAAAAATTTAAAGGAAGAGAATTGATTGGAAAGAGATTTGTTGTGATGTTGATGAAATTTGTGATTATCAATCATTATCTTTTTTTAAAAAAAGAGGTTTTATATCTTTTTTTTCATCAATTTTTCTTTAGTTGTTTATTGATAAAGAAGTGATTAGGTATCATTAAGACAATTGTATTAATTCTAGGCATGATAATTTTGTTTTTCTAAAAAATAAGTACAAATTATCTATTGGTATATATTTTTGTTTGGAATGTTTTATAAAACATCAAAGGCCTAGGGTTTGATTTTATGTGAAGATTTTTTTGCTCAGAATCCGTCTAAAATTGATAATAATGATGACAGCGGAAGAACAACAGTCTGAATTTAGTTTGGTAGTCTGTTCATCTTGTCCGTTGTGTGATGAAGTCAGATGATGATAAGAGATGTCACAGATGAAAGATAATGAAATCTTGAGAGTGACACGTGGGTGATGGTGGTGTGAGTGTACAGTTTTGATTAATTCAAATCTCAACGATCAAACTTAATCATCACTTGATTACCTTACAACCTCTCCTCACCTTCCCATTCGAATCTTTTCAATCATATCATTCGAGATATTCCTTTTCTAAGACCAATACTCAAACTTATCAATCAGAACAACATGGCCATCGAACCTACTAAAGCTGAGATAGCCCAAATCTTCGCTTTACTCAAAAATCAAAAAGGCAATAAAGTTAGTCTTTCGATTTTCGATCTACCAACCTTGAATTTCTTATCCCTAATACTGACAACTTCTTTTTCTGAATTTGTTTAGATGTGCTTCGATTGTGGTGCTAAGAATCCAACTTGGAGTAGTGTTACATTTGGTGTTTATATTTGTTTAGATTGTTCTAGTGTTCATCGTAATATGGGTGTTCATATCAGTTTTGTCAGGTACGAATGAATCAAATCAGGATCCTATACTATAAGATAAGATAACTAATCATTCTTCTTTATCTATTTGTTTTTTTGTTTTTTTGTTTTGTGACATAGATCAACTAACTTAGATCAATGGACTTGGGTACAATTGCGTACTATGAAAGTAGCTGGTAATAGCTCATTACAAACCTTTTTATCTAAACATCCAGGTTCATATACATCCTCGGGTGATGTGAAAGCTAAATATTCATCGAAAGCTGCCGATCTATACAAAGAAGAATTAAAACGTCGTTGTTTAGCTGATGAAGCTCAATTTGGATCGGGTCGGGTCCATTTCGAAGGTCTTAGCAATGCTTCAACTGTTGAAGGAAATTCGACCAAGAAGGATGATGATTTCTTTGAAAGTTGGGATAAACCTGCTGCTGCAACTCCTGCGGCTAACTCCGATTAGTAATGCTCCAAAGACTCTTGGTGGTGGATTAGTTTCTAGTGGATCAAAGCCCAATTCGACTGTTGGAGGAAAGCCTACTTCATCTAGTACCGCTTCAACTCAACCTCGTACCGTTCAATCATCTAGTCTAAGATCCAATACTTCGAACTCTACTCTTGGTACGAACGCAAAGAGTAAGAGTACTTTAGGTGCATCTAAATTAGGTGCGACAGGAAAAGTGAAACTTGGAGCTAAGAAAGCAGGAGTGACGATCAATTTTGAAGAAGCTGAAAAGAAAGCAAAAGAAGAAGAAGAAAGAATCAAAAAATTAGGTTATGATTCTAAAGCTGAACAAATCAATTCTACCACTGAATCTAATTCAATCAATAATGTAATTCCTAAACCTATACAAAATAATTCTAAATCTACAAGTACAACTACAACCAAAGCTAATACTAATCAGGGTGTAGAAGATGAGAGACTAGGAATGGGATTTAGAAAATTAGGGTTTGGTCAAACGTTTGGTATGTCGGGAGAAGAATCAGCTAATCTTGCAGAAAAACAAAGGAAAGCTGCTGCTCGTGCTGCATCTGGTTACGTAGAAGAAGTGCCTGGTACAGTTGCACGTGAAAGATTTGGAAATCAAAAAGGTCAGCATTGAAGTTTTGATGATAGACGTTAATTTAAACAAGCCAGTTATTGATCGATTTTGATTCATGAATGATTTGAATATAATCTAGCGATTTCATCCGATATGTTTTTTGAAAGAAATGATTATGATGCAAATTTAGCATCAGAAGCTAAAACCAGATTAACCCAATTCTCAGGAGCAACAGCCATCTCATCCAATCAATACTTTGGAAGAGAAGAGCAACAAAATGAGATGTTAGATCAAGCACAAGAAAGTATATTAGGAGTAGATGGATTACAAGGATTAGAACAAAGTGCTAGAGATTTGGCTAAGACTGCTATGAAAGCTGCTGGGTATAATAATATTGATGAACTTCAAGATGGGATTAGGTCTGGTGCTATGAAAGTTAGTGTTGATTTTCTTTTTGTCGTGGTGATTATTTGGATTTCAAGTCAACTGATTGGCTCGTTTGTATCATTATTTCTTTGGTTTCAATAGCTCGCTGATTATCTTGGTGATCTTTCACAAAGATATGCATGACGGACTATGTAGAAAGGAAAGGATAAAGTTTACTATTACTTCAACTATTGATTCACTCCTTTTTTCGTTCTCTCTCTCTCTCTGTGTGTGTTCTCTCTGTTTTCTCTCTTTTTGTGTATCTATTCTTGGTTTCAATTTTCGATTTTTTGTCTCGGAGATAGAGATAAGGACGGTAAACGGAATTGAGATGTGGATGTTTTTTTTTGCAAGTGAGTTGTGGATGATGATGGTGGTGGTAGTAATATGAAAATAATTTTGTGTTTTTTTCGTTTAAAGAGGGATGGGATGTAGAGAAAGGAGATGATAAGAATAATGATTTGAGTTCTTGATCACATTCCTTTTAACTTGACTTTTGATGTGGTCAAGTATGAAGATATATTCTTCCTGGTCAGAGTCATCTCTTTCAAGCTGCTGTTAGAGCGGTGCATATTTGCGCTGCACACTTGGATGGCGTTTTGTACAAGTAGCTTGGTGAGAGCCCTGGGATCCAGACTTGTGCTTATAATCACAGAGGGCATGTACATGAATGAGTGGTAGTAGTCTTTGAAAGGACCGGGTAACCATAAGATAGCTCAATGTCCTTCAGGATTATTGATTTTCAGCCCAGTTGTAAAACCTTCAAGACCTCAAGGAGTACATAGAGCTTGGCAGATTAGACCTAGAGACTGAAAATACATCTTTGGCTAAAGCTGTTTCATTTAACAAAGGACTCGATGAACTGAGTACAGGATGGCACATGATGATTTGAAAGAAAACAAAGAATATCTATGAACGTCAAGGAATCAGTCTAAAGTCTCTGATAAGGTGATGATCAGATCATGATGAACTTTTACTCCTAAATATGCTCACTCCTCTGATCAAGATTTTGAAACTTCACATTTAAGCTTTTGTGTCTGTTACCTTTTTTAAGTCTCTCTGTCTTTCTTTCATTCCTTTTCTTTCTATGGCTAATTGTAAAATTGTGTCTGTCAATTAAAAGTTCGAGTCTCTTGTCACTCATACTCTCTCTCTCTCTCTCTCGATGAATAATCATGCAATTCTTAAATAAGCTCAATTAGTGGGTATTGAATCAGAGCTAAAACAACTGCTTGTCCTACCTCCTCATCAATGGTTCCACAAAAAGTTTCATTGTTCTTTATATACAGCTTACATATCAACATGAAACCAAAAAAAAAAAAAACAAGAAAATCATAAGACTTGATCAAAAAAAATATCCTTTCAAGTCTTCTGTCTTGTTTCTCAAAATCCCAATCAAATCCAAGATAGTCAAAAGGATTATCTCTATCAAAATAAAAAAAAAGACCACCGTTTTTTTCCCCTTTTGTTTTCCTTTGTTTTTTCTTCTTATTTTATGCACTTGGACGTCTAGATCTTCTTCTTGTTTTAAGGTCTGGTCTACGTTGTCTACCTTGTAGACCAATTATACTCAAAGCAGCTAAAAGTACAGCTCCGCCCTAAAGATATCAAAGTATATTTCAAATTCAGCAAAGCTCATAATCATTCAACAAGATTTTGTTGTGTTGACTAACCTGGAAGATTAGAGATCGTGACATATCATGAGGTGTGGGTCCATCGCCACTTCCTTGTAAGGCCTTCCATGATGACGGCGAAGAGTAAGGTGACACCTTTATTTCGAAAGTAATAGTCCAGAAGCTTATCAGATTTTTGTATACTATGAAATGAATACAGAATGAGATGACTAACCATTAGCAGATGTATACAAGAGTGCACTAGAAAACTCCGGTCTCATGGCCGTATAAGTCGCATCCGCAGCCAATTCAAGAACAATAGGTAGAGTCATGCTAAAAGGAATCACATTGATAAACATCATGAATCTATTTTTTGTCATCGATTTAAAACCACTTACAAGCTAAAGACTCCGATGAGAATGTTTGTTAAGTGAATACCACCCATATCACGTCCTTTGACAATCCAAATTAATCCAGCATATGCTAAACCGATCAAGGGTCCAAAGATCTTCACAACCTGAACGCATAACTTTGGACAGAATCGACCCATGATTGGTAATAGGATAGTTGCCGCGATTACTCCAGGGAAGATCAAAGAGGCAACAAAGAGTCCAGCCTGAGTTGAGTTAAAACCATAGGCTGAAAGTTCAAAGGGTATCTAATCAGTTAAACGATTCATATTGTGTATTGATGATGATATCATATGAAGAATGGTCTATTGACTCACGGATATAGATTTGACTGATCAATGTAGTGTAAGCGGTGAAAGCTCCTAAAAACGCGTCATCATCATCAGCAAAACTCCTCAAAGACGGATGTGTTCCATTCGGAAAGCCAAAATGGGACTCACCGAGAACGACTGAGAAGAGGATGGTCAAAAGCGCGATATCAACTCGACTCTTCTTGGAAAGTTTACCTAAACTCTCATGGGATACCGAATGTTGATCATCGGAGTCGGAGTTAAACGTATCGGGACGGTCTAATTCAAATTGAAGAGCTGAGTTACGACGAACAACAGTGACGGTAGCTCGACGAGACAAAGCACCTTCTGATTTTTCTTCTTCATTGTCTGTTATAATTTTTTGTGATCTACCAAAGAGAACTCTCCAAGCATCGCCTGATGAAAGTCTTGGAAGCTCGCAGGTCATCGAAGGTGGGGTAGGTGGTTGTGATCGGATGAACAAGACCGTCAAAGAGAAGATCATGGTGACGATGGCGACGATCAGGAGAAGTAACCGAATTTCACGATGATTAGGGGTGTCTGGTACGAGCTTTGGAACCACTAGATCCGTTATCGCTTGTCCCAATGGGTTTGAGATCGCTATGAACATCGTTGTTGCTAGTCGATATCTCGGCGTGAAGAATAGTTCACTATAACTTGGACCAATGATTTGTAACATAGGTTGAGCTACTCCGATTAACATTGAACCAACAAACAGTAAAAGATATGGTGGCATAATATAATCCCCGGACTGAATGTCTGGAACGCAAGATGCCGCATATCGCAACCTTGAAAATGACCATAATATAAGATGATTAGTTTGAAGACAGCGCCTGATTTATTGAAGACACAATAAAGCAAGGAGTGGTATACTTACCAAGCGCCAAGTGTCATTGCAATAGCTGCCATCACGCAAATACCTTGGATCGCACAAGCCTGAACTAATGATGGCACTAAAAATCCCAAGATCAAGTACATCACCGCAAAGATATTTCTGATAAATGATTATATATATATATCAGTTTTGATTGAAGTTTCGATCTCCCGTGAATGGATTTGGTAAAGAATCAAGATAATTTGAACACGACTTACGAGAGCCAGTTTACCCTTGTTATCGATATTGAGAAGAATTTTGAACTTTGATCGGTGACTATTTGATCATAGGAAGATTAGAATCGCATAAGTGTGAGATGACTATGAAGAAGACCGTATGATATTGAAAGGGAATCATTTAATAAAATGCTACTTACTAGTGGTGAACAAGACAGCATTGGCGGCTGTGATACCGTTAAGAAGGGCAAGGATAAAGAGCCCTACAAATCTACGTTTGTAAACTTTGTAGGCTTTCATCGACCCATAGGATTCAGCGGTGGTAGTAGTACCAAAGCCTCTTTCTCTTGAACTTTCGAATGATTTTCCATGATCTTGACCCATTCGCGCATTTGCCTGAGTATTTCCAGGACACCCTGGGCCAGCTTGCATCTCCGGGCTCCTGGGCACAGTGGAAATCTCATTCTGATCATGGTGCGAAGGCGCGCAGACGTTATTGGAACTCTCATTGATCGGATCCGTGCGCTTGGAAGACCAAAATTTACGAGACTTCTTTTGAGGGGCGGGATATTGAGTGTCTTCTGGACCTGGTGGAGACTGGGGATACTGATCTTGGGCAGAAGGAGATCCCTCGATGGTTTGATAGCTTTCTGCACTGAGTGGAGCATTTGTTGCCATTGTGCTTATCGGCGTAGGGTTGATAGAAAGTATAATTTATTGTTGGTCAGGAGTGATAGTTTTTTTAGGCTTGAATAATGAATGGTCGACTCGAGCAAAAAATATGGTTGCGAATTTTGACCTTGGCTAGAGGTAAGCGGGAGAATGATAAGTTTAGAAGTGTGTCAGTCAACATTCAAGAATCGAATCAAGGCTCATGATTCCACCTTATGCTTCTAGATCAATCACACATGAGTAAGAAGCTTGGGGTGTTTAGAGAAAGCTATGTGCCTCTCCAACATTCAGAAGATAAGACTTTGATAATATTCACGAAATTCTTATTGATGTCAACGTGTGAGTGAACGGAAGATTCATGATCTATATGGATAGTAGAAGCATGTTGAAGAAAGTGTCTTGATCATGGATAGGCCCATAGACGGATGTGGCTCGTTGACAAGGCCTGTGGTATAAGCGAGACCAGGGTGATGATGAGTTGAGAAAGCTTACCTTGTGAAGCTCAATGAATATATCCACAATCCAAAATTCAAGGAAGAGCTGTCGCAGGGCAACCTAGTAGATGGATATTGAGGAAGGATTGAGGAAGGATAATCAAAAAACTGAGAAACCTATCAAAGCACAATGATCTCAAAGAACTGGGAACTAAGGAGGAAGTGTGAGGAACCAAGGAAGAAGGTAGGTAATAAAGGTTGTTAACTTCGAGGCCTATATAATGCCAACAACCCAACTACCGAATTGACTCGAAATGGCTCAAACAACATGGTAGCTGACGACTATAGTTGATCATCATGACCGAGGAGGAGCATTCATCGGTGAGCATGCTACGAAAATTAAAAACTGATCGGCTTCTTTGGCTACTCACATCAATTTGGTCCACTTCACTTGGGCTTGGATCTGCTCGAGATCTGCTCGACTTCGGCTTCGATCCAGAGGGAAAGCTCCCTAGGTATCTCACCTTCCATCAGACCCGGAGTCAAACCACTTGTTTGTTGGTGACAACCACTCCTCATGGGCAGTCATCAGTCGAATGTTGGAATCAAAAAGCACATATCTGATTTTGCAGGTCCGAGTTATGACGAACGAGAGTCAAACATCACAGAATGGAGTGAGCAAATTATTAACAAGGTCGGGAAGACCTTGTAAATGTTGTATCGGATCGATGCGACCATTGTAAAGTGAACGGGAAGAGCAAAGCAAACAACACTCCAAATCAGTTTCATCACTCCTTTCGAGGCTTCGAGTTAGTTTTACAACACAGGTCGTCACATTTTGGTTTATGCGACCAACAAACTCAGTCCAACACAGACTGGCACCGGGAAGAACGGGGCCAAGTCAAATTTCACTCTCGGAAGTCGCCTTTCCTCAGCCCGAGTAGATCTCATGAAATCATTCTCACAGATCTAATCTTTTGTTAGTTTGTATAAATTGTAAAGAGGATGACAAAACTTCAAATATTGAATCAAAGAATAAACCTATTTAAGATCAATCTCACAGATTGATCCCTTGTGACGATCCATTAAAAAAATACGCTAAATTTCTGTGAAAAGTGACCAATCAAACAGATCCGATCTTCCAAAACTCTACTCACAAAAATCCCCTAAGCTAGATTTACTACACTCACACGAATATCACAATACAATACGTCACTTGGATCATCATGTTTGGATCATTACGATAGAGGTCCAAATGTCTGTCTAATGGCCCAGAGATAGTGAACAGGAAAGAAGTGGTTGTGGCTGCTAAAAAAATGAGAGTGTAGAAATCTTTCTCTAAGATCGATTCTACATCATTAGTGGGCAAACAATGTCTCACATTGATAGACATGACATCAGGTTATTTTAATATTGACGTGAAATGGAAGTCTTGCTGACATACATCACAAGTTACATGGGTACCAAACACACCAGATCTTGAAATCAACTTATACCGAGTTTTGCTAGTCAAATCTCTAGAATAACTGTCCTAAAAAAACCCAAACCTCTTGCAAAATGAAAAAAACAGGCTCAAAGTCGGCTTTTACCTTTCCTGATCTAGGTCTTAGATGTATATTGACTGGTTAAGTAAAATCATCCCTTTGATGATCACATCAAAATCTAAAAATTGTTTGAAAAGTCTAAAGGAAACTCTGTGGGTCAAAGGAATATTTAGATAATTGAGTTAGATGAATTTGATTCGTCGAATTACGTCAAAACATTATATACCTACACCTATGCCCTACACATGAGTTCACATCTTTTCCATCATCAATTTTATTGTATATACAAAACACAAGAACGAGTTAAACTGATTCCCGCTCACTACGTAGCAGAAGATCATATAAGATGTGATATGAATCAAAACATTAAAGATTAAAGTTAACCAAATAGATCAAAACTTCAAAGATCAGGTCGACGTTGTTTAGCTTTGAGAGCCAAGATACAGAAAGATGCTGAAATGGTCATAACTCCCTAAAAACAGCACAAAACAAAACAATGGGAAAAAAATAATGAGTTAGAAAGGTACGTGAAAAAGATCACAAACGGTTTATTTACTTGAAATATTAAAGCTTTAGTCATATCAAATGGTGGCGATGAGCTTAGAACCAGAGCGAAGTGCGTCCATAACGATTAAAAAGATAACTGATAAGGCTGATTGTTGATCATCGAAAAGTAAAAGTAAAAGATCATCATAAGAAGAAGAAGAAACTCGTATACGACTTAGAGGGAGTTCAAACACACCATTTCCTACTAAATATAATATAGCAGCAGAAGAATCAGGTGTCATAGCCTTATGAGTGATATCTGCACCTAATTCAAGTGCAACAGGTAAACTTATACTAAATAAAATAGAAAATAAAATAAAATAATCTCAGTGATCTACTAGTGAGAAGAATTTTTCTTCAAAAAAAAGCTCACAAGCTAAAGATACCAATCCCGATATTAAACACATAAATAGCTCCTAAATTCTTTGATTTAGGGATCCAAATCAAACCAAAATAAGTTAAACCAAGTAATGGACCCAAAACTTTGATGATTAGACCTTTAGATCTACGTAAGAATCTATCCAAGATAGGTGAACTGATTCCTGCACTCATCAAACCTGGTATGATTGAAGCTATACCGAAATAACCGGCTTGATCTGAATTAAATCCATAGGCTAAAACCAAACACCAAGAAAAAAACCTCATTCAAAATTCATGACGAAAAGATCGGAAAAAAAATGATCTTGATGTATAGAATTGATTTGGGAATTTGAAAATTTGACTGACGAGAATAAATTTGTTCGATCAAGATCGTATAAGTAGGTAAAGGCCGCTATGGAATGAGATCAAAGGAGTTTAGTCATGGAAAAAGAAAAAAGATGACAAATGAGTCAAAGAGATGTATATAAAAAAAACTTACCAACAAGTGTACCAAATAACCAAGTTAATAAGAAAAAGTCAATCCTATCTCTTCGTGTCAAAGCTTCATGATTATGATTTTCAACAATCGAAAATGAATCAAAGAGATTTGAAGCATTTTTACAATTCAATGAAGTTGAAGTTGGAATTCTAGGTTGAGTTTGATAAAATGGATTAAGTTGTGAATGATCTTGATGATTGAATTCTTTATGTTTTCTCAAATTTCACTTTGGTTTGAATTCCAAACAAAACTTTAAATCCAGACCAAGCTGAATGACGTGGTAATTCAGAAATAGCTGAAGCAGGACTTGGAGGTCCGTTTCCGATCCCAAGTGATACTAATGAAATCACAGTAGTAGCAGATGCAACGACTAAAAGTAACATGTTGAAATCACTCATAGTAGCTTTCTCAGGAACAAGTGTGGGTGCAAGAAAACTTGCAACTGCTTGACCTATTGGATTTGAGATCGCGATGATCATGGTGGCTGTTAAACGAGTTTTGGGTGAGAAATATAATTCACTGAAAGCTGGACCTAGGATTATAAGGAGTGGTTGAGAGATTGAGATGATGAGAGAACCGATGAGTAGTAAGCTATAACCGGCCATATGTTCAGCCCTTGTATCTAGAGCGTTTGTAGTGTATGTGGCAGCAAAGCGTAACCTAAGGAAGTGGAATGATGAGATCAGATTGATGATATTTTCCCAAAGGTGCAAGTCAAAGAATTTTTCAGGATTGCTTTTTGAGAACTGAAATCTCTTGAACGTACCAAGCTCCGATAGTCATCACTGACCCGGCCATCATACAAACCCATCGTATAGACATTTTTTCCACCAGTAAAGGTACAAACCAAGCTACTACTACAAAAGTGACTCCGAAGATATTTCTGAAATACAAAGACTCGTCCATCATCAAGTTGATATGTAAGAGGTGATCTAATTTTTCTCCAATGGATTTGTTGAAGCCGTTCTTAACAAACTTTTTTCGAAATCACTCACCCGAGCCAATTTACTTTTGTCAGAGACATGCGAAAAACGGATGCAGTTTGGGTAGTGACTACAGTTTGAAATGGTATAGATCAGTACACTGACTCGATAAGATGAAACTAGAATAGATAGAATCTCAAAAGGAATCCAAAATTAACGTACTGGTCGTAAAGAGTGTAGCATTATGAGCGGATATAGCATTCAATAAAGCCAACAATCACCAAGCCGATAAATCGTCGCTTATAAACTTTATAGATCACGGGTTGAACTTGAATCGAGACATCATGCTTCTAGTCTTCTATCCGATAATTCTCGTTTTGAGAAACTTATACTATTAATCTCACTAGCACTCTCTCTGAATGATAAAAATGGTCTTTCATCTCTAATTTCAATTCCTGTGGGCTTCGAAGCTATTCCATCCGGGTACTTTATCCGTAAGGATTGATTCCATCTTTGAGTGATCAGATCCAGTTTGGAATTTGATCTTCAGCCTCGTCACGTTTATCTTTCAGATGCATTCTCGGGAATCCAATTCCAGGTGAATCAGCTGAAGATGTGATAAGGAAGATCACTGTGATACTGTATGCAAAGGTAGTTAAATACGTATTCAAATGCGAGTTGTTTGATGTAGCCCATGTATGATGATCAAATGTAGAGGGATATCACTTACGGTCTTGTTCAGATGAGATTCGAGGTTGAAGAGTACTCCAATGAGGAATGAATGCGCTTCCCGTTCCCTAGTAGACCCAAGCTTGACAGAATAAAGAAAGATGAAGCTGAAATAAGATCCTGAGAAGGGGAACAAGCAACGACTTTGGTGATTAGAGTTTTAAGAGAGAGAGAGAAATATACACAGCGTATCGGAGGCGCAGCAAGAGTTGATGGAGAAGGATGAACCAGTTTGTTCTTCACTTGGGTTAAATCCTTTAGATCAGTAGTATCAATTCAACTTTATTGATCAACAAGTCTAGAAGTTGAGAACATGAATCAGGATGTATAGAGTTAATCTTGATTTTTTGGAATTCATTTGAAGATCCATCAAATTGAACAACACCACAGGATTCAAGTTAAAAGTAAAGGGTTTTGAAAGGAGAAAGAAAGAAAGAAAAAGAGATAGAAACATGGCTGTGAACTCAAGACTCACTTGAACTTATAAAAGTCTATATATCGAAAGATTAAGAAAAAGAAATTAAATCATTCGTATGTTGTTTTTTTTAGAAATTCTTATCTAGGGTATATATGTAAATACCAAGTCTCATGAAGGTGAGCTTCGAACGAAACAAAGAGCTTTTCGACAGAGGAACGAAGGATCTTTGATTGACTTATAACCACCCCTTCGTTTTTCACCTTTCGAATCTCTGTGTACATACTCTATAACTCTCTTGCAGATGTCATCAAGCTGAGCTAGGATAATCACCTCAGTCATAACGTTCACACCTGGTCACACCACGATCGAGCTATCCATGAGAATATGTACCACGGTCGAGAATACGGCAATCACCATCCGAGGAAAAGGTTGAAGTGAAAAACGGGACATCACCCCGGCGCCTAAGAGTCTTCCTCCGCACTGGCCATCTGCCCTAGGGAGATTCTGCTGAATCCGAGTCAATGCTATAGCCTATAACCCTGAAGCGCTACTGCTTAGCCACCTCCCAACGCCTCGCGCGTGCTATCTTTATTTCGCTTTTCTTACTCATCTATGCTTCTCTTCTCTCTCTCTCTTCCTTTTTCTATCTCTCTCATCGCGCAGTGTCGACTTTGGTCCCACTACTAAAATCTTTCTCATCTAACTGCCGCTTGTTAGCTCGTACTTGTCTAGTACAGTGTGCTCTTATGCCCTAGGTCCAGGTATTGCACTATAAATACATTCAAATAAAAAAGGCTATGTGGACAGTGGGCTTCTTGATATGGGTGACATGAAATTACTAGGTTGATAAAATCTTGCAAGGTGATAGAAAGATGATGATGATCGCTCAAAGGAATTGACCCCGAAAGATTTGATGGATTTCCAAACTGAAGAGATAGATAGGACACAATCATTAGCTTCTTTTTTCTCTAACTCAAACGATATCGATCGAAGTTGATGACTGAGAGGCAAAGATGATCATCAGCTTTCGCGTAATGCAATCTATCAACTCGTGGATTTATCATGTATGTAAGTCTGAATATTCAAATAGACTGGAATCACAAATTGAACAAAATCAAAGTCAGTAAATGCTCATCAAGGTCTTATATCAAGTCAATGAATCTGCCAGATCTGCCTTACAGAGTAGGCTACATATCGCGGACAGTGTACGTACAAGTCTGATGATTTGGGTTTATGTAGATAATTCGCGATCGATGCATCGCTGAACTTCAATCTAATCTATCAACCGATTTGAGACTGAGCATCGAATCACAAATGAAATCAAATCATGAAACTACACTTGAGGACGATCAGATGAGCTAAATGCAAGGTGGATTTCATTTCTCGTTACGAATTAATCAATTGCATCAAAGAGACATCTCTTGTAATACTTTCACAACATCAAGAATGTATGTTTACCCTCTATGTATTGAATGAAATTCGTTGAGAATATGAAACTACAGTCATAAGAAAGCAGAGAAAGGTAGATTACAACATCTTTGAAAAGTAGGACAAAGCGAAAAGAAAAAAAGAAAAAAAACAAAGATAACTATCAATGACGAAAAAGAGATTAAAACGCAAATTGAAGATATTCAGTTGATAAAGAAAATTGTCTAGATGATCATCAGAAAGGAAAACATAAACTTTTTGATCAATAGGATGAAGCACATGAAGTGTGAGAGCGTTCAAGCGTATTTCAAAACTGGTTTTCAGTAGCGAGTTGACTATTACACACAAACATTCTTCGGAACAGTCTCCAGAGGTACGACTAGAAGGTAAGAGTGAATGAAACAAAGATAAGAAAGACAGAGGGTGGGAGAGGATGATGGTGTTTTACTCAATGATTGGCTCATAATCTTCACGTGGGTCTTCATTAAAGGTGAATCCCACAGCAAAGAGACCAGTGAAAGCAATGATATCAATCACACTGGAACTGATGGCGATATAGGAGCTTGTCGAAAGTTTCGAACCAAAGTAGAATCGATTATCAGTGTTGAAGACATTGATGATAAGCACCCAGGTGATGGTTTGTAGCAAGCCTTTGATTCAAGTACCGAAAAAAAGTGGATATGAGTGATTCATAAGACTATTCAAACCGATCTATTGACGAGATCACTCACCATGTACGGCAATCAGACCACCACAGACCTTCCAACCATGTTGTTTACGATGATCGTTTCCAAGAATGACGATAAAGATACAAAACATTGAAATCACTCCAATCACAATACTAAACTCTGAAGTATAAGCTGCTGTATTCCATTTCTCACAAAACCCAAAGTTTTCGTCTCCATCTGAATCTTTCTTAATAATAGGCGAATCTGAAGAGGAAGTTGTATCGAATCCATCATCTACTAAACCACTTCCAAGTGGTACCATCTTAGAAACATGATGTGCCAAGGTTGAAGTTTGATTACGACTTAGGTTTTGATGCATTTCTTTCCACCATTTAGATTCCATCTTAACTAAATCTTTACTCGAAGTACAATCCCTCTGACGATCTGGAAAGACTCGACATTGATATTCAGGATGAAGATTCGATCGATCACATTTTTGTCGAAGACCATAAGTTGAACTATATTGAAAGGGAGATGAATCAGGAGTATCGAACTTAATCCTGAATGAAATCAAAAGCTATGGTTAAAAACTTCATCTTCACTGGAGTAGTGATCATGGTACTTTACCAATTAGGAGCTCTTAATGAGTAGATCGACAAGATCAGAGTGGTCATGGTTGAGAAGAGAGCACAAGAGTAGGTAAGAAGCTGCATGATGACTTGATGATGAGTTGTTCGTTCTCAATGTCAAATTCAAATCAAACCAAGTCTGACCCCAAGTTCAAATGAAAATCAAACTCAAATCAAAACTAGTGACAGCTTGGTAATATGTATTACTCTTCCAAGAGGACTGTCACACACTATTGTTTCCCGAAAATTGTCACATGTCACACCTCGATCAAAAAATTGAGTTTCCGCCCGCACGTATTCTAGCCCCATACCAAGGAAAAAGCATGGTACGACAGAAGTCCAAAGACAGAGAAAGCAAGCTCAGGTGCATCTTGATGTTCTTTACGATGTAGTCGAGAAGAAAGACTGACTCTGAAAATGGTTTAAAGGCGATCGAGCTGGTATTCAACTGGCTCCTAAACCCAGATATCAATTCCTGAGGACACTCAAAGGATGCTGAGCAGTCAAATTATAATGCTGAATTTGGCTTGAATCAATCTAACATACTAAATTATGTGATGCTAGAGAGATACGGTAACAGCTGATGATCGACATTTTGCTGCTGCTCATTCCTTGCTTCTCCGGCACCATGTCATATCCCAAGCTTTGAGTTGAACTTGTTATGTAGTATCAAGTAGAAGGAACTTCGGATCAAGCCGGTACAAACAAGGAGTTTGACATACTTGTAAATGGTGTAGTTGAAGTTATCCTTTTTTCCAATTCCTTGAGATGTCATTTTGCTACCAGTATCTTTTCTTTTGCTTGTGTTTTCAAAAGACAGTTCTCCATTGCCACTCCATGTTGTATTTGGCGTGATTTCATCAAGTCATACAGTCTACATTCTGTCATCATGAAAGTGCCCAAGTTTTGCTCACCATAACTTCCGTAACAACAAATGCTCAGAACAAGACAACAGGCGGAGGAAATGAAGGACTTTGAGCATCCTGAAGATGTCTGTTTATCAGTAGTGCATATCTCAAATATGAACATTGCACAGCATCAAAACCGATTCATTAATTTTATACAGAAATTCTCAACTGAAAATCAATAAAGCAAAATCAAAAAACCATTTTACAGAATTTAATCTACACACTTCAAGACTACTCAAGAAAAATGGATCAGGATAACTTTAAATAGAAGATAATAAAGGGTATTCTAATTACTGAAAAGAAAAAATACAAAACAGTGCATTCATATTAAAGGTAAAAGAAAAAAAAAGAAAGTTAAAAATCAAAATCGATGATTACATTTTGAATTTCTTTTTTCTTTCTTTCTTTCTTTCTTTTTAAAGATCAATTTCACCAAGTTGATCAGGTTCTTGTTCTGTTTTTATTTCATATGCTTCATATTTTGCATCATCTATATGTTCATCATCATTAGGTCTACGTAGATGCCATAATTGAGCAAAGACTGCACTTGGATCAAGATCGGTTTGGGCAGTTGATTGTGGTTCTTGAGTTACTTCCCTAAAAAATTGAAAAAAATTATCAAGATTAGAGATTTGATTTCTTTTTTGTTTCAAAAAATCTCTTTTGATTAAATCATGTAAAAATTCACTCACTGAGGATTAAATTCGATTGTGACTTTATCACTAAAAGAAACCAAATAAAAAAGAATCAGATGAAAAAAATCAAATTTGATTAGCCAAAAGATATTTTTTTTTGAAAAAAAAAAGATTTTTTAAGCGTACCCATGGGAATCGTTATCAGTTGAGACAACAACCACTTCATTTCCTTCAGTTTGAGCTTGAGTTTGAGCTTGAACCGCAGGATCAGTAGATTGAGGAATCGGTGTAGCATAAATAATTCCAACAAGAATAGGACATAAAACAAATGAGAAACGCATCTTGAGTTATTATTCTTGTTGTTGTTTTTTTTTTCTCGAGCTAAGTGAAAGTTCAAAGTAAGTAAGAGTAATTATTAACACAGTTTTATTGATTGAATTATTGAATTTATTGATTTTGTTTGAGAAGAAAAAGGTATTATATGTAAAAGGTTTTGAAAGAAAAGAAGACTACAATTGAAAATTATGAAAACAAATGAAAATGTAATATGTTCAAGTAAGTAAGTAAGTAAGTATAGTCACCAGGTCGATTGGTAGATAAGAATCAATATTAATGAACATCAAAAAGACTATGAAGCTTTATATCTGAATCGGTTTGGTGAACCTATAAAAATTGATTAAGAAAATTGATGATGCCATGCTATAAAGGTGCATGGTGTGAACCGTAACCTTTCTCGAGTTCATCGTATCGGTGATGGAATTTCAGAATTAACATGGGCCCTGTAGCAAGCAAAAAAGTTATTGCGTACATCAACATTGTGCGAGCCGATGCTTGAAGTGCCGCGCCGCCTCGGCTCAACAAACCAGCATGAGTCATACACTGCCAATGACATTGGAGATGTACCCAGATTCTGCCGACGGTGCCTGTTTGAACTCAAACCTCAACCCGCCACGCTTCCAAAATGTTGTGCCCATTTGCTCGACTGTTGCCTAAACACTTCGCCAAGCTCTTAAAAAGAGGATTAAACCCCTCTCGGGATTGCGTGCGCGACCTGTGTTTGTTTTTGGCTCTCTGCAGAGACTTTGATTCCATCGAATGAATGACATCAACTCCAGAGACTCTGGGTGGTCGAAATTTAAGCAGCATGTGACCAGTACGTACCACCAAATGCCGAAGGAATAACAGCTCAAGAGAAACTCTATCTTTTTGAACGGACTGCAGAGTCAAGATACAAGCCACTAAAGACGATTGAATCAACTTCGTGATAGTGATGTATTTCTTCATTCTGAAGGGGTAGTAGTGATGCTCATTGAAGATCTCAACACAAAATAATCTTTTTCATTTACAAAAAGTTCATCATAGAAAAAGGAATTAGAAATTAGAGAAAAAGAGAGGAAGATACAAAAGATACAAAGAAATTAAACAACAAAAGTCATATACATAAACTTGTACAATATAAGATTTACAAATATTAAAAAGATATAAAATTTTAATTTTGATAATTTGGTACAACAAGTTGTTTTTCCTTCAAACAAGAGACCATTACTAATCGAATAAGTATAAATATTTTTAACACAAAAGAGAGAGAAAGAGAGAAAAGATCGCTTGTGTTTGAAAATCTTAAAAGGATTAATAATTCTTATCCTTTAGCACCAACAAAAAACGTTCCTTGAACCGGTAATCCAGTTAAATTAATCGATCCAAACCCATTAATAATAGCTCTAGGCATCACTCTCACCCCGTACACTAGTCTTCAATCCTTCTGTCCCTCTATTAAATAACCATTTAGCTGCATATCTTCTAAACACATCTCCTTGACCTGGTAAAATCGTTAATGGTACATCTTTTAATTCTGCAATCAAGATAGTTAAATTCATGGTTGGATCAAATGGCGATGGTTCTTCAATTAATTGAGATGGAACGTAATCGGGTGGTACGAGTTTGGCAAATGCATTTGTTGGGTATGGTTTAATTGGTGGTACTTCATCATCCTCTTGATTTGTAACGTTTCCTCGAGTTTTCTGTAGATTTCGGTTGATAGAGAGTAGTCGATTGATGGATTGATCAAAGAAAAGTATAGGTCGACTCCGGATTTCTTCAAGACCTCCTTCTTGTTCCTTTGCAATCGGATCTTCCTCAGTTGGCAGATCACCATCGAATACTAATACTTCAGGAAAGATTTCGGTAATGTTCAACATGTCTGATAAGCTACTCATTTCCTCTGGTAGAGCTAAAACGCCATGAACGAGCCCACTACAAATCATGGTAGTACCAGATAAACTGAAACTCATGTCTTTGATGGTAATGTTCTGTAGGATTTGTGTTTCACTGGTCCCAGGAAACGGAAGCAAAACGTCCAGAGGAGCCAAGAGAGACTCCAGAAAAGGTGGCGGTGGTTTTGAAGGTAGAGGATCCTCATCATCAAGTAAAAATTTTGTCTGTGAAGGGGTGAGTTGGGTCAAGACAGGCTGATCCGAAAGATGCACTGATTCATCATGCCCTATGCGACCGTTGTCGTATCTGATACTGACATTAGTTGAGAGACCTTTTAAAAAACGGTCCAAGAATTCAGACAAAGGTCCAGATAATGTTTGGGCGGTAGCATTACCATCTTCGCTTTGTTTAACCAGTGAGCCTTCAATTGTCAACGAAAGTCGTTCTTCACTTTGGTTGACTCTGAATGGCACAGTCATCGCAGATGCCATAAGAACACCGTTCATGCCAGCAGACATAGTGTTAATGTCATTAAACCCAGAGCTTCGCACAGTGACCAAGTCCGGTTCCGATTCTGAGGGAAGTTTAAGGAACACTTGAAGTGGGAACTGCCATGGGACATCCATATTCAAGTCAAGATGTGACAAATATTCAGATTGTGCTAATGGATTAGGAATTGAAGCTGTGGCTCGAATTCCGAGATGCGTTGGGTCATCTGGGTCGGCAGTTGAAGCAAGAGGAAAGAACGAGTATCCATCTATGCGAACAAGTTGAGTAGGGTTTTCAAGTATTGGAGGTAGTTCGGGGACTAGATGCAATAACAGCCAACACGCGTCAAGTTCCAGTAGATGAAAGGATGCCAAGATAGGTTCAATGAGACTTACCATTAACTGTCACTGTCCTATAGATGCTTTCAATGTCATGATTCGCGCGTTTTTGTATCAGTGAGCGGAAGATTGAGGGAAACCGATCGTAGTGTATTTGAACATGAACGTCTGTTACAGAGATGGCAAGATTCACGCGACGGTCTTTCCAAGCAGTAAGTAAGGCCTTTTTGAGGATTTCAGATGATGTAATCTTGATAGGTAACTCGAACCGTACTAGCTTTGCAATTTCGTCTGTAGACATTTCTGTAGATTTCTCCACAGGGTAGCCAATGGGCAGATCGAAAGGCGGTAGAGTGATCTCTATCATCTTGTCTTCAGATGAATTAATGTGACTTGTAAGGTCTTGATTCGTTGAATAATACAGTAGTCGGATTTGAATAGGTTTTGAGATGATGACCCGAGCATTTTGCGATGTACTGACAAACCACTTAGCCAGTCGACTTTCGACCCTCTGCCACACATTTGCATTTTTAGTATCTTTATATTCCCATCCCAAAGTTTGTCGTACATCGAGACCCATTTTGAATGCTAGTGATAATGTGATAGTATTCTCATCGATCCCAGATATTGCGAAATGATCTGGTTTATTCGAGATCACAATTCCACGCTTGATCATCTCCAAGGGTGAGTCATTCGATTGTAATTGCTGTGATACGAGATTTCCGACCCACACGTGAACGATTGCGAATAGTAGGAAAGCTAGCGCGACGGTGGCAAGAGAAAATGCTACACAAAAGCGTTTAGTCCTACTTGGGACTGCTCGCCTTCTTGTTAAGCTATCGTCACTACAATGTGACAAAAGGGTAGAAGTAGATCGGTAGATGATACTCCTTTGTGTTCCAGCGTCTGGTGATTTCATAGCAGAGTAAATCCGAGAATGAGAATTGGAATTGTTCCTGAACGGGGTGAACAATCGGGATTCTGAGCGAGGTTGTGGGTTGCGATTATCTAGACTTTCATCATCACTATCAGGCATGATAGGACCTCGACCATGGCTGAGAGCTGAGGCCCGTGAAGCAGGCCGACTTTGGTTTGTGATTGAGCTAAGACTTTCGCTAATTTGACGATTCCTTCCAGGCGTAGAGCTTTGTGGAAACGATTGATGATTTTCAGGAATACCTTGAAGTGTTTCAGAAGAAGGATTGATTTCATCTGATGTGTCTTGATCAGTGTCGGTGTTGACGAAAGTTGAAGGTTGAGATTGATCAGGTGAGAGTAAAGGTTGTTGTTGTTGATCAGAGGCAGATAAGCTTGAATTAGCTTTGAATTTTCCTTTATCATTTTTATTGTTTTTTAATAATCTTTGTAAACTTTTCATGATTTGAATTCTTGAATGGTATTCAAGTAAATGATAGTTTTTTAATCGAAATTGATGAATTTCTATTTTTCTTCCAGTTGTAAATCGATTTCATCCAATTTCATCTTTCGAAAGGGCTTCTACAATTTATTTAAATACTCGACTTTCATCCTAATCCTCGGTCCTACTCCTCGGTCCTAAATAGTCCGTGTGTGAATTTCAAATAACTCCCTTGACATGTGATCACGTGCCTTTGAACACCAAGATAAGTTGAATACCACCATCGCCAGCATACAAATTTTCAAAACCTCCGAGGGAAACTCTTGAGAAAATCATGGATACACAGAAAAGGCGTTTGTGAAATTTATCCTTTCCAAATCAAAACTCATAGAATTTCCATTAAAATCAAGTGTGAAGTGATCCTTCACAAGGTCATGAGTAAACACTCAGTGAACAAACTCCTTTGAATAAATAGGAAACCACTTTTATCCAGAGCTCCAAGAATAGTCCATTTCAGTCAGGTTGATGTTGTCGGTGAAGACGCACAACAAAAGCTACCATTGATCCTCACAACGGCTATGATTGATGGAGGATGCTTGTGTTTCAATCTGGGACATGATGAAATGATGCGACTGTTCTTTTGATTTGTTTTGATCCAACTTGCTTGAAAGAGCGGACATCACAAAATTGTCAAAAGGCAGACTACCCATTTGTATCAAAAAGTGTGCTGAGAACCCTTGCATGGCTTAGACTCAAGTACCCCAAATAATAATACAAAATGACCCTCTTGCGTAAAAAGATATCTCAACAAATCTCAAATATCTCAAATATCATACTGATTACTTTGTGAGGAAGATACAACGTGGAGATATAAATCAACAGTTTTCATCAAATCCTACAAACAATCTTCCCAATGTTTTTAGATCCTTCCATTTCCTTTGTAGCATTCACAATTTCTTCCCATGGATATACCTACGGATGCAAAGACATTTATGTGAAGAAAATGTCAGTCAACACATACGTGATACAAGATGTGAATTCAAGAAATGATGAAAAATAAATAAATACCTTGTGAATGACCACTTTTAGGCTTTTCTTGACATTTGAAGTTTCAATCAGCTCAGAAAGATATACTTCAGAAAACTCTTTGAGTAACTTAGATTGGTAATCAATACTTCTTGATCTCAACGTGGTACCTATTGACCCATTATCATCACAATATAAGCTTTTTCCAAGACCTGATGAATTGAAAACCCATCTAACGTGAAAGCTGAATAACATTGCAAACATACCTTCAATCTTCAAACGTTTGAAAAGAATCGGTCCAAGTTCTACAGGTCCTTCAATTTTTCCTCCAGATAAAAGTCCAAGTAAAACTAGTTTTCCATCTTTTGATAAGGATTTGATATTCGAATTCCAATATGATTGACCAACCAAATCTAATATAAAATCTACACCTAAACCTTTTGTTGCAATATCAATCTATGTGTTTTAATATCAACAGAACAAGATGAACTCTCTTAGTCCTTTTATCGAGAAATCAGTGGGTTTTTTTAGATGATAGGTTTTTTTTGCTGACTTCACCAGCAAAGTCTACTTCCTTGTAATTCATTGCTTGTGTCGCCCCAAGTGTCGTCAAAAACTTGACTTTCTCTGCACGAAAACCCAACCAAGATGTCTTTTATCAACAGTTTCTGAGGATCTGTAACACTAGTTTTCCGTACCTTCTGTTCCAGCTGTCGTAAAAATATTGTCTCTGAAATATCCAAACTATAATCAGTGATTCTAGCTCATGAACAAATATTCGGAAGAAGGCCAACTAACACTCCAATACTCCTAGTATCGAACGTTCATTCCAGTATCAATAATCTGATTTCACTGATAGAAAATCTTGTGTCAAGGGATCACTTAACTTGGCCAGTTGAATGGCTGCAATTCCAATTCCACTCGCACCTCCATGAATCAGAACCTTTGATCCTTTTTCCAATTGTCCGATCCAAATAAGAGCTTGATAAGAAGTCAACCAATTCTCAGCTAAAAATGAAAATCAAGGGATCATATTTTGATGTATCAGGTACGCATCCATCCATCTCACAAAAACAAGATATATCAAACTTGGTCATTTAGCTCACGAATTGAAGCTGCTTCCTCCCAAGATAAAGATTCAGGTTTTTTGGTGATCATTCCAGCATCGACAGAGATATACTCAGCATAAGCACCCTTCAAGATTCCAAATCTGATTAGATCGCTCATCCGTAAAAAAGATCACAAAAAACTTCGGGCTACTAAGATCTAAAAACAATAAGAACAAACTAACCCCATATGCTAATCCAAAGACATGTTCTCCATATTTCCAATCTTGACTATTACTCTTGTCTATAATTCCTGAAAATTCTACACCTAGAGTCTTTGGATATTCTGGTGGAAGTGGATATACTTATGATGATTTCAAGAGTATATCTTTAGCTTACCCGATCAATGAATAGATACATCAGCATCAAGAAATTTAACTTACATCCTTGACGTTGTAGGATATCCATTCTGTTTAATCCAAATGCGACCACCTATTTGTATGCATTTTCGGAATTTCATTTATCATCCAATACGTAGAAACGGATGGCTGAAAGTATTGATTGCAGTTTACCTACCGGGAAGAAGAATGCAATTAGCATGATTCTCAACAAATCCAAATCAATTCCAATGATGACCGGCAAGCTGACCTTCACTTGAACCTCACCTTCCTTAGGTTCAGGTCGTTCGATCTCAACCTAAGATTCAAAACCAAATCAAAACAACGATTGAAGTGTGAGCTATCTTGCTTGCAAAATCACTGACCATCACTAAATCATCGGCATGTTCAGACAGGCCACCTTTTTTAGATATGTCCATCCAGAAAAGCGCAGAACGCATTCAAGTATGTCATTAGCATTTTCAGTCTCACATCCGATTCTTTCTCTTTAGAAATCTCGGTGATTTAATTGATGAGAAATATCCAGAAAAACAAATTACCTTTCACTTCGATAGCTCGCATCATCTTATGAGAGTTGAAGATAAGTTCTTCGTTATGAAGCTCAAGACTAGTCTGTTGACCGTCCAAAGTAGGAAAATTGGGTCTCGGCTTCTTTAACATAACCGAATGTGATGTACAAGACTGATGAAGGCAAGTCTTATAGCCGGCTGCCGGACTTGATAATTGATGGTAAAAAACCTTCAATTCAGAGTAGATAGTAGGAAGAACTCAACTCGATTAAGCAGCAATCACCATCACCATCAGAATTCTTAGCTCAACGACAAGCCCTCGTGCCAGGTGATTTTTTCTCGGACTCGTCCGCCCCTGGCAGCAGGGAGCTTGCACAATAACCGACAATCGTTGCGTGACGAATAGCGTCCTTTTGGTGGGAGGTCTTTCACCTCTTGTTTGCACCACGAGTCACAAGTGAGATTTTTTCAAAAAAGAAACAGTCAGATGAGCTCTGTTGAGTTCTGAAGGAAATGAGTTCTTCAGAATCTCGACATTGGTTCATGATCATGTCCTTCAATTGAGGCTCAATATCTCTTGGATTGAAATTTGGATACCTAAGATTGTTATGTATAATTTAACTGCAGTACTTCAAGAAGCATACTTGGCTGATATCATCGAGACGACTGCTCTATCTTGTTGACCTTATCCTGATGATATAGTTCTCTTAGATAGCGCTTGCTCTGACCCCATGGTTTTGAACTTCGATTTCTTTGAAAACTACGTCAAGGCTGTCTCTGATGTTTCCTTAGCTGATGGTAGTGTCATTCACATGGCTGGAAAGGGTGATATTGTCTGTAATTCAATTGGTGGTAACATTACCTAATTGGTGTATCGTGTTCCCAAGTTAGGAAGTCCTCCGATCAGTATGGGGTGTTCACTTCAAGTTGGTGACAACACCTGTCATGAGAAAGGAATAGTATTTCTTAACAAGGAAGGATGTGGTGGTTTTTGTGGTCAAATTAAGAATAGAGTTATTGTTTTGGACATCATCATAGGCATGCCTGCTTCTCTCACCTGCAACAAAATCACAGTAGTTGACTGCAACATCTTACACAGAGGATCAGGTCACACCAATTCTCATTGATTGCAAGTCATGTATGGGGTGAAAGTTCCTGATAGTTGGTCTTTTGAAGATTGTTCTATGTCTAAGGGTCATTATTTACCATACTCTAGTTCTCTATCAAAAACCTCCTTGCCTCTTAAAGTTGTTCATAGTGATCTTAGTGGCAAGATATTAACTCTGTCAGAAGGAGGAGGATTGTACTCATTCAAACTTACTGATTCATTCACAAATTGTAAGTATTTTCAAATTATGAAATCAAAAGCAGAAGCTCTGTCATGTTATATCAAGTTTGAAGCTAAAGTAAGATAATGAGTTCATTGAATGGTCAAGGAGGTGATTACATGTCAAATGAGTTCAGAGCCTTATCAGAAGAAAATGTATGAATCTCATACCTCAGCGCACCATACACTCCTCAACAAAACCCAGTTTCTGATATGTGACTATTTGTAGATGAGCAGAGAGAGCAACACAAGGGAGATGAGAGTTGAACGGGCGTTCCCCGTATAGATCCTAAGATACACCACAAGTGTAGAGCTGACACATTGCGGTATGGGTCATGTGCTATGATCAAGGTCAAGAGATCACTTCCCTCAACAATACCTACCAAAAAGTCTTGGAATACCCCCAGTCAAGGTTTCATGAGCATCTCGAGTAAAAAAATCCTATTTACATTGATTGTGGGTTTAGCCGAGCTGACTGGCCTTCAATCCCCGTGAACATAGCCAAACAGGAACACTACAAGAACATCATGATTTCAAGGCGAAGACATTTATGAACGTCTATCTCAAGTGGCTGTCAAAGTACAAGATGTAAGTTGCGTTCCATTGCATGCTGACGCGTCAAATGTATTGATCTACTTATGAACTCTATCGTCCGCAACAAAAAATATCTCAACGTCCATGCAGACCATCAGCCAGTCCAAAGCCTTCATCAAGAATCTCAAGGTTTTCACAAAACCTTTTTCCAGAAGATTATTTAAATCTCAATAATAGGATTATTATTTTCAGAAATAGTTGAACTGCATCTAGAATTTAGAAAGTGTTCAGGTACTCAATTTATCTGGATTTTTAGAAATTGTTGCTGTGGATCCTGGATTGCAGATTGGCATCAATCCCTTTCCCAAAGTTGAATGGATAAACACACATGTGACAGGTTGACATCATCTCTTCTCACAATGGGGTGTTATTTGTACATAGTCTCTCTTGGATCTTATCTCTTGTATTTTTTGCAAGTTGGAATCTATTGCTTTCGTCTCATGTGCTTCATGGAGCTTGTTATCTGATGGGTTTATGAACCTGACCTCGCTTTCTAATCACATTCAACTTGCCTCTTTTATTTACTGTACCTCTTGCTAATGTTATCACTAAAACCAGAACTTCTTTGGCCATAAGTCCAGTGTATCAATTGGATTTCCCGGGCTCATTGGTATCGTGGTATGTGATTGGCACATAAAATTCCTTGCATCAATTGAGCGGTGATCATAGTATTTCCATTATAGTTACAGTGCTCTTAAGATTTAGTGTAAAAATAACGACTATTTACAAACCTAATTTACAAAACGACAAGCGTCTACCAAGTATGAATGCGAGCACTTGAGTTATTGAGGAGCAAGGTGAAAGATATCTTTAAAAGTCATTTCAATCTTCTGGATCAACAATTTTCAATTCTTTTAATGCTTTCACCTTCTCCTGTGAAGCTAGCGTGGTATATGGTGAGTGTTTTTGTTCGATTTCTAATTCCTCTTTTGTATCCTTCAACGTTATTCGGACATGATCCATATCCCTATATTTCAAGAATTTGTTAAACGAGGTTAGCCCTCCAAGTTCAGTAAAAAGAGCTTTATGATCTAGTAATCAGGAAGAGCTCTTACCGAACTGTACCATTGAGCAAAGCAGTCGCCAAAGGCTTTCTTAATTCTTTAGCGATAGTTCGATTAAGCGCCCGTGCCCCATAAATCGCATCATAGCCTTTATCTGCTAACCACTCTTTAGCTATTGAATCAATGTCCAAACTAATTCTGCGTTCAATCAATACATCTTGTAATTCTTTCAGTCGGATTTCAACTATCTGTCGTATAGACTCCTTTGATAGAGAGTTAAAGACAACTAGTTCATCTAATCGATTAATCAACTCAGGTGGATAATTCATTTCTACTACACGCTTTACGGCTTCTTTGGCTCCTTCTGTTACTTCACCAGTCTTGGGGTCAATAGCTTTTGGTTGTTTCAGGATATCTGCACCAAGATTAGGAAGTGAGAACTAGGAGAGTATGACAAACCAAATCAGCTTCCCGATTATAGTCTTACTTTTTGAACTGTCAGAGATGACAAGAACACGTACCAATGATAGTGTTTCGGAAATCCACTTTTCTTCCTTGGGAGTCAGTCAAGGTACCTTCGTCGAGTATTTGAAGTAAGATGTTGGCCACTTCCTTATTCGCCTTTTCGAATTCATCCAATAAGATCAAACTGAATGGTTTTCTTCTCACTTGCTCAGTTAGTTGTCCCTATCAAATTTAACATCATTGTTGGATTCAGTTCCAGTCAAATACTCAAATATCATCCAATCATCTGCACAGGTTTATCCTAACATTGAACTTACTGCATCCTCATACCCAACAGTATCCCGGGGCAGCTCCAATCAGACGAGACACAGTGTGCTTCTCACTGTACTCAGACATACTACAGAAATAGAAGACGAGTAGTGAGATTCGATCAGCACTAGAAGACATTGTAAATATACTTACTTGATCTGAATCAATGACTTCTGTGTATCAAACAGGAATGTAGCAAGCGTCTTGCATAATTCAGGTCTTACCAACCCCCGTGGGTCCTAGAAACAAAAAGCTAGCGATAGGGCGAGTAGTAGGATTAAGTCCAGCTCTACTAAGTCGAACTGAATCGGATATGACTTGTAATGCCTCATTTTGTCCAACAACGCGTTGACGAAGTTCAGTTTCCATTGTCAATAACCTTTCACGTTCTCCTTTGATTAGGATTTCGAACTGGGATTCCTGTCATCTTGGCTACCTACTCTTGCTATATCATTGGAAGTTCACTCGATTTGAAACAAGTAGAGATGGGTCCCCAGATTCTGAAAGATGATCATCCTCGTCTTCTAAGGTCTCAAATTCTTTGATCTTGCGTTCGAGTTCAGGTATCACTCCAAATGATAACTCAGAAGCGCGTTGGTAGTTTTGAGATCTGTGAAGAACATGTTTGAAAAGCAGTTCAACTTCATCGTAAAGTATGGTGATCTAGTAAGTGAAAAAGACCAACCTTTGAGCCTCTTCTAATTCCATTGATGCAGATTGAAGTTTGATTTTCATGTTCTTCACTTCATCCAATTTACTCTTTTCTTCATTCCATTTTTCATTCAGTTTGCTAGCCTCAGCTTTGAATTCGTCGATTTCTTTCTTGAATTGTAGCCACACGAGATAGAGAGAATTCATCTTTATCATTCTTTAATGATTCAAGTTCGATTTGTAAAGTGATAATTTGCCTTTCTAAATTTTCTAATTGATCCGGTTTACTCTCTTGTAGGAGTCTAAGTGATGAGGCTGCCTCGTCTACTAAATCTATTGCCTGTGCTCAGCCAGAAAAGGGTGAACAAGTTGTACCTGGGCGCATCTGCCAGAAAAAGAATCAAGAAGTGAATTTGCTTACCTTATCGGGAAGGAATCTTTCTGTTGCCCATGATTGGATTGGGAGGAGGATAAGATATTTGAAATCGGTGATAACCTCAGAAAGTAGGTGACATGCTTACCTGAAAGATACTATCATGGACCGCGCAAGCACATCGAAGCAAGGCTGTATCAGTGATAGTCTATAAAGCTTACAATTGAGTGTCGACTTACTCTGTTAGAATAAGCCTGCAGCGGTGACCAAAGCACCATCCGATATACTGACACCATGGTGACTGTGATGAACAAAGAACACATCAATCAGTCAATACCAATTTCAAGATGGGATTGTTTGCCTTTTGTGTTCAATACTTACACTTCATACCTTGGTTTTAATCCTCTTAAAATGCTCACAGTCTCAGTCACACTTGGTTCGCTGACTGTTACTGATTGAAATCGACGAGCTAAGGCTGGATCTTTCTCAATATTACGATACTCATCCAGGGTTGTACTGCCCGCAAGTTGAAGACCTGTTCATCAGACAAAAAGCGATATCAAGATGCGAGGTTCCTAGAGAGAATACAGTAAGCCTATGACCGAGACGGAATACGCATACCTCTCGCTAAAGCCGGCTTGATCATGTTGCCTGGTAAGTGGTTTCAGAACAGATGAGCATACTTCTGCAGAAAAAGTCGAGTCACTTTAATACTTACCAGCATCGATGGAACCTTCAGCTTTTCCCAAGTTGAGTAGAGTATGAATCTCATCGATGAACACTATAACCTTGCCTTCTTCCGCCTACAATCAATGGTTCTGTCAATTAGTCTGTTCCTTGGAATCCGAGCATTGTGTATAGTTTCTCACCTCAATATCAGAGAGTAATGCCTTGAATTTTTCCTCAAATGAGCCTCTCAAGGCAGTTCCAGAAACGAGAGTCGCAAGATCAATGGAGATGACTTATGATTGTGAAAGATCTCCTAGTCAGTTTTTCAATCAATCGCAGATAAATAAAAGGCTGAACTTACCTCGTTTATTCTGTATACTTTCAGGTACTTCTTTGTTAAGTATCCTTTGAGCAAGACCTTCCATTATTGCAGCTAAAAAGATTTTGGACAATCAGGTTAACAAATTTGTCGGTAGTTAGACAAGGAAAACAAACTCACTTTTTCCAACACCAGCTGGGCCTATCAGGATTGGATTCGACTTTAATCACAATTGTGGCAGAAGTCATGAAGAATTCAACCTCAACTTCTCAACTCATTTTTTCAGAAGTAATCATAATGACTGGTTTTTTTCAAGCTTACCTTGGTTCGACGTGATAGGAATTTGAATCGTTCGACGAATTCTCCTCAGTACGTCCGATACATGGATCAAGTTTTCCATCACGAGCCTTTTGAGTTAAATCAATTCCAAATTCTTTCAATGCATCCCCTGCCTTACGTTGCTGTTGACCAAATATGTTACCAATCGGGAATCCACCCGACTGACCCCTACCACCAGGTGGTGGCATATTCATATTGGCTGCCTGAATGAGATTGTGTCAACATGCGACAGCCATTGACCTGTCGGCTGGTAGAGGCGATTGGTTCCCCAAGCCTGACATGTGTGGCTGGGGAGCGGGTGAGGGCACGATGACCCCCAGTATAGGTGGCCAGACATCGTGAGGGATGACGAATTGTTGAAGGTGATAGTCGTAACATTTTTCAATCTTCGGTTTTGACGTGATTCAAGAGAAAATGAGATATTTCTGTAAATCGTGGAGAGGATCTGGGAAGGAGAGTCTTTCCTATGTTTTCATGAACTTCATCTTGAGCGAACACGACTGCTCAACTCTTGTTGTGATCGTTCATTACAAAATCCTTTCGAGCACTCTCTAGCACTTTCTAGATCGGCCGAGTGACGTCGAGCTGACCTTACAAGGATCGGATTCGGCTTGCTTAAGTCTAACCCTAAGCTCAAGTACTTGCCATTTCACTCGGTGTAAAACACGTTTTAGGCATCCTTATGTCTACTTAAAATCTCCATGCAAGGCTTCCCATGAGCCCTCATGTTGCAGGATTCCAGTTTAAATGGAATGACTCGGCCAATTTGTTTCGAACCCTTCTAGAGTTCATGATTGTTCATCACATGAAACACATCTCAAGCGTTCCTTATCAAAGTAGATCTCCAGTGATCAGCTTCTGTTTTTTGATACGATGATATAAAAATTATTTAGACGATCGGGAGGATAAAGGGTCATATGGGATGATTTATGCACAAGTTTGAACTTCAGTGACGAGTTTGAGTGATGCAAGTCACTATTGAGCAATTTAATCCACCATTTGTGACTACAAATATGAGTTTATGTGCTCAGACAGTTGTTGATTATCAATAGCCCTTCAACAGCCAGAATGAATTCTATGCAAGCAGCTCATGTACTTGTGTAGCGTGTGAAAGCAAAACCTACCACACAAGCAATGTGTGCCCTGGAGAAGTGGCCACCAAAAGAACTGGGAGCTGGTAATCATCTATACCAGTGACTGCCAGAATGAACACTATACCATCAAAATTGATGATTCAGAGTCTGAAAAGAAGAAGCAAAGATATTAACCAATTACTACTACATTTCTCTAGAATTCTATTATATAATCAACCCCATCTCTGAACCACAAAGATAGCATACCATCAAAAAAAGTTCTAAATAGATTGTATATGTAACCTATAACTATATCGAAAATGGAAGAAAAGAAGTGCCAATGATCTAGAGTATATATATATATAATGTACGAAGAAAGAGATAACAAAAAAGTCAAGAAAGTTGATAGAGCTAATAGACTAACCAACATGTCAACAAAGAGTCTCAAATATCGGACGCCTCAAAGTATATAATCTCAAACTCATTAAACTGATCATTCACTTCATCATAAAACAGATTCCTGAAAACGTTAAGCTTTTCTTATGAAGACTTCTATGAAAGTCTATCTAGCATGAGAATCGTTCTTTCGTACACTAACCAACTTATACTAACTGCTGGCATCACTTTGAATAAGGAAGGTGCAAGTCCTTTGTAAAATCCTCTGAGTCCTTCTTTCCTCCATGTTCGCTCTACACAATCTCCTATCCCTCGATATGTAGCCGGATGTCCTGAGGTGCCCTGAGCTTGTAGCCGAGTACGTACCAGGTTTCTAAGTAGATAGGGATGAGATTAGACTTTCACATCTCCTGCTGGGGTCATGATCTGATTCTTTGACGTACATTGGATAAACACTAGAAGCTCCAATTCCTCCGCTGAGCGCGCCACATGCTAATGTACCCAGTACACCAGGTGACTCTCCAAGCGCTAGTAGATACGAGTTCTTCAAACCTTCAAAGACTGACATATCAATCGCTGCTCCAGAATCATCTCAATCGTCAACACAATTAAAAATTCTAGAACTACCATTCATGAGTAAGTAGAACATACCAGAGTATGGGAACACGCCTACTGTTGCTGCAGCTATGCCCTTGTAATACGGCTTTATCCCACCACTTGCGTTTAGTCGTCGAATGGTTTGGAATAGTAAGGCTGACCTCTTGACGTTGTGATTAAGGGTACTACTCATTATCTGTGTTTCTGGACAATCAAAGTTAACAACGGCACAGTCAGTCTGGCTTTGTAGATTGAGTCACGGTCTAGTGACACGAGTACTGCCCATGTGGGTTGGCAAGGAATGTATCAAAGGATATGGGCAGGCTGATCCAGCTTGGTAAGCACAATGATTATCCGATCGGTCATCGTCTCAAATCCATCATTTGTGGTAAGATGTGAAGGAAGGCATTAAGATATGAGAGATGCTCACAGGATAAGAGAACTCACTCAAAGTTTCGATAGGATAGATTGCAAACTGACTCACTACGCCACCCAATCCACCAGCGAAGAATCTTGCTATGTTGGTCAGGTTTCCATTAGCGTCAGTAGCAGGTGACATACCCAAACAACCTTGACCTAATGCCATCTTGATATATTCATATGTTAAAAATTTGATAGCTGATTCGGGAAAGATTTTCAGGACATTGAGTCCATTCCCCACAAAAAAGTTTCGAAGACCACCTGGTCCAGGACGAGCTCCAGCTGGTTCCTCATAAATCAATTTGACGGCTATCAATAACTTTGATGACTTTGGGATGAGGCGATAGATAGGTTGTTGAGGAGGTAAGACAATCGTTGCGCGTGAACCGGAAAGTGTAGCGAAAGAAGGTGAAGGATGTGTTTGAATTGAGAGTGGTTTTTCAGCAGTGATGAGATAAATCTTGACTCTATCAAATGGCGCAGTGGCAGTCCGTGAGACCATTCCGGCGATCCCACCTGATAACAGATACTTGCCCGCCCCCTCGAATGGACTGGTGTTCTTTCGATTTGAAGGTACAGAGGAAAGTTCATTTGGATCGGCTTGTTCGAGTGTGTTAAGATCCTTGCCGGTTTGTTGTTCGGGGGTATCAGGTAATGATGATTTGGCTTTCATCTTTCCGATCGCCTTTTCTGAGACGTTAGTGAAGCGGATAGTCAAAGTTGTTGAAGCCTGACTGAAAGGCTCAAAACTTGAAGTAGATGGTTGAGTGAGATTGAGATCCATAGAAAGAATCTCACTCCATTACAATTTGGATGAAGTTGATTTTGAATTAATCTTGAGTTGGTCTTGTTGATTTAGAATATTTTGAATCTTCTCAAACCAATTCCAATGATAAGATGAACTCATGAGTCAGTACTGAATGCTGAGAATTCAATCGATTCTCGTTCTACTTCCGATCAGAACTAATCATACCTTCAACGGTCCTTGACCCCGAACTCGCCATCTCACTCGACAACAACCCAAAAAAGTCAATAAACAACATACCCGCAGTTGCTGTGCAAAGAAGCGCAGTCACTGCGAGTCTAGGCTCACCTAGGAGAACGCTTAGGCGCACGGACTTCCGAGGGGACAAATGGCCGAGTGGACTAAGGCGCCGTCTTCAGGTCTCTTTGCAGCGTGATCGGCGGTCTTCGGGCGTGGGTTCGAATCCCACTTTGTTCATTGCTTTTGCTGCCGCCGATCATCCCACTCTACTCTTCTGTTTGTTGTGTGACAATGTAATAAATAGCTAATCAGTGGAATGCAGGTGCTGGCTCCCACGGATTGTGCTTTGAAGATTTGTGGCCAACATGCATTTTGACATCTATGAACCAAATTTAATACCTCTTATATGGGCGCCAGAGCTCAGGCAAAAGTTGTTTTGAAGACTTGCATAACAAAGTTTTTTGAGGATCTAAAGAATTCTACCTTTGGCCGAGGTTGTGTGAATATACCAGAATCGATCAGGTGACTTGATGCGAGATCCTTAAGAGATTGTCTTCAAAGCTTTTGAAAACCTCTCCAGCGTGATTTATTTTTGCAGAGATGTACATCTGATTCTGTAGCACTTGAATGATTTGTTACACATGCTCGGCTGAAACATGGTTTTTTCATTTGAACTTTGTGTAGATGGGGCTTTACCCTGACTGTGATACCTTCCTTTAGTTTACATCATTGATTCATGCAAGCGATATATTTCAATTTTAATTGCATGAGTACACTGATGAGGGAAGAATGAGTACAAGAAGAATGAAGAATTATTACAAAGTTGTAAATCTCTTTTACACAACGCAAAGCAACCTTGGGGTAGGTGATTGAGAAACTCAAGAATGATCAAAAATGTAAGAGAATTTATTCAAAGAACCACGAGCTAGAAACTGGCTAGTTTTGTGGAAGTGGGATAGTAGCCATGTATGAAGTAAGGGTTTTATCACACTTTTGAACCTGGTCACCGTCAAAGGGTCTATCAGGAAAAGCTGTTGTCATCCATAAGAAATCATCAGAGCTTGGTTTTGGAGGTTTTTTGCGCTATCAGACCAGTTTCTTAAACATGTCAGTCCTCTTAATTTTGTAAAATGATTGAAGGAAGGCGACTTACAAAGTTGACCGGACGGCTAACATTACATGCCATTTTGAACATCAATTGAACGTAATATCTAAATTCAGTCTCCGTGTATCTTGAGGAAGGCAAGGGTTATTATTTGAGTGATTAGTTTCGTATGCTCAGTCATTTGAGTCAAATACATACGTCTTTACTGGTCGTGGATCGTTGAGCCCAGCCCTCGTCATCAACTGGAGATAAAGAGTTGTTCAAGCAGTCAGGATCAAAAAGTAGTCGTCTTGAATGATTTATCACAGTAAGTAGGTTTTTTCTCACAATACAACTCTTGAAAAGGCCACATGATTCCTTGCGGTGAGATGCCAGATGGGTCGCAATCCTATATTTCAATTAGAGATAAGGATCATTTTTAGTAAGCCAGAAAGAGTTGATGAAAACACCATCACAACTGACTTGGTACAATGCTTCACGTCAGCTTTGATTGGAGGGCCCTGTCCGGCAGGGCAAGTCATGTAGTTGGGTTTTGATGTTTTACGCCTCTCAAGATTGGTCATGGGATTAGGATTTCCGATCGTTGCGTCTTGTAATTCTAACGAATCTCTCTTGATATTGAACAAACAAAATGGAACATGAAGAAGAGAAGGTTAAAGGATTTCATGATGTGAAGACTAAAGTTGAATTAATGGATTGATATCAAAGGTAAGCTGAGCAAAGGGACTTTAAGCAGGCTATATAGTTTCAAGTCAAGGAGATAATTTTGTAAGTGTTGTGAAGCTTGGCAAACGAATTTTGCAAATGTAACAGGTACTGAAGATAGGTTGAAAAAGGATAACACAAAGTATCCAAGAAAGATAAGACCTAAAAGGTCGTTGACAAGCATCCTTCAGCTCTTGGTGACTATAACTTCAAATTTCGAGAATGATGGTGTCCATAATCCAGTCACCACGTTTCAACAATTCTGACGGATTTTATGGAGGAACTGACCAACCGAATCATTCGTGCGTGCTATTTTGGGTCCTTGCACTCGAGGTCAGTAACCTTCCAGAGCACTGCATGCGATGATCTTTATACTCAAGATTGACTTCGGCATCCGCGCGGTCCCCGAGTGGACCCCTCCTCTGAGGCTATGTTTGTCCCAGAACAACTCTTCTGGTGCTTTGGATCTCAGAGAACAGATCATTGAGGTTGGGATCCGAGGCAATGAAAGTAGTGTTGCGTCGCGACTGGATCAGATTTAAAACTCTAAGACTAACAGTTCATTCTCCAATTCTCAAATGTTTGCTTTGCTGCTACTCGATGAAGATAGTTACCCTTTACAACAAAATAATCACATAAAATTAGATCATGGTAACCAGAACCTTGATCTTGTTGACAACACCCAGAATTTAACCTTGGCCTGTGTGTTGATGAGGTTCCACCCGAACTGTGACACATTAGTCATTTTATATTTTGATACTTTCAAATATGTATGAATTGCTTGGATGCACACATGATGAGAAAAAAATGAGTACATGAAAATGAACTATCAATGTGATATATAACTTTTCTTCTAGAATTAGTGAAATTGAATTTGGGTTTGTGATTCGAAACTTCAAAGATGATACAACATGTAGAGATTTTATTCAAAGATCTCATTGATGGTTCAGAACCCATTAATATCTATAGACTCATCACTCCTTTGGAAGTGGTATGGCTGCCATATATCTGCTCATGGCTTTGTCACACTCAGTAACTTGTTCATCTTCAAAGGGTGGAATTACAAAAGCTGGTGTCAACCATAAGAAATCATCCTCACTGGGTTTGGGAGGTTTTTTGCGCTATAAAACCAGTTTCTTAGATATTTCAGTCCTCTTCTGGATAAAAAGATTGAAAGAGAGTCACTTACAATGTTAACAGGGCGAGCAACCTTACATGCGAGTGAGAACATCAATTGGACGTAATATCTAAGTTCACTTTCCTTGTAGCTAAGAAGAGCAAGATCAACTATTTGAGTGACGTTCTATACTTAGTTAATGAGGTTGAATATATACATACAATTTCACTCTCTTTGGCCTGTTCAAGCCGGACCTTGTCATTAGCTGGATAAATTAACCCGTTCAGATTATCAGGGTCAGAAATTATCAGAGCAGGCTTGGATAGTCTATCACAGAAAGTGGGTCTTCTCTCACAACGCAAGTCTTGAAATAGCCACATGTTTTCTTGTTGTCAACCAGGTACGTCGCGATCCTATATTTGGATTAAGAGATACAAAGTTGTTTGAGTAAGACAGGAAGCTTCGATGAAAAGAAGTAGGCGTAATTACTCACTTGTCGCAATGCTTGAGGTCAGCTTTGATTGGTGGCCCGTGCGCAGCAGAGCAAGCTACGGGATTGGGTTTCGATGTTTTACGCCTCTCAAGAGTGTTCATGCTAGTCAAATTTCCCAGCGTTACGTCTCGTACTTCTAATTGACTGAACTGTTGTGTATCTGCCGATATCATATAGACGAATTGAAAAACGAAGAAGAGAAAGTTGAGGGAATTCATGATGAGAAGTGTGAGTTCAATTGGAATGGATCGATTTAAAGGTGAGTTGAGCAAAAGATTTTAAGCAACTGTCTTTTCCAAGAACAGGAAATGATTTTGTAAATTTTGTAATATTTGGCAAACGGTTATTATGAATGTGAAGGCTACTAAGGATATAGATTGGGCGGACGAACTTGCAAGTACTCAGCATTTAAGCGAATGTGATCAGCTGAAAGTCTCTAAGAAGCAGAAGACACAAAAGGTCAGACAAAAGTTCCTTGACAAGCGTACTACACGACTGATCATGGCCAGAACTTCGGATGTCGAGTGATGGCGGCCAAGGACAGTACGACTGAGTCACCACGTTATCTAACAGTGCCAACAACTATTCATAGGGGACTCTGATCAACAGAAGCTTTTGTGACACCCACTCTTCCGAAACCTTACCCTCGAGGTCAGCATCCTTCTAGGAAACTGATATTGTTGCACTACTGATATTGTTGCACTGCGCTCAAAGTCGACACCGGGATCTAGATCCCTCCCAGGTACGTCGCACCCGAGCCTGAGGTATTCATCCGAGGCCTTTTTTGTCCCTCAACGGCCCCTCGGATACTTTGGATCTTGGAGAGGAGATTCGAGGTTGGAGTTCAAGGCAATATGAAAGCAGTGTCGTCGGCATGAGTCTACAGATAACTGATCTATGTCATTGTGCAGTTTTGACTTTGCTCCGATTTGAACAGAATCACACCTCCAGCAAGGTCCAAAATTTGATTGATATGAGTTACACACATCATAACTGCTTAGCATCGAATGCGTAACCTTGGCAAAGACCACGCCGAGTCTTGTATCGTTTTTTTCAGATACTATATTGGGGATACCTCTTTTATCAATGAATACGCTTCAATTTGTTCATCTTCTTCTGACTTGTCTCGATGATGGCTTAAGAGACTCACACCAGAAAGGTACTGGCCATGACTCCCCAAAGATCACCAGATTTGTACTCAACACAGATTCTTATCGACATCTGCATTACAACAGGCTAAGTAGGGATCTGACTCACGTAAGACGTTTGGAGGTTCGATATCATGTAAGTTCAATTGAGCGACGCGTAGCGACGTCATACTTGAGGCAGGACGCGTAGTGGTTAATGTGCATAACACATGATGATTTCTTTCTAACATCATTACATCATCATAATGTGTTCGATGTTTATTATATTAGAGCAACTCTTTCTCTTTCTTGTTGTTCTTTTCTCTCATCGAACTCATTATTAGAATCTTTTACAATCTTCTCTTCATCAGATTGTAGATTCTTTTCGATCACTAATCAGCCTTATCAAGACTGATATATGATCTTATTCATTAATAGGTATTGTAGATTCTTTTCGATCACTAATCAGTCTTATCAAGACTGATATATGATCTTATTCATTAATAGAATCCTACATACCGTATTCTCTTTAGTTCTTGACAATCCCTGTGGAGGTGGATAATTGTTTGACTGTAACACTGAGATCGAAGAAATCATTCATGTGTTTTACAAAAATTTGAACTTGTTTTCAAATTCACTTATTGCTAAGGAGAAGATATACATAACATGAGTTAATCTAAACTATAGAGAAGGAATGTATTTGTCTTTCAAATCAAAAGGTTCAAAAGTTGATTTGTAAATCCAGATAGTACTTCAAAGTAAAAAAAGTGATTTACAATTGATTCAATTTGAAAGATTTATAAATTCATTTGTTATTTTTCAAGAAGAGAAAGGGGTTACCATACTATCTGGAAGAAGTGGTCCAAGTGGTACAAGAAATCTAGCTAAAGGCCAATCTGTAATTTCACAAGGACAAGTATAACCAGAAGAACCTACACCGCGATCAAGCCTTCCCAAGAAGAAAATTTCGTATCATCAAGCTCTAAACAAATTCGTTTTTTTTCAAAGAAAGGTAAAACAAAAACACTTACCAAACTTTGATTAACGGATTACCCCAATATCCGAACCAAGAAACGACCCAAAGAGAACCCAAGATACCTGAAACTTTAAACCCTAATGATTTTTTAAGAATCGATTCGATTGCAATTCCTACTCCCATCATAAGAAAAAATTTCGTAGTTTCAAAACTCCAGTCTATCTTGTTGACAACAAAAACAGTACCTATAAAGAATTTGTTTATAAGTTTTCTCATTAGATGACACGTTCTTAATTTGATCAAGGATGATCCTGAAACTTGAGAAGAAACTTACCCCACTCGTGCTGTTGATAACCAGAATCAAACAAGAACGTTTTTTTAAAAATCAATGATGATGATCAAAAACAAAAATGGCAAATCTTGAAAGACAAATCTTACCATGATTCCACTAATGAGCATTGCACCCATTAAACTTGAAAGTTTAACAGCCGTAGGTCCAAATGGTTTAGCGATCCTACCAAACGGCTCACTACCAAGAAACGTGAAAACTCTTCTAAATACGCAATGCCATCCTAGAGAACCAAGCGAAATAAAAAAAATCAGAATGATATTGAAGATTTTTGCGAAGAAAAGAAAATGATGATAAAAACAAAAAAAGGATGATCTTTTTTGTTCACCTTTACTCCAGAAATCTGTTATACTAGTTTGAAAGTTTGGATAATTAAATAAGTGAGGATAAAGAGTTGTATCGAAAGGAGCAGGAGCAAAATCATCCGGAAGTAAACGAGAAGCCAATGTATACCAAACCACTTCGAATAAATTCACACAAGCTGCAACGATAGTCAAACCATGAAAGCCAATACTACCATAAACAGCTAAAGCAATATAATCTGATGAGATTGCGAAGGAGATTTGAATCTGGTACTCCTAAAACTTCAGTCATATATCCATATGGACCTCCTGGATGTTGAGTTGCAGGTAAAGCGAAAGCTGCTTCGGCTATCATAGCTATTTGGTTGAGTATCAACCAACTTGCTTGTTCCCAAACAAACTTAGCGATAGATTTTTTGGGAGCTCTTGCACAAACGTAAGATGGCGGTGCCCAAACATATTCAAGACCTCGAGGGCTGAGATCACAAAGAAAGAAGATAAACGAAATTGAGATCAGATTTTGAATTAGCAAGAAAGATGAAAAATGAGTTGAAAAATCTGACCTTGTAACTAAATTCAATGAGAATTTTAACAGTTCACCCCAACTAGGTGAACGTGAACGTGAACGAATCTTCAATTTTCTTTTAGATTTGATCAAGTATTTATGTTTATGATTAGATTTTTGATGAAGTTGATGATTAAATTGATTAGGATTGAGCTCTAAAGGAGATTTAATGATTTCAGTTGAATCTGAGCAAGTAGTATCAGCAGATTCAGATTCATCAGAAATCAAACCTATTTTGACTCTGATGATCTTGTGATCGTTTCCTTTTTCCTGAGTCATTTAAAAGAATAGGACCGCGTTGATATGCGTATTGTAACGCGATGGCCATAACATGAAAACTAGGTATAGCTACTAATGCATCTGTTATCAAAAACCATCATTTGGTGTCAACTTGGAAATCAAAGGGAACAAAGTGATATGGAATTCGAGTGATTCAACTTACAATTCACATGAACAAAATCTTCTAATGGTTTAAACATTCTATCATATTGAGAAGCTTATAGTTAAGTAAATTATAACTGGAGCCAACATAAATCTGATAGTTCTATACATCTCATCAGATTCATAATGAGGATGTAGCATTGACGCTTGGATTAATAAGACTGGTATGGCAGTATAATTCCAAAGTCTGGATTCATAGATTGAAGAGATTAATGCAGACATGATTCATAAACGTGAAATGTGAAATCTTTAAGAAAATGATCAAGTATGATACGCAATATGATAGTGAAGTGATTTGCAAGTTTGATGTTGAAGAATGAAAGATGAACATGTTCTTGAAGGCTTTATATGATCCTCATCATATTACTATTCTCACTTTCCCTATGCGTTCTTCAAACCATATCACTCCCAAATCTTTACTCCTATACCCTTCAGAAATTTTGAATCGTCATCAAACATCAGGTACTGACTGCTATCTGACAGCTCGTCTTGATAAATGTTTGATAAAAAAACCCTTTGCATCAAAGGCTGAGTTTTTTCTTTCTACACACGTGATGAACAAGTTAATTCAAACGGAACCGAGAGTGTTTGGATGACGTTGTAGAAAGTCAAGCGAAGTGAGAAAGTACATAAGATGTTTGATACCTCCTAATTTGTATCTCGATAGATAGAATTCCTTCATTTGGCTTGTTGTGTCCTTGACAGCTGTTCTGTTTCAAACTTCCAAGATGAAATGTCGGATATTTTGAAACTTTAAGCTCGGATCTCACATGACCCGCGGACCGTCAGATGAAGTTGAGAATTCTTGGAACTTCACCAAACCATTGGTCACAGCAAGCAACTCTCAACATTAAGTTTGAATTCGAAAATAAAATAAAATAACAAATGACGATCGAATCAAAATCAAATCAAAATCAAACAGAAGAATTAGAAGAATTAGGAGAAGTAAACTACCTTTCAAGTGTTAATCCAAATCATAAACCAATCGATCCAAGTTTATTCGTTAATCTATTATCACAACTTGGTGATTTGATTAAAAACGTTGGATCATCTGATACAAATGAAAATAAACTATCACTGGCAAATCAGGTTTGAAACATCTTTTAATTCTATTCAAAAAAAGCAAATAATTAGATTCTGAATGATTGATTGTTTTGATTAATTTTTAAAAAAGGCCAATGGATTGAGAACTTCATTGGCTCAAGCGACTGAACAAATCGATTCTTTAATTGCTGGAGATTTAAGTATAGAAGATCAAGAGTTTCTAATTAATCAGTTGGAAACAAGACTTGAAACAGAAATGTAAGAGATCTTGATTTCGAGTGAGTGTCTGAATGATGAGTGAGTGTAATGTTGATGATGGTTATTGGTCCTTTTTTCGTTTTGAAAAGGTCACTTTTGAGATTTATTAATGAGATACCACACTCTTTGAGTTCGATCACCACACCTGGACTTTCTAATACTCCTCAACAAACTTTATCTCCTGATCAAATCTTTCATCATTCTACAAGTTCAACTCTTTAAATTTATTCATTTTACATTCAATTAATCGAAACCTTTCTTACTATGGTTTTTATTTGATGTATCTTTATGAATTGGTTTTTTTATTAACTCTTCCTTCGACTTTCTTGAAGATTGTATTTGGTTCTTGATCTGTTGATAGGGATCGATTTGTATTATGAAATATCATGAAGAGACATTCTGACCAATAAAGGCTTATGTACTCAAGTTATACATACTTGATCTTGAATCTTCAAAACCCGATCGAAAGAAAATCGTAAGTAGAATTTTGGAGAAAGATGTTGAAACTTTTGATTTCCCTTCCTTCTTCCAACCTCATCAAACCAATCAATCGATTCAAACCAGTAGCAATCCATTTATCTATCAAACATACATATTCAAAGGATTTCAATGAGTTCGATTCAATCTCAACCCGATCCCAAATTATTTTCAAGTTTTGATGTTAGGTGGACCTCATTTCAATTCAGCATTCAAAGATAAGATCAAGCAATATTGAATTACTCTTCATTCGATTTGATGCTCAATGGTATGTAGTGATCAAGTTTTCTACGAAAGTGAACATTCATTTGGAATCGTGAACTTAAAGCCAATCGTAAATGGTCGTAAGTACAAAAACAAATATACTGAAAACTTCTCAAACAAGGAAAACAAATAAACTTATAATTTTTCTATCTTTAGATGTTTTGATTATCCCAAAAAGAAATTCAATCAAAAGATTAAATCAACTAAATGAAATCGAATTAATCGATTTATTTAAATCAGTTCAAATTGTTTCAAACAAATTAGAATCTATCTATGGATGTAATAGTCTAACGATATCAATTCAAGTGAGGTCATCTTTTCAATATTTGATTTAGTTTCAAAACATCAGAATTGATGTTATGTCTTTTGGGTTAATTTTGGTGTAGGATGGACTTGATGCTGGTCAATCGGTGAGTAATTCTCGCTTTGATTGAGAGGATTTGCAGGACAAGAATCGAACCCCATCAGACTTGATCAGGTACCACATTTACATGTTCATATCCTCCCACGTAAACCAAACGATTTCAAACCAAACGATGAAGTAAGCCTGCAAACATCTCCAAAAATAAAACCTTAACCTACCCATTTTTCAAACTGTTTTTTCGGAGAATGAGTGTTAATTTTAGTTTTTGAATCTTGTTTAGATATACGATCATTTAAATAAATTTCAAGCTAATCCTAATGTTTTTAATGGTCAAGTTGATAATGAAGAAAGAAAACCAAGAAGTCAAGAAGAAATGAAATCTGAAGCTAATCATCTATCTAAATTTTTCACAAATTGAATCAAATTAAGAAAAAAACACCGTTTTTAAAAACTTTGATTCTTCTTCTTTCTCTTTCTACATAGATATTCAAAACGTTCAAAAGTGGGTAGGTAAGGATTTTTATAAGGAATTGTTGATTTTATTATTGAGATTGAAATTGATGGGTTCATGTGATAGGTTCTAAACAAATGAATTTTAAGCTTTATGATTTCAATCTTCTTCTGTTTAACATTCATTGAATACATTCAATTAAGGAAAGACTCACTACTTGACCAAAATCAACTCTGTTAATTATAATATTAAAATGGAACAGAGTGTTGCTTCTCATCTCTTGATGTGATATCAAATGTTGAAAAAGCATATACCAGAGCTTGGCAACATGAATTTATGTGAAACCAAACTGAGATTGAAATGGTTGAACTATGATAATCATTGTATGAGATTCCCACTTTTTGCAATGGTTTGAAAAAATTCAAGATAAGTTGATCAATTTTGACTTATATACTTTGATATAACCAAAACACCTACAGTTGTTGCATCATATGTTGGCAAATGGAAAAGCAAACAAGTTGCTGACTGGATTATACATCACAACTTACCACTAAGAAGGGAAAAATACAATCTTTTGCTGGGTCAAGTCTGGTCAAATGTTGAAGATTTGGCGTTTTTTTTTGAAGGCTTCTGCAAACCTTGCCCCCCCCCAAAAAATTGACTGGCAAAATAACCTGATATTTTACAAGTCAAACCTCAGAATTGTGTGTGAAATGATGGGATATTTGGGGGAAGGCAAGATGAAAGTAGATGATCATCTTCAAGGCCAAGAGAGAAAAAAATAGCAGGCTGAAGGAGAACCTTGAAGAGATTCTGAGGAGTTGAAAAAAAACTTACTTTAATTGATCAGAAGAGGTGATTCAAGTTGTTTTCGGAACAAAAAATTGCAAGTGTAGTGGACCAAAATTCTGATCAAATACCGATGTGAAAATGAGGAAAGAGAAAACTGTTAGTAAAGAGTTATATGACAATTTGGTCTTTGTGTTGGGTCAACAGAGATTCAAACTCCTTTGGTTTTCCATTTCCTACTTGGTGTTCAGCAGTTGTTGGCTCAATATGTATCCACTGATTATGAAACCAGCAGGAATTGTTGACATCTTAACCAGTCTTTGAGAGGTTGATTTGATACAAGAGAATCAACCACCAAATGAGTGGTTCACCAACGGAAATCAATCAACCAGGCATTGAATGTTGCAATACTTGGTACTCCACCCGGTCTTAGCCACAGTCACTTTGGGATCCCACAACCCCATGAGCGTGATTGCTCCACAAAAAGAGAGTTTGTGGTGTATATGATTGGGTGTGGGGGGTGCAGCTGCAAAGCAGTTACCTATCCACCTCATGACACAGTACAGTAGATAACCCACTACTGGTAGTATAGATAAGATGACTTTCAAATCAAAGATCTTAACTTTCTCTGAAAACTTGGTGAGAAAGAAGTCCTGTTCAAAATCAGTTATGATGGACTCAAGCAATTGGTTTACAAAAATCATACCTTTTATATTATTGGATCATTAATAATCTATTATGATACTTTAAAATCATTCATCAGTTTCATCATCAAAACTTTAAGTGGAAACAATAGTAAAAATTATAGCTTTATTGAAAGACAGATGAGTTGCCCAGGCTTGACACAAAAGATGAAAAAAAAGACACATCTGGTAGCTTAGAATGGGTTACTTGGTCAAGGTACTTTTGGTCTTTGATTTTCTAGGTACAACTGATAGATAAGAAACCTTTATATAACAAAAAAACAAAACTGAATATCTACAAAAATAGAGAAAATCCGCCTGTTACCCGAGAGATTATAAGAGGTGGTAGGATGGGATTGAAAATCATATTTTATCAAAAGTTGAATTCTAGATCAAATGAGATTTGAAAAATGAACAAACCACATCTTTAACTTATCCTTTTTCAAATTATTTCAATCAGATTATAGAATTTGAGGATTTTCTTTTTCATATTGAGTATCCCTTTGACTCTGTGATGACAAAAACCCACTGATGACTCATAGCCTTTTTCACAACTGGAACTTCACAGCTATTTGAACCCCTTTGATTGATTGAGGTTACATAGGAGAAAACGAAAGATTAAAAATACTCACTACATAGTTCTTACATATGATGGTCTTTCTATCTTGTTAAGATGATGTTCTTTTTTGCTTAACTCCAAGATCCGAGAATGTAAGAAATCATTTTAGATCCAAATGAAAAGAAAACCCGAGCAACCTCTAAAGAAATCTAACAACTTCTTCTTCTCTTGCTTTCTTTTTTTGTTCAAAAAATTATGAATTTCTTCAAAATAGATATAGATTCATTTTCTCTGCAAAAAAAAAGAACACTCAACTCACTAAAAATCACTTAACAAACAAGTTATTCTAAAGGTTAAATAAAAGAGAAAAAGTAAAGATATATGGAAATTAAAAAAAAAGTTCTTTCAAGTCAATTTTTTGTTTTCTTCAAATAATACTTTCATGAAATTTGAATTTAATATATTGATATATATAGATAGATAAGATAGATAGATAGATTTCATAACAATTTTTTTTTGGGTGGAATCTTAAGTAGTAAAAGCAAAAGATCTAAGGAAAATCAAAGAAAGATCATTCAAGAGAGAAATTAAAAAACTCAAACCAAAAACCAAACACCAAACTCTCCATTCTTTCAAATTCGATTTTTTCCCAAATGAATCCGATCATCATTTCTATCATGTGATCTGATCTTCCATCTATTTTAAATTTTAATCAAGTGATAATCGAATTACGAATTCCACCAAAGACTTTGACCTTGATAGGATTCCCAATCAAATCAGTCACCACTTGAATTCGTTGTGATGATTTTGGTTTCAACAATTTCTTCATAGGATTCTCAATGAACCGATCATCTAATAAGATCCAAACTGTATCAATCAAAGCTTTTAACCAATGGGTTGATTTCATGCCTTCTTTGCCTGAGACTCCTGAATTACTAATTTGGTTTAACCAATCTTGATGTGGTGGTAAAATTCCATCTATATCATATGTATGAATCATTTCTTCCTTTTTGGTTTCGATTTGATATTTGATTTTAAGTCCAGGTAATTCTAATCTTTCACATTCGAGTTGACTTCCTAAATAATCAGTTGTAGGAATTAATGATTCATCTCCTTGATAAACATCTTTGATTAATTGTTGAATTAATCCAGATTCAATCCCTCCTAAGATCTCTGCGGCGGTTTCGTCCACTGATTTAGAATGTGAAACAGCTACTGGTCCTTGTAAAATGGCTACTCTTTGTGGATCTTGATCGAAAACTGCATCAATATCTTCTGCTTGCCAAAGTGAATCCTTCTTGAACCCTGCAAAGGCAAAGAAAGATAACTTTCAGTCGTCTGATCTTCGAGGCTTTCAACCGAAAAAAACTCACAAATTCCAAAATTGGAATCCAAAACTGGAATAAACGGTACAGGTTTTTGTCCAGGTCTTTGTGAAAGAGCCAAGAAATAAGCAATATCTTCAGAAGCCAAGATTTGAGTTTTCGCTTCAGGATATCGATTAAAGAACCTAATCAGAAACTCTTGGGGTAAATCTAATTCTGAATAAGATTGAAGTTCTGAAACTTTGGCTGCTCCGTTCACTTCTGATAATCTTTCTTCAATTCTTCTTAACCCTATATGAACAAAAAAATATCAGTTTTCAAGAAGAAAGTTGGAATGATTCAATGAATTTGACTCAACAATCTCCAACCAAGTTTCGAAGACTTGGATCGATCCATCTAGATTGATGTGAAACAAACATTAGTCGAACTAATCGGTTGACCGTCTCTTCATATGTCATATCTCCCAATTCAGCTGGTTGACCATCTTTCTCCGCAAACCAGGGTTTCTGGAAATCAGCATTCAATCTGGAGATGACATAATCTTTATGGGAATCTAGCCAAGCCGCTCGCTTTTCACGTGGAAGTGCAAAGACGGTCCTTTTGAACGAAAGTGAGGAAAGATCATTAATGTACAATCTTCAAAATGCTACGTCGCCCAAGACCAAGATAGACCAAAGACAAATTAAAACTCACTCATCAAATTCTTTCCATAGTTTAATCCCACGAGTAGCAATCTTATGGATCGGTTCACCAAGTTCAGAAGTTACAGTGATGATCCCACCCGTTTCACGTTCATAAGTACCTTCCCATTTCTCATCAGTCACACCAGCAGCTTGGACAATTAATTGTTTAACTGAATCACTTGTGGCCGCTTCTTTGGCTACCATCATTCTACTGGCAAACAAAACTCCATCAAATGGCATTTTCTCTACTCCGAATCTCGTTTTGGACCATTCACCGGTTAAGTAAGGATAAACATCTGTTGAGCTACCAAATCCTGAACCAGCTACTAAGATTAAATTCTTTTGGGCTCGAATTGATGCATAGGTAGAAAGGATCGGTTGGTGGAAATCTTCACAACTGTGGTGTCCACCGGCTCTTCCACCTGTCCATTGACAGATCACAGGGAAGTCTGGGTTTGAAGCAGCGATGTTGACGACTTGACGAATTCCATCTACTGAACCAGGTTTAAAGCTAACATGTTTAATACCAGCTTCACGTAATCCTTCGATAATCTCTTTAGCTTTTTCTGTACTAGGGATTCCAGCTGCAACAACGAAACCTTCGATCGGAAGACCTTCTTGTCGCATTTGAAGCCAAAGTGGAAATTGAAAGGCCCACTGCCTCTGGTTGATGTATAGAGCGTTGAGGGTGAAGCCCAGACCGGGTTTTTGGAGTTTGGATCGAATGGTGTCAACCTTTGAACGTAATGCTTTGGCATTGTAGTGCCCCCCACCGGCCAGTTCAATGTGATAGCCAGCGTTCATAACTCTGAATCAGACAATATTGAGGAGTCAGTCATATCACTAGCAGCATAGATGCAATTGATCGTTTCAGGAGTAGCAACTCACGCGGCATTGAAGTCAGCAGGCACAGTACAAGGTGTCATACCAGCAACCATGAGTGGTGGTTTGCTCAGGAGACGAGAGAAGGGTGTATCGATATGGATTCGCCCGTCCCTGTGAATCAGTAAGGTCAGTTACATGGAAAAACGCCATCGAGAACAAAGATACGATCACACTGACCTAGTCTTAACAAGGGTGATCTTGAATTTCTCAGACCACTTCTCCTCCCTCACCAATGCAGTAGAGGAATAGACTTCATTCATCGTCTTCGCACCTTGACCAGAGACAGCCAAAGAAGCAAAAACCATTCGCATACCACAACCCTCAGTATTACGTGCGATCAATGAACCAATACCCGATAGGTTACCCAATCCGAAGCTGGGTACCAATTAGCACAGAGGTTGAAGTCAGCTTCGGTACAAGTGACCAAGTGGGTCAAAAAGTACTGACTCGACAATGTGTGTGGTGTCATCAGAAAATGAACAAGCTTCTTTCCACCTAATCGGGCTAGTAAAGATCTGGTCTGCAAGACTTTTAAGGAGATCTTTACTTTCGGATCGAATATCAGCTCCAGTTTCGGTATTGAACACCGGGCAACCAAGAGTTGCTTTGTGCGAATTCCACCAAGACACTTCATCTGGGCTTATCCCACCCTCTTCAATGGGTTTGAGGAGTTCGGTGGTACATCCTTCGAGGTAGTTTGAATGGTATGGCACGCCGATAGGTAAAAACCGCATTGAAAATACCGGGAGACGTTTGCTGAAGGGGATCTAGTGATTTGAGCCAAGGTGTAAGCGGAAAGACAGCTGAAGAAAATAGGCAGGATAGAAGAATACCTTGGATTGATCTTGACCAGGTTCTGCTTTACCCTTCCTTAGAGCCGAGACCAAACCGACCAAACTTCTTGGATTTCCAGTCACAACGAAGGCTTTAGGACCATTGAAAAGTGAAACTTGAACTGATCCATGTGAGCGAGGGCTAGAAGGTTCATTGGAGACGGAGGAATTATGCTTAAGATGGGCATCAAGTTCTTTAATGGCTTTTTGTAAAGGTTCTAATGGTAAACCGGTCACAGCCAACATAGGTGTAGGCAATCCTTCTTGTTCAGAAGTGATGCTGGTCACCTTGGGTGGTAGAGAGACCGGAGGGAATGCAATTGAACCTCTGAATCCGATATGGAATAAGAGAGTAAGAGCTCGGATGGTAGATTGGTAAAAGTTGGGCCAGGTATCTTCAGAAGCAGGGAAGCGACCTGCTACTAAGGCAGCTACGACCACACCTTGAGAATGACCGGTGACACCGCCTGCCAGTTGAGCAGAGAGCTCATTGGGACTAAGGCCTTGGGCACGTCCAATGGTGATATAATGAGCAAATTGAACTAATCCGATGAGAGGAAGTGAGATGGCACAAGTGGCTAGGTAAGAGACTGGTGGTTTGGTGTTCGGTTTGGTTAACCACTGAGAAGATCGAATATGTATCAGAACAAGCTAAATAGGGAAACCTTTCGATGAGGTGCTTACATCGAGGATATGAATGCCGTGATCCTTGTAGAGGGAATTGCTGTCATTGGCAGATCGAGCAAGGTTGACCAAAGGTAAATCGGCAATTTGAAGGTATGGTCGTAATAAAGTAGGGTAAAGTGAATATAAATTCTGATATTCAGGGAACAAAACATTAAAAGTTAGATTTGAATCATGAAACTTGCTAACAAAATTGATCAAAATAGAGATTCCAACTTACAACTAGCTCATCCCAATAAGTTTCATTCACACCTTGACCACCAAACACACCTACCACTTTTTTCCCATTTTCTTCTTTCCATAATTGACCTACGATAGCCTTTGGCAAATCAGGATGACCTTCTAGACTGATTCTAGCAAGATAATAAGCTCGAATGATTTGTTTACGAGCTTCTTCAGAGCTAGTTTTTTGATAGGCCAAAGAATGAGGATCAAGATGATCAGATTGTAAGATTTCTTGATGAAAATGAGTTATAGCAGCTAAAGTGAGTGATTGATCTGTCGAACGATTCGATGAGAATTCGAGATAATGAGATAATAAGATGAGACTAGCTTCATCAATATTTTTAGCAAGTTGAATTGATTTTTTATTTTCAAGCTCGTTATCATCATCCTCGGCTTGATCGTCTTCTTTTTGTTGATTTTGAGCTTGGATGATTGAATTTAAAGGTGAATGAGTTTGAAGTTCAAGCCAAAGATTGAAAGCTTCTCTAGAGATCTCAGCTAGGGTCCATTGTGACTGATTAGAAGGTACAGGGAATGAAACTCGAGCTGAGGTAGGTAAATGAGATAATAAGAAAGGTCTTGAAGATTGATCGATGGACGCGGACATGTTATGAGAAGTGAAGAAGGGGATATGATTGAGAATGTGATGATGATTGATTGATAATGTATAAGTTTAACAGGAGGTTTGATTTAGATTGGTTCGAGATAATGAGAGTTGATGAGTTGATATGTTTTGTTGAGTATCTCAAGTGATTAGCAACTATGATATATTTTAATTTTGATTGGGGTAAAAAAAAAGATTTTGATTGGGAAATTCAAAAAAAAATACAATTAAGATTGTAATTTGTCAAAGTTTAATAGGTCAAAAGTTGTTCTTTTACATAAACCAAAATATCAACTTCAATCTTAGAATCTCTTGTAAAAGGCTTTAATAATATATGATGATGATGATGATGATGATAAATAGTTAACTTGATGTTTCGATGGGTTTAACTTATCTAATTCTTATTCAAAAGTAATCATCAAACTGAAAATTGCGTCAAAACAACTGGAAAATAGTTGAGAATGAATTAATTAATCAACTAACAAAATGTTATGAAGGATGAAGACATCTTAAATCAAAACCCTTCAATTCACTTGAGTTCTCAAGAAATAAACATTGGATCTCTGCCAACAAGATAGTCTACGCTTTGACTTACAAGCTTTACTATCATCCCTATTGTGTTTCCCTATCAAGTATCACCAAGACTGAGATTCATGTGTTTTAAAATTCGACCGGATTGAGTGTTGGATGTGTTGGGGTAGTACTGTCTACTAGCATACTCCTCGTATCTGGCTGGCGATTATGCTTATACTCCACCCTTCTCCACCTGTTCTGAAGCTCATCGTCTTTCTCAACTGGCTTCTTCCCCCAACCGGTACATCGATCTCTCGCTTCTCCGTCCGATCTTCCGGTGCCGCTTTCCCCCAACCAAACTTATTCACCTCAAAAAACCCAAAAATAACGGACAAGAACGGACCGATGTGTAGCATGGTTATCAAGATCTGATATCCGCCGCCAGACTTCTTTCTCGTGTGCTCGATCAGGAGGCTCAATGTTTGCCACATGCTGTGTCGCACTTCAACGGCTTTCGAGGCCTAATCAGACTCACCTTAGGAGTTCACCCTCAACCTCTTTATCCCGATCTACTTTGATCTCCTTGCTTTTATCATGACCAGCACACCCGCAATGGTTTGTCAGATTGTATGCATACGTCTTGCATCATCGACTGCCAGGATTGAAACCAGATTATATTTCTCAAGATTATCGATGTTTGACCTTCATGTTATGATCAGATACCCTCACATAGATAACACCCACACAACTTCCGTCATCTCTCTATGTAGGCACTCTTGTTGCAATAAGTGCTCTCAAACAAGCGACATACTTATATCGTAGCATGGTACTTTTGTCATGCACAACATCTTGTCAGCCTTAAAAAGTTTTGTAAAATTGCAATGCCAACAAAAACAAGCTTTTGGATTGCAAAGTCCTAGAGTTTTCTCGGATTCATCCGATAAATAAACTTCATACATTCAAAGAAACGATAATCCAACAAAAGCCATCTTCATTCCCCCCAGAAAATCTTTGGGTACACAACGACGGAAGTCATCAACATTCTCCAGAAAAAGATTGACAGGTAGCACAGCTCAATCCATATTCCTTTATTTGGAAGATCTCATCGACATCCCTCAATTTCCTAATCTCTTTTTAGAGAACAGAAGGAAAGGACGTTGCTGAATTTCAAGCTGTAGCTTTATGATTGGGAGTTTTATACTAAAATCCAAGGATTCTGTCAAGCTGCTGATCACGTGATAAAAAAGCACTCTGGTGCGGGCTAAACCAAATCATGTGTGAATAACTTTTTTTACATATTTGTCTTGGCACATTTGTATATCAATCATCATCAAAAAAAGTCTGGTATGGAAGATTTTGAATCTACTCTAGATGAACAGTTTAAGGAGCTGGATGATGCAATATACCATCTGTCAGAGGAATGCAAGAACAGGCAAAGACTGCATTAAAAATATCAATACCCTTCTCTTGAGCTTGATGAAATTTGTGAACTCAACTCAGTTGGAGACAAATTTCCTAGATCTCAATATGCCCACCTGATGAAATATGAGGCATGAGTGGGGTGGCTGGAATAAAGGTGTAATGCTGAAATTTGTCCACCATAGTAATCAATGACTCCATTAAACCAGAAACCATGGCTGACAGTTAGGAAAGATGAATCCAGATCCTGAATGAGCTGTAACTGATTGATCTTGAGGAAGCAAAGCCAAACCAAGATGAATGAAGGGTGTCAAAGCCTGGTGGCAGAGTTGTTATATCCTAGTATGTGCCTTAAGGTATCCTCTTGTTTGGACAAGTGTACTCATTCAAACAAGTTGCATGCTGGAAGGGGGATAGTATGAGTTTGGGGCACCCAGCTCTTGGTCACAGGACCAAAGACACTACATAGTGGGTATGAGGTGAGTACACTCACAATCACACCTGCATTCCTGGGACAAGATCTTTGACAAGCATTTTGGAAAAAAGCAACAGGTTGAGTAAGATTGATATGCAGCCAATGAAATATAAAATGAAGTACCATCTTCTTTAGGTGTAGGCTATGTCAGCTGGAATCTCTTCAAGTTCTGCTTGATGCAAGAATCAAACTAAATGGTGCTTACGTTAGTGAGTTGGTTGAGGCTTTGTTATAGTAGAAAATGATCCTTGCTAAAATGAATCCAAGCCTGTTAATGAGAATGTAATTTAAGATGAGAGGTTCTATAGGAACTTAGAGCTATTGGAGTTTCAAGGCTTTGCCGTAGGAAATGAAAGACACCTGGGGTAATCAGGTGCAAAAGTAAGTATAACGGCAACAAGCCACAAGCTACAACAAGCTACAAAAAGTCAACACACCTGTGCGTAATGCAACAGGGTAAAAACGGGCAAGAGAGTATTTGAGCGGAAGATGTAAGTAAATGATGAATAGTTTCTTTCCAATCATAAAAATACTAACCTGGGGTAATCAGGTGCAAAAGTAAGTATAATGGCAACAAGCCACGAGCTACGACGAGCTACAAAAAGTCAACACACCTAACACACACTAAGATTAGTAATGTAAAGATAGAAATGGAAAAAGAAAAAAATCAAGACAAACCTGTGCGTAATGCAACAGGGTAAAAACGGGCAAGAGAGTATTCAAGCGGAAGATGTAAGTAAATAATGAATCTAGTAAAAACAACCATGAGAGTAGAAAACATTTAGACAACAATATGATGATCTAATAGAATGATGTTAAGGAGACACTTACAGTTTCTTTCCGATGAGGAAAGAAACTGAATGGTACAAAGGTCTTTTGTTAAATAAGGAAAAACAAAACACACACAGACAACTTTTCATAAGCAACACGCGCAAGTCACAAGCAACCTATTCCCAATACAAAAGAAAAGACACAACAGACTTAAAACTTAAACACCAATATGAGCAATAATACTCTCATTTGTAATAAATTTTCCACTGGACTCTTTTCATATTGATCTTCTTTAATAGACAAATGAATCTGAGCGGAAGTCCATGATGAAAAAGTATTCAATTGTACGTTAAAGATAAACACGCACACATGCACATATTATATAACACAACGTGGTATTTATTGTATAATAAATACCACAACATAAGATGATTCAACCCTTGGGAATGAAAACTTATAATGATTTCTTGGATACTTACTAGTGATGCTATCTCCTAGTAGTCTTTTCAGGCAGGTATAAAAAACCTACTTTGTGGTTTTATCTAATCTCTACTCAAATTGATAAAGAATGTATCAATATAAGATCTTGGATGATATATTTGATAAGTTGAAATTCAAGTGATTTGTTAATATTTGTCTTAGTAAAACAATTTGCTTTGACTTGAAATGAAACAACAAATAAAAGAGTTCTATTGAAGAAAAACTGTGAAAGAGTCAATTAAGTAAGATTTATCTAAAGGATACAATCTAAGTTAAAAGTAGTGCACTGGTTTTGTGTTCAAAAGGTTGTTTTATAGAAGTGTTTTAAAATTCTGAGTGGTAAGTTTGTTATTGTGCCATAAGATCATTCTTTTTTTTTAGTTGAGAGGACTTGTTTTATTGAAATTAATGAGATTTCCTTGATTTTGCAAGGATTCTTGTTACCAGACCCTTGTAAGGTCTTTGAAGACCTTTGCTGAGGCTGGGTTTTTCTTCTTGATCAGACTCTCTCAAAAGCAACAACTTGGGACTTTGATATATTTATTTTGATAGCCTAACTCCAGGCAGTCCCATACAAGGATTTTGAAAGAGTGAGCAACACAAAAAACAACAATAACTAAGAGAAATGAATAAGCACTCACCTAACTCCAGGCAGTCCCATACAAGGCTCTTGAAAGAGTGAGGACTGACCAGAGTTGGAGTAGAAGGGAAAGATATAACTCCATATATCTAAACCCATAGTACATAAACCCATCAACTAACTACCATATGTGTACTTCTTACAACCCTGCCTAGTTAGGTTATGACATATTTCATCTAGGCTTGTTTGCTTTTCAATCTGACTACACGCGTGGTCAGGATGTCTTCTGTTTGATTGTTATTCTGACCACAAAGTAGTCAGATCATTTTCAATCAGACTCAGTTCTAGTATTATGGGCCCTGACTTCTTTTTTTTGAATCAGTCAGGGTTTTTCAATTTTATATACTCTTGAGACTAGAGTATGAGTTGTGTTGCTATGAATTCATGAACAAACTCCTAGTCTTTTTATTTTTCTATTAACAGTCTTAGGCGGTTTTGGATGTGAGTATGACTATAGCCTTCCTAGAGAGTAAAAGCATGGTCAAAGTTCCCATTGGTTTTGAGATGCTAGCAAGGTCTAGACTCACTATTGGGAACCCTGGCAACTACCACTCTGAGTACAAGAGATAAGTAAGTGGTCCTGTTATGTTTATTAGAACGTGTCTAGAAGAATCTTAGTTATAATGGCTGTGGCTATGATTTGCCACCACAGTTCTACTATCCAGAATAACAAGAGTGAGTCTTTTGTTTTGCAATTCTCCTTTTTGACCTTTCATTGACATGATGTCTAATTAACAATCAACCTTCTCAACTATTGGTGATTTGTGTGAAGTCAAAGGAATTAAATTTCTTTCTAATAGGATCAAACTTCAGTCTGAAATGTTTCTATTAGATCAGAATGAAGTAGATGAGATCAAAGGGAGATAAGCTCTATTTTAAGCTAAATGTTGTAAATCAGGATGAGATAAAGGTCTTTTGATATTTTGTTGCTGATGCCAAGTTTGTTGTCAAGAGTTGTTTAATTTAAGATTGAAATTAGAATTTGTTTTATTGTGATTTACTATTACTTTTCACATTATTTGCTTTGATAATGATCTTGATTCTTTGGTCAAACCAATCAGTTTTGATTCAAAAGAATCACCAATATTGAGGAATGCTCACCTATAAAGAGAGACTCCCTTTAGGAAAGAAATCTATTACTTTTAAGAAGAAGCTGTCTATTGATTCCTCCATGTCAAAAGCAGAACTTGCCTTCAAAAGGAAACTCATTTTTAAAAACTATTTTCTGATCATCTTTTGAAGAGAAACTCTTGAAGAGAAACATTCAATTATATTCAAAAAGGAACTCACTATTGAAAAGAAAACTATTGATATGTTTCAGAACAAAGCTTCTGATTTTCATCAATAAAACAAACTTTTGATCACTACAAAATCTTTGATTGAGAGAGTAGATAGCAAACAACAAAGTTATCATACCACAAAAAAATATGAATTCATGATTGCATCATATTGATTATTTTTGTGACAAAGACAAGATGAAAGGACATTGTAAGGAGGAAAAAACAACAAGAATTTGATTAAGCTATCATAACCTTATTTACTCTTTAAGACAAAGGTGTTCATCAAATTGATCAACATTGTCAAGAAGCTTGCTAATAACACCCAAAGGAAACCAATATCACAAAGAGGATATATTTTGATCTTTCCTGTAGAAAACTGGTGATGGTTTGTGATTTCCTTATGGGTGAGGACTGTCAAGATATCAGGGTTTGCAATTTTGACAAAATCAGTGTACTCCCGCATCTCACAAGATGGTTGATCTAAAGCTGTGCGGTTTGAGACACCTTGAATAGGCCCAGCAAAGCAGTTGGGTGGAGTGTCCACATATCCATGACGTTGTCTAGGAGGGACTTGATTCCTGGATGCCAGTGAGTTGGCCATTCACAATTCCTGCAGGGGGCTTCTTATGCCAACTCCGTGATTTTCTGGATTGTTCTACAAGAAGAAACATCAGTCGGTAAAAGAAATGATTCAGACTGTGGAAAAACAAGATGCTTACATTTGCTTTTGCCCATTTGTTGATATTACCTAGAGTAAGCAAGACATGCTTGTCCAAACCATCAAGCAAGCAGAATAAAGTAATTATATGGTCAATTCTGCTGTTGAGTTTACCCAGTTTTGACTACAGTGAACCCTGTACTATCCGGTACACTTGGTGGAAGCCCTTGGTACCGGGTTTGACAGGCTACCGGATTTGAAAATTTTTTCAGAAAAAAGAAATCAAGAAAAATCAAAAAAACTCCTCTAAAACGCTCATGTCCGATCAATTTGAGTGATTTTGAGTGAGATTAGGGAGGAGAGACAGATTGAAAGGGAGAGTTGGGTGGTTCAGACAACCTTGAATGATTTTTTCCGCCCTAATGTTTGAGCTTTGGGGTCATTTTATAGTAAGATACAGTCTTTTTTCTCCCTGTTTTACCCGGTACTTTGAAAGTTATCAACCAGATAGCATCTAAAGCAGGCTACCGGTTATTTAGCTGGGAACTGGGCTGGTGGAAACCTCCGCTACCGGATTTGGCAGGCTACCGGGTTGGAGAGTACCGGATAGTACAGGGTTTACTGTACTTGTCAACAATGATTTCAATCTCCTCAGCATCATTTTCATTGTTCAATTTTCTCTCTTGAGCCTCCCCATTATTGATTGGGATTTGTTGGCAAGCTCTTTTAATCAGGTTATCTTTGTTGGATTAGAAATGCAGATGTTGGATAAAATTTTCAAAGAAAAGGAAAGACAAAGGACTCACATCTTTGCTTCAAACTGACACATGCTTGTTTAACTGGAAATTTAAGAGCTTCTTCAGCCCATGTTTCAAATTGATTGCCAGTCATGAGAGGTTGTTTCTTGACTTTGGCCCAGGGGATAACATTGAGAATCGAACACTGTCAACTGATATTGTGAGGATGAGGGAGGGTTTTTTGGGTCATCTTGAATCATTTTTCCCAATTTCACCTGATCCAAATCAAAAGTGTTTTCAATAACAGCAGTGAAAGCTTGGCAGGTCATTGTGGAGGGGGTACCTCAAACCATAATGGGATTTTGATTTAAGAAGGCCTTCCAAACACTCTTTTCCAGACTTCTCTTCACACCACACACCATAACCAATTGTACAGCTGAAACCAGGTGGATTGGAAAAAGTGGGATTGAAGATTTAAAAGAACAGTTTATCACCTGAAAAAGCGTAAGATAGATGATGAATTAACTCACATCTAGACCAGCCATCTCAGCAATCAATTGGAAGGACATTGATTGGAAGGATATTGACTAGAAAGATATTGATTAGAAAGATATTGATCAACTAGGTGGTTTGGGTGGTGGTGGTGGTGGATCTCTGCTGAGCTGAAGACCCTGGCCAATCATGGGTATTACTTGTGGGTTAGAGAACCTGCACCACCTCTCTTGACTTCTGTTAATAGAACAGAGCACTAAACCACTGTAAATTGCTCAATGGTCTTGACTGATCCTTGAGCTTTCTCAATTTTTTTTGACAAGATACATGATTTAAAAAGAGTGTATTGTACTCTTTTATTGTACAATCTTGATCACTTCACAATCACAATCATTGTTTCTGATGACATGCTTCCTAAGGATCTTTCAATGTACAATATCTCTCATGTTAAAAAAGGATTTGACCCCTTGCAAAGCAAACCCTGAACAATCTCCTTTCTAAAGATTCTTGAGAACTGCTTGTGACAGAGATTTTATACATTTTTCTCTTTTACAACTGATAATTTGACTGCAATATGATTTCTATTGGTTTTGCCAAAGATTTGAGTCAAGATGGGCACTGGTCAATATCTGGTGTCTTCAGCATCTTCCATCAACCAAACCGGCTATCAGCCTGCCTTTCTGACAACTGGATCCAATGGATATCCGGCCAAAATCCAGGTCTGGTGCCCATCTCAAGTGGAAGGCTGTTAGATCTCATTGACTTTCAAAACAAATCAATACAAAGTATATACCCGTTGGATATTCAGTTTTTCTTCCATCTCATCGAGCTACTGAACAGGCTAGAATAACTGGTAGCCGGATGTCTTCAATGGACTTTCTGATAACTGGATCCAACAGATATCAGGCCAAAATCCGGGTCCAGTGCCCATCTTGAGATTTGACAAAACAATACTTGCTCAAAACCAATAGTTTTGGCTCCAATTTTTGACTATTGGTTTGATGGAGTCAACTCAAGCTGAGCCCCTACCCAAAGAACGTGGGTAGTGGCAACACCGCACTCAACCCCAAAGCTTTTGAACCCTACCCGCTCTCAAACCCTACCCCTACCTGTATACTCCCCACGGGCCTGAGCTTGTTCTGGAACTCGACCCTACGAACCTCCCCCAAGAGTCTGACCGCAGTTGTCACAGGGAACTGAAGTGAAAGCAGCATTGTAGCATCTCTCTCAAGTATAAGTGTTGAGATGTTTTGTGTCTCAAGGAATGGTATTGGAACTTTGCTTTTTTCTCATCATCCTTGTTTTCTGTTGTTCTTTTCTTTTTTGTTCTCCCTATTAATCAAAGGGAAGAACACCATGATGTTAGCTTTTGTCTTGGTTTAGAGTCTTATGAAGACCAAACCAAATTGACAGTTTCACAAGTGATTTGTTATAAAGCTTCAGATGATTAGAAAGTGAATCTAAACCAATACAAAGATAAGATTGAGTATCTAAAAAGATAGACACTTGAGATGATTGTCAATCTGATTTGGTATTGAATGATTTCAGTTCATCTTTTGCTCTAAATGATAATTCAGCCAAGATTGGAGTTAAGAATCCATTGATCCATCAAATCATTCAATTTCATTAATCAATTTAAATACCTATTTCAAAAAGAAGAACAAATGAATTAGTACATAATTCAAAAAAAGTCCCAAACAAGCACAAATAATCTAGTAGATGATTTGGTCAAGTTTAAATTCAAATCAATCTGAGCCACTTACATTAATTTTGAGGTTTGTTTCAGGATATTCATAATAATGAGATGATGAGATTGGAACAGAAGATAGAGAGTCAGATGGGTTGATATAACACAAAAATAGTGATATCTGGTGTTCTGACGGCGGGTTCCCCAAGCTTAGGGGTTATCTATTGGAGGCAGACCAGCACCCCTACTTGTGGGCTCCCTGGAGCATTGAGGGTCTTAATATCCACCCCAAAACCCTAACGGAGCAGGTAGGGGCCAGGCACCCCTTGGGGCTTTGGGTTAGGGGCTTGGCGTGAGAGTCAACTGTAGTGCTGGTGGTGGCCACACATTTGATCTAGGCCCTTGCCCCGTCCCCAAATCATTTGGGAAGACCCAAAGTTAAACCCCCATGGAAGGGGATCACTCCCCTTCCCCTAAATAGGGGAGGGGATTGGGGAAAGCCGGGGATTCCCCAACTCAATCACAAGATTTAAATGAAACATGGATTCAAAGGTTGTAATTACTTACTTGGGAACAGCCGTTTAAACTTTCATGGTTTGAATTGCAGCTTGGGTAGAAGAGAATATACTTTGTTATATTCCTTAATAGTTTCATTGCAATTGAAGAACAACAAACAGCAAACAAATTGATGAGTTTCACAATAACATTTATTACTAATTCCCTTTTGAATTCAGTATAATAATTTGAAGATTGACTAAAGTCCAAAGAAGCTCAAGAACCAGGTAAAGGAATCAATCTAAAAGCAAACTGATGATGAAGAGACAGAACCCCAGTATGCTCCTATTAGGGGTAGTGATCTCCAAATGTGAATTTTGAGCTCCCACAGGGATTACCCCCTGCCAAACTGCTAAGATTGTTCCTGGATTCACCTGTAAATTTAAGCCAAATTTAATCTCTCTACGGAGTTACAGCCATTCTCAAAAGTTGCTTTTTGGGCGGTTTACAGCTGTTAGGGTTGGATTTTACTGGGTATTGTATCAGACACCACCAGATCCAACTGTATCCATCCATCTTATACATCATCTCAGCCATCCCACTCCACCACACTATTTTGTTCTTTTTTTCTACCAATCATTCATCAGCACACATCCAACTTTTTTTTCATCTGTCTATCATTGTTCTTCCAAATGACTCCACATCATCACTCAGACCCTTTTTGAGCGCACCAATTCCTTCCCAAACCAACAGCTTGGCAACAGCTCCCACCAACTCAAACTTGCAAGCTATGAACCATTCACCAATCAATATCACCAATACCACTGATGATGAAGATAAGATCAAGATCGAGATCTCAAACCCAACATGCTCAGTAAATCAATACACAAATCTTTTCCAGCAGATTTGTATTGATCCAGTCCACCACAATATGGACCGTCGTCCCAATCCAACAGCCACAAACTTGATGGTGGCAGATCAAGCTAGATGTAAGTTACCTTTCATTTACACTCATCATATTGTGTTCTTCAACCAAATGTTGATGATTCTTTCCTTCCTTTCACATCAAGCTTCAACTAACCTGATCTACCAGGTGTGCAGATTTTGACATGAGAAGTTCCTACAGGATGCATCACAGGGTGTTGAGAAATCTAGAAATGGTGAGTGGATCTCTTTCCATTTGTATTGATCTATCAAACAAAGATTTACTGATTTAATCTCTCCCATAAACAGCTAATTGTGACCCCATGCTGGACCGTCACGAGGCAGCTATTCACTCAACAGGAAATTTTAGCAGCACATTGGCTCACCAAGCTAGACCTACCTACTGCCCTACATGCGGCCTACTTCAAATTGGATCAGGACGTCTCACTGCCCCTTCACCACCTCTGGAGCTGCATCAAGTCCAGCCAATCCAACCTAATAAAGTCCAACCTAATCAGCCTCTCACCAAGTGACCAGTAAAAATGGTCACCCTCCAACTCTTTCATGAGGCTTACTTTCATGGGAAAAAGGATAAAAATAATACTTCAACTAGCAGACCTTCATCTAGAAGAGCCACTGAGAAACTTGTATGGAACTGTGTCAAGACCAACAGGAAAGTAACCAAACCTGAGAATTACATCACCTTTGATTTGAAACATATCTCACCTCAAGCTGTGATTGACTTGATGGTGGAATCTCTCAACCATCTATAGGCCAATCTTGATACCTACTTAATCAACATATCTGCACCTCAGTCAGTCACTTGGCTTGGTGTCAGTCTCACACCAAGATTCTACTTCCGCAATCATTAATGGCACAGTTTTAAAGGATTAGCCAATCATTCTACTCAAACTAGCTCCACTGGACTTTTTGCTCTAATGACTAATCCCAATGTCCAGATTGCTGAAGCAAAAAAGAAAGAACCACTTGGGAATTACCTAGGTTCTTGGAACACTCAATGAGCTGTTGTGGACAATCAGCCAAGTGGTTCAGCAGCCTCTTTGTCAATTACCACCAAAAATTTGCCTTTGGTTGTCACTGCAGCTTTGAAAGCGCATCTCACTAAGAATGGGGCTGAACAGTGTTGATACAAAGATCCTAAAGATGGTAAAAAATGGACAATCATGACTCCTCTCAAAACCAGAATTTGGTTTGATGAAATTGTAAGTTAATTCTTTTAAAGATTGATCATGTTTCAGGCTTGCTGATGGAAGGAAAAAAACATTCAGATAGCAGCACGTAAAGCTGGCCGCACAGATGTCAATCTATCCACTTCTCCCAACTTACCTGCATTCACAACTTTTCTGAATGGAATAGTCCCTCCAGGCTTTGAGGAGTTTCCAAATGATCCCCCATTGGCAGGATTCATGGCTTTGGCTCCATCAAGATTCCCCGTGGCAGCCCCAACTCAAGTCATTGACAATTGTATCTATCAAAGAAAGTATTCCGGAAACATGGAGGACTTCCTAGAATACACTGAATTCCTTCCAAGTGATGGTAGCTTGAGGGCAAGCTTGAGTCAGGCTCATTACACTTGGTGGAGTGATTTAAAGCCAACTGCCAATATGAATATTGCTGAATTGAAACAAATTTGAATCCCTCCAGGCGATGCAAGCCATTTACTTGCTTGTGCAGTTAGGTACAAGGGACTCTTGATGGCAAAACTTGCTGCACTAGATGTGCAACAGATTTGATAGTCTCAGGTCCTCCTTCATTTTAATCTTTTCCATGATCTGATCCATCACTCATTATTGTTCTCTTTGTTCTGTATTATGACCTGCTAAATGAATCTGTAGTTTCTTTCTTTTGTCTTTGTTATGATCTGCTCAATCACCTTGTTTTCTTTGGTTTTTCATAATTGTTGTTGTTTTCATTGTGGTCTTTATCATGATCTGCTTGATCTTTTTGTTTTCTGTTTTTAATACTCATTGTTCTATTTCATATTTTGTCAACATCTGCTTGATCACCTGTTTTCTTTGGTTTCTCATACTTGTTGTTCTTTTCATTGTTCATCACAATCTGTTTTAATTTTGTTAACCCTTTTTGTTCCAAAAAAACAATCCTGCCAGATTTGTTTGTGATATGTTCAATAAAAAAGGTTTGTTTGACTTCTGATCAAACAAGTTCAATTTGCTCCAAGTGCAAAAGACATCTGCCTCCATGAATAACAAAAAAATTGTATCTTATGATGTTCTGCCCTTCAGTGAACTTGATGGAATACATGTACTTTGAAGACAGTCACTCATGCTGATTTTTAAACTTGGAAGATAGGAATTTTACAATCATCACATTTTTTTGAAGAGATGATTCACCAACTTGAACAATTTCAATACATGAAAGAATCAGAAGAAAAGATACAACTTTAATCATGTTCAGACTAAAGAGAAAGCACTCTCCTATCATGTGTTGATTCTTTGTTCTGAATGGTCTTACACCCAGCTCAACATGAATCTAATTAACTACTGATCAACTCCATTCATTCCTTTTTGAAGATTTATATGAAACTTTGGATGGAAGAAATCATATAATGCAAAGTCAGTTTATGAGATGTAATGAAATTCAAAGTCAAATCTATGAAATAACAAATGTATTGTTTCAAACATATTGTGAACCACTATAGAGCTTACCAATGAGATCAGCAGTCAAGGCATCATCAGAATGCCAATAAATTACCTCTGCTTCCTCTTCTGATGTCAAATCTTCATGTAGATCACCGCTCCTTCAAAGTTGAGCGTTGATGATATCAAAGGCCTTCTTGATTGGGTGGACTCAGGCCCATATGCAGGTAAGTAGAGTATATGTACGCCAAACTGCTCACAAAGGTCCTGAACCATTCCACTGTGATGAATGGATGCATTGTCCAAGACAAGGACACTGTGTTCAGCCGGGTAAGGATTCATCATCGGAAGCTGATGTGATATAGAATAATGTGTCAGTTGTTATTCAAAGACAGAATAGATCAATTGAAGTACCTACCACATGATGTGACAAAAAATCCTCCAAATTATCCTGAAGAATTGATCCCTCCAGAACAATCATCCCAAGAAAGCCACTCAAAGAGATGGCGGGTAGCAAAGAAAACCTCCTTGATTGTAAAGTTTGATGTAGGCATTTGGTATGTTGACCTCGTGGTGCTTGAGCTTTGCATTGGTAAATCCTACGGTATTGGAAGGAACTCTCATTTATTGAAACACAAGTCAGCTTGAACAAAAAAAACAGTGAGTATGCTTTCTTAATGTGCTATCCTAGAGTCACAAATAAATTCATTCAAGACTACAGTTTGGTCCCACATTTGGTAATTGATCCAGTTATCTTGAAGTGTATTTATCCATGACATTGGGATAATACATTGAGAAAGCAACCACAATGTTTATACCTCTCTTGACTGCAAGTTGGTGTGCAAGCTCATCAAGATAAAGTGTTGGCTCAGAATTGATTGCGTCTTCAATAAATTTACGGTGTTCATTCAATAGAATAGCCGGCCTCCTGTGAGGACCGTAGAATGCTGAAACTGAGAGGACTTGCTGAGTATCATGGAAGAGGTTGAGCCATTGAATTATTCAGTCCATTGAGATACGCAGTCCAAGATTGTTGTTGATTTTGTTGAGTGTCTCACCAAGGAGGCTTTTGCGGATGACAATGAACTTGACATCAGCCAAGTAATGGACAAAAGGCATGGTAGAAGACAAATGCTGTGGAAGAAAAAGGAAAACATCAGCACAAGAAAGAAGCAAAAGCAAGAATCGAGATTGGGACTGACCTGATTCTTGATTAGGAAGAAGGGGACCCTTGAGAACAATCACAAACAGGAGTCAATTGGATAATGCAAGCTGGATGTGGTTGATTGAGGTCAAGGTTGAGAAAATTGGGTCAACAGAATGATTCAGTGGTTGAACGGGTACCAAACCCAGTAAAATCTAACCCTAACAGCCATCAACTGCCCAAAAAAATGAAATAAAAAAGCAACCTTTTTGAGGACGGCTGTACTTGAGACCTTTCACCCTCTTTCACTGCCTTTCACAACACTAACTTTAGATTACAGAAACAATGTGAACAAACCTTTCCCAACTCTGACATTAAGGCAAACTTGAAGAACTTCAATCAACCAAAATGGAATTTGAATACGTTTTCATCATGGTCAAGGTATGTCAAGGTGTCATGTCTCGACATTTCACATGTGCTCACACCTGTCACAGGATGGAAAGGGTGGCAATAATGAAAGGCCACAACCGGCAGAAATCATAAGAGAATGTGTACAGTTGCCTCTCCAAAAACCCATATACCCCATGTGCCATACCAAGTGTGGCTCGCAGCGCTACCCAGCGCTGTAGAACTCCTACGCTGTGGAGCGTAGGCAGAGCTGTGAGGGGAAGAAACAAACCCAAGGGGGATAAGCCTCCAAGAGTTGTAACTAAAACGCTATTAAGCTGCCCTCGAAAGTACACGAAACCTTTTTTTCCAACAATACCACCACCAAATTAAGGTTCCAACCTTGTAAATCCAATCTACAAGCTTTAGATCAGCCTTAAGATCCCCAAAAAAGGTCCCGCAATTCAAAAACAGATGTAAACAAGCTGTTTTTTACTATACGTCCCAATTAAGGTCCCAAAAAACCTTCCCGCAGCAAGAGAAAAAATAAAAAAAACCTTGAAAATCCCTCCAAAACCTTATTTTTCAACTTCTACCCTTCCCGAAACTACCCTACACGTCCTAATACCTTTGAAATCCACCTAATTACACCTGTAACAAGCTAAAAACCCCCTAATTACCTTAATTTTTAGGGTTTCTGACTTAATTTGTCAGAAACCTAAAAATAAAAAATTAAAAAAAATAAAAAATTCCCTTTTCCAAATTCCACCCTTACAACTTTTAATTCACCGATATAAGGGTTATCAATACCTTATAACACTCGATTATAAGGTGAGTTCTTTCTTTTCTTTCTCACTTTCTTTCTCTTCTCTATCCTTTCTCTTTTTCTTTCTAACTAACTCTTCCTTTTCTTCTTTATCCTTTTAAACTTATCTGTCCTTTCTTTAGTTCCTACTCGCTCCGATCCGATTACGAGGCTAAATGAAAACGAACGAAAAAAAAGAAAAAAAGATATCCCTGGTTGCTACGAACGAGAACGATCGATTCCAAAGAATCGATCGATCTTTTATACCCAATCCTTCACTTCTACCCTAAACCTAAAGGTCAGTCATCTTTTTGTCTCTCTCATTCTATTCTTCTAACCTCTTCTTGATCTCTATACTGATGTTTCATGTTCATTTCTGTTTCATCTTTTAATTTAATTTTTTTTTTTTTTTTTTTAATTTTTAATTCTGTTTAGATCATCCGGTCCAATTTCAAACTTCAATTTGTAAGTTATTTCAATTTCAATTTCTTTTGTATTCTTCTTTAACTGTCTTGATGATTCCTTTTGATTCAAGTAACTGAGTTGACTTATTGATTTGATTTTGTTTCTAGTTAAACTAAAAAAAGAAAAGTAATGATCACATGAAATAAAATCAATAGAGATCATAGGTGTTTTTTTTAATGTTGATCTTGAATTGAATATACTGTATAGGTCAAAATAAAGAATGATAATAATTTAATTTAATTTAATTTGTATTGATCTAAAGAATTTGAGATGTGAGTTTTTGTAAAGAAAAAGTATGTTTTGAAATAATTCAAAAAATGAAATATAAGTTTAGAAGTAATCAATGAAAAGTGATCCAAAAAGAAGATCATGAGTTAAAAGGAAAAAATGAAATATATGTAAAATGAATTGTAGAATAATTTGCTTTCCACATCCTCCCCCAACTTCTAAGCTGTCCTCAGCGCTGCAGAAAAAACTTCAATTCTTGAGATGAAATTTATATATGAGAATCCTTGATTGATGACCACCTCCCTCAACTTGAATAAAAGACCCCATCCTGGTAACCTTGAACCACCTCCCCCAACTTAGATCTAAGAACTCCGCTCCTCCTCTATCCTTCCAATAATACCCATTCCGCCGTTTTGATTTTGATTGTCATGATTATTCATTTAATTTTTTAATTTTTGTTTTGTATTTCTTTCTTAATTTATATTTATTTCTTTAATTTATTATCCTTGTTCATTACCCATACCACTCCTCCATAATTACTTATCCACCAGTTAGTACCAACTTGACCCGTTCCTCCACATAGTTTCCAACCGTCAACATCCCCGTCACTGACAACCATTATTCTTATTCCCAATTCCAATCAATCGTAACCTAAACTATAACTAAACAGTGACCGTATTCCTTAGTCCTGACCCATATTTATAAAACCCATAACCAAAGTACCAATCCCGATATCCGGAGTCTGTCCCAGAATTCCTAACACTATATATCTCAAGAACCCGTCATCTATGCTTGAATGTCTACAACCTTCAACTACGCTTCCTACGTCCCAAGTATAACCTCCCGTCTTCAAAGTAATATGTCGTGATGATAAAAGTAAGTAAAAAATTGTATGTAGTAGTAATCCATTTATGTTGTGTTGTTTGCAATTGTTGATCTACCGTGGTAGCCATCCCCTATCCCCCTACTACATGTTGTTGTGAATTAATCTGTGATTTGTTCTGCTCATATGACTTATGATAATCTGTGTTTGACCCATGCTGCTTTGACTGTTGCCCCAATTCCACCACTATAACCCCTTAAAAAAAGAAAAGAAAGAAAGAAAGAAAAAAGAGAAAAGAGAAAAAAGAAAAATTTGATTGTATGTTGCTTGTTTGAAAGTTGTTGAATGATGTGTCTAATGTAGACTTTTGTAATCTTGTTGTTGAATGCTTGATGTTTTGAATGTAAATTTTGATACGCCCCTACCCAATCCTCCTATGTTGACCCTGAGAAAATGAAAGAAGTAAAAGAAAAAAGAGAGAAAATGAAAAAGAGAAAAGAGAAAAGAAAAAAGAAAAGAAGGCCCCTTAAACAGAGGTAATTTTGAAGTTTTGTTTTAAGTAGTGTTCCAATATTATATTGATTGATTTTTGAATTGAATTTATTTTGAATCGATTTGTTGCGCCCACCCCGTACCCTACTACTTTTGTTGTTTTTGAATTGATTGCCGCCACCTGCATCCCGCCATGAATAGAAAAATAGAAATAGAAAAAAGAAACTAAGAGATAAGAGAAATATGATCATTAGAAAAAACTGAGGAAGAAAGAAAAAACTGAAAAAAAAGAAACACCAAGTCCCCCTATTAGCCACTAGTTGGTGATAGACATCCAAGGTCACTTGGATTTTTATTATGCTGAATGCCCATTGCTTCACCAACACTGATTATAACACCCTATACCCTTCACCGGAAACCTCTTCCACATAATCCGGAACTTCATAAGAATCCTCCTCAACACCTATACCCTCACTCGATTCTTCACCATCCTTCCATACCACAGTCGTCCTCTTCTCGCCAAAGTCCAACTCCCTCTCCCAAGCTCCGTCCTCTGGCTGGCAAATTGTGTACCTTGTCCAGATTCCTCTCTCATCTCTCAAGGTCAGTCTTTCACCAATAGCCTTTCCAAACTCCAGTCCAGCCCTGAAATCCATCAAGAAAGGTCTCCCCAGCAAGATTGGACATTTGTCCTCCTTGGCAATCCAGAAGTGGGCCAATCCTTGAACCTTTGTCCCTACTCCAACCTCTACTGCTTCACCAATCCCGACCAACTCCGTTCTCTGCCCACCAATACCTCTGACCCCGGATTTGACCGGTATTATTGAGACTAATCCCAGCTCCAAGGCCACAGCTTCCGGCAAGATGTTAATCTGTGAGCCAGAATCCACCAACGCCTTCACCCTTTTTCTCTTTCCTCCGAGCTTGATGTCCAGGTACCCCAATGGACAAGAATACAATGCATCCTCATCTTCACTATCACTAACCTCCTCCGACTCATCTTCATCCAAGCCTCCCGCCGCTGCTCTCATTGGTTTGAGAATACGGGGGACAACTACCCTCCTCTTCGAGACTTGCTTCTTGACATGCTCCGCCAAAGAAGGCGAAATAGCACACAATTCTCCCACCTCAGCCTGAATCTGAGTCTTCATGATCTTGTCCACCACCTTATCCATAACACCTTCATAACCCCTTTCCACTGGCCTTTCAAACCTTCCTTTCAAAATATCACTCTTATCCACTCTGGGAGCTAGAATTGTTGCCTTCTGCTTCCCACCCTCCTTGTCCTTTAATCCTGCAAGTGGCTCGTCATCACTTGACACCTCTCCACCAATTTCCTCAATCTCATCCACCTCCATCCCGTCATCTTCTTCCTGCACTGTGGCCCGCTTCTTCTTTGCCGGCCCCACTGGTTCCGCCTTACCCCTGGCTCTCTTAACCTCCACGTCATACACCTTCGTCCCTGCCCCAGCCATAGCTGTCTTGGTCTTGAAGCTAGAACTTGAAATGACAGGCATCTTCCACTCCTCCAACACACCACAGCTTGCTCTCAACTCTTGAAGTTGAGGACTCCCATCAGTCCCCTTGGTAAGGACTCCAGTCACAGCCGCCTTTTCTTGAACAACTGGAGCCACCGGAGCAGCTGGAGCTGCAGGTACTGGGGGTTGAGCTGCCACTGCTTGTGCAGCTGCCGAGTTGGTCGCCGCCTGTTTGGCCTGTTCGACCTGAAGCGAGTGGTCCGCCACCACTGTCCGAATAGGTCGAGCACTATCCCACTTCACCACAGCACCATTGGAGAGAATATAGGTGTTGTTATGCTCTGTGACATAACCATCATTGATGTCCCTTTGCTTGTCAGAACACCTATTGTGGCCATGTCCCTCCCGACCACAATAATAACACATCAACGGCCCATCTCTAAAAGGCTTCTGTTGATACTCCCCCCTAGGCGGTCCATAATTTCCTGGCCCATAAGGTCCCCCTCCATTAGCTTGAGTGGCTTGGTTTCCCTGAAACTGTCCTCCCGGACCATTCCACTGAGGCCTGTTGCCTGCATAACCTCCCCTTCCAAATTGGTTACCCCCAAATCCACCTCTTCCTGTACCTCCTCTTCCCGCTCCATACCCTCCAGGACCAGCATTGTTACCTTGCTGTCCGGCACCGAAATAAGTATTGGGATTTATCCCTGCTTGTTGGGGTCCCCTGTTTTGAAAAGCAGGAGCTGGGTTGTTGACTGGGTTGAATTGATTGACCCTACCCCCAGGGTTTCCAACATTACTGGGCTTTCCTGCCCCCCATCCACTCCATGCAGCAAACTGCTTCACCAATTCAGTGACCACTGGGTCCTCAGGCTTATGCCCGTCCACCTTCTTGCTGAGTCCTTCCATCTTTAAACCTCTCCTCTCCATATCCTTCTGCACTACTTTCTCCTTTAACTCCTCATCCTTCTTCAAGCTGACCTCCTTCTTTCCCCGCATTTCTTCAAACACCAAATCCACCTCTGCACTCATAACCCTCTCAACACCCTTCTTCAACACACTCCATCCAGGCAGCCTGTGTCTTCCATCCCTGGTCACCCTGAGCTTGTTTTCATCCCTCAGCAACTCCTTTATTTTCAGCTGCTTAGCGTCTGAGAAAGCCTCATAGTAGAATCTACAGACTTCATCCTCCGAGTCGATATAGTCATTCCTCTTCAGATACCCAAGAATGACCTCAAACTTGTGACGGAACCCTTCAAACTCCACCTTACTATCCACGCCCCCCATTCCTTCATACTGCAGGGCAAGCTCCTTCAAATCCTCCACAGTGTACCTAGGCGCCTGTTGGAGTGAGGCATACCTGTCCTTCATTGCCGCCTTCAATACCTTCCAATCCCATTCACCTTCTCCCCATCCATCCATCTCCTTGATTTCCTCCTGCAATTCTTCACCATTCACGAATGCACACACCTGCATCGCCATGTCTTTTCCTGTGGCTCCATCCACTTTAGCTGCTATTTCGAAATCCCTCAGGAATTTCTTCACGTCTTTCTCCCTGCTGAACCTCAAATTTGGATCCTGAGGGGCAATCTTGACACTCTTCACCTTCTTCTTCTTGCTCCGTCTCTTACTCCTTTCTTCCTCCGAACTACTGTCCTCCGAACTATCCTCCGGACTGCTGCTACTACCCTTACTTTCTTCTTCACTGGTCTCCTCCTTTTTCTTCGTACCCTCCTTCTTACTATACTCCCTCCTGCTCTTCTCCTGCTCCTCCTTTCTTGCTTTCTCCACCTCTTCTTTCACCTTCTTTGAAAACTGCTCCATCATCATCTGCTCCATCCTCCGCATCATTGCCTGATTTGCCTGGAATTGCTTCTCCCAGGCCTCCTTTCCTTCCTCGTCTGTGGGGGAATCCTCTCCTACCGCTCTATACTCTCCAAACAAATCATTTGAGGGTCCAGCCGCAGCCTTCTCCTCTACCCCTACTGCTGCCTTCGGAGTCCTCCTATAGTGGCCCGTAGGTGGCACCCCAAGTCCCTTGTCTCCTGACTGGTCTGAGCCTGCCCCTGCTTCCAATGAAATTGGTGGCTCCATTTTGCTGAACGTGAAAATTAATAAAGAATGAAATATGAATGACGAGAATCCAAGTAAGAATTTTTGATGAAGTTGATTTGTGTCGAGAAAATTGAGAGTTGATGATGATTGATGAATTGATTTTTCAGCCAGTGTAGACCACTTGAACAATTAAGCTCCTGCTTGATGTGAAAGTTGTCCAAAAGTGCCCGGGCAGAGTCACCAGATGTAGAACTCCTACGCTGTGGAGCGTAGGCAGAGCTGTGAGGGGAAGAAACAAACCCAAGGGGGATAAGCCTCCAAGAGTTGTAACTAAAACGCTATTAAGCTGCCCTCGAAAGTACACGAAACCTTTTTTTCCAACAATACCACCACCAAATTAAGGTTCCAACCTTGTAAATCCAATCTACAAGCTTTAGATCAGCCTTAAGATCCCCAAAAAAGGTCCCGCAATTCAAAAACAGATGTAAACAAGCTGTTTTTTACTATACGTCCCAATTAAGGTCCCAAAAAACCTTCCCGCAGCAAGAGAAAAAATAAAAAAAACCTTGAAAATCCCTCCAAAACCTTATTTTTCAACTTCTACCCTTCCCGAAACTACCCTACACGTCCTAATACCTTTGAAATCCACCTAATTACACCTGTAACAAGCTAAAAACCCCCTAATTACCTTAATTTTTAGGGTTTCTGACTTAATTTGTCAGAAACCTAAAAATAAAAAATTAAAAAAATAAAAAATTCCCTTTTCCAAATTCCACCCTTACAACTTTTAATTCACCGATATAAGGGTTATCAATACCTTATAACACTCGATTATAAGGTGAGTTCTTTCTTTTCTTTCTCACTTTCTTTCTCTTCTCTATCCTTTCTCTTTTTCTTTCTAACTAACTCTTCCTTTTCTTCTTTATCCTTTTAAACTTATCTGTCCTTTCTTTAGTTCCTACTCGCTCCGATCCGATTACGAGGCTAAATGAAAACGAACGAAAAAAAAGAAAAAAAGATATCCCTGGTTGCTACGAACGAGAACGATCGATTCCAAAGAATCGATCGATCTTTTATACCCAATCCTTCACTTCTACCCTAAACCTAAAGGTCAGTCATCTTTTTGTCTCTCTCATTCTATTCTTCTAACCTCTTCTTGATCTCTATACTGATGTTTCATGTTCATTTCTGTTTCATCTTTTAATTTAATTTTTTTTTTTTTTTTTTTAATTTTTAATTCTGTTTAGATCATCCGGTCCAATTTCAAACTTCAATTTGTAAGTTATTTCAATTTCAATTTCTTTTGTATTCTTCTTTAACTGTCTTGATGATTCCTTTTGATTCAAGTAACTGAGTTGACTTATTGATTTGATTTTGTTTCTAGTTAAACTAAAAAAAGAAAAGTAATGATCACATGAAATAAAATCAATAGAGATCATAGGTGTTTTTTTTAATGTTGATCTTGAATTGAATATACTGTATAGGTCAAAATAAAGAATGATAATAATTTAATTTAATTTAATTTGTATTGATCTAAAGAATTTGAGATGTGAGTTTTTGTAAAGAAAAAGTATGTTTTGAAATAATTCAAAAAATGAAATATAAGTTTAGAAGTAATCAATGAAAAGTGATCCAAAAAGAAGATCATGAGTTAAAAGGAAAAAATGAAATATATGTAAAATGAATTGTAGAATAATTTGCTTTCCACATCCTCCCCCAACTTCTAAGCTGTCCTCAGCGCTGCAGAAAAAACTTCAATTCTTGAGATGAAATTTATATATGAGAATCCTTGATTGATGACCACCTCCCTCAACTTGAATAAAAGACCCCATCCTGGTAACCTTGAACCACCTCCCCCAACTTAGATCTAAGAACTCCGCTCCTCCTCTATCCTTCCAATAATACCCATTCCGCCGTTTTGATTTTGATTGTCATGATTATTCATTTAATTTTTTAATTTTTGTTTTGTATTTCTTTCTTAATTTATATTTATTTCTTTAATTTATTATCCTTGTTCATTACCCATACCACTCCTCCATAATTACTTATCCACCAGTTAGTACCAACTTGACCCGTTCCTCCACATAGTTTCCAACCGTCAACATCCCCGTCACTGACAACCATTATTCTTATTCCCAATTCCAATCAATCGTAACCTAAACTATAACTAAACAGTGACCGTATTCCTTAGTCCTGACCCATATTTATAAAACCCATAACCAAAGTACCAATCCCGATATCCGGAGTCTGTCCCAGAATTCCTAACACTATATATCTCAAGAACCCGTCATCTATGCTTGAATGTCTACAACCTTCAACTACGCTTCCTACGTCCCAAGTATAACCTCCCGTCTTCAAAGTAATATGTCGTGATGATAAAAGTAAGTAAAAAATTGTATGTAGTAGTAATCCATTTATGTTGTGTTGTTTGCAATTGTTGATCTACCGTGGTAGCCATCCCCTATCCCCCTACTACATGTTGTTGTGAATTAATCTGTGATTTGTTCTGCTCATATGACTTATGATAATCTGTGTTTGACCCATGCTGCTTTGACTGTTGCCCCAATTCCACCACTATAACCCCTTAAAAAAAGAAAAGAAAGAAAGAAAGAAAAAAGAGAAAAGAGAAAAAAGAAAAATTTGATTGTATGTTGCTTGTTTGAAAGTTGTTGAATGATGTGTCTAATGTAGACTTTTGTAATCTTGTTGTTGAATGCTTGATGTTTTGAATGTAAATTTTGATACGCCCCTACCCAATCCTCCTATGTTGACCCTGAGAAAATGAAAGAAGTAAAAGAAAAAAGAGAGAAAATGAAAAAGAGAAAAGAGAAAAGAAAAAAGAAAAGAAGGCCCCTTAAACAGAGGTAATTTTGAAGTTTTGTTTTAAGTAGTGTTCCAATATTATATTGATTGATTTTTGAATTGAATTTATTTTGAATCGATTTGTTGCGCCCACCCCGTACCCTACTACTTTTGTTGTTTTTGAATTGATTGCCGCCACCTGCATCCCGCCATGAATAGAAAAATAGAAATAGAAAAAAGAAACTAAGAGATAAGAGAAATATGATCATTAGAAAAAACTGAGGAAGAAAGAAAAAACTGAAAAAAAAGAAACACCAAGTCCCCCTATTAGCCACTAGTTGGTGATAGACATCCAAGGTCACTTGGATTTTTATTATGCTGAATGCCCATTGCTTCACCAACACTGATTATAACACCCTATACCCTTCACCGGAAACCTCTTCCACATAATCCGGAACTTCATAAGAATCCTCCTCAACACCTATACCCTCACTCGATTCTTCACCATCCTTCCATACCACAGTCGTCCTCTTCTCGCCAAAGTCCAACTCCCTCTCCCAAGCTCCGTCCTCTGGCTGGCAAATTGTGTACCTTGTCCAGATTCCTCTCTCATCTCTCAAGGTCAGTCTTTCACCAATAGCCTTTCCAAACTCCAGTCCAGCCCTGAAATCCATCAAGAAAGGTCTCCCCAGCAAGATTGGACATTTGTCCTCCTTGGCAATCCAGAAGTGGGCCAATCCTTGAACCTTTGTCCCTACTCCAACCTCTACTGCTTCACCAATCCCGACCAACTCCGTTCTCTGCCCACCAATACCTCTGACCCCGGATTTGACCGGTATTATTGAGACTAATCCCAGCTCCAAGGCCACAGCTTCCGGCAAGATGTTAATCTGTGAGCCAGAATCCACCAACGCCTTCACCCTTTTTCTCTTTCCTCCGAGCTTGATGTCCAGGTACCCCAATGGACAAGAATACAATGCATCCTCATCTTCACTATCACTAACCTCCTCCGACTCATCTTCATCCAAGCCTCCCGCCGCTGCTCTCATTGGTTTGAGAATACGGGGGACAACTACCCTCCTCTTCGAGACTTGCTTCTTGACATGCTCCGCCAAAGAAGGCGAAATAGCACACAATTCTCCCACCTCAGCCTGAATCTGAGTCTTCATGATCTTGTCCACCACCTTATCCATAACACCTTCATAACCCCTTTCCACTGGCCTTTCAAACCTTCCTTTCAAAATATCACTCTTATCCACTCTGGGAGCTAGAATTGTTGCCTTCTGCTTCCCACCCTCCTTGTCCTTTAATCCTGCAAGTGGCTCGTCATCACTTGACACCTCTCCACCAATTTCCTCAATCTCATCCACCTCCATCCCGTCATCTTCTTCCTGCACTGTGGCCCGCTTCTTCTTTGCCGGCCCCACTGGTTCCGCCTTACCCCTGGCTCTCTTAACCTCCACGTCATACACCTTCGTCCCTGCCCCAGCCATAGCTGTCTTGGTCTTGAAGCTAGAACTTGAAATGACAGGCATCTTCCACTCCTCCAACACACCACAGCTTGCTCTCAACTCTTGAAGTTGAGGACTCCCATCAGTCCCCTTGGTAAGGACTCCAGTCACAGCCGCCTTTTCTTGAACAACTGGAGCCACCGGAGCAGCTGGAGCTGCAGGTACTGGGGGTTGAGCTGCCACTGCTTGTGCAGCTGCCGAGTTGGTCGCCGCCTGTTTGGCCTGTTCGACCTGAAGCGAGTGGTCCGCCACCACTGTCCGAATAGGTCGAGCACTATCCCACTTCACCACAGCACCATTGGAGAGAATATAGGTGTTGTTATGCTCTGTGACATAACCATCATTGATGTCCCTTTGCTTGTCAGAACACCTATTGTGGCCATGTCCCTCCCGACCACAATAATAACACATCAACGGCCCATCTCTAAAAGGCTTCTGTTGATACTCCCCCCTAGGCGGTCCATAATTTCCTGGCCCATAAGGTCCCCCTCCATTAGCTTGAGTGGCTTGGTTTCCCTGAAACTGTCCTCCCGGACCATTCCACTGAGGCCTGTTGCCTGCATAACCTCCCCTTCCAAATTGGTTACCCCCAAATCCACCTCTTCCTGTACCTCCTCTTCCCGCTCCATACCCTCCAGGACCAGCATTGTTACCTTGCTGTCCGGCACCGAAATAAGTATTGGGATTTATCCCTGCTTGTTGGGGTCCCCTGTTTTGAAAAGCAGGAGCTGGGTTGTTGACTGGGTTGAATTGATTGACCCTACCCCCAGGGTTTCCAACATTACTGGGCTTTCCTGCCCCCCATCCACTCCATGCAGCAAACTGCTTCACCAATTCAGTGACCACTGGGTCCTCAGGCTTATGCCCGTCCACCTTCTTGCTGAGTCCTTCCATCTTTAAACCTCTCCTCTCCATATCCTTCTGCACTACTTTCTCCTTTAACTCCTCATCCTTCTTCAAGCTGACCTCCTTCTTTCCCCGCATTTCTTCAAACACCAAATCCACCTCTGCACTCATAACCCTCTCAACACCCTTCTTCAACACACTCCATCCAGGCAGCCTGTGTCTTCCATCCCTGGTCACCCTGAGCTTGTTTTCATCCCTCAGCAACTCCTTTATTTTCAGCTGCTTAGCGTCTGAGAAAGCCTCATAGTAGAATCTACAGACTTCATCCTCCGAGTCGATATAGTCATTCCTCTTCAGATACCCAAGAATGACCTCAAACTTGTGACGGAACCCTTCAAACTCCACCTTACTATCCACGCCCCCCATTCCTTCATACTGCAGGGCAAGCTCCTTCAAATCCTCCACAGTGTACCTAGGCGCCTGTTGGAGTGAGGCATACCTGTCCTTCATTGCCGCCTTCAATACCTTCCAATCCCATTCACCTTCTCCCCATCCATCCATCTCCTTGATTTCCTCCTGCAATTCTTCACCATTCACGAATGCACACACCTGCATCGCCATGTCTTTTCCTGTGGCTCCATCCACTTTAGCTGCTATTTCGAAATCCCTCAGGAATTTCTTCACGTCTTTCTCCCTGCTGAACCTCAAATTTGGATCCTGAGGGGCAATCTTGACACTCTTCACCTTCTTCTTCTTGCTCCGTCTCTTACTCCTTTCTTCCTCCGAACTACTGTCCTCCGAACTATCCTCCGGACTGCTGCTACTACCCTTACTTTCTTCTTCACTGGTCTCCTCCTTTTTCTTCGTACCCTCCTTCTTACTATACTCCCTCCTGCTCTTCTCCTGCTCCTCCTTTCTTGCTTTCTCCACCTCTTCTTTCACCTTCTTTGAAAACTGCTCCATCATCATCTGCTCCATCCTCCGCATCATTGCCTGATTTGCCTGGAATTGCTTCTCCCAGGCCTCCTTTCCTTCCTCGTCTGTGGGGGAATCCTCTCCTACCGCTCTATACTCTCCAAACAAATCATTTGAGGGTCCAGCCGCAGCCTTCTCCTCTACCCCTACTGCTGCCTTCGGAGTCCTCCTATAGTGGCCCGTAGGTGGCACCCCAAGTCCCTTGTCTCCTGACTGGTCTGAGCCTGCCCCTGCTTCCAATGAAATTGGTGGCTCCATTTTGCTGAACGTGAAAATTAATAAAGAATGAAATATGAATGACGAGAATCCAAGTAAGAATTTTTGATGAAGTTGATTTGTGTCGAGAAAATTGAGAGTTGATGATGATTGATGAATTGATTTTTCAGCCAGTGTAGACCACTTGAACAATTAAGCTCCTGCTTGATGTGAAAGTTGTCCAAAAGTGCCCGGGCAGAGTCACCAGATGTAGAACTCCTACGCTGTGGAGCGTAGGCAGAGCTGTGAGGGGAAGAAACAAACCCAAGGGGGATAAGCCTCCAAGAGTTGTAACTAAAACGCTATTAAGCTGCCCTCGAAAGTACACGAAACCTTTTTTTCCAACAATACCACCACCAAATTAAGGTTCCAACCTTGTAAATCCAATCTACAAGCTTTAGATCAGCCTTAAGATCCCCAAAAAAGGTCCCGCAATTCAAAAACAGATGTAAACAAGCTGTTTTTTACTATACGTCCCAATTAAGGTCCCAAAAAACCTTCCCGCAGCAAGAGAAAAAATAAAAAAAACCTTGAAAATCCCTCCAAAACCTTATTTTTCAACTTCTACCCTTCCCGAAACTACCCTACACGTCCTAATACCTTTGAAATCCACCTAATTACACCTGTAACAAGCTAAAAACCCCCTAATTACCTTAATTTTTAGGGTTTCTGACTTAATTTGTCAGAAACCTAAAAATAAAAAATTAAAAAAAATAAAAAATTCCCTTTTCCAAATTCCACCCTTACAACTTTTAATTCACCGATATAAGGGTTATCAATACCTTATAACACTCGATTATAAGGTGAGTTCTTTCTTTTCTTTCTCACTTTCTTTCTCTTCTCTATCCTTTCTCTTTTTCTTTCTAACTAACTCTTCCTTTTCTTCTTTATCCTTTTAAACTTATCTGTCCTTTCTTTAGTTCCTACTCGCTCCGATCCGATTACGAGGCTAAATGAAAACGAACGAAAAAAAAGAAAAAAAGATATCCCTGGTTGCTACGAACGAGAACGATCGATTCCAAAGAATCGATCGATCTTTTATACCCAATCCTTCACTTCTACCCTAAACCTAAAGGTCAGTCATCTTTTTGTCTCTCTCATTCTATTCTTCTAACCTCTTCTTGATCTCTATACTGATGTTTCATGTTCATTTCTGTTTCATCTTTTAATTTAATTTTTTTTTTTTTTTTTTTAATTTTTAATTCTGTTTAGATCATCCGGTCCAATTTCAAACTTCAATTTGTAAGTTATTTCAATTTCAATTTCTTTTGTATTCTTCTTTAACTGTCTTGATGATTCCTTTTGATTCAAGTAACTGAGTTGACTTATTGATTTGATTTTGTTTCTAGTTAAACTAAAAAAAGAAAAGTAATGATCACATGAAATAAAATCAATAGAGATCATAGGTGTTTTTTTTAATGTTGATCTTGAATTGAATATACTGTATAGGTCAAAATAAAGAATGATAATAATTTAATTTAATTTAATTTGTATTGATCTAAAGAATTTGAGATGTGAGTTTTTGTAAAGAAAAAGTATGTTTTGAAATAATTCAAAAAATGAAATATAAGTTTAGAAGTAATCAATGAAAAGTGATCCAAAAAGAAGATCATGAGTTAAAAGGAAAAAATGAAATATATGTAAAATGAATTGTAGAATAATTTGCTTTCCACAGCGCTACTAAGCGTTTTTTAAGTAGTGTAGCTCAAATCAGACTCGGCCAAGCGCAGAGGCGATAAGGGAGGCGGAAAAATTTTTGGGGACAAAACGGCGGCGAGAAGCGCAGCTTTTTGGCGCTGCGCTTCACAGCGCTGCAGGCTAAAAAGCAACACAAAAAAATTTTATTCACAAAGTACATAATAAAAAAATCTAACGAAGGCTTTTGGAGTAATGACTGTAAAGGAAATGTATTAAAAGAAATTTAAATGAACGTAAAGAAAGGAAAAAACATAAAAGTGAAAACAATATCATAAAAAATAGTCAAGATTATAAATGAAAAGTGTGAAAAAGGAATTTCAAATGAGTGTAAAGGAATGAGCAAAATGAAAGTGAAAACAATAGCAGATGAAATTTTGGAGTGGTGGCTGATGGAATCAAAAATTGATACAATACGAAAGGTGGCTGATGGGCAATTGGATGGTGGCTGAAGTAGCGTGACCTGTACAATTTTGGATTGAGTAGCGAAAAGCTTTGGGGTAAAATTCCCGGGGCCAAAATTTCAGCGCGCGGCGTAGCTATTGGGACCTCCGGGGTAAAAAGGCGATAGCGCTGGGCGCAGCGCTACGCAGCGCTCTGCGCTGCTGTCTGCGCTGCGAGCCAGACTTGGCCATACTCTCACATAACCCATGCTTTTTTCCGTCCATATTTTTTATGGGTGGGGGAAATGGTCAAAAAACCCATATCTCTATCATTCTCCATAACCCATACTGTTTTGGAGCCACCCAGCAATGAGAAACCCATACTTTTGGTGGGATTACGTTGGGACTGGTGGAAAAACCGAGTTCAAAACTCCATTCCCAACTGTACAGCTTTTACTTTTGTCACCGATCCACCGATACAAGCACGAATATCAACACTCAAACTCCACCACCTATTCAAAATGCTTCCAAAAGACCTAACAAAGTTTACTCTAGCAAATATTCAAGAAGGTTATGATTGGCTAAAATCTGAGAATGATCAACATATGGGTCCACTGCGTGAACTTTTGAGCCAAGGGAAGGCGCTTTTGCAAGCAGATGAAGAGTTTCTCAATAACGCTGGAAAAATGGTTGACAAGTTTCTTGTCCTTGAGAAAATAAAAAATAGCAGCAACGTGTCTGATGCTGCCAAGACTTTTAGCAAAGATGAGCTGAAGACTTTGGAACTCTTGATTTACAAGTTTGAGCACAAGGGTTTTGTAGATCCATCTGCAGCTAAACCTTGTAAATACCTTTTTTAAACACTTCCAACATATTTAATATGATGTTAATCTTAGACTGATGCATCGCTTAACACATAGGTACAACGAAGCAAAATCAAGACAATCCTTCTGCCGATTCTTCCGATGATCCAAAGTCAAATCCTACGAAACAAAAGCAATCAAAGTCAACTCGTACTAATGCCACTCTAGCTCAGCGTATATTAGTGTTAGACTGGCATAACAAGAATGGTCAAGTTGAGGTCAAGACAGCAAAAAATTTTGAGAAAAAATTTCCTGGTGTTACCATAACACAACCGCTGGTCTCAAGCTGGGTACATAATGAATCAAAGTTGAGAGATAGTTACAAGTCTGGTGTAGGGCTCAACATCAAGAGGAGCAATGAGACTGAACATCCACAAGTAACAGAAGCCTTACAGATCTGGGTTCAACAGGCTGAAATTGCTGGACTTCCACTTAGCGGCAATGTGATACGAGCAAAGTGGCATCAATTTGCAACACTTTTTAAAGTGCCTCAGTCCAAATGGCTTAAACTGAGTGAAGGATGGCTGACAAAGTTCAAATTACGCAGTGGCCTTGAACAAAGAGTCAGACACGGCGAGGCTGGCTCAGCTACCCCCGATACGGTCATTGCAGAACCAAGACAACTCCAGGATATCACCAATTCCTACCATCCTAAGGACAATTATAACATGGATGAGACAGGATTGTTCTATGCGTAAGAAGATTTCTACTGCAACATACTCTTGAGTTTTGCTAATGAACCTTGATTTCTCAACACATACTGTAGAATGCCACCGGACCAAGCTCTGTCTAAAGAAAAGCAATCAGGTGTTAAAGGTGATAAGCAACACTTGACCTTTGCACTCACCTGCAATGCAGATGGAACAGACAAGCTCAAACCATTCATAATTGGAAAAGCAAAGTCTCCAGCCTGCTTCAACAAAAAGTCCGGTGAATCTCTTGGTTACTACTACCGGAGTAATGCAAAGGCATGGATGACGTATGAATTGTTTTCAGAATGGATTACAGATTGGGACATCAAGCTATCAGCAGAAGGCCGTTCTATATTACTTATAGTTGACAATTTTTTCTGGTCATGAGGAACCTTCCAAGTACAAACTTACCAGTATTTGCCTTGAGTTCTTTTCTCCAAACCTTACATCACATGTTCAACCACTTGATGCTGGCATAATTGCATCATGGAAATGTTGATATAGATCTGAATACATTAGTTATGTTATCAATTGCTATGAGAACAAAGTCCTGATTGCAACAATCTTCAAGATCAATCAATTGACGCTATGGAGCGAGCTGAAAACTCTTGGCATGATGTAACTCAAGATACTATTTCAAACTGTTACAAGAAGGCGGGCATCATTTCCCCTCAAAATTCCGATGGATCTTTGGTGGATGATCCAAACTCAGCCAATGTGAATCTCAACACGGAGCCTTTGGTTGATGATCTTGCTCATCAAGATCTGGAGCAAGACCTTTGAGAATTAGTTTCCTTACGCATTATTCACAAAACAAACATGATGTCTATCAGTGAGCTCTTAAATACTCAGGGTGAGCATGGAAGTGGCCTTGAAACCTGGACACCTGAGGAAATCTTCCAATCAATTGAAGAACATGACACCAATGAAGGTCTCCCTCAACCCGAGCATACTGAAGTTGAAATACCTCCACAACCATCATATTCTGACCTACTCAAATCAAGCAAAGTTTTAATGGCGTACCTCAAGCATGAAGAATGTGAGGAAGCCAGGGCTTGCGGAAAAGCCATTTGCCAAGCATTGCAAAAGTTCAGTGCAGCACGCTCAAAGGGAATGACTCAGTCAAATTTAAACCATTATTTCTCATCCAAGCCTTGAATACCTCAAGCCTTTTGTTCTACTTTGATTTGAAATAAAAATTGTTTTTTTTTAAAAAATCTCTCTCCTAACCCATATTTTGCCCCCAGAATAGCGTTTATGGGTTATCAGAGAGATCTCCGTAAGACATACTCCATGAAAACCCATACTTTTTGGAGTCCATAAAATGGTATGGGTTTTTGGAGAGATGACTGTAATTCCTCGGAAGCTCAAAAGTCACATTTTGAGATCACTGCCCCTAATAGGAGCATACCGGGGTCCCGACGAGATCAGTTCAAAACAAAAAAAGGTAAGGTAAGTGACTGATCTGAAATTTGAAAATAAGAATTTGATAAGATTGCTTCGAATACAAAAAAAGTTCGAACCCATGCTTGGTGTTATATTTATCGTTCACAACAATGTTTAACTTGAGATCGGTGAGGCGACCGGTATTTGAAAAAGTCACCAGTGATCGACCGGGGCGAGGGCCTTATTCGATCACCCACAGTGACAGCCTGTGAAAGCCTCTCAACTGAGCCAAATTTACCTGGTGTAAATTGTGACAAGCTTTTCCGCATTTGCTGTGATTATAGTTCAGCACCTCGCATCACTGAATCCTCATGAGCTCTGGCACCACATATATGATATGATACATAGTTCATTCCTTTCTTGGGACTTTATGTTTATTTCAATACGGGGGCGAACGGAAGCTTTTCGTAGGGTGATGGCAACTTGACTTTTTCGATACCTCCTACTTGTGTAAGAAAGGGTCCTGATCACCCTCATCAAGCAAGACCTTGAGGTTCGTCTCCGATTTCTCCGGCAACCATCGGTTTCGTAAAACTTATCTTCACTCGCACGAAATCCGTTGAGCCGCTCGTGTCCTCTCAAGTGCCAAGGCATAAATTATTGATATCGTTTCCTAGATGGGTGGCGCGTCTATAGCCGCAGTCAACAAGCTGACAATAGTCATCGTTGGGGGTACGTATCGAACTTTTTGCTTATAAACCACCCCCGCATAGTCAAATTGATAGATTCTCACTTATACCTGCGTTGATTGTGGTTTGGCTGCAAAGATGGTGGTGTCGGCAAGTCTAGTCTCACGTTGCAATTCGTCACGAAAGAATTTTTTGATACGTAGGTATACTAAAACTTTCCCTTTGACTTATGGCTGTCATTGTGATGGATATCTGACTATGTAAAAATTTGGCCTGTCTTGATATCAATAGATATGACCCTGTAAGTTCCGATCGTCAGATATTCAAAATAAACATAACCCTGCTTGTGTCTTCGCGTCTGGAATCTCAAGACAAGCCTTACGGGATTCTTCACTTTTCAGACTATAGATGACAGCTACACAATCACTATCACGGTGGACGGTCGTCTTTGGCAAATCGAAGTGCTGGATACCGCAGGCCAAGAAGAGTACCGGTAAATTTTAAAATGCTCCACATCCGACGGGACATGAGACATATGTTGGGAAATGGTGCACTGATATGGCTCTTTGCAATGTATCATCAACGTTCGAGGATAGCGGTCTATGGGTGGAACATGCTATCTCGGAGGGAGAAGCTTTCATCGTCACCTATGCAATAAATTCGACTAGGTCATTTAGAGCTGTCCCCGATTTTCTGAAGATGATTGCCAACTGCAAAAGTGGCAACTCTGGCTATCGAAGCAACTCTCCGAATCTCAAACCAAGATTCTTTCCCTTCCCTTTCGCGATTGCAGGAAATAAGGAAGACTTGATCGAACAGAGGACAGTTCCGACCACCGAGGGGGTTCACTTGGCAAATGCAAGTGGGGGGTTGTTCTATGAATGTTCTGCGAAAAATGCCGTGAGTAGCTACGGCTGAAAATGAAACCAACCAATATCCGTGGTATTCAACATCTCTCAGCGCTTCTGTAGTAGAAAGAAACCTGACTCGCTTTCTTTACATCCATCCAGGTCAATGTTGATGAACTATTCATTCAGCTGATCCGATCAGTTGCAAAACTGCGTGAGGGTGCAGTTGCTCACCGACATGATCCCAAGATGGCCAGGTGAGATATTGAATAGATTAGTTCTCTTCGAAGATGAGTCGCGAGTCTTACTTGATCCGAGAACAGTCGTCGATTTATTCACAACATTGGCTACCAGCTCTCTCAGCCAACATCGCCAGGATCCCAATCACCTTCCGGTTCGGCCGTTCAAAATCGATCGTTCGCTTCCAGCCAAATCGCTCTGCAATGTGTCAATCCCAGCGCTTGCAATCCAGATTCTGTTGAGCGCCCTGTACGATCGCGAATCGGTACAAATGCAGATGACGGCCATGATAGCCGCATCCCCTCGACAGAAAACAAAATGACTTCAGGTTGTCACTGTATTGTGATATGAACATCTATACTTGCTCCTTTGTGAGCTGGATGTGAAAGCCGTCTCATCTTTCTTTTTGGGTTTACCTGCTAGGGATTTCAATTTTGTGTTTTGATGTATTTTACTGATATCCCAATCAAGATGTTTCCGTAGATATCTTGTCTTTCTTCATTGGTAGATCAGAGTTAGACTGCCGTGCTTCAACACCCGACAGAATTGGAGATATTCAGAACTTGACAATCTTCATGGAAAATCTTAATTCCAAACGAAACGAGAGCATGTAAGACTTGTCCACTCTTTGGGGGAGACCTTACCTCTGTTGTGACTGCCTCGTGAATCATGAATAATTAGAACTCCTTCATTGATGGGTTGGACATGGCTTCAACGTCATCCTTCTTCCTGGGTCTAGAGGAGTAATAAATCTAGGGACACGAGTTTGCTGTTCCTAATCAACAAGGTAGAATGCAAGGTAGAATGTATCAATAAATCACCGACATCTCAATTGACAATCTACAGTGACGTTATCATAGGATGACAAGGACGCTGTGCAGATAGGCTAAGATAAAACAATATCTTTCTTCTCAGCCATGAGTTGACTGTAGTATGTGGACCAACTTTGCGCCCAGTCTTTCCATCGCTCCATGTATCAAGTGAAAATAAAATTCAAGAGTAGAATTATGATGAAGTTTCTTAATTCATACGCGATTACTCATACATATTGAGATTCGGATAGCTAGAGTGCTGATTGCTATCCTAATATTTTAAATTGTGAGTTCTCTGCATCTTCATACATATTGTACCCTGATCATCAATATTGTGGTAAGCAAGATTCAAAGGCACAACTGAACAGGTGAAGGTCAAGGAAACGGCCGGAATTAAAGAATGATTTCTCCCTGTCGTCCCACGTAAATACTTCATCGCATCTCCTGGGATTGAATAACAAGTTTTCCAGCAAGACTCAAAGAATTTGGCACGGGTAGGCAATACTATTCGTACCACGCAGCTCTTTCATCGAGGCCTACGTAAAAACAACTGACATAAATTTCGAAATCTCGACCATTCTCGCCACGGACCTATCAATTATGTGTGGACTTTGCTATAGATAGAACACTATGAATACGTACATACTCGGGAAGCTGAACTGGCCAAGAGTTCTCGTGGTTTGGCAGGCGGACAGTCTAGGTCTCTGACATAGGACAACATCGCTGAAGGCTTTCCAGGAATTCAAATAAGTAACTTCAAATATTTCGTATGGAACAACCGAGCAGTTGGAAAGAAATTATCGCATCAAAACATTGGAACTCACTTCCTACTTCGTGACGAATTTCATCGGTTCCATATTTCCTCACAATCACAAAATCCTGCATACAGAAGATCAATACCTCTCAACCAGTGGGTACATAATATGTTGTCGACCTTTTCTCACACGAGGCTGAAGGCGACTGCAGAACCTCAAATCAATAAGTTGACCATAGTCATCGTTGGAGGTACGAACCGACACTTTGTTTATACATTATCCCACAGATTCAAATTGACGAATTGCGACTATTTCTTGCACGTGTTGCATGGATTTTGTTGTTTGAACGCGCAGATGGTGCTGTCGGAAAGTCTAGCCTCACGTTGCAATTCATCAAGAAAGAGTTCTTCGATTCGTAAGTACAATAATCTCCTCCTTGGCCGATGTGTCTCTCGAACGCCTGTGATCAACTACCTGAGATTTGTCTTCTTTGGCTTCTGACACAGGTACGATCCTGTGAGTTTCGACCATTAGTAAGAGGTATACATCACCCCCGCGGTCGGGTTCTCTGGATGTACCTTACCAAATCCTCGGTTTTGCAGACCATAGACGACAGCTACGTAATAACTATCACCGTGGATGGCGCTCCTTGGCAGATTGAAGTGCTGGACACTGCGGGGCAAGAAGAGTACCGGTAGAGTGCAAACGCCAAACATTTAATGAGACATGATACATGCCCTGATATGGTTTGTTTCCATTTATTATATTCAACTTCGGAAATAGTGATCTGTGGGTAGAGCATTCTGTCACCCAAGGCGAAGCTTTCATCGTCACCTATGCAATCAATTCGAACAGGTCTTTTCGAGCTGTACCAGATTTTTTGAAGTTGATTGCCAACCGCAAGAGTGGTAAAAGGGGGCATCGAAACACCTCTTCAGATTTAAGATCGAAAGACTTTCCCTTTCCGTTCGTGATCGCAGGAAATAAGGAAGACTTGATTGACCAGAGGAGCGTTGGTACCAGCGAAGGCGCTCAGATTGCACATGCAACCGGGGGATTATTCTATGAATGTTCCGCGAAGACTGGAGTGAGTTGCTATAGCCCCAATCGAGTCCAAGTGACATTCAGATCCGTGATATTCGTAGGATCCAGCATGTCCTAGCGCCTATGTCTATCCATCAGAAGGAAATCTGACTTGCTTTCTATAACACTTGAACAGGCCAATGTTGATGAGATCTTCTTTCAGCTAATCCGCTCAGTTGTAAAACTACGCGAGGGTGCAGCTGCTCACCGCAAAAATGGGACAATGAATAAGTGAGCGAAGTGATTGAATCTGCTTGAGCTCGAGGAACGAGTCTTTCATGATACTCAAGTTATCAAAACAGTCGTCGTTTCATTTGCAACATTGGTTACCAGCTGACTCAGCAGGCAACGCCCGGGCGGCCATCCCCCCTTTTCGTTCTTCAAAACCAATCCTGTTCTTCCAGCCAAAATGTCCTATCAAGTGAATCCCCCGATCCTTTTACTGGTGATCTAACTTTGACAACTTCCATCGACGGTCCCGATCAAGCGCCAAACCATCCTACGGCCTGCCATGATATGGGCGTCACACCGGCAACAGGCAAGAAGACTAAATCCTGCTGCGACTGCGTTGTCGCCTAGTAGGATGATATACAAGTGTTCTATCGACACCCTCAATATGAAAGTCTTTTGGGTTTGATAGCGTAATACTTGCGGAGAATTGATCCTTCCCTTCCGTATCATTGTATGGATATCTGCTTGAATGAATCACTGACATCCTAATCAACAGAACATAACGGGCACACCTATACAGATCAGAAAAGAAAGGAAAATAATTCGATTTTTTGCATGTTCAAAACATAATTTTTTTGTAATTCCCTCAGAAGGGTCTTTGTTCGCGGAATGTGTATTCGATGGAGTTATTTTGGTAGAAGGCTTGTATGTGAAGGAAATGTGATGAGAACACAACTGATGAATACATCAGAACTAAAGTTATGAACTCTTTTACGCTTGATTCTTATAAACATCCATTGCCTTTCCTATACACAACCTTTTATTCCAGAACCTCAGCGTTTAATTTTCTTCAGATCTACAACAAATGCCTACTGCACTTGGAAAGCTCAAAGACCAGGGAGGTAAGATTCTATAGCCTTCTTCAATTACCTCTGTCCTCCTTTTTACCAGCAGATCTGTATGGAGATACGTGATCCATCTTTATAGATGCGATCGGTTTGTCTTGATGAGTTTACCTAAGCAGCTTGGCCACCGTATATTGAGAATGAATATCCTCATTGACCATTCTACATTATAAGGTTTATCGATAGATACATCAAAAGGGTACAAAATAATTGTGGAGTGATATAGCACATTTCCTAACTCAACACAAATCAACGTATTGATTAGATAGCCGCTTTCTGAGGAAGACTAATCATCCTGTACTATAGTTGAGAGAGTGTTGTATGCAATCAAGCCAATTGACACTAAAGAAACCCCCTAGGTTTCGCGGGTGGATTTGTTCTTGGGTGAATCCACGAGAATTTGACTGGAGTGCTGAAAATGATTTTGATTTTGATTTTCAATTTCCACCTGCTTGACCACTTTCATTTCAAACTTCAACCGATCTGGTTTCATCTCTGTGATGGGGAACCTTGTATCTCTTAGATACAAGTCTGGTCTTGAACGAAAACTCGTTCTGGTCTGGTCTTAAGATAGAATCTTTGAAAAGGGAAAGTAATGAATATAATAATTTCGATAAGAAAAAGAAAACCAAAGTGAGAAATAAACAAACTATATAAAGTAACAAATCCTTAAACCAGGAACAGAGATAATTGAAAGATCAACGTCTAAAAACAGAGAATAATTAAACTAAACAGAAATCTTCTTAAAATAAAATACGGATAAGCTAATCTAAGAAAAGTTAATAGTTAATACTATAATTCCTACAGATAACTACTATGTATAATTAAATATTGTTATAACAACCGTCTACATCTATGACAAATTATGATCAACCTTGTATAAAATTAACAAATAAGTGAACGCGCCCTCCACACACTCTCAGGTGGGCCAGTACCCAAAGCCGGTGAAAGAAGGTGAAATTTCTTTAACCAAGGATCCAAGACAGTAGAAATTCGAGTAAGCGGCGTCCAGACATCATCCAAGCCAGTACTATCTCCACCCCGCAAGAGATATTCGAAAACACCCTGAGGCGTAACCTTAAAATTAATAATAAAGGATGGGACCCCCGCATCATGCTCCTCTTGAAGCAAGCCATCAAAACAGTCATTATCCGGAAAAAATTCTCCTACAAAAGGCGACAACAGTGACACATTAAAAACAGGATGAAGACGCCGCAGAGAAGGAGGTAAAATCAACTCAGCAGCATTCTTGCCAACCATGCATTTAACAGGAAATGGGCCTATCCGCCGATAATCCAATTTATTCGAAGGACGCAGGGTCCGCAGATTCTTGCGCGACAGCCAAACTAGATCCCCAGGTGAATAAACCGTATTAACTCGTCGAGATCCATTATAAAATTTTGCTTGAGCCGCTTTAGCCTTTTCCAGATTGAATTTCAACGCCTGATGGATGGTCTGCATATGTTCAACAAAGTCATCAGCACGAGGAACACCACTGGTAGCAACCAAAGAATTGAAACGCGGGTGACACCCAGTGTAAGCAAAGAAGGGAGAGTAGCCAGTCGACGCCGACGGAGAGTTGTTGTAAGCAAATTCCGCAATGGGTAACCATTTCACCCAATCGACCTGATCATCGGAGACAAAATGTCGTAAAAAATCTTCGACCAATGCATTAACCCTCTCTACCTGACCATCCGTCTGAGGATGAAAAGCAGTTGAAGGAGCCGGAGACACGTTAAGCAATTTCAAAACCGCTGTCCAAAATCGTGATACAAAGGTAGAACCACGATCGGAAACAATGACGTCAGGTAAACCATGATATCGAAATATATGAGAAACAAATGACTCAGCCAAATCTTCCGCATCCCACGATTCCTTTGCCGGAATAAAGTGAGCGCCTTTCCCCATATGATCGACAACAACCATGATGGAATCAAAACCCTGAGACAAAGGTAATTTCACAATAAAATCAACGCCGATAGTAGACCACGGCCGTTCCGGTACTGGTAACGGAACCAGTTCCCCTTGAGGAGGTCTCCTGTCAACCTTCACCTTTTGACAGCTGATACAAGTCTTCAAATACACGAGCAAATCTTCCCGAACATTAGGCCAGCTGAAAGTCCTAGTCAAAAGATCTAAAGTTTTCATGCTACCCCAATGGCCCGCTGACGGAGTTTCGTGCATTTGACGCATAATTGTAGTCCTGGCCGCCAAAGGAACATAAATCCTGTCTCGCCACCACCATAAATCTCCTTGATAAGTGAGATGTTTTGGCCGCCTATCCTGCAAAAGAGAATCTGTCGAGTAAAGGGAATGAAACCATGACTGAGTTTCAATAGAAGCGGGTAAAAACATAGAAGGATCAGAACGTCCCAAGATAAGGTCCTTTCGCAAGGATATCGCCTGAATTCCGACGCTATTGACTTCTCTAACCCCGAAAAGAATCACTTTCTTAGAAGAATCCTTTCCATCTGTTAAATCTGAACGTCGAGAAGCAGGGTCAGCAGGATTCAATCGTCCGGGAGTATGAAGAATTTCAAAATCAAACTGTCCGAGAAAAGAAGCCCATCGAGCTTGCCGAGGAGTCAAGTCCTGAGCTGACATAAAATATCGCAAGTTAGCATGATCGGATAAAACAGCGACAGCCTCAGTCGATCCCAATAGCCACGCTCGCCATTCTTGAAAGCAAGCAACAATCGCACCCAACTCCTGATCATGAACCTGCCAGTTCCGCTCAGATGGGGTTAGCTTCTTAGAATAATACGCCACCGGCCTTAATTCGCCTTGATCTGAATATTGAGAAAGTATACCAGAAAAAGCAAATCCAGAAGAATCAACCTGTATAACCCGTTTCCTTTCAAAATCAAAGTGAAGAAGAAAAGGGGACTCAGAGAATAATCTTCGTAATAAATCAAAAGCCGATTTAACAAAATCCTTTTTCAATCCAACCACAGTATTTGCTGAAGCAGTTGTGAGATCTGTCAAAGGAGAGACAATTTGAGAAAAGGCCGGAATAAATCGTCGATAAAAATTTGCAAATCCTAAGAATCGTCGCAAATCCGCAAGATCCGCCGGATATGGCCATTCAGCTAAAGTATTTAACTTCTTTGGATCCATTCGAAGACCTTCAGTCGAAATAACGAAACCCAAAAACACAACTTCAGTGACAAAAAATTCACATTTAGCTGGTGAGGCTGTAAGTTGATGCTCAGATAACTTAGCTAATATTTTCTCAATATGTAGAGCGTGCTCTTCTTCTGATTTCGAAAAAATCAAAATATCGTCAATAAAAACAAAACAAAAGATATCTAAGAACTCCCTTAAAACCCATTGAATGAACCGTTGGAAAGTTGCTGGGGCATTAGCCAATCCAAACGGCATAACAGTAAATTCGAATAGACCCCAAGGTGTTCGAAAAGCTGTTTTCCACTCGTCACCGTCCTTTATCCTGATCAAATTAAAAGCAGATTTAAGGTCAATTTTCGAAAAAACCTTACAACCTTTCAATTGATTCAGTAGCCATGACATAACGGGAATTGGGTAACTATCCCGCTTGGTGATTTTGTTCAAACCTCTATAATCCACGCATGGTCGATTCTTTTTGCCTGGAACCTTAACAAAAAAAATAGGTGCCGCTGCGGGTGAAGATGACGGTCTGATAAAACCCTTACCAAGCATCTCATCGAGATATTCTCTCAACTCAAGTTGCTCCGACTGAGCAAGGTTATATAATCCACCAAAAGGTGGTTCACAATTTGGTTTAAGATCAATTGCACAATCAAAAACGCGATGGGGTGGAAGTACAAAATCCTGTGGGTAAAAAACATGTGAGTACTTTATGCAAGTTTCAGGTAATTTAGAAGGAAGAGACTTGTCCGGATTTGGATTTGAAGACATAGAATTGTCAAGAGAGGAAAGATTATTTGAAGAATGCTGTGGCTTTGTCGATTCATCTGTGGTTTTTACGGAAGAAATAGAAAAGATAGGAAGAACAGATTCCGACTCACAATCAACTACAGATAAAGGTGAACTATTCATCGTTGCAATCACTACTCCTTTGATTACAAGATAAACTCCATTCTTATGACAGATAGCTGATGCTCCAACGCTCTTCATCCAAGGTAAACCCAATATAACATCTTGACCATGAATTGATGTAACTCCTAGCCTAGCTGGTAAACTGATTCTTGATGAAGAACTCGAAGTCGCCGTTAACTCTCCAACCCACTCTTTATCCACAACACCTCCTGAACCAACTGATCCATCAAACCCGAAACACCTCATAGGCTCTCTTGATACTGTAACAATTTGATGTTTTCGAATCAAATCTTGACTAATCAAATCGGCCATTGCACCTGTATCAATCAATGCCATGATCATAACTGGAGATCCATCATTTGACAACGTGAATGGAATAATAAATTTTCCATTAGCTGCCTGACACGTATCAATCCTGACCGAATTGATATCAAACTGTACCTCTTGATGAACATCATTAGGAAATATCAATTCGTTCATCTGACTAAAATAGTCTGATACAAAATCGTTCGTCATAATTGATTGTTCTTCAGTCGTATTCACAAAGGCGATTGAATTAATCTTAAAATCTTCAGATTCTTTCTCTTCATTCTCTTCTCGATTTTCAACATGTATTTGCGAAACTGGCTTGATATTGAGAAAATGTAATTTTTCTTGTAATGTCTTATTCTGATTTGGACAAATACCTTTAGAATGAGATCCTTGTAAATCATACGACTTCAGACATCTTGCACAAAGCTTCCTTTCTTGACATGCCTTCATAATTTGAAAAAAAACTTGAGGCTTCTTCTTTGATGAACTTAACTCAATCGAATCAATCTCCATTGGAACCGGTTGATCAGATCGATGAACGTGAACAGGTGTTGGTCTAAATTGGTGAATGTTCTGAGAATCCGGTTTATGAATCTTCTTGATATAAGATGAATGATTAGGCGGCAATTCTGATAATTCTTGAACGATTTCAGCGGCTTGAACGGCTAAATTCATCTTTTCTTGAAGTACCTTCGTTGAAGTCCAACCAGGAAGTCTGATTGCTTCTGCCAAAATATCCGGATCCAATCCTTTCACATATTTGATGATCGCATCCTCCGGAGATATACTAACATGAATGACATTCGATCGAAATCTGGAATTATAATCAATAATAGAATGAGCTCCTTGTTTACAATTTTCCAAATTCTTTCTATTTGTTCTATCTTCATTCTTATCAGCAAAAATTACACGCATTTCCTGCAAAAATAATGCAAAAGATGTTAAAGGAAGTAATTTATATTCTAATCCCTTCAAATCATCAAAACCATCAAAAGCTCCTTGAGACGCCGCATTCTGCTCCAATAGAGAATTAAACCAATTACTTGCAGTTGATCGTGGTTCAAATAAAGTCGATAACCAATTGATTTTGAAACGATCATCCTTCGAAGAAAAATACGATTCATTCTCCCTCATTTCTTGATAAAAATCTTGAAAGAAAGATTTCAAATGCGATGACGTTCCGCTGAATCGTATATTGTTTCAAAAGCGAGGTGTTGGAACCGGCTGAGAGAAATTTGAATAAGCACTCGGAGGTTGATACGGTAATCTGAAAGAAGGATGCGGCGGCATAGTCGCAAATTGAGGAATTGGAGTATGCTGCCTAGGTTCATATTGAGGCTGAGGATAATAATTCGGAATTTGAGTATTAATCGGAGGTGGGCCGACTGATGAATTCATTTGAGGTTGATACTTCATATGATGACTTGAAGGAGGTGGAATAAATTGATTGAAAGGAACTTGAGAATTAAATTGAGGATTGAGATGAATTTGAGGATGATGAGGACGAGATTGAAAATTATTAGGGGGTACTGAAAAATTTGGAGGTACTGTCGAATGAAATTGAGGATGAGAAGGATGACTAGAATTAAAATGATGAGGAATTTGTTGATGATGAGAAAAATCATTTCGAATATTCAAACCGTGAACTCCTTGTGATAGGTTATCCATCAAAACCGGTTGGTTTTCTGGATTTCCATCTTGAGTTCTCGAAGAATTCATGTTAGAGTTCGATAATTGAATTTGTAATTGATGAATTTGTTCTTGCAGTAAACGAATTTCTTCAGGAGTCTGTGGTCGAGGAGGATCGGGTCGAACACTCTCCATATCAAACAAGGATGAGACTTCAGTATGTCCTGTTCGTGGTTCGTTCCAAGGATTCATTTCAATGATCGTCTTCTAAACTTGAAAAAATTGAAGTATTAGGCGATCCTTCTTCTTGATTAGTTCTTAAAAGATGGAATAATTCGATGATGTTGTTAAATCTCGAATTATCTTCTTCAATTGAATAACTGTATTTAATGCCCGAAAAAGGATTTTCACAACTAAATTCAAAATAAGGTAATTCTTGGAACGAAGCTAGAAGATCTTCAGTTGAGTATAAATTCGAGTGAATGTATGTATGATGATAAGCGTGAAAAATAGAAACTGTATTAAACATAAAAAGAGAAAAACAAGAGAAGGGAAAAAAAATTTATATTAAGGTTTAAAGATCGAAATTAAAATGTGATGGGGAACCTTGTATCTCTTAGATACAAGTCTGGTCTTGAACGAAAACTCGTTCTGGTCTGGTCTTAAGATAGAATCTTTGAAAAGGGAAAGTAATGAATATAATAATTTCGATAAGAAAAAGAAAACCAAAGTGAGAAATAAACAAACTATATAAAGTAACAAATCCTTAAACCAGGAACAGAGATAATTGAAAGATCAACGTCTAAAAACAGAGAATAATTAAACTAAACAGAAATCTTCTTAAAATAAAATACGGATAAGCTAATCTAAGAAAAGTTAATAGTTAATACTATAATTCCTACAGATAACTACTATGTATAATTAAATATTGTTATAACAACCGTCTACATCTATGACAATCTCACAGTAACATGTTTTGATGAAGAGTTCAATCGGGAATTCATCAATCATCAAATCGGTCAAATCGAGATCATGAATTTAAATTAAAAATCAAATTTATCATCACATCGAAGTGGACGCGGCAACTTGGGTGTTTCTTTCTTTCTTTTCAAATAAACGGGAAATTCAATTTTAATCAAGCAGAGTCCAAGTTCAAGAAGACCAATACCGTCCATCCATCACCCGTACTGTGATTAAGAAATCAACTCACCAGACAAACCATCTCCAAGACTTCACCTTCAAAGAACAACTCTACTTCATCTCACCATATCAAAAGCCAATACGCTCGCTTCAGAATGACTACCAGTACTTCTACTTCCAATGACTCAATCGTTCAAGCGCTCCTTACCACTCCCACACATGGAACCCAACCAGACCCCAAACCTCATGAACTCTCAGAATCTCAAACTAAAATCCTAGAACAGCTCATCGAACACTTCTCATCACCAGATCTCAAACTTCCAACTCACTTACCGATCTCATCCGCCACAGAAGAGTCAAGAAAAGCTCTGTCTCATTGGGAGAAATGTTCATTACTTAATAGAGAAGCTTTAGTAAGATGTCTTAAAGCTGATAAATGGGAATTAGAACGTTGTTTGAAGAGAGTACAAGAGACGATAGTTTGGAGGAGAGAGTGTGGAGCTGATACAGTAGAGATAGATCCACAAGAAGCATCCGTGATTAGGACTGAAGTAGGTATCTTTCTCTCTCTCTTGCTCATCTTTCACCCAAACAGCCTCATTGTACAATCTACACTCTCTAACTTGTGTTGGTATCTTTGTTGATAGGCTGAGACTGGAAAGATGTTTGTACTAGGTTATGATAACTTTGCTCGTCCCATAGTTCACATGAGACCACGATTTCAAAATACCACAGTTACTCCAATGAGACTACAATTCTCATTTTGGTTGATCGACCGAGCAATTGATTTAATGCCACTTGGAGTAGAATCGTTGAGTACCCATTTCATTTGAATTGCATTTCTCCTAGGTTGCTCTCTGTAGGATAGATTGTACGGTTTTCTCACCTATTGTGACACATTGTACAACTTGTAGCGTGTTACTCTTGATCGACTTATCGGGTCCCCAAGAAACCCCAGCTCTCAAGCAACAGAGAGAGTTTGTTAATGTCAGTTTTCTTTGCTTTTCACCTCGCTACTGATCCGCAATAGGTGTTCATTCCTTTTGGGTTCTCAACAGATCTTGAGTGCATATTATTGCGAAAGGTTGGGTCAAGCCCTAGTTTTGAACATGCCAAAGTTGTTTGTTTGGGTCTTGAGGGTGAGTGATTGTAATCATTGCCAATGTCCATACACCCCATATGTGTAATACTGACTAGCAATGCCTCATATCCTAGTTACTCAAACCCTTGATCGATCCAGTGACTTACAACAAGGCTGTCTTTGACCAACCTGATCCCCTCAAATCCGCCCCAGCTGAACAATTGGATGCTACACTTGGAGGTACCAATGGATATACATTTGTAAGTCTAAAAGCCCATGGTCAATCTAATCATTGTCGTTGACTGATTTCTGTGCCAATGTAGGACATTGAATCCTATTGGCCTGCTCTCATGACAGAGTGTCAATCACGTCGACGTCAACGATTAGAACAATGGATCTCAACCGGAAAGACCGTTGGCTCAAGTGAATGGGCTGTTGACGAAGCCAAAGAAAAAGAAAAGAATGAAAAATTCACTTTGAATCAATCGAATTCTACTCATCTATCAGCTCCCGCATCCACTCCTGCTACCGAAACGCCTAATCCTGAGGCTACAACAGTCCCTGTTACTTTAGTCATTGAATAGTTTTTTGTCTTCCTTTCTTCCGTATCGTCTAACATGTTATCATCTATACACAACCTCTTAAACATTTCTTGTATGAAAGTCAAATCACCTTGATCACTGTCACTATCATAGTTTGTATTCAAAACCTTTTCTCTTTCTCACTTCCATTGGATTAATCGATGACATTCTTTTTACTATTGGTTATGATCTGACGTTAAGTTTGACTCCCTTTACGAATCCACTCACATGACTCAAAGCATCCACTATTGTTACAGTAAATTTTCTGCAAATTTACTGTAACGGTCTGTAAAGTACAGAGGCGGTACGTACCAAACTCTCAAAATTCACTATCGTCAAGGTAAAATCTCTTCTGTACGGTACACCCCCTTTGGTAACGCATATGTAACATGTGTGACCAAATGTTCACCACTGAAAATGTGCAGTGATATTTGGTCACACATGTGACCCAAATTTGTGATTTGGTAAACCCAAGTGTGACAAAACACGCACACGCATTTTTACATATATATGCAAAAATCATGCATATTCTTGAAAACAAGAAAAAAGCTGTTTTTGCTTTTGATATATGAGTGTGCGACTCAGCTCTTGGTTCTCACCTCATCACAGTGAGTCTTCCCTTCTCTCGATTCTCTTTTTTTTCTATCTTTTTTTCCCTCAACACCCAATACCCACCGTCAGCCTCACTAACTTTATGATTTTTACTCACTCGGTCTTTCCCACTGCTCTCGCTTTTCAATCTCAACTCAACTCCCTTCATTCAACTTTTTCAATTCTTCAACTCTAATTCAAAACTTATTCACTTGACTTCTTCCAATATTCGACTTGATTTCAAACCTCGACAACTTCAAACTTATCTTATTATATTTGTGCATCAAGCATATTAATGATTTAAAGTTCAATTGATTCCAAAAAAAATTGTATTTTGAGTGAATGAATTGATTCAAAAAAAATGTATTTTGAGTGAATGAATTGATTCAAAAAAAATAGAATATCGAGTGAATGGGAACAAATGTGAAGGAGATGAAGGGAAAAAGAGATGAATTGAGTTCTTTGTACTCAATTCATCTCATTGGTAAGCAAGGATCTGCTTGTTGACGGTTTTTACCAAATGGCAGAGTTGTGATCAACTCGCCAATGATTGCATTATGCAATCGTTGACAAGTTTACCAAATGTCATTCCATAAGAGAGACATTCGGTTACACACACGGTGAGAAAATTTCTCACCGTGATGCAAAAGTCGCATATGTAACATTATGTGACTTTTGTTACCGAAGGGGGTGGTATGTACTGTACAGAATAGAGTCTGTCCCACAATTGTGCCATCTGTAAAAAATCTGTAAAGTTCAAAGATCTACCAATTTTCTCCGCTCTACCTCATTTTCTCAATCATCAAGGTTTCAACTCAAATTAAACTCAATTTGTCAACTATGGACAATTTGGACTGAGTTGATGATGAGTCCAAATCAGACGGATGAATGAATAATAAGAAAGGAAAATAGCAAGATGATGATGAGGATGGATGAAATATGTATAATTCTGAACTGAAATAATCGTAAATTGTGGGTGTGAATGATGATGATGATAAATTGTGAAAGTGAGACTTGGTTTGAAGAAATGATGGTGATGATTAGATCATGTAGCCTTTCATTCTAGAAAGGTCTTTGAGCGAGTAACATCAAGGTAAGTAATTCAAAACATCATGACGAGACAGAAAGTACAAATGAATCTTGATTTTGATTGATTTGATGCATGCATTGGTTTGAATATTCCCCCTTTGAATCCTCTCTTTTGGTCAAATAAAATTGGAAGTTGAACAATGATGACTTGTGGTGGTGTACCGTTTGCTCGGTAGGCCACCCAAATTTGGTAGATACCAATTCTGCAGAGATCCTGCAAATTTGCAGGACCTCTGCCAAATTTCTACCAAATCTGTTGGTACCAAAGCGTGTTTTTGACACAATTGGGGAAATTGGGCTTTGGTACTGTAAAATTTGCTGTACCAAGGCCCTTTACAGAGACAATAGTGGATGCTCTCATGAGTGTTTTGTTTGAAGCAATTTGAAAATTCTCAAGCCAAATCAATCTTAAATTGAAGAAGGTACGGTGGCCAAGAAACGCCAGATTGGACAAAACACCAAAGTCAACAAATTTACCATACAGGCCCTGTCAAGAGCCCCGTTCTGCACCCTGAACTGAGCTCACTTGTCCTTGGGCGCTGTGCTACCCGTTGGTGCTATTTAAAATCTCACAGTTTTTGTGTTATGGCTGATTTGGCAACTCGTGGTGTCAGAATATGGAAAATCTGGGATCTTGATCACTCGGGCCAGATCCAGCAGTCTTCCCCACCGGTCCAATCCAGCGGACTTGACTTGTAGCAGTTTTTTTTTGGCAATCACACTCTCCTATACTCTCCCACTTCGCGACTCCGACTAAAATTTTCATCAATGCCATGCCCCAACATTCTCACCGACAACTACTGTCCTCTGCTTTCCGAGCTTGTTGACCAAGGGTACACTAACCAGCAGATCCAGAGGAGTTGGCCAACAACCATGATACGGACTGTTCACTGAGAACAATCACTCGCGCGCGCACGGACTGGGACCTGCAGATACGACCTGATGATGATACATACAACCTCATCGACGACCTCATCACTTTCTATCATGGTCAAGGGATGCGTGCAGATCATTTGATCACTATCCTCCAAGAACGCCACAATCTCAAAATCACCCAACGCACACTTGCTCAACGTACACACGACCTAGGACTACATCAAAGGAACAACAATATAGACCTAGGTCTAGTCACCATGGAACAGGTAGCCGAAATGATCCGACATTGCAAAAGCATGCCAGACGGAAAGCTAGCAGGATATCGTCAAATCCACCATATCCTTCGGAACCAGCATGGGGTATATGTCCATCGGTAAGTATGGTTGTATTCTACTTGTTTGATCCAGAGTGCTAGCCTTTACTCACTTAGTAATAAAATTCTTTGGGCCAGGTACATTGTGGCTGCAATGCTGAAACAAATGGAGGCTGATGGTATTAATGCTTGTGTCCATCGATCAATGCGTCGCCACACCTTCTGTGTACCTGGACCCAATCATGTGTGGTCTGCTGATGGCCATGATAAGCTTAAGAAGTTTGGTATCACAATGTATGGGGTTATTGATGCATGGTCTCAACGTGTACTGGGGATCTTTGTTCATGTCACCAACAATAATCCAGCTCATATCGGCCTTTACTTCCTTGAGATAGTCAAGAAAGTGGGAGGAATACCAAAAAAAACTGTTACCAATCATGGAACCAAGACAATCAACTTAGCTGCACATCAAATTGAATTATCATTTGAGTTTGCAAACCTCACTGCTGAGGAAGCCACTGCTTGCCACCAATTCACTGATTCACCACAAAATCAAAAAGTGGAATGTTTATGGTCACAGCTGATGATCCAGCACAACACGGCACTTATTGATATGATATTCAAATCCATCGAGTCATCTGAGTACAATGATGACGACCCACTACAACGGTGAGTGTTTTCTACCAGTAAAAAATAAAATATTACAACATAGCGATTTATCACCTTCCAAATCATGTAGGGTTTTATTTTTATATCTATGGGTGCCTTTGATTCAAGATTTGCTCAACAAAGGGATGAATGATTACAACTCATACTGCAAGCTAACCAACACCCAATCTATGCTTCCAGGAGATTGTTCACCCAATCTCTGCTACTTTGCACCAGCCTTCAAGGATGGTGTGGATGGCTTGGTTCCAGTTCCTGCTGCCTGTGTTGATGAACTTAAAGCTCAGAAGTACCCTAATGCTGACAAGCTCATGGCAACTTCTCTGGTATGGCTCTCTAAAATGTGCACAGCAGCGGCACAAGCTCTAGATATCAATCTCAAAATCGTCACCATGGACAAGGTTTGGATTATATTCCATAAGCTCCTTGACTTCATGCGTTCCTATGATTTGTTCCTTTTGGGAACCCCTGACAAAGAAGAACGAGCACCTACTAACCATGAACAAGCTGTTGCTACAATTCAAAACCGCTTTGGCCAATTGCCAAATGGCAATTGATTATCACATAGTAAGTTGCTTTTCAATTCAATCTTATATTGTTAAAAGCTAACCTTTCATGATTACAAAACACTCACACCTCAGTGTCAGGCAGCATGCATTCAACATTCAAAATTGGTCAATGATGAGACTCATGATTAGAAAATCTAAGACTGATCAAACCCTTCTGCTTTGTTACATATATCTTTTTCTTCAATTTGTGTTACTTTTTATCCACATTTTTTTTGTCTTGTTTTGAGATTTCTTCTCACTCCATATATACAAGAACACAACATGGAAACATAAAACCAATAAAAGAAATGGAAATAGAACAGTTTGTATACAGTTGAACTGCATGACAGTCAACAAAAGTCTCAATGACATGGTGGTTGATACAATCACAATCAACTGACCCACCATAATTTATAATGATGTTCTTCTGCAAGACCAAAGTCAGATTAACAATGGTCATTTTTTTCATTTTGCTCAATGAGAGACATTGAGCATAATGAAGAAAAATGTTGTTCTCTCATTAAAGTCATTAACACAAAGGAAAAATATGTAGATACATACAAGAACACTAAAAAAAATTGGAGGCTGAAAAAATACTTTTTATCGGGGCATACTTCAAGTTATGCAAAGGCTATCAATGATACCCCAGGAACAACATTAGTGTGGTCTGCAACAAGCCAGAGCTCCAGTTTTCCTTCTAATGGAGAAGAGTACTTATCTGGGAATTGAACCCAGGTACACTTCGCAATGTTCCTTTCAGCCACAAGTGTACACTGCGTGAAAAGCCCTGTCGCAGCCGGCCCCGCGACAGCCAGTTGCCTGACATTTGTATTAATCTACATAACCTGCAACAGATCCAGCTTTGGCTTGAGACAGTTGGGGTTTTCCTGCAACAGTTGACTTATTTTCGCCATTCCCACCTCTTGGATCTGTGCTGCGACACCTCCTTTGCTCATCTTTACTCTTCATCACAGCTTCAATCGGATCCACCATATTCATTCCGACAATACTCCAGCATTTAAACTTGCTCATGATGTAAAGGCTCAACCAAATCCATAAGCTAAGGCCAAGTTAGTACAACTTTCCATTCATGTCCTGCTTCAAGCCATCCTTTTTCAATTTGTATTTTCCTCAGCACAATGGCAAAAAATACCTGAAGGGGAAGCTATCCACATGAGCGGTTAATTACTAAGGATCCTGCGGTGTCAAGCCGTGTAAAGATCTCACCAGCCTGCTGGCTCGCGTATATAAAGTCCTAAGAATCTATCCACCTGGGTCCGCCAGATTTGAACCCTTCTGTACTTCCCAAGGTTCCTCTCCTCTTCATATATCAATTATGCTCATAAATATACTTTTGTGTTCACTGTTATTGACCATACCAAGTCTTTTTTCTTTCATCATTTCTACTTTTTAAACCATCATGGCGGACACTCCAATGCATGAAGATACCCCTGCAAACACCCAAACCTCTGCCGTGGCATCCCCTGCCGATTCCCTCAACGCCCTGGTTGCGGACGCTCTGAAACAACAAGCCTCTCAATTTGAGGCCATCATCAACGGACTTCAAACTCAGATTGGCAATTTAGCTGGGCTTGGAACTCAAGCCAAGAAGGACAAGAATAAGTCTGCCTCGTCCAACAATCCCTACGCGACTCCATCTGTGTCTAGAACTGCTCCTCGTCAAACAAGCAGTACCTCTAAGAACACTCCAAATTCCACTCCAAAATCAACTCCAAAATCATGTCAAAAGAAGAAAACGCCTGAAGCCTTGCGCAAACGCCATGTACTTCAAGTGACAACAGACGAGCTTCCGGTCGATTTCAAGAGTACCAAGGTACAAATCCTCTATGCACTCACTTAATTATCATCCTACTGACCTTTTCTTACTTCTTACTATTCTAGGAGGCGCTCTATGTCCATATCAAAATGATGTGGGGTTTATTCAAGAAAAACAACGTTCCACCTTCTCCCTCACCCAACATGTTGCAGGAGTTCTATTTACAATTCTCAAACTCAGACGAAATTGAACACGCCATCAAGAACTCTACCGCGGCTGATGTGGTTGCGCAGAACAGTATCATCACTTTGAGGGATGCTAAGCAAGGTCAGTTGAAGCTAGGACGCGGCCTTGCGAACATCAGCAACCTGCAACTGCTTTACATCCACGGTGTTTTGGCAAGAGTGGGAATCCGGGCCTGGGCACCCGACCTCAATAACACACACAATTCCCTCTACAACAGCGCTTGTCGCCTCGTTGCTCTGGATACCTTTTGTCAACTTTTGTCTTGCGGTTCTTACAACTACATGAATGTCTTACCAAAATACGTGAACTCAATGTTGCTCATGATTGCTGCTTACAATCATTATGTCCACTTCTTCAAGGCTGGCGAGTTTAGAAGTGAATGCAAACAGCTGGGCCAAAAAGCAGAACTAAGTGACAGGAAGGTTGTCCAAAAAAATCGAGAACGAGTAAGTCCAACGCCTACCACATTCATCTCGTCCTTTTGCTGACCTTATTTGCCCTAGTTGGCAGATATGTGTCAAGAGTATTTGTATGAGAATCGTAGGAAGTATCCTCAACGATATCGCGACCTTGTTGCTGTCACTGCGGCTCATAGTGATGATGAGGAGTTACCCGGAACAAACACTTGGGTAATCAAAACGTTAGCTTACCACTCAACCAACGCAAATAAGTTCTTCCGAAGATTAGACTACGAAATGAAGAGGGACTCCATTGGAACCAACATGAGAGTCCTCTGGCTACCCAAGGTCCCCTCAATCTTTGATGACAAACCACCCAAACAATTAACGTTTGACTTCTACGACACCAAATGGCACCAAGCTCTTCCAGCTGGTCGTAGACGACGGATCGGAAAAAGAGACGCAGTCACTTTATTGCCTGATGCTAGTCGTTCCTTGATGAAGGTTCAACATCCCGACGAGACTTTGACGGAATCTAAGTTTAACGCAAAGTACTTAGACATCATCAAGGACGCCTACAATTTCTCAGATGATGAAAGTGAAGAAGAAGAACCTATGGAAGATGAAGACGCTATTCAAGTTGATTTGACCGGTCCAGCTGAGGACAAAGAGTCAGACTTTTTTTCAGACGCCGAGTATGGGGATTTGTATGATGATCCAATAGAGGAGGTGGCAGATGAAGACAAAGGCAAGGAGGCAGTTGATGCTACCAATGGTGATAACGGTGAACAAGCATAATGATCACAGAGGTTCATGTTTCCTTGTCACCTCCAGTTGTCTAAGTGCCTTAATGGTTTTCCCATTATTTCTTGATTTCTGCTGGTCAATTGTCTCTTTTTTGTTTCCTTGATTCCTTTTTCTCTGGTATTTGCTGTAGATAGTCATGGTCATTGTGTTTTTTCATTGTGTTTTTGGTTTTGAAATGAAACTCTTCATTTCGGGCTGGAAATACTACGTTTTTATTCTGTGCAAACTTTTCTGATAAACAGTAAGCGCTAAATTGACCTCAAAAAACAAAACAACACCGTAGCTTGATACATACAAAGAGAGTACAATGTTCATTGAAAAAAACTATATTGATAACTGAGATTTGTAATCACAAGGCCTTAAGATGATTCCAGCTTTGTTGATGCCAAATGTGTGAGGCGGTAAAAAACAATAAGCTGCCGTACAACAAACTGATTGAGGCAATATGTATAAGAAATCATCTTCAACTATACCAACAACAGCTTTGAGTAGGAAAAGTACATAGCAAAAATATCTTGTAGGGGAAACAAGATCTTTGGGAAACAAATTCTTGATTGGACCAACTAGGAAAACGGTCTCCCATTTACCTTCAGGTGTTGCAAAGTGATAGATCTGTTTCACAAACCCATATCGTACTTTTCCATCTTCTTTGTATTCAATACAGTTGTTAGGCTTCAGCACTGATACAGAGACACAATCAGACACTTTCCAAGTCTTTTTTGGAATGACGTAGGGTTGAAAAACTTTGGCGTTTGGGGGATGAGGCAGCTGTCAATGATCTCTTGCGTCAGGAATCTTAATTTGAAGATACGACAGCAGAGCCTTGTACTCCCGGTCGTCCACCTCGATCCTGGTTTGTTTACCCCGTGAACCGCTATTGAGCTGCTCTGGATCATCCCCAAGTGAGATCTCTTCAACTAATGGATGGTCCGCCATCAGCCTTTGCAGCTGACAGAACCGGCGCATCATTGTTTGATCCATTTCGCCTGAGACGAAGAAACCGTATGTGAGTCAAATTGATTCAGTAAAGTTTTTATTTATTATTGGTTCTACTCACGTAAGTGCATGTTTGTCTGTACTTTTTGTAGAACTCCAATCAAACACTCCCCGGCAAATTCAGCCACTTGGCAAAGAGGGCCCCAAGTTCTGATCTGTTTGGGGATATGGAGCGCATAGTGATGATTTGGCTTTATGATAAGGTTCTGGAAGATTTTTTTGGACAACAAGGTGTATTTCTTGTAAAGCAATTCAAAATGATCTGCATCAGCTTTTGGGACGCTCTTTGTGCAGACAATGTTGGTGCATTGCGTTAGATAACCAATGTTCAAGATGATATTCCGTCTGTTTGAGTCAACCGGGATATCTTCAGGGTTGGTCACGTAGAGTTCAAGTATGATGAGTGGGATGACATAGGCAAAAAGGCTGTGCCATTGTGCAGCCTTCAACTTGCCATGTTTTGCTTCTCCAAGGTTCAGCGGCAATCGAGTGATACCGGTTGGAATTATTACATTGCTCAATTGACTTTGAAACAAATGGATGTCGGATAAAGATAGTAACCCCCCTTCAATCCTGCTTCCAGCTCTACGTCATCAGCAACATCATCATCACTATTGATATCATTGTTCTCTTCTTCATATAAGTTACCACCACCTTCCTCATACATGACTCTTTTCTTGGGCCGAAGTCCCCCTTGGGCACTATCCTTGTCCCTCTTATTTCTTTTCAGCTCTGCCTTTTGACTTGTATTGTATATCACAAAGCCCCATTGAAACCGGAAGTGTTGGTGTAAAACCCCTTCAAAACAGTTGTGCATCATCCCAAGGGGTAGGTGCATGACTGGATCTCAATAATTTAAACGTGTCAATTCAGACCAGCAAACACCGGTTTTACCTAAGATAGTGTCCTTTCCACTGATAGTAACAGTCGCCTTGGAACAAAGTGATGTTTTGACAACCTCTTCTTTGCGCCTCAACGTTGATATTTTCATCAATTGAATCTCCACCTGTTTTGCCCAGCACCATGAGCAGTAAAATCTTGCTGAATGTGATGCATACCCGCAAACTTTATGCATCCCCACTAAGTCTCCCAACACACACAGTAATTTGACTCGTACTAGTCGACCCTCAGGATACTTGCTTGTGGCAATCTTGATGCCCGCTTCAAGGATGAGCAATTCATCAACAATACCTTTCAGGATGTGAGATATTGTATCCACGTCAGGCGCCTTTGGACCGGGTGTGATTCCAGTCACACAAGTGTTTCGAGTTGAATTTTGTAGAGACAGTCTCAAATTGAGGCAGTTGAAGGCTAAAACTCCCATTGACTGTTGACTTCCCTTGGTTTTGTTACCGCAGGGGTTGAACCAATCAATGAATAGGGAGACAACCAGGTTGAGTGCTGGAGGTGAAGCATTTGTTTTGGGTTCAGAAGGCCAGCAGATGTCGGCCCATGCTGCTGAGCGTTGAATATCGTTGACCTTTGGATCTGCAGACTTTTTGAGTTCATCTGACCATTTCGCAATGTCATCCTTGATCGAGTCTTGGCTTAGGAACCACTGGAGCCAAGATGAGAGACTCTGGGTCATTTTGAGGAATTCCTATCTCACAGGGTGGGCGGGTGAGAAGGTGACTGGGCTTTGTGTTTGAGCTTTTGCCTGTTTTGCGTATTGATTGATACATTGTATTGATGATAAAGAGTTCTTCGCCGCAGTCTCAAGCCATTGGCGCTTTCTTGTAGGTACATGTTTGAGGTGCTTCTGCGGGGGTGTACAAAGAGAAACAGACAGGACAACAGATTTGTTCGCGTAATTCAGGTATAACGGCTAGTCGTTTGAGTATGGTGCGGATATTCTTGGGGACACGAGTGTAATCATCTTGCTCCTCTGTTTTGCTTTCAGACTGGACAACAGCCGTTATACGCAAGATAATCCTTTGGGCCTTTTGACAGTTGAGATGACTAAGTCTGCAGAACAGGTGCAGCCAAGCAAGAAATATCACAATGAGGGTTATAACTGATGGAAATTGAGATATTAGCTTGAAGCCTGTGTGCTTATCAAGTGAATTAGCTTACCAGTAGGTGTTGAGTCGGTGTGATGATGATCCAGGTTGGCTGTTGATGTTACCAAATCTGATTCCTCCGTATCAACTCCCACAGAAGTCACGGATGAAGCTTGAGGTAGTTGAGTTATTTGAGGTAGTCTGATATTGCTTTGGTAATGACTCAGCTGAGTTCCACGTGACTGAAATTGGCCTTGCAGGATTTGTCCATTTGGACCCGTACATGTTTTGAACACACATCGCGAGCAGGTGCAGAGGTATTCTAAGAGAAAGCAAGAGGTCAATGAGTGATCAACCCTAAAATAAGCTAATGATAAAGGAACTTACTTGGCGGGTCTTCCATTGGACAACAGAGATGAATTGAGTGCGGTTACAAGGTCTAATCCGAAGTGAAATGTGATGATATGAGATCAAAAATTAAAGTGAATTGTGATAATGAGCAGGAAGATCGAAGTCAAGTGTGCTATCAAGTGACGCAGGTGTTGCAGCACAGATCCAAGAGGTGGGAATGGCGAAACTAAGTCAACTGTTGCAGGAAAACCCCGACTGTCTCAAGCCAAAGCTGGATCTGTCGCAGGTTATGTAGATTAATACAAATGTCAGGCAACTGGCTGTCGCGGGGCCGGCTGCGACAGGGCTTTTCACACAGTGTGTACACTACTACACTATGACCGCTTACAAATACCAGACTATTGTGCATTGATATAGAGATATGTCACGCATAACTATTACTACATATCAATCGCCACAACAAATGGTGAACATATTCACAGATAAAAAACAACTATAAAGATTCAAGACACTATAAAGTGACTCTGCTTGTAAACAGCATGTGTTTGGATAAAAGACTACTATATACATTGAAAACGATCTAAAACAACTTTTAAACACCATGTGTTTGAATAAAAAAGAAACTATATACATTGAAAACAATCTAAAGCGACTTCCAAAAACCTGTTTGAATATAAAAAAAGATATTTATATTTAAAACAATCTAAAGCGACTTTCAAAACACCATGTGTTTGAATACAAAACAAATATCCAGAGCAACTTCCAAACATCATGTGTTTGAAAGCTTGGTCGCTCAGAAGAGCACAGTGTTTTTTGGCACTGGGGGGATACTTTTAGGAGCTGTAGAGGCCAAGAAAGTAGGAAGATCAACCTCTCCCCACTTGTTGACATCCAAAGAGGTGTTAGATGAATCCTGGGCATGAAGCCATATGGATTTGATGGGTGGGAGCTGTACTGAAATTGTTTTTAAGGGAGGGAGTTTGAGGCGGTTGCATCCCAGATTGCACTGGTGTTGAACTGGCATGAGGGCAACTGCGGCTGCATGGCCATTTCTTTTACCCCAAACATTCCTATGTACATGTGAAGTCAGTCGAATGTAAGCTGTGAGATATTGAGTTATATGGATGATATCAAGACTTCCTCTGGATTGATGTCCAGAATCTCTGGCTTTGTGACTACAGTTCCCAATCCATGAAAGTTGGTCACAAAGCAATGGCCCTTGCTGTGTTGATACAACCAGTGACAGAATGCGTCCAGTATGTAGTGCATGTTGGTCGGTGTTTTCACTAGAGGAAACCCAAACCAGTGTTCAGTACTGAAGGCTTGTAAAGGCAGCTCCAATCGTTCTTCAACAAGCATGGTCTCCAGTGGGCCTTGTGTTTGGGAATCTTCAGTTGGATTCTCGGAGCTGATTATGGTATGCTCAACAAGCTACATGGACAAAACTCTGATCAGTAATCTTTCATGCAAAACAAAAGGTGAATCATTGCTTGCTTACACGTAAGTTTGTCAGTGTATCCCAAAAGTCCGCATGCACTGATAAGCCTTCAACTGTCTTTGATTGAGAGACAAATTCACGTAGTAAGATATCTACAGCAGTGTACAGGCGAGAGGTTGTTGTTGGAGCGACCAAGCGGATATGGAAGGGATTACAGAGCAGTCTTGCTGATGAGTGCAATAGGCCCATTAGGGGTCCAGATCTCGATTGTTTGGACACAGTGGGTCCGCCCATCACGTGAATCTTCTTTGTTGGCCCAACAATATGCAATGAAATCGGACTCAATAGTGTTTCCATCAGGTTGTACCCACCATTGTAATCCAGCTACCCATGATATGCCACAATGGCTGTGTAGCAGGTATGGTTCTCGAGAGAGACCAAATTGTTCAATGCCCTCGACAACCTTATTGTGATTGGTATAGAGTAGGGGTATGTCAATAATTCCTGGATATATTCTGGGTCAGTTGCATTCAAAAAAGGTAAGAAGAGGTACACAGAGGATTTGATAGCATACCAGTTGAACCAAATATGGAGTTCTTGACCGTTGGTGTGATTGAGAGAGGTGGACTGCTGTTATTAACCTGTTTGTTGTTGGTGGTAGTGAGACTATGTTCGTACCATGAATGGTCATAGATGAGACTGATCGAGTTGTGATGGGAGAACCACCATATGAGATTGGTGGGATTGACTGTTGATCCCTGATCACCCAAGGTAGTGAAGGAAAAGGCATTGGGGTTGAGGACTTTGACAATCTTGTTGGGGACAAAGAATTTTTGGAAGTGATCCCAAAGATCTTTTCTTAATTCTTCATCAGCATCAGGATTGAACAGGTTTGCCGAGCGAGTGACAGCCAGTGGCTTTGATTTGGCCCACTTTGGTGCCTGATATGTCTCAAAACTGCATGTGAAGTTGATAATTGGGCTGGAAGCATCATAAGATGGGAGGTCCTGGAGATTCCAAGCCCCTCGGGTTGAAGCAGTTGTCCAAGAGCCTCCCCTGGAACGCTTTGGTTTGCTTGGCGGGAAAGTACAGGCTGTACAAGTACGCTGTTCTTTAGCAGCTGCAAGCGGGTCAAACACTTGGGAAGAGGTGGGGCCTGGAAGGGGTGGTGAAAGGTGTAATGATGGTGTTGCAGAGTTTTGAAGGTAGTTGTTGTGGGCTGCCATTGTTGCAGAAGCATGCTTAAAAGCATGTGCATTGAATGTAGAGCTTGAGGGATGGCTAGAAGGCGTGTTATGGTGCAAGTAGTCCGGTACAAGGTTTTGAGGATGGTTGAGCTGAGGATAGGGAATGGTGGTGTTGACGAGCAATGAGGAGCCTGGTTCCGTCGAAGCAGGTTCACTTGTGGGTTCAACTGGTGAGGGTGTGGTAGAGGAGAGGCAATTATCTAGACATAGACCACACATATCACGGTAAGATGACTGACGCTGATGACAAACAGAACACATGATTGAGACATTTTGAGGTTTAGCGTGGATGAAGAGAAATGAAGCAAGTTGAAATTTATAAAAGCTTGACTGAGGAATAATCTGAATGTGGTTTGTCAAATACGCCCCAATTTTTGGAGGGGGCTATCTTTATAGGTGCAACCCGGCATGGCATCATATGTGCCAGTGACCCTGTCCTTGATTTCAAAAGGGATGTTTTGGCGCAATTGGCAAGTCGTGGCAAGGCAAGCATTTGTATGCTAGGCAGAAAGCAATCTAAACCAGACCGGAGTGGCGGACCAGTCAGCGGGCGGGGCAGGCAGGGCGCGGTAATAAGGCTCGGCAGACGTCAAGCGAGGCTCTTGGTCAGGCCTGTATGGTGAATTTGGCAACTTTGATGTTTTGTCCGATCTGGCGTTTCTCGGCCACCGTAAGAAGGTCGCATATGTAACAAGGTCCGTGCTGCTGAATAGCTCAGTCAAGTTTATGTATGTACATATGTACAAGCCTTTCATTAATTACAATTTACACCACGTCTTATGAACTCTGTCGCAAGTTCAATCGAATTTAATCATAAAAGAGGATGAAAGTTAAAACCAAGCTAAATCAGTGCCCGTTCCCCAGACTCCCCGGCGTCATTCACTCGGAGGAGAATTCTGTCACTCGAGCCGGAGTGCGGCATGTGTTACTCAGAGTCACGGAGTGCACACGTGGCCGCAGTCACACCGCAGTCTCTGCGGATGCGTATGCACTCCGTGACTCTGAGTAACTCGGTGCACACTGTGGTGACGGAATTCTCCTCCTAGTGGATTTAAAACCGGGTGTAACACAAAGTCAAGCAAATTCAGAACTTTCTCACATTCTCTTGATTTATATTCAATCTTTTCATTTGCTCGTACAGAATGACTTTGCCTTGTCAAGGCCTCGTTCCTGCATGAGAAATATCCGGTGGTTCCAATGCACATTTGATTGAAGCGAAATTCAATTTCAAGTCAGAAACTTTCCCACCATGAAAAAGTGGACGTTGTACATATCAAGTTTGACTTTCGAGTTGACAAACCTTGCCGAGGCTTCCGCACCGACGTGCTTGAGTTTGGGCGGGAAAACTTTGGATAAGCTTTTGGAAATTGATGAGTACTTTTTGAAAGAAGACTTCCCAGATACCCAGTTTATTGTCTCCCCCCCCTTGCGGAGTGATCCAAGCGACCTTGCACCAGAATCGCCTTCACCAGTCCACCACGATGTCTTCGGAAGAGAAGAAGTTGATCGATTTTGTGCTCCATCTCCCTCCTGATACAAACCCATATGACGCGGTAGCTCGACAAATGAAAGGACTGATGACAGTAAGAAAATTTCAGCGCTCTATTTTCTGTCAGTACTCTGATAGAGCTTGTTGATCTTTTCAGCCGCCACGACTACCCACTTGGGCGACTATAGCCCAGCGTTGTGCCATAGCCATGTTCATCATGTAAGCGTCTTGTTTGATTTTGGTAGCATACAACCGCCACTGCACAGCTGACAGGAAATACTCACCACTTGCCTGATTTTGACTTTCCTTTTTGATCTTAGACTCTTTGTGCAAGCAGTCCATTTGATTTATGCGCGTGTTAAGGTGGGGGCGTACAAAGTTTGGAGTTTTACGCGCCGTGGGTCTTTCAAGTCTCCTTCGTTGTCATTCGGTGCTTCGTGTGGTAAACTGATTGCGTCTTTGCACCCACCACAGTTGGCCTCTATCATGTGGATGTTGCGAGTGCCTGCGGCTCGACATATGCGATATTCTGTGCCTGTCAGTATCATTCGACTTTCATGGTTGTGCTAAGCCAAGCCGCTTTGGTCCATAGGCCCGTTTCCCGTGCCGAGAAACTGATACAGTGCAACTTAACACAGTGGCCATAGCGGATCTCTTGCTCCTGGATCTTGCTAATGCTGGCATGCGTGACCTGTCTGGAGAGATCACATTATTTGGCTGTAAATATGTACTGATTGTAGGGAATGCATGGTGAGCTATATACAAACTATCTAATGACTTCATCTTCATAAGCTGATTATAAATTGATTCCCGGGGGGACTTTGTGTGCAAAAGGTGTGAGTTTCAAGACTGTCATCAGTATTGAAAACTTCTAATTCAATCCATTTTGTCGTGTTTTTACTCAACCTCTGTCCTCAATCAGTCTTCCTATGGGTATGTGCGTGCCAGTGTGCAACCCTAATCTGCGAATCGGGAGCAGGAGAGGGGTCCGTCGCAGGGAGGAGAATTCACCCAATAATCCGGATAGCTATGAATACTTCACTCTTGACGGCAATCGTTCTTCCAGTCCGTCAGTAACCTGTCATATCATTTGATTTCACACGTATACTTCATCATGGCGCATCTCAAACTCTTCTCTCTCTATGGCATTCTTCGAACTCTATAGCTTTTGTGATTTATTTCTACACGAGGATCAATTTGGAGTACAATTTGTCAAAGTCGATCTTAGGTGATGTTCTTCTGAGACTTCGTACCAAAGCCGCCACTGCCACTCCTCAGAATTTCAACCGCATGGAACTCTTAGCAACGATAGCACCAGCACGAAAACTACAGCCACTTGCTGTGAGTCAAAAAACTATAGATTGTGATTGTTGTGGGTGGGTTCCAAGTCTCACGTGTCGTTCTCTCCTCAGCACAAAATGGCTACATATACGCGAAGTGGAATCATGGTCTATTTATTGGAGTTGACCATTCTCAGTGTCGTAAGTGCATCCAAGTTAAGGAGACCGGTGTGCAGTCAAATGCTTACGCCAGCCAAATCTTGTCAGGTTTATGTGCCTTTACTTGCCTTTTCACTAGGTCGATTATATGCACGATCAGTATCCCAAAAAAAGTTGACCCAGGCCGCGTCAGGCGGTGAAGCGGCTGAAAACATCTCGAAGATGGGTCGCAAGATCCGTGAACAGCGTAGAAGGCTAGTGACGCATGCTTTGATGACCTATGTAACCACTTGCTTGCACGTCCCTATCATTATCGCACAGGTCAGTCTCCTTACAATTCGTCTACGCACTCAGTGAATTGAGAAGTAATTTTCAAACACCTTGTGATGTATCGGACGGGGTTTAGCTATCGTACGAAGGTGATGGGTTTTTGAACGATAAGCGATGGCTAACACTTACTCGGGTGGTACGCGATGGATTTTCTCAATCTTTGTGTCCAATCTTTTCTCACCCACTTTGAATCCCTAACAGGGCCTCAGTGTACCATTTTCGATCGGTGGCAACGTGTTAGTGAATACATTTTTACTTTCAGATTCAAGAAGCTGATCAGGTCTTATATGTTATTAGGATAGCATTCATACTCAACATTCACGCCCGCAATCAGCTCATCGAGTCACGCTCGCGCAATGCCTCAGCTGTGAGCTCAAGCTGTAGTGGCAGCAACCACAAGGAAACCTTTATGCCAAAGTTTAATCCTGCCTTTGGCGAGAAAGATCTAGAGCTTTCAATCCTTCCGAGATTTCCAGGCCTGGACAATGATTCATACTTTGAGACCATTGATGCACGTAAAGCTACTTTTGGACACTTTTCAATCAGCTCAGACCCACCTGTATCTCCACTCAAAACTTCACCAACGTCCAACTCACATTCAGTCATGAAGAAGTCAAGTGTACATTTCAATCCAAGTAATTAAATCTATAGATACTTTACTAGACATAAACTTCAAGGCCTTGATGATTGTATCTTTGTCCATATGAATACGTACTAAAAAAAAGTGTGCCTCATCTCGTCTTTGGTCTTTTCTTTTCGTGCTGTATTCCAATCAATGCCAAAAAAAAATCCGAAAAAAAACACACACTGAAAAAGCATTCTCGAAACCTCATCAATCGAATCAATTCTCCTTCATCAAATAACTATAGTGAACTTTTGAATTAGGATTTAATCATAATTAAAACAGTCATGATGGATTAACCGAACGAAGAAGTGGGAAAAATTCAACCTATTTTTGTTTTTGATTAATTTCTTTCCTCTTTGTATTTTTTTTGTTTTTTGTTTTTTGTTTTGAATAAACTATTGCGAAATGCATATTTATTTATCAGATTTTTTCATCTTTCACTCTTTTGCGTCATCACAGTTTGCTTCACATCCTGAGACATGATAGTTCTTCATCGGATACACTTTTTAATACATATATATATTGTGAAATACATACCATCTTTTGGTTGTCATAAATCAACGTACATACCTTATTTTTCAATGTGCTTTTGGATTTTACATATCACCCTAATTGATTTGGAAGAATGCGCACCCAAAAGTATTTGCAGGAAATTTGGATAGAAAAGAATAAAGGAATCATGAGAAAGAGATAACATGAAGTATAGCATAGTATTGTATCATGTGTATCTTTTTTTTCAAAAAAAAAGTGCATCACGGCATTCTTTGCAAGTTGAGGTGGGCAGAAGGAGAATGCAGGAGGTTGAAGAGCCCCGGGGTGTCGGGAGTTGCAAGTTACCGGCCAGGGCTGGGTACTCGGATCAACCTCCAATAAGGCTTCCTTCACGCCAGAGGTTGTCACAGTTTTGCAAAGCAGAAAAGTCTTTGACAACATCTCTTTCTCTCATCGATTAATCATGCCGTGAGTGAAAATGAATGATTCGAATCGGGTTCAAGACTGAGATGTGATCATGTCATTTCACCATTGGTCCTAGTTCAGAAAGATTGAAAATCGGTTCACCTTTCATCCAACGGTCCGTATCATTCTTCGATCCCATCTTCATCATCTTCCACAACCCAAATGGAATGAACAAACAACTAAAAACCATTCAATCCTTTTATTTTAGGCTGTAGTAGCACAAGATGTTGATTTGGTTGGTGATCTCACCTTTGGTCCTAGTGAGTCAATTCTTTCATGATTTACTATCAACGATCCTCCACAAGAATTCAAACTTTCACTCATTTTTTCCTTGGAATAGATTGTATGATACATCCTTCTTGTACGATTGTTGGATTTGGACCTATTATCTTTGGTTCAGGTTGTATTGTAGAGGAACAATCAGTGATCTGTAATCGGTCAGTCGAAAGCTTTCTTTTTTTTTCTTACCTTGGTTTATCAAATTCAAATGATTGATATTTTTCTTTCTTTTCGTTTCGTCCACACCCACACCCATACTATGGAAAACGAAGTCATAAGACTCCAATGGAAATCGGAAACGATAATTTATTTTCAGTAGGTTGTAGAGTAGAAGCCAAATCGATTGGATCATACAACATTTTCGAAAGCAAATGTAAAGTTTCCTCAGATATCACCATAAGTGATCATTGTATCATCGGAGCAGGCTGTACATTAGTCTCAGAACCGACGACCTCAAGTTTTGAAAATGGGATCTTGGAACCCATGGTTTTATCAGATTGGTCGGTGATCTTTGGTGAACGATGTGAAAGAAGTACTTGGTCGGGTGAAGGATCAGGTCAAGCTCGTGCTTTACATGCTAAACATTTGATGTATTTATCAGAAACGTTACCGAAGTTTCATCGAACTCGTATCACTGGTTTACCTTCGAATTCTAAAACTTCAAAATGATCAATCATTCATCTTTGCGTTTGAAGATTGTCAATCAGGATTTCAAAAGTTGTCAAGAAGTAAGATCATTCTTGAAAATCGGATTCCGAAGGGTGATTGTATGGTTTAGATGTGTTGAATCGCATGAACAATCAAAGGATTGAAACATCCCTTACGCGATCCTGGTACCATGATCAATAAAGTCGTTACCATACCAAATTGATCAAAATGATTGTTACATCCACTTTGAAAACAAATTTACATCAATTCATTTGGATTTACCTGCAACCATATCATATGCTCAAATCACATTCTTCTTCACAGTATTCACCGTGCTATACAAGTGACTCATAGCTTTATCTCAAATCATGATCAAGAACAATGTAGATTAACAAATTGATATATATCACTTCAAAAGCTTCATAACAATGGTCTGAAAATATTACCATCATCATGGTTTATTCATCATGTTTGATCCTGCCCTTAGCCCCACTTACAGTCCAACAAGAGAGATATTTTGAGAAGTTTCATCAAGTAAGGTATAACTTGATGAGTCGTTAATGAACATATGATGCTCAAGAAGAGTGAAATGTTGAATATTGAAGATGAGAAAGAAAAGGAGCCAGGGATATTCAATCCAAGTGGTTTTGGTTGCTTGATTAAAATGCTTTGGGTCATGGTATCTGATCCCCATCCATGTTTGCTACCAGTCAAGGACACCTCAGATATAAGCCTCCAAAAAAAATCAGAGGCGAAGGTGAGATTTATCTTTGTGTTGTTGCATCTTACTTGATTTTACATTTTACTTGATTTTACATTATTGTGATGTTTTGCAAAGAATCTATGGACTTTGCTCAAAAGTACTATGAATTCTCAGCCTATGAGAAAGTGAACACTGAAGGAAATATATTTGACACATCAAACAGAGCCAACTATCCTAATCAAATATTTCATTTCACTGGTTTGATTTGATCAAATGTCAGACTTGATTGAGATTATCAATCATGATAAAACTCCGTGTTAAGGAAGATAAATCCAGTTCCGAAGTTATGGAAATCAAATTTCATCGAAGGTTGAGTTATGTTAGCTTGTAGTCCAAGTTTTACAGAGTTTGAATCCAGTTTGAGTGAATTGATTTTGGTAAAATGCTTCCTTGACTGCTGCTATTGATGATGATGATGAAATCGCAGTAGTTTGTTTGAGTGTTTTAGTCTTAAGTAGTTTACATACATAATTTAGATGTGGCAGTGGTGGTGTTCTTGAGTTCCTTCCCTTTTGAACTTCACTTTCACTTTCACTTTCTCCAATTCAGTCAGAGTCACTAGTTTCGACAAGAAAGTGAAGATCATCTCAAAGTTTGATTTCTTTTTAGTCAAGACTTTATCAGGTTTGATTTGATGGTTTCTTTTTTAATTTTCAGATCTTTCATCCAACTTGTATCATCAGCATTTCACATCTCACCTCTTTTACTTACCTAGTATTATCCACTCGATACTCACATATTACACTTTACCCATCGATTGACCAGCCATTCTCCAGAATTTAACGATTTGCCAAGTATCTTCTCATCCATAGAACCATCATCATCCTACTCACTAACTAATCACTCAAACTCAACTTCGATTCAAATTCAACCAAAACTAAAACTACACATCCTCATCTCATTCTTATCAATCTCATCCATCAATCTTCAAAATGGCACTTCCTCTTGCCTCTCGTCCTCATCACGATTCACGTCCTCGTAAAGTAGTTAGCACCAACGGTAACAATAACTTCACCATCAAACGAAACTCGGCTGGATCAACTCAACTCAATCCTCATACCACCCACTCATTCTCATCTTCAGCAATTCCTACTACTTCTCGATTATCTGCTTCTATCAATGGTCATCCAATCAAAGCTAAAATCAAACTCCCTTCGGCAATCGCTCGTACAAGTCCAAGTCTTTCACCTCATCCGGCATCTGGACCATTCATCAGCAGACCTTCTCCCTCATCACACAAGGCCAACAGCACCTCATCAGTCATCACAGCCAGAGTTGTCAAGGTACGTGTTGATCACTTCCATATCTATCTTCAAATCACTCCTCACCCATACTATCTCACAAGCTGATTCCTGTTTTCTTGGCTTTCAGACTTCTAATGCTCTTCATCAGATCAGCTCTCGTCCGAATAGTCCTTTTCGACCTTTACCTCACACCAAAGACATTGTACTCTCACCCCATGTCACACAACGACCTTCACCCTCACGTTCAAGAACCAACACTCATTCGAATCGATGTCCAAGTCAATTGGATTCCGATTGTTTCTCATCTGATTCTTCAACATCAGCCAATGCAGACGGAGGCTCTGAACTCTCACGTACTCATCCACTTGGTCTTTCTACTCGTTCTAGATCGGTTCAAAATGCTCACTTCACACCATCGAATGTGGATTCGAATCATTCTACATATACACCTCACGCATCAGACCATCATCAACAGCTCAAAATCCTTGTTGAAAAGGATTCCAAACCTCCAAAAGATGAAGCACAGAGATCTAGTCTTACTCATAAAACAACCAACTCGATTAGCAACGTCACGTCATCAGAAGACTCTCATTCCTTGGCATCTCCGGTGAATCTGATCAACCGTCGTGCAATGGGTGAAATACCGAGGATCCGAAATGTACCTAGCGATAGTACATGTACCTCTTCTTCAAGCCAACGACCCACCTCAATCGAATCAAATTCCAATTCCAATTCAAAAACAGGCTTTAACGAAACATGGACCAAGCCAACACATCATCCATCAGATGCCGGACCTTCTTCATCACACAACTCAGCTTCTGTAGATCAGAAGCCAGTTGCGGAAGAAGATTGGGAATTATTGAATGATAAAGACGCGATTGGTGAAGAGGAAGATGGTGAACATCAAGAGACTGAAAAGATTACACAAGTGGGAGAGGTGAAAGAGGATGAGGCACGAGTGAACAGAAAGGTAACTGATCCTCATCACCTTTCTTACTCTATGAATTTGAAATCTGGAGCTAATCTTGAGATACTATGTGATTGCAGATCTTAGATCTTGAAATCAGTAACTCATCTTTACTAGCCATCAATGCAAGACTTGAACGTACGAAACTGAAACAAGCGAGTGAGATTCGAGAACTGAGAAAAAAGATGAGAGACCGATCGATCGGACCGATCAGTTCACATTCACTCTATCCAACCGATGATGGACAATCGATTCAATCAGGTCCAGAAGATTCTGAATCAGAACCGATCAGTCAAGAAAGTTTGAAGATTGAAAACCTGATGAAAGAAGATGAGAAGTTTTCAGAAGCGATTCGAGTGATCGAAAGTTTGATGAACCGAGCCAAAGCAGCCTTGGTTTATCAAGCGGGTGAAAAGGATTTACAGAATAAGAAAGTCTTGAATCGGGTTGAGATTGGAGGAGTAGGAGGAGAAGAAGAAGAAGAAGAAGAAGAAGAAGAGGAAGTGAATGAAGAAGTAGAGATTGGAGAGTTGTGTAGATCAAGTTTGAGTCATGATTCAAAACGAAGTGAATTGATTCAATTAACTTCTTCTGGAATCTCTGATCGAACCTTATTACCTTCTGTTCAGCTCACAAACCAATCTAAACTTGATCCCATTCATACTAATTTTAAACCATCACCACCATCACCCAATAAAACCAACCTAATCAATCATCCACCTTCTCGTCAACCTCGTCCTCCTTCACCTCTCAAATCACATTCGATTCTTCAAACTCCATCAGATCCCAAACTCTTCTCCACTCGAATGACACCCAAATCGAATCTAAAGAGTTTTCATTAAAGTTTTTTTTTCCCCTGCAATTCACTCATCACACATATAGATACATATAGATATATGTGTGTGTGTGTTCTTTCAAATTTCAAATTTCGTTCTTTCGTTTTTTTTTTGGTTTTTTTGGTTTTTGGTTTTGCATTATTTTTATTTTTTCAGAGTGAAAAGGAGAAAAGGGTTTTTGGTTTTAATCAAAATGGGAGTTTTTGAAAGAAGAAAGTGAAAGTGAATGGGTTTATGAGTTTTGTATTATTGATTTTGTGATTTTTGATGATTTGGTTTTGGATTTCTCGTGTACACTTCTTGAATAGATTATGATGTAATGATCATGATATAAGAATAAAAGATTTTCTTTTTTAAAAAAAAAGATTAAAGAAGTGAATTTTTCTTATATTGAATTTATTCATTCATTCATTCTTGATAAACCAATTGTGAATATGAATATGAATCATTTGAATTGACTTTTTAAAGAATTGATGAATGAAATCCAAAAAAGAAGAATAAAAAAGAGAATGTAAGGAAAGAGAAGATTGAGAAGTAAAGAATGATGAAGTAAGTCAATCATACTTGATGAGTTTAGATACAGAGTTTCAGTCAGATTGATGTAGTGAGGCTTGCTAGGAAAGGATAGGCATGATGAGTGATGTTGATGATTAGAGTGGAAGGTGGCTCTGTTAGAGAAAGATTGAGGTGAAAGTGAAAGTGATTTAAGTATGTAGAAGATGGGTAGGGTAGGGTAGGGTGTTTTGATAAGTAGGACTTGATCAATCTTCTTTTCAGTTTAGATTTCAAAAAAAGGTAAACAAGGAAATCTTGACGACTTGAACATTATTATCATCATCATCATCATCATCTAGTCAATAGGATCACTCACTTCAAACAAGAAAGAACGAAACAGAATGTCATCATCTGAACCAGAAGAAGGAGAATTAACTGATGATCAAGAAGAAAGCAGAACAAGAACAAGAACAAGAACTGAGACTGATCAAAACAATCATTCAAACCCTTCACTGACTTCAAATCAAACTAATCTTCATCATCATCTCACTCCAAATCAAACTCTTCAATCTACTTCTCATCTCAATCACAAATCTCCTTCATTCGCAAGATCATCACCTTCAACCTCTGCTTTACCTTTTTCAAATTCACTCAACACTTTAGATAATCAAGCCTACGCTCCTGCTAATACTTATTCAGTCCCATCCACCACTGGACCTTCATCTAAAGCTCCGATCAGAGATAGTAATCGATCTACTCAGCTCAAGCCTTCTTACCATTCACGTCACAATCAAGATCGTGATGTTCATCAAAGTCCTTCGAATCTGCCTACACGTTCAGATCTCAATCGTCGACATGGAAAGAGTCCAAGGCATCCAACCTCCTCTCCTCACCATCCTCATTCATCTTATCAAACCGGATCTAGACCACCTCTCTCTCGCTCCCGTCCCCACTCACCCGATCGATGGCGGCCCTCATCCCGCTCACCCGACCGCTCTCGACTCGATCAATCTCCACGCGATCGACGCATCTCTCCTTCTCGATTCTCTTCACCTCCTCCAGCTCACTCTCCACATCTCTTCTCGCGCGCTCCAACGCGTTCTCCTAGAAGAACGCCTACTGTCAACAGCCGTTACCGACGTTCTCCTTCAAGGACATCTTATATATCAACAAGTCCCTCTAGTCGGCAGCGAAGTCCCTCTAGTCGGCAGCGAAGTCCCTCCAGTCGGCATCGAAGTCCCTCCAGTCGGCATCGAAGTCCCTCTAGCCGCTATCGTTCCGATCGACCTCCTTCAGATAGTGACCACCATCATCTCATGCCTCGGGCTCGACGAAGGTCAAGATCATACACACCTGAGCGTTCCTTGTCAAGGTCTCGATCTTCATCCCGCGATCGCCGAAGATCTCCCTCTCGTCCTCCTCTCCCACTTCCCCCCAACAATGGCCCCATCTTTTCGGAATCCTCTATCAGTACCGCGCGACAGCAGCTAGAACCTATTGGTGATCCTGAAAAGCCCCAAATCTCAGTGATAAGTAGTAGCACAGAAACAGAAGGTGTACAGGATCCACTCGGCCAGCAAGGACAGCATCCTCCTCAAGAAAATGCGCAACCAGTTCAATCAGATCCATCAGTGTGTCAAATTTTACCCCAAGACGCTGACCAGAGAGTTGATTCCAGTCACGAAGCCGAAAGTCATGTGAAACCATCCGAACCAGTTGATCAGATTGATGGCTTGACTCTAGCTCCCTCCGATATCTCATCACCACGTATAAATGGCACCCATGTACAGAACATGAGCGAAAGTACATCAATCAATCACGATTTTACGTATACAAATTACGATCAAGCATACTCTTGGAAGCGTGAGCCGACTTCCTGGGATGTACCCAAGCGGACTCCTAAGGATGATGAGAGGTTGGATGTTGATATGGATATTGTGCCAGCCAACGTGGATGAGAAGCCTACTGACAAGCTAGCTTCAAATCCGATCGTCCGAAAACATTTTATTGGAGTATCACCCATCAGTGCATATGAGTTGATCGAGAAATTAGGTGAAGGTACATTTGGTGAAGTGTATAAAGCAACATATAGGGGTCGAAGATACGCTCGAAAGATGAAGATGGACGCATTAACCAACAAAGGTGTTGCACCTCCTTCGCCTCTAGATGAGTCTTCTGATGATGATGACGACGAAGACGATCCGGACGGCATCATTCCAGAATTGGGTATGTCAATTCAGATAGGTATGACTGTAGCAGTCAAGCGTATCATTGTCCACAATGAATTAGACGGGGTAAGATCATCATTGCCTTCCCATCTTTCAAGCCTTCTCGATAATTTAACCACCAATCTGTCTTGGGTTGTGATTAGTTACCAATCACTTCTTTACGCGAGATTCGGATCTTGAAATCATTACAACATCCCAACGTCGTCCCAGTGGTTGACATTGCTTATTCTAGAGGTAGCTCGAGTTTGTTGAGAAGAGGTAATACCTATATGGTCTTTCCTTATATTGATCATGATCTAGCTGGCTTGATGGAAAATAAATCAATCACATTCAGTGTTAGTCAAATCAAGTTATATTCTAAACAGTTGTTGTTAGGCACTGCTTATCTACATCGGGTTCGTTTTCTTCATGTTTTCCTTTCTCTTATCATCTCTTCTGTCACCTTTACTTGTGTTTGCAAAGATCTGACATGAACCCCACACCCAATCATTCACTCCATGAGTCACTTATCAGAATAAGATACTTCATCGAGATCTCAAAGCTGCCAATCTTTTGATCTCAAACGCTGGTCAACTACTCATTGCTGACTTTGGTCTCGCCCGATCAATCGCACCAGGCGATAAGCGTGAATATACAAATTGTGTAGTGACTAGGTGGTATAGACCACCAGAGATCTTGTTGGGTGACAGGAGATATGGTACCCCAGTTGATATGTGGGGTGTTGGATGTGTGATTGGTGAGATGTTCAAAGGCGGTCCCATCCTGACAGGCAGTAGTGATGTCAATCAATGTGAATTGATTTTCAGGTAAGATTGCCTGTCTTGTTTCAACCACTCAGCCCACACTTTACGTAGTGATCACAAGCTTCGGGATCGTGAATTGAGTTTTGCCGTTATGTTTTTCTACTCAGATTGTGCGGCAGTCCGACTACTGACTCAATGCCTGGATGGGAAAGTCTACCGGGCTGTGAAGGCGTTCGATCCTGGCCGTATAAGCCTAGAAGACTGCGAGAGGAATATCATCGTATCTCTTCCGAACTTGCTGATCTTCTCGATAGACTTCTTGTACTGGATGCAAGCAAGAGATTAACTGCTGAAGAGGCCCTCGATCATGATTGGTTTTGGACCGATCCGATGGCTATCGATCCAGCCAAGTAAGCGATCTTTCAGTTTACCAATTCTTTTCATCCGATCAAGACGCTCTTTTTCCCTGAATTCGTTTAACCTTATTCGCAGATTACAACATTATGAAGCTTCGCATGAATACGATCGTCGTAAGAAAGATGAACCGGCCAAGAGATCAATGCAGAATCAGTTTGACACATTCACTGGTCTTCAACCCATCACTCCCTCGAAACCGACCTATCCCCCGCCGCAAGGAAGGAACCACCAGGCTCCGGTGATGAATCCACCTCCCATGAGATCAGATGTTCGCCGCAATCAGGTCCCACCTCTAGGAAATCCGGCACATCCTCAAACGTCTTTCCTTCCAGGACCTTCCATCTCCTATCCACCCCCACACCATGGACCTACGGGCAGTTTGGATCCACACTCACTACCACCACCGCTTCCTCAATCTAAGCAGCCTGTTCTTCAAATGCATAATACATATCCACATCAACCTCCCGGAATGATGTCTACACAAGGTCTACCACTACACTCCAGTCAGGGGGGCGGTGCACCGCTACCGTATCGGGACGGACCGAATCCATATGGTCAACCAATGAATACGAATCTGTTACCAGTCGATGGATATAAAATGCCACATCAAAACCCCAGGTCTGGCAATATGGCACCGCCGACATCATCAGCCCATGATCATCATCATCAACCTCGGAATTCTCGGAATTTGGCCCCATCACGACCACCACAATTTCATCAATTGCCTGGACCACCTAATCTTGCACTTCCGCCTCGACCAATGTTGTCATATGTTGAAACAGGTGCAAACGAACCGATACCCCATAAAACTTCAACATTTCATAATAATCTTCATCAACCCAATATGCCACTCAATCCACTGTACGGACCTCCTGGCATCCTCAACGGTCCTCCAGCCCCAGCACCGATCCTAACTCAATCTGCCATCGGTTCAATGAATCATAACAATCGAGAATTTGATCGAGCACCACGAGATACATACATTCCTGGAGGTGGTCTGGATGGATACCCGAATCACATGCGGAATGGGAACGGTCCTCGAAATCAAAATGAACGAAGATATCATCGAAATCATCATCACCATCCTCATCAGAATCCTCATCAGAATCTTAATAATCTAAATGGACATGATCGATGGACCCCATCTAATTCAAATCAACCTTCTCTACAACGAGAGCGAGGAGAATATCGAAACCGAGGAAATGAGGGAAGACGTGGAGGAGGAGGAGGAGGAGGAGGAGGAAACCGAGGATCATGGTCGATGAATTCTTCTTTCAATAATGGGAATGGAGAGTATATTCAAGGAGGTTTGAACAGATCTGATCATGAATGGAGTCATTCATTAGGACCACCACCACCACCGCCATCACATCCGAATCCAAATTCGAATTCGAATTCGAATCTACCTCCAAGCTCAAATCCTTTACCGAATCAGAATGGAATTGAAGGATCAGTTCCATTGATTAGATATGTTGGAAGACCTCAAGATGATGGACCTCATCTAGAGTATTGAATTCTTTTTTGTGATTGAATTGAATTGATTGATTGAATTGAATTGATTGAATTCTTTGTATATATAAATGATATATAAATATATATATATAATAGATTTTGTTGATTGAAGGATTTGAGTAGAATGGATTTTTCTTAAGAAATAGGATTTGAGAGAGAGAAAAAGAAAAAAAAAGAAAAGGGATGATTGATATATTTTGAAAATTGAAAAAAAAAGTGTAAAAATGGGGGAAAAGACATATGAGTTGAAGAATGTAAAGAAAAGTTTGAAAGTTTGATTTATTTTTTTGGGGGGATTGAAAAAAGGAATGAATTAATGAATTGATTGATTAAATGATTTATTATTTAAAGAATTACTACAATACAAAACAAAATTGAAACACTTATTTTTTTATGCCAAGAAAAGAAATAAATCAATGAGATTTCAAGATCAGATATGAAGGGTTTTTTTTTAATTTAATAAATAGATAAAGAATCCTGATAATGAATGAATGAAAAAAAACATGGTAATATGAATTAAGTTTTTTTTCTTTCTCAAAAAAAATGGGTTTTTTAGTTTTAAGTCATGAAATTTAATTAAAATTGTCTTTGAACCTAGTCTGTGTTGCCAAAAAATAAAACTCAGTATGTAAGTACATTGTTTTGAAGACAATGGTTTTGTGAAATAGTTATTGGAATGGTTTTTGTTTCCAGTAATTTCAATAAATCACTGCTTTATCATGAAGGCAAATGCAAGGACCAATTTCAAAGCCAAATGATTCCATCTTCTACATGCTGACTTCTGAAGACAGGAACAATTTGAAGTTGATGAAGTTGTACTTGTGAAGCAAATGTTGGGTTTGTTTATCATCAGGGCTGATTGAACAAAATCCATGGTATTCTTCAAAAGGGGTAAGGGGCCTGGGTACAGGCAAATCACTATGAGGTGGAGGTTGTTGGATATTGTTGTTGTTCAATGCAAATGAACCATTACCGACTGGAACCATCATAGAGCCTAATGTATTTGAATTTGGTGCAGTGTGTGCTCAAGTCTTCTTGGGGTGAATCAAATCCCACTCAAATTCCGGTTCAGTAGGAGGTTCCATAAGTGAAACTCCTGGAGTCTTACTTGCCTAAAACTAATTCAGAAAGTCCGCTTGTCAGTTTTGAAAGTGATCATATTAAGAGAAAGATATGAATTATCATAGCTTTGGCCCAAACATTCGAAGCTCAATGAGACAGGAATATTGCTTGTTCATGGTTAACTGGGTTGATACCACTCCTTATATAGAAGTATGGCCACACTTGGTCGTAAGCTTCACTTGTATATCCGGGACCAAATTTTTAACTTCAATACTCTGTTGAAGATGATTGAAAGGATTCAATTCCAAAGTGTGAGATATGTTGATAGGAACTCCTCACAGCCATTGCAAGCACATTGTGTTGAGCACAATCTAACACATCCAAATGACAATGGGCCAAAGCTTAATCAAATCAAATTTCCTATTTAGTAATCCACTGAAGATATGAGTCAACAATAATTTAGAACCATTCAATCTTCATATCTCCTTTGGAAATCTTGGAAAATAGATGAAAAGAAGTTTAGAGACAGTCAAATGCTCAGATATTGATTACATGAATAGAAGTGAAAATCAAAAGGTAGATCATGAGCTCAGATATGGTCTAAAGGACAATTTCATGGGCTGTAAACTGCAGATTTAATGATGGATGGGTCTAATGAGAGGTGCAGTTGAATTCAATCCTGATAGGCAAATGTCATCACATTTCAGAGCAGAAATCTACAGTCAGCACCTCATGACTCTTCACTACATCATCGTTGATGGCAAAAATGTTGTTTGTGTCAAAAAGTGTAGTTTTCACCTTGTGCGCATTCAATTGAGAGTCGAGACGGGTTCAAGATTCATCATTCTGGTTCAACGGTCAAGTCAATCGGATGCAAGTTGAGATGGCTGCACAAATCGACTTTTCTAATAAAGTGAGCATACGAGCTTTAACTTCATTTGATGTTCTCTAAAGATCTTAATCAGTCCTAATCATCTTCTTTATCATATCTGGTTCACATCGAAAGACTGTGATCGTCACTGGTGGTGGTGGTGAGTTGGGTAAATGCTATGCACTCTTCTTCGCGTCTCGTGGTGCGAATGTGGTGGTCAATGATATGGGAAAACAGGCGGCAGATCAAGTGTCATGAACTACTATATCTAGTTGGATTATTACGATAATGTCATCGAAGAGCATAAGATCGTCAAACAAGCCGTTGATGTATTCGGTTCCATTCATGTGATCTTCATTCTTGTTTTATTTCTTCGACTATGACAAGGAAACTGTTGTTCATACCTGGGTCCGAAGGATAGAGGGTAGACGATTAGTCCCGATATCTCTAATTAGGAACCATTCGAGAGAACGTGAAAACAAGTTATATATGAAATCTAATTTAAGTCTAAGTAGTTTAATATTATGTATTTGTACTTGGTGTTATGTAATGACCAAAGGTCTTACAGCAACTCACCCAACATCCACTACTGAATCTTTGGAAGAGATCGTCACCAACTTTGAATCTGGTACTCCTCCGATGGATGATTATTCCAACCTGGAGGACTCAGAGATAGTTGACATGCTCAACAGGTCATTGTCTCAGCAGTCTCAATCACCTTTGGTATGTTTCTGTCTAAGAGGAATAGTTGAACTGACCTGCAAGAGTGTTGGCTGAGGCAAATAGATTACTTGACCTCTGCCAGGCTGAAGATGACGACTTGGTGCCGCAACAAGAGTGGCATGCCCGTTATCGTGAATTTGCCAGCTGGGATGTCAGTAGCTGTGATGCCTTCTTACTTTCCTGTCCACCTATTCTTACATCTGACCATTAACCTTGTCTTTCATTCACATGTAGCACCTTATCAAGAGTGTCCGGACTGTCCAAAGGGTTGTCAGCAATTATGAGCAGGGTTCAAAAAGGATGCCCAAGGAAAATTCAACTGATACACTATATGTGTGCTTATTGTGGTACGCTATCCCTTGCCTAATGACTGCCTTGATGACAATCCACTTATCTTTACCAGAAATTGAGGATAGGTGGTCTGGTAAGACAACGTGGGTACCCAATGCAGTTGCTAGAACCAAGCTTCCACAAAAGATGCTTGACTTCTATGAAAATGTAGGATTTTTGCTATACCAACCAAAACAGGGCAACACTGTGGTTTTCTAATTTATCTCAAATCACACAGGAAACAACAATGAAATCATCTTTCAAATCCAAATCCAGGATGGATCCTGGTCACCTTTAATATCCCATTCTCTGGAGAAACTTTGGCATCTACTCACTAACCATAGTCACCTTCAATGCATATCATCTGTCAAGATGGATTTTCCAGCTTAGGCAGAAATGTCAGTATCGATGGAAAAGGTAAATAACACAACTTCATTGTACAACACATCTCTGATCTATATAACTAATCCCAACAAATTATAAGGATATTCAATAAGTGAAATATATCAGCATAACTACAGTGATGTCATAACAATGTACCCAGTCACAGTCATGACAAATACAACAATCATAACATTATCACATAGATAACATGTAGCAAACGCTACCTTCCTTCATCTTTGATGTGGTTTCCTTCTTCTCTATTTGTTCACTCTTTTTCTTGCATTCTTCATAACATAGTGTGATGTATATTTATAGATGTAAAACAAAGTTAGTCTGAAGGTCTGAGGAATATCCTGAGGCAGTGAATCTATGGTTTGAGAAATATCCTGAAGCTCATGCGGTCCTGATCAGTCACTCATGCCATCTCTCATTCTTTGCTGAGTAGCATACTAAGTAGTGTAACTAACTTGAATTCAGGTTGAATCAAAGTAAAAGCAAATTGAGACTATCTACCCTTCTCAACAATGAGAGTGGAGGTAGTGGATATAGTGTAAGCTGTTTCTTTGGAGCTTTTGAGCAAAAGGAAGTGTGAAATTGTGCATCCATCTGAGCACAAAAGGGTTGGCCTCTGTACAATTAAGCATACAATGGCAGTTTCCCACCAGGTTCATGCCATGAGAATAACTTATCTCATTATTCAATAGAATCTAGAATTCAGTCATATACATATGTATATATCTTTCATCAATTTGCATATCAAAAAAATTAAAACTCAAAACACAAGACAAATGATTGTAGGATGAGGAAGAAAGTTAAAAACAAAACAAAAAACAAATCATCTTTTTCCAGATGATTTAGCCACTTGTCTTTTCTTTACAGATTTAGGTATCTTTTCTTTTCTTTTACTCCTCTGCGCTTCTTTTACTAACGCTTTTCTTTCTTTCTTTTGATCTTTATCTTCAAATTTAAATCCTTTAGGTCCTTTACTTTCAAACCCATTCTCATCTTCATCATTTCGGTCTTCTTCTCCTTCTTCTTCTCCATCTTCATTCTCTCCTTCATCATCATCTTCATTTTCGGCTCTGTCATCTGCAATCACTTCACCGATGAATTTAACTTCTTTTTTACTTTCTTCTTTGACATTCAAACCCGTTATATTTTTGTAAATCAAATCCTCACTTTTCCCTTTCAAAATTAATTCCACATCTCTTTCTGCATCATAGACTTCATTGAGTCTACGAGGTATATAAGCCTGTCTAAAGACTTCCTCGTGATTACCTTGATTTGCCTCATCTTGATTTTCGTCTTCATCTTCTATCTGATCATTTAAATCGATCAACTCCTGAACCAACTTGATTAATTCTTCTTCAGTTTCTATTGAAGTTGGTTTTTTCTCAGTTATGAATTCGAATGATTTTTTTAGACCAAGGGTTTTGACTCCTAGTTTGGAAAAGAATTGGTCTACGTTTGTTAAATCTGATCGTAAGAAATCAAAAGATGATGGGTGATCGTGTTCGACTGATTGAGAAACGTCGATGATATAAAGATGACCACGGTGATATCTGAAAACGGAAATCAAAAGTAAATTTCTAATACCCAAAACCGACAAAGGATTTTGCCCATGAAAAGAGGGTAGATGAGAAAATCGCTTACAAAATGTTATATTCACTAAGATCGGCATGTACCAATTTACACTGTTGATACATGATTCGAACCATAGCCATCAACTCCCAATACAATTCTTCCAATCCATGACCAAGATTTGGCAAAAGCGCATCCTTAAGTCTAGGGCTAGGTTTCCAAGTCCCTTCATCCTCATCTTCATCCTGATTTTCTAAAGCCAAGAATTCCATCACTAATACATTAGATCTCACTTCAAGTACTCTAGGACATCTGATTTTCTTTTCGGCTAATCTTTTTAAGTTTCGTAACTCTTTTTCTGCCCATAATCTTACCATCTTTCTTGGATTTTTTTTCGCATAACCTGATCTAAATCTAAATTCACCTGTCACATATCTATCCCGATCTTTAAAGACTAAAATCGAAGTTTTATAAATCTTCAAGGCTAAACTGATGGGTTTTGATTCAGAAGTGAAATGATCGATGAGAGAGATTGCATGATAGACATTTGCTTCTTTTCCGGTTGAAATACAACCTTCGATTCGATCTAAAAGACCTCTACCTAACATTTTAAAGAGAACTAAGCGAGTACGAGGATCTAAGACTTGTTCATTGGTGGCTCGATCTGATCTATCTGTATGATTTAATCTTTCGAAGCCACCTTTGCGAGTCGAAGTTGAATTCAAATCGCCTAAACTTATCTTATTTGAATATTTTGATGAAAGTGAAATCAATTGATCTGTTACTTTATCTGATCTAATGGTTTTGATGCTAGATGAATTTGTGTTCGTTTGAGTGGGTTTAGATTGGTTTGTTGCTGGTAAGATTCTTGATAGATCTGTTTGATTGGGTTTCGATTTTGATAGATTGGTTTGAGGAGGAGGACGATGGGTAGCTACGACTGTTTGTCGTAATCGATTATATCGTTTAGTTAAATCTGTCAAGGTCAAAGAAGAGTCAATGAGGGTTCTTATTGAAAGAGAAAGAAAAAGTGCTTGTTTACCTCCAGCTAAAGTTTCCCAATCTTGACCATCAACGGCGTCGAAATCTTCTTCAATGAACCCTTCTTCTTCATCTTCTTCGATCTCATCTTCTTCTTCATCATCATCAAATATTAATTCTTCGTCAGATGTACTAATCTCTTCTTCTATGATTTCTTTTGAGATTAAATTGGAGATGGATTGAATTTCATTTGATTTTGTTATGATAGATAATCTTGATAAATTGATTTCTTGTTCTACTTCATCTCCTTCTATTGCATCTTCGAATTGATTTTGATTTTCGATCATGATTGAAAAGTAGTTTTAGTTGATTATGAATTAATTCGAATCCTTGTGAAGTCAAGGTTCGGTGAAATTGTGATGTTCATTTTGGATTAGGTTTCAACTTTTTTTTTTGTTTTTTTCTGCAAAATTTTCCAAATTTAAATTTTGATTGGCCCTTACATTTTCCTCAGCAAATCCAATTCTCCTCTCATCTCAACTCAACCCGTCAATTTTGAATTTTGAATCTTTCAAGATATTCAATCATGAGACCAACATTATCTTCAATCTCATCAAGTACTCCTAGGATGTTAAATTCAAACTTTTCAACCTCTTCAACTTCTAAATCAACTCTTAACAAATATTCTAGGACAATCACTCAACCGAAAGATCAAGGTGCAAGTCAAGTAAGTGAAACTTGATCTGAAATTCAATCCATCGAATCAACTAAATCATGATTTCTTCTGTTTGAAGGCTATGTTATATGCAACTGAAGGTGTTAAATCTCACGATGATTTACAAAAACCTATGGTAGGTGTAGCAAGTGTCTGGTAGGTAAGTTTTATTCTTTCTTTTTCAATCCATTCACATTCATTTAAATCAATTAGCCTAATCGATCATTTTTCTTTTATCATATATCAAATTTGAACCACGATGGTCAAAAAGGTATGAAGGTAATCCATGTAATCGTCATTTATTAGGATTAGGTCAAAGAATCAAACAATCACTTGTCAAATCTGGTCTGATCGGTTACCAATATGGTACTGTGGGTGTTAGTGATGGGATCAGCATGGGAACTGATGGGATGAGATATAGTTTACCTAGTAGGGATTTGATTGCTGATAGCGTTGAATCTGCTGCTGGTGGTCATTGGCATGATGGGATGGTAGTCGTACCAGGTTGTGATAAGTTAAGTATCTCAAAACCGTCTTAAGCTACCCTTTTCAAACCAGTCAATCCTTGACGAACGATCAAACCTGACCTTTTTCTCTCACTCGCTTTTTATTCCAGAAACATGCCTGGTACCCTCATGGCCCTTGGAAGACTTAATAGGCCTGGTTTGATGGTTTACGGTGGTACCATCAAACCTGGTTATTGTTCTTCTGTTGGTCAATTAGATATCGTTAGCGCTTTTCAATCTTATGGAAAATTCGTTTCAGATGGTCAAACTTCTCAAGCTGAATCTGTAAGATTGGATACCATTCGCAACGCTTGTCCTGGTCCTGGTGCATGTGGTGGAATGTATACCGCCAAGTAAATTCTTCTCTTGTTCCTCACATTAAAATCTAGCCAAAATGTATTTGATTTTTAAACCCGAGTTCGAATTGAATTTTCTGTTTCTACTGTTTTTTTTTCATTTTCAGTACTATGGCATCTGCTTCTGAAGCTTTAGGAATGACTTTACCTGGTTCATCAAGTTTTCCAGCAGAATATCCAGAGAAATTAGAAGAATGTGACTCGATTGGAGAAGTGATGAAAAACTTATTAGAATTAGATTTGAAACCACGTGATATAATGACTAGAGCAGCATTTGAAAATGCTATGGTGAGTTGAAACTTTTCATTTATCTCCCTTCCAAGAATTTAGCTTTTTTTGATTCATTTGTTTTGTTTTTTGAATTTTTATCAATAGGTTTTAATTATGGTTTTGGGCGGTTCTACAAATGCTGTTTTACATCTTATCGCTATTGCTCATTCAGTTGGGATCAAATTAACAATTGATGATTTTCAATCAGTATCTGATCGAACGCCTTTCTTAGCAGACTTAAAACCTTCTGGAAAGTATGTAATGGAAGACGTCTATAAGATTGGTGGAATTCCAGGTACGAAGCAAAATTATCTACCTAGAAGACTTTTAAAATTGATCTAGGCTCAAATTTGTTTGTTTGTTGGGGATAGCTATTCTTAAATATCTTCTAGAAAATAAGATGATCGATGGTGATCAAATGACAGTCACTGGAAAAACCTTAGCAGAAAACCTATCACAAGTGAAATCTTTAGCAACTGGTCAAGATGTAATTCATCCAATCAATTCGCCTATCAAACCTACTGGCCATATCCGAATCTTGAAAGGTAACTTAGCGCCTGGTGGTGCAGTAGCTAAGATCACTGGGAAGGAAGGACTCAAGTTTAGAGGTCAAGCTAGGGTTTTTGAAACTGAGGCAGGTTTGATCGAAGCTATCGAGAAAGGTACTATCAAGAAAGGGGTTAAGACAGTGGTTGTTTTGAGGGGCTTAGGACCGGTTGGTGGACCGGGAATGCCTGAGATGTTGAAACGTGAGGCATATGAGTCCTTTGAGTGAGGTTGATTTAACCGAACTGAATCTGCATTGTTTTAGCTACGAGTATGATCATGGGTGCTGGATTAGGTTACGACGTTGCATGCGTGACGGATGGTCGATTCAGTGGAGGGTGAGTTGTTTTGGGTTGATTGTTATCTTCAAAACAGTTTCTCTCCTTATCAATCTCTCAGGTTGTGATATTGATTTATTTGATGACCGGTTTTTCAGAACTCATGGGTTCTGCATTGGACATGTTGTACCTGAAGCTGTCAAAGGAGGAACGATTGGTTTATTGAAAGATGGAGATGTAAGTCAAAGAACAAACCAAAGTCTAATATGAATCAAACTGATATTGGTGATGTTTTTGTAGATGATTTGTATTGATGCTGAAGCAAATACGATCGAGGTGGAAGTAAGTGATGAAGAGTTATCTAAACGTAGGGTTGGATGGAAACCTGCACCATTGAAAGTTACCAGTGGTACATTATATAAATATCAACGATTAGTGGCTGATGCTTCTCATGGAGCAGTCACTGATTTAATAGATATTGAAGACCTTTGAAGTTGAATATAATTTTGATTTTTCTTTTCATTCTGAATATGATCAAAGTCTTATGTTATAACAAAATACCAAGAACATTAACTTGCAGTATGATGAATATGGAACTTTAAAAACTATTAAGAAAAACAAATGTTCAACCTGAAATGTCAGAAATTAATGAGAAAGTATAAGAAGAAAATCAATCATGTGTGTCCAATGGATTCATTGAAACTCTTTTGAAAGAGTTTAGGGAGCGGCTTTGATACGGAAAGAAAAGTAAAATCAAATCCTATCTGTATTCTCTTGATGAGTAGCTGGGGCACAGCATTGGAGGATGAAGGTATAGATAAGGGAAGGTCATAATGGCCCCAGATCAAGAGTAAATCAAGTTGGAGATAGAAAAAAAAGTTGTATACTTCTTCGATCAATTTTTTTGTATGGTTTTTTTGGAATTCATACAACAAGCCATCAAGCTTACACAGGGTTTAAAGTAATCATTTTTGATTTGATCTTATGCTATAAAAACTTGTTCATTGTTGTAAAAAATGAATAAACAAATCAAAATCAGAACATCTTCTAGGTGTCCCAATAAAAATTTCAAGAAACTTATCCAATCCTTCAAGAATCACATAAAACCCACCCTCACTATACATATAACTTAAGTGTATCCTAGACTCCACTTCAAAAATATAGTGAAGACTTGATGGACATATCTTAGGATGCTGGATGGTTGTCTTTCTGTGAGCGGGTCATTCTGTGAGGTACAGTGGGTAAAGTCAAGAATGTGTCACAACCCCACCTACAAAACCAGTTTTCACTTGTGCGGGGAATGATACACTGCTCCTGCTTATACTGCAAACATAAAGTATTTTTCCAGGGTGAGAAATGATCAAAAATGCATTTAAACTGCATCAATTCTACATTTTCAATCATTTTGGGCATCAAATCCAATCATTTCACCTTGGAAAAATACATCATCTTTGCAGTGTTGATGTTGGGCTATGCTACTCAGACAGCAGAAATGGGCTTCTTGAGCTTGGTCCAGTGTAAGACTTCCTCGAAGTCTTCACTGAGGGGAAAAGATCGGCAATTGGCACAGAGAGCAAAGCTCCAATCGTAATCTAAAACACCTCTATCTATTCCAAAAAGTCCCAAAGCTAGCTCCAACCGAAGTGTGTTCGGTCAATCAGACTCCACTACTAATCATGAAGAAAACAACCAAAAGAGAAAACAAGAAAGAGAGAGAAATGATCTAAGACTCACCTAGCTCCAACCGAAGTGTGTTCGGTGAAGAAGAATCTCTTCGTGGAGCTAGGGTAATGTATAACTAATATGAGATCCCTGTCTTAACCCATGCTGTCTATGTATGTACTCTATGTAATCCCTTACATCCCTCCCCTTCTAAAAAAAAGTGTCCGTAACCATTCGTAAACAGAAAGAAAAGAAAAAAAATTGAGTAAAATAAGGTAAAGAACTATTTGTATGAATAATAATTGTATTTGATATATTTTCTTTTTTGCACTACTGAAGTGGCATAACTCGCCCTTAAAAAGTTGGCATAACTCGCCCCAAGAAAATAGAAAGCTGAGAAGGTCAAAAGAAAAAAAGAAAAAAGAAGAAACCTGAAATATCAACTAAACTAAATCCTAAAAGTACCTGCAAGCAATTGCTGTTGATCTTCAATCGTGATCTCTTGAGAGTTGTTGTCGATGTCGTTAACTGAGCAAGAGGAACAAGCGACCAACAAAGATGTGCTCACACGCGTGGCCGAGGTAATGTTTTTTGAAACAAGGGAGGGGGGTAGAAGCCCTGGCGGTGCATACTCATGGGAGGAACTTACTTTCAGTCACCTGAGTATCGCCATCCGCCCCTGTGTGCCTGTATTTCTTCAACTTCGAGATATGAAAGATCGGGTGGGAATTGTCGCCATCCTGAAGTTTTAGTCGAAAGTTGCGTCCGTCGTTGATTGCCTCCTCAACTTGGTAAGGTCCATCGTATCGTGGGCGAAGTTTTGCTGTAGGTTGTCCTTTCCCACCAACGATTTGTTGTCGATCGTGGCTGTCAATTAAGACCCAATCACCTACTTCTAATGTGCACCCTTTCCCTCGTCGACTATTGTAATGTACAGCTTGGTCGATCCGGCTACTCCATAGTCGGTCTCGATACTCAGCCCAGGCACCTTGCCGCTTTCTGATCCATTTCTGCACATCTCCGCCGACATGATCCGTCTGGTCCTCAATTGGGAAGAGTTGCGGTTGCCGTCCAAGGACGAATTGGAATGGCGAGACTCCAGTGGCTACGTTGACGGCAGAGTTGATAGCATACTCGACTGCTGGTAGCGATTCGAACCACTTGCCGTGTCGGTTACCAACGAGGTGCCGCAGTATTTGGACGATGGTCTTATTCGACTTTTTGCTACGGCCGTCTCCTTGAGGGTGGTACGCAGTTGTTAAGTTGACCTTGATTTTCAATAATGAATTCAGCTCTTGCCAGAACCTCGACGTCCACGCTTTATCTCGGTCCCCAATCATTGTTTTTGGAGCACCGAAGATGGCCAGCCAGGATCCGAATAGGCGCTGAGCAGTTTTTTCGGCTGTATCTGTTTGAGCAGCTGGTATAGCCCGTACAAATCCCGTCAGTCGACAAGTGCAGCTCAATATCATGTCATACCCTCGTGCCTTTGGAAAAGGCCCAATGAAATCCAGGCATATGTCTTCCATTGGGTTTCTCGGGACTTCTGTTGCTTGAAGATGACCAGTCACTAATTTGGTGCGGGCTTTTGTTCGTTGACACCAGTCGCACGCTGCTACATAGTGGTCACTCTCACGCGCCATGCTTGGCCAAAAGAATTCGGTCCTGAGTTGGCTAATGGTCTTCAGACTTCCTAGATGACCGAGTGCTTCATGCGTCTGTTTGATAAGTCGCTGTCGGAGGTTTTCGATATTTGGTATCACTAGTCGTCTGTCAATGTACATGAGGCCGTCTTTCATCTCTGAACCTTGTCGAAGAGGTAAAACTTTGGTCAGTTTCGTACAGAAGCTATCGGTCTCGTAACCCTTGCGGATCAGTGTCAAGGTTTCGTCGTCCAGTTGGCGTTTAACTTCGCAGCTTGCAACTTCGTCGATCCGGGAAAGAGCATCTGCCATTGTGTTCTCCCCACCTTTGATGTAATTAAAGTCAAGGTCAAACTGTGATAAGGTTTCGAGCCACCTAGCCTGTCGCCGACTGATGTTTCGTTGGCTGAGTAAATGCGTCAATGAGTGATGATCGGACATTACGTTGATCTTGAGGCCGAGCAGCAAGAGCTTCCATTTTTGTAAGGCGTTGACTACGGCGAGGAGTTCTTGCTCGTGGACGGGGTAATTTCGTTCTGCTGCCGTCATTGTCCGACTCTCATAAGCAATAGGCGATGACGTGTCCCATTTTTCGCCTTGGAACAGTGCAGCTCCAAGACCGTGGCCGCTGGCATCAGTGAATAGCCATATTGGCTCATTCGAGTCATAGTCTAGTTTTCGTAGAACCGGCAATGTAGTGATAATGCGTTTGATGTTTTCGAATGCTTGGTCTTCTTTTTCTCCCCACGCTAAGGTTTCGCCTTTCTTTTTTGAGCTTGTCAACGGTGATAGAGTGCCAACGTAGTGAGATAGTCCGTCGATAAATTTTTTCAGGAATTGTACGGTTCCTAAAAATTGCAGAAGTTGTTTTTGAGTCTTTGGCGTCTTCCACTTTGAGATTTTCTCCACTTTTGCATCGTCTGGACATACTCCGTCGCCGCTGATTTCGTGTCCCAGAAAAACAATCTTTGTACGAAATAGTTTGCTTTTAGATGGTGAGCAATAAAGATTTGCAGCCTTCAGTCTTCTCAGAACCTCCCTTACGTGTTCTTCATGTTCCTCCACGGTCTTAGAAAATACCACTACATCATCTATGTATACTACACAATACGTCCCTATGATATCTCCTAACGCTTCCTCCACGCGCGCTTGGTGTGTCGCTGGGCCGTTGGTCAGTCCCATTGCCATGACTGTCCATTCGTATAAGCCAAACGGTGTTTTCACGGCTGTGAGCGGAATGTCTTCCTCACGCATCCTGGTCTGAAAAAATGAATTGATTTGGTCAATGATAGAAAATACCTTGCCGGTGCTGACAAGTCGCACTGCTTCGTCTACGTTTGGTAGGGGGGATCTGTCTTTTACGGTGTATTTGTTCAGTGTCCTATAGTCACAAACCCAGCGTGGCAATGCGTTAGGATCTTTTTTGGGGATGATCATAGAAGGGGACGCGTATTGGCTATTTGATCGCCGGATACGCCCAGCAGCCAGATGCTGATCAATCAGCTTTCGCCACGCCGGTAGATATTTTTCTGGATAGTTGTATTGTCGTTCATTGATTTTCACGTTTGGGTCAGTCAGGACAATACGATGACGGATCTTCGACGCTGTGTTTTGCTTCTCCGGTGGAATGAAATCATCTTCATCATCTTCCGCTACTGCGGGTAACTCATCCGGGAATAAATCCGAGAATTCATTTAGGACACGTTCCTCTCGCGCGGTCAAGTCCCGGCTCTCTTGGACACGTTCAAGGTTCTTCATCACACAGGATACCATTGCATGTTCCATAGACTGTCTGATTTCCTTTTTGACACTATCTTCAAGTAAAACGGTCCTTGTAGGTACATGCGTGACAGACCGGTCATGGAGAGATACATCAAGATGATACTTCTCCAGAAACGGAGTTCCCAAGATGACATCGTAACCTTTACCCAGTGGTGCAATTTTGAAAAACGTCGAGCCAAACCGGAGTTTCCGATCTGCTGAGCTCACGTTCGCAAACGAAAATTCAGTGATCAGATGAGGTCGATTGTTTGTCGGGATGGCGAGACTCACCTCAATAGGTGTTGCAAGTCGTCTACGTGGGATTCGTGCCTTCTTTGATGTTTCCTCCGACATAAGATTGGTCTCCGCCGCTGAATCTATCAATGCACGGACATGAGTGCCATTGATAACTAAGTTCAAGATTATGGACTTTGTACGAGAGTAGCCTTCAACGCACCCTCCGTTTCCTTCTTCCGCCATGTGTGCAATGAGCACTCTATCCGCCTCTTCATAACGTTCAATTTCCTTGGCAAATAACCCCAGGTTTTCCGCACTGTCAGCCGGTTGGTCTAATGCTTTCACTGCCACCGTCGGTGGTCTTCCGGCTGGTTTCGACGTAGGCGCTCCAGCGGCTGGGACTGTTGGGTTTGCAGTCGTTGGGTTGACGGACACGGTATGGCTTGGCTGAGATCGCTTCTGTGGTCTTGGGCCCGGATTGAACACGTGGAGCGGCGGTAATTGGATATAGGGTCCCTTGACTGGTCCTTGACAACTCGGGTTTCCGCATTTTGTTCGACAAGCTGAACAGATGCCGAGATGTCGCAGATATTGGTGAAAGTGCCAGGCATAGTCGGCGCGTTGTTCTGCTGTCCGATTTTCCTGAGAAGTCGGTGCTTGTGGTTGATACGGCGCTGCGCGGGTTGTGTTGACTAGATTTGCTTGTTGGCGATGGCCCGGCGTTGGCACCAGATGGCTGGCCTGAAGTAAAGTCCAAATGTCGGTCGCAGCTGCCACAAATTCCAACCAGGAGAAAGGCTCCACGCGTAGTAAACGCCTATCTGTTATCCAGCGTTGGAAAACGTCCGGACTTCCCCACACAACGTACTCGGCTAGGTTTCTTAAGTTGAGGGAAGTATGAGATTCGATCAGGGTGAAGAGATCTCTTGCTCGACCAACATATGTCTTGAAGTCTTCACCTGGTTTGATTTTCAATTGGCGGACACTCTTCTCCGATTCTAATAACCATCCTGATGGTAGCGTAGCACGGGCCATAGCTTGCATGATTTCCTCCCATGAAAGGTGTCGTAAGTCATTTTCTGAGCTTCTCAACCAGTTGCCTGAGCGGGATTCGATAACAATTGATCCTAAAACTGCCAGCCGTTCTTCAGTGTCGTCAAGTCTTTTCAATTTGAAGAATTGTTCCACCAGTCGTTTCCAGTTGAAAAAGGCTGAGGGGTCTTCCACCGGTCCTGTGAATTTCGGGGCTTCAGATAGCTTGATGTCGCACGCTCTGACAGGTCTCTCTGGGATCGGAGCTGGTATGTACTGATCGTATTGACTTTCACGAAGGGGTCGTTGAGTGAGTGCTGGGTTGATGGCATCGGCAAATGAAACTCGGCGTGGCGTTCCTGGAGGGGCGTCTTGCGACTGCCGCGCCCAATTGATGTAAGGATCGGTCGCAGTGGGCAGTGGCGTCGTTTGGATCGGAGCAGTCGGTTGCTGGAATACGTTGTGAACGCTTGGTGACGGTGTAGGTGGTTGTTGCGTCGGTGGTTCTTCTTGGACTGCCGGCAAGTTTCGCGCGGTTGTCGGTGTTGGCGTGCCCGGTGACCTGAATCTAGCGAATATGTTGTGCGAACGAGCCGTCCCGTTGGATGCTGCACTGGTTGGACTGCGTAAGCTTGTCATGAGTTGTGACATTGATTGTTCTAAGGAGCTGATTCGGTCCCGATCCGCTTTCAAGGACGAGACTTCGGCCTGCAGCCTGGCGATCAAGGTATCCTTATCTTCCGGGCTGCTTGCTTGCTCCGTAAGTGGCTCGGACATTGCTGGAGGTGTCAGTATGAAGCTTCCGGGGGGGTGCGGTGTAGATTGTGCTAAGGCGGCGTTGAAGTATTCTTGCACGATGACTTTGTCGGTTGTAAGGGTCGGGTCAAGGTCTAGGGTTGTCTTCGAAGTTGATGATCGTCTAGATGACGCTTCCACCGTGTAAGGCACCTGGTAAGCTCTGTCGTCTGCTTCAAATCTGTAGTTGTACCTCGGAGGTGGCGGTGCCGGCGGTGTTTCAATGGCGGGCTGCTTTTGTTTTCGTCTCAAAAATCTTTCTGGGTCAAGGGTGAAGTTCGTTGGCAAGTCGAATCCCATAAGGGGGGGATGTGGCGGATGGTCAAGGTTGTCGGAAGGATATAGTCGCACGGGTGTCCAGAAAAGATAACAGAGAAAGAGAAAAAAAAGGGAAATGAATAGGAAAAATTTCGAACTCTAATCTTGATAGATGTCAAAGGTTGTTGATAGTCGGTTATGGTTTTAGATTAAAAAAGTGTAAGACTTCCTCGAAGTCTTCACTGAGGGGAAAAGATCGGCAATTGGCACAGAGAGCAAAGCTCCAATCGTAATCTAAAACACCTCTATCTATTCCAAAAAGTCCCAAAGCTAGCTCCAACCGAAGTGTGTTCGGTCAATCAGACTCCACTACTAATCATGAAGAAAACAACCAAAAGAGAAAACAAGAAAGAGAGAGAAATGATCTAAGACTCACCTAGCTCCAACCGAAGTGTGTTCGGTGAAGAAGAATCTCTTCGTGGAGCTAGGGTAATGTATAACTAATATGAGATCCCTGTCTTAACCCATGCTGTCTATGTATGTACTCTATGTAATCCCTTACATCCAGATACACAAAGGACAATTTAAATGTTATCTGTTCAAAAAAAATGGACTCAGCATTCAATTTTCAGACCTAGTGCCTAATTAAGTGTCTAGCTGAGGACTTAGGGCACTCTCACCTGTGGCTACTAGACACGTCGGACATAAGCCGATGAGAAACATGTCATTCTTGTCGGCTAGTATCCGAGGCTCCCCTACCGACGCGCCCGCCGTCCCGACGCGGCCGACGCGTCGGATCCAACACCAATTTCAAATCAAATTTTTCAATCCATTTCAACCAATCCTGCGGCTCTGAACATGTGAACCCCTACTACATGTGTATCAATCACATACAAAGACACCGGAATGAAAATTCCATTCAAACAGAATGAGCGCATTCACATATATGTGAAAGGTATTCACATATATGTGAATGTGGGACACCCAGATGTGAATGTGGTTCACATACACATGAATGTGATTCACATACACGTGAATGTGGTTCACATACACGTGAATGTGGTTCACCTAGATGTGAATGTGGTTCACATACACGTGAATTTGGACCATATACACATGAATGTGGTTCACCTAGATGTGAATGTGGTTCACATACACATGAATGTGGTTCACCCAGATGTGAATGTGGTTCACATACATGTGAATGTAGTTCACCTAGATGTGGACGTGATTCACATACACGTGAATGTGGTTCACATAGATGTGAATGTGCTTCACATAGATGTGAATGTGCTTCACATACACGTGAATGTCATCCACATCCATTAGATATCTACAACTACACCTACACCTACATTCCCTGACAAATAAGAAAACCCACATAATGTCCCATGCAATCCATGAGACACGCATTCACATATATGTGATACACCTTCACATATATGTGATACACCTTCACATATATGTGATACACCTTCACATATATGTGAATTCCAATCACATATACTAACATACATTGCCTCCGTACAAGTGAGCACCTACCACATGTGTATAAATCACATGCAAATACAAGGGAATGAAAATTCTATTCAAACACAATGAGCGCATTCACATATATGTGAATGTGGTTCACATGGATGTGAATGTGATTCACATGGATGTGAATGTGGTTCACATATATGTGAATTCCCTTCCCATACACGTGAATGTCATCCACATGTATTAGATATCTAGAACTACACCTACACCTACACCTACATTCCCTGACAAATAAAAAATCACAAATAATGTCCCATGCAATCCATGTCCCATGCAATCCATGAGACACGCATTCACATATATGTGAATTCCAATCACATATGTTAACATACATTCAAATGTGAAAAAAATATGTTGTGCAATCAAAAGTTCCACATATGGTACTTACCACATGAATAGCACCCACATGTATCACAATGTTAGTCACATGTAAGTGGGTGAATTATATTCCCATACATGTGAATAGCATTCACATACCTGTGAATAGCAATCACATACTTGCGGATGATATCTGCATGTATCTTGTTTCACCAAAATTCAATGATAACACAAACATATGTACAATTGACAATAACACACATCTTAGTACAAATCACATGTATGTAAGCATTGCAATCAATAGTTGCATGGAAGTAAGAATACATCACATTGACCCCAAATCACCAATATGAATCTATGTGAATCCAAATCAAATACATGTGAATACACATCACATGTATGTGAATACACATCACATGTATGTGAATAGACATCACATGTATGTGAATACACATCACATGTATGTGAATACACATCACATGTATGTGAATACACATCACATGTATGTGAATACAAATCACTAACATTCACATCTACATTCACATCTATGTCAATTTAAATCATAAATACTTACCACATGGATTCAACTTAAAATTCAAATCAATCTGACCATTCACACATATATAAATATGCATAAATCACAAGTATGTGAAGGCAAATTGTCAAAGTGGGCATATCTGACTTGCATACATCAAAAAATCACCATTTTACATTCCAAAAAATGTAAAAATTAAAAATCACAAGCAATCTATCAAGGACTAAAAGGTTATTCAATCCATCATGGCATTCATGCCACTGTCTCCCAAATCTTCATCCTCTTCATCATTCTCATCAATGATGTACATATTATCCACTAGCTGACCAAGCTGCCCTATATCACCCTCTGCGTGCAGCATATCCTGTTCAAAGATTTCCAGCTCATCCAGCGCTGTAGCTTCTATATTTTCTGCATTTACAATACACTCCCAAATTGATTTACTCCTGAACAACAAATCATCCCAGCGGCGTATCAATGAATCAATTTGTTCAGCTGTTGATGTCGTATGTTGATAGGTTTTTTGAAGCAATTGGCCAACACTTGTGTTCCATGTCATCCATGTTCTGCAATGCTTCTGACGCAGATTATCATGAACTTCTCTTAAGACTGCTACACTGACCTCCCACGGATCTTTTGAGATCCGCTGACCAGGCTGAACTAACTCAATAATCTGCCTTCCACCATCTTCATAATTATAATCTGTTGATTACAATTTAGATTCAGAATACCATCAGAAACAAAAGCCACACATCCATTCAATGCATCTCTTACCTGTATTGCACAATGCCAGTAACCCATCTAGCTTTTCTTCAGTCTTCAGAGCGTGAAGAACCATCTGCTGAGTCTCCCGTCCAATCCTTCTGAGCTCTTCTGAACAACTTCGGTGTAGTAGAAAGGCTTGTATACCTTCAATAGCGCCTGCGTCCACAGCCCACAGCTCAGTTGGATGTGAAAAGGCCCCCATATTCCAGAAAACATCTTCAAATGGCAATCTTCTTGTTTCCTCTTGCGTCAGACAGGGCATATTACTAAAGGGTTGCGTATTGTTATATGCTGTAACTTGAGATTGGTAGGAAGTCCATTTACGTTGAAAAAGCAACTGCTTTTTGTTCATTAATGTTTTCATACCCTGTTGCGCTTTTGTACCTATACCCAAAAGAACAAAAGGATAAGTCTCAAAGACGGCTGGTGGTTACCATTGAAAATATAGACACACCTTGACCCTCTTTGTCCCACTTCTTTTGGGCCTCTACTATTCCTACCTTGGCCTCATAAAGCTTCATCTTAGCCAAGCGCACACGTATAAGTGCTTTCTTTTTTTTATCTACGGATTTCAACATATATAAATGAGTTCTACCCAAGCAACATAGTCACCTCACACACGCTGTACTCACCAGTAGCTCTCTGAAGATCACGAAACTCAGGACTTCCCAACTCTTCTGCAATATCAACAATTGCATTCTCCATTGCCACAATTGAAGCTGGTAAGGACATGAATTTTTCCATCTCTTCTTCATTCCGATTTGCTCTGCCTTTCCTTCGAAGAAGCTTGAGCTCTTGCCTGAATGATTTGGCAAAGTCAACACGGCATCAAATGCAAAACTTGAAGACTTACTGAGCCTCTTTCACCTCCTCCTCCATGTCAAGTAGAGCAATCAAATTCTTTTCTAATCTCTCTTGAACACCACCTTCTTCCATTGCCACCAGCTGGCACTCTCTCTGTCGCTCCCACTGACTTGAAAAATACCCGTATGTAAAACTGATATCTTGAGCCTGTAGCCTTTGTAGGGTGTTTGAGGATGCTGCTAACTTTTCTTCTGCAATCTTAAGCTTCAATTCAGTTGATCTAGCTACATTTTCAACAAAAAAAACCGTCAATGCGGGCCACCTCATCAAATAAAGACCAAAAACATACCAGCATTGTTGCAGCGTATTTCATTTCCATGACTTGCCTTCAAATCAATGGAGTCAACCCTGTGTTGCTTTGTTGCACATCTATTTGGTGCTATCACAGATGAAAGGTCAGACCAAACCCTTTCATTACCTTCCCCATCTGTCAACGCCCAGCCAACGTTCACCCTTGGATTATATTTCAGCTGACAAGACCACTGGTGTGCATATGCATGAAAAGCACTGGTTGCAAACTTCAGTCTACCCCCCGTATACGCCTCCTCAAAGTATTTATGCTGTGATGGTTTGTTTATTTTGGTCAGCAAAGCCACAAACTAACTTGAGAGATCAAAGCCTACCTTCTCAACACTCTTCTCCAATGTGCAGCCAATGTCATATAAGAGTGCAAAACTTTTTTGGGGTTTCCCCGGCTCTGATGTATCTTCCATAAGTTGATCAACCAAAGCCAATACAAAATACTGCCTGATTAAAACAAGAGTTAATCCATTAACACGTATTGATACCATGGAATGGATGGAAAATAACTTACTTCTCACCACTCTGAACTACATTTACAAATTTAAGCACGTGATCATGTCGACAAACCAAACCAATCAACCCAGTTTCATCACATCCCTTCCAAGTAGACACTCCACGACGGTCTGATGCAGCTGTATGGGATGCTGTACATGGATGCTGCAAATCCGCAAGAATTTCATCAGATTTACCATCTCTTTCACAGATTCACATGTATATAAATCACATTCACATGTAGGCAAACTATATTCACATGTAGGTGAATATTAACATGTGCATATGATAAATCTGATTGTGATTTACATACATTCACATTTGGCAGATAAAAAGATAGAAGACACATACCACAGGTCCTTTATCCACTCCCTTCTTGTCAACATGTTCCTTCCATTCATTCAGCTTTCCAGCACCCAAGAAGAGTGGAGGGGTTTCAATCTCTTGCTCCTCAAACTCCCGGCTTGCAGCAAGATGTCAACGGTGTTGAAAGTTTCCGTCAGCACAAAATTGATAGTCACACTCGTCTGGATCTTCATTTGGCTGAAGAGGTCCAAAACACCTTGGACAATTCATAGCAAGCTGGTCCAAAGGCGTGAGGGACAGTGCACATAATGCAAGATCTTTCTCTTTCTGTAGCATATGTTGATAAGCATCAATTGCTGAAGAAAATGTCTTTCTCCAACGTCGGGGCTGAAGTAGTAGTCATAGAACATCAGATGGATTGAACTTTCATTTTGAATATTCTGTAATGATCATACTTTCACTTGCCTGGTTGGATTTTGTCAGTATAAGTGGATTTGCCGGGTCCAGAAATTCATCCAAGGCAAGTGTAAAACCTTGAGTTCGCACAGTACAATATTTCCACAAGCTGTGGTGCAATCGCAGTAACCTGATTGAGTAAGCTATTTCTGGATGTACTGGTGAGCCACCTATATAACCCATCCTAATCAGACGGACTTGGTCTAAGGTACAATCACAGAATACTATTTCCTGCTGGTTGCGTTCTGGGAATAAAAGTGTAACACAGTGGTTTCAATCAACACCGCAGTTGTATGTGACCCCATATCACATGTATGTGAATATGATTCACATGTATGTGAATATGATTCACATGTATGTGAATATGATTCACATGTATGTGAATATGATTCACACATATGTGAATATGATTCACATGTATGTGAATATGATTCACACATATGTAAATATGATTCACATGTATGTGAATATGATTCACACATATGTGATATGGGTTACATACATGTGAATATGATTCACACATATGTGATATGGGTTACATACATGTGAATCATACATACATGTGAATCACATTCACATATATGTGAATCATATTCACATACATGTGAATCATATGATGTGAATATGATTCACACATATGTAAATATGATTCACATATATGTGAATGTGATTCACACATATGGATTCACATGTATGTAACCCATATCACATATGTGTGAATCATATTCACATGTATGTAACCCATATCACATATGTGTGAATCATATTCACATACATGTGAATCATATTCACATATGTGTGAATCATATTCACATATGTGTGAATCATATTCACATATGTGTGAATCATATTCACATACATGTGAATCATATTCACATACATGTGAATCATATTCACATATGTGTGAATCATATTCACATACGTGTGAATCATATTCAAATATGGATTGGATACAAAAGAACTACACACCCAGAATATCAACCATGTCAACCTTACGAGTCCTTCTGCGACTGACCCCACAGCAACAGTCTTTGTTGTTATTGGCGTTCCAATTTGACCTATTACCCCATTGCAATGTGGCTTGCGCCAAGGTCATGTATGAAATGAACATTTCTGGGTATGCCTTCTTCCAGTTGGCGTGTTCTTTGAGTTTTTTCTTTTTGTAATATGAGCCTTGTACATAATTGGAAAATGGGGTATTTACATCGGGTAAAAATTCTGGATCCACACCAGCATTGTCATATTGTGGGTGTATGTTATTGATGTGGTCTTGGTCCTGTATCACCAGTTCTTGATTGCCTTCATTGGTTATTTGAGCATCCAATCCCATTTGGCCTTGGCCTGCCTGCTGAATAGCTGTTTCAATATCAGCTATACGTTTATTCACATATTGTGAATTGCTAATTGCAAGATGGGCAACAGTCACCGCAGACCCTTCAGGTTTGGATTCTGTGCGCCTTTTCTTGTTAGATACACCTAGTGGACATGCAATAGATTTCCCTTTTTTCCCCATTATCTTGAGGTTTGTTGGTGATTGAACTTAGTGGAAGTGAAAAAGAAAAATTTTTGGCTGTTGATTTGCTTGTTTCAGTGCAGTGTTTTTATTTAATTGATCTTTAATTGATAAAATCAGTTCAATCGGATGATTTTGAAAATTTACGTTGGGGACCTTGCCCATATCAAATGTTTCATCTTGATCTGGGCAACATCAGACAATACAGAGGCGTTCACCCCTGTCTGAATGAGTGCATTGACATCTCTTGGCTTAAAGAAAGAAGCCCTGTCAAAAGAGGACAGGGTTCGTTGCCCCTTTCTACAAGCCCATACTAAAATGTAAACTAGTAATTGAACATTGTTCAATTTCAATTGAACATATGATGTGTATACCCCTAGTTATACACACCTTGTATATCTAACAGATAGTTCACGCTAGTCTGGTATTTTGATATGTAGCAGTTCAATTTCCAAATATATGTGTAATGTACATATACAGAATGTACATATGTATGTACATTACTTTTGTACTCTCACGCACCATTCCCACTTTGGTATCCAAAAATTTTGATCTCACACTTTCATATTTTCCTCTACGATTCTGCTTCCCTTTGCACACAAACTCAACACTATGCCTACAACTCGATCCTCAGCTTCAGCATCCCTCTCTTCCGGCAAACAAACGGGTCGCAAAATCCCAACTAAACGAAAAGTCCCTTCATCATCAGCTCAATCAGCTCCCATACCGCTTACTCGCCAAAAACGCCAGAAAGTGTCTGATTTTCATCAAGATGAATCTTCGGACTCTGATCCGGATATCAACCTTTGCCCTGTACCATCTCGAAGATTGAGCAAAAGCAATCTACCAGCCACATCTAATCCTGACGATCATTCCAAAAAAGACAATATCTTAAATCAGCTTTCAACACAGTTCTCACCCAAACACAATTCAGATACTTCTCTAAAAAAACCTGAAAATACCAATTGCAACAAACAAAATCACTGTGCCTCACCAATAGACCATGAAGTTATCTTACCAACCATCAAAGAGTACAAAGAGTCACTCAATGACTGGCCAATGGCACGCATCACTGTTCAAGCTCACACCTCAAAGAAGCACTCGACCAGTGTTCCCCCTCATATCTTGGCTGAAGCTGAAGCTCTTCAAGAAATATACATCCACCGCAAGGCAATGCTATCATTAATGGGAAACATTACCACTTTCACTCTTGACAAAGCCTTGTAAGTCTGATCTCCTCCATTGCTTTTGATTACTGATCATGTTTACTTCTACAGAGGCGAACTTGGAGGAACTCGGAAATCAGGAGCTTACCAAAAGTGGCTAAGATACAGCAAAGAGAGACGCCTGCATAACAGTGAGAATCAATCTTGATTGATTTATACATGTATAAAGCTTATGAACTAACAATTGATCTACTAATTTAGTGCCTGCAGGGGGTCAGACTGGCATTTTAGGTGGGAGAAATAAACGTCTTGGGGAAATCTGGACCACTCTTCCTTGTGATCATCGGAAAATTTTTGATCCACCAGTCTTTTATGCTCTTTCCGGGCTTTCACATTCCACACTTGAAGGAAGTGATGATCAAGATGAAGATGCGGTACAACCTCTGGTGCTTGAGCCTGAAGAACGGGCTCACTTACAGGAATTATATGATCAGTTGGTTTGTAAGGAAAGGGTTGCTCAGGATTATGCTAAGTTGGCAGCCGGAATTCCAGATGGACCAACACTTCCTGATTACAATCAAAAATCCAAAAAATGTTTGGAGCGTATTCACACCCAGGTAAGAGAAATTATGCTCTTAATTTCTCTTCTGATGGTATCTGATAGGATCCTTGATTATTGATCACAGTGATTTACTGAAACAATGCGTCATCTTTTTCAGCTACATAATGAATCAAAAAACATGGATTTTGCTTACTATCTTCTAGCGTGCAGCACACATGCTGCCACTGAGTCAAGCTCCTCTTCTCCCGGATGGTGCAAAGAGTTCACATCACATGATGAGATGGCGCTGTATGTCAATAAGAAAAGTAACTTTGGCACGGTATTCTCAACTCGGGTCCAAGGTCTCTCGGTTGCTGAGGCGGTTGCTGCTACAATTGGAGGAAGTACTATGGTAGAGAGTGAGAAGGCTCGAAAGACTGATCCTGGGGATAACATCAAGAAGGATCTGGCTGCTTTACTTTGCACAAAATTCAGTAAGTAGTATTTGATAATTCCTGAATATCACATTACCTGAATGAAAAACCTGCAATCAATTTAGGTAAATTGATTGGCTATGAACATGGCTTTCCAAGAGGCCCTGATCCGGAATCCATTTTGGAAAATAAGTATCTAGTCAAAATAATTCAATTACCAGGCTCAAAACTTACAAAGGAGGTCTTGAAGCTAGGTTTCAACGGTATGAACAGTCGTAGAAAGATTTGGTTACAAGATGTCAAAGCAAACCTTTTCAAGATGGTTAAATTGTCATCTTCCAACTCTAACTGTGAAAATGAAGATGATGATGAGTCTGATCACTCAGACGCTGACCAAGAAGTGATGATGACTCAGGATTTTCTAAATATACAGCAAAGTGAGGAGGCAATGGGCTCAGAAGACGAGTGGAATGGGTTAGGTGTTGATTTTGATGAATAAAAATAAAACTTCTGCAAAATTCACAATATTACATCATTACCACTTAGAGTAATTGGCGCTTTGTAATAGATTGGACCAATTGTTTTGAAACATGAGATTTTGTTTGCTGTGATTGAAAATTTGAGCTTGAGGTCCAGCACATTCACTGTGTGATACATGTGAACAACTTTCAGAATATGTAATTTAATTTCTTAGGGGTTATATGAATCAGGTTCACCACACTGATGCCAAAAAAACAACAATGCATCCTTTGGTGATGATCACACGTACATATAATCTTGTGTAGTGTGTCAAAGGCGCAACCATGGTCCCTGATTCTGAAAATCCACTCAGATCCTTTGTGGTACATACACTGAAAGAGTTATGTTGACACATGTGTCAACAACAGGTATGCGTGTACTGATGCAAAAACAACAGCAATTCATCCTTTGGTGATGATCACACGTACATATAAACTTGTGTAGTGTGTCATAGGAGCAATCAAGGTGCCTGAATCTGAAAATGCACTCAGATCCTTGGTGGTACATACACTGAAAGAGTTATGTTGACACATGTGTCAACAACAGGTATGCGTGTACTGGTGCAAAAACAACAGCAATGCATCTCTTGGTGATGATGACACGTACATATAAACTTGTGTAGTGTATCATAGGAGCAATCATGGTCCCTGAATTTGAAAATCCACTCAGATCCTTGGTGGTACATACACTGAAAGAGTTATGTTACACACATGTGTCAACAACAGGTATGCGTGTACTGGTGCAAAAACAACAGCAATGCATCCTTTAGTGATGATGACACGTACATATAAACTTGTGTAGTGTATCATAGGAGCAATCAAGGTGCCTGATTCTGAAAATCCACTCAGATCCTTTGTGGTACATACACTGAAAGAGTTATGTTGCACACATGTGTCAACAACAGGTATGCGTGTACTGGTGCAAAAACAACAGCAATACTTCCTTTGGTAATGATCCATGCACTGTTCCATACTTTCCTGGACCTGAACATTGATATATAGTAATCCTTTCAGGAGGTACCAACCCCCAAATATATATATATGCACAAATTAGTAGATATCTAAGAACAAGTGAGTATGTATAACTCTCCCATTAGGCTCAATGGGATTCACCCTTATGTATGTGAATCATACTGCTATTTTTGATTTCCACACGGTTTCATGGTGATTATATGTTTGACACAGATCCCCATAATGGTGAATGTTAATGTAATTTTCAGCTGGAGAATGATTCTCATAGGCGTGAGTACTATTCACTGTCATATGAGTAACACCTAAAAGTTAATCAATTTCCTTGACTACTCTGGTTTGTTAGACTCACCGTGATACATGAGTTCTATGAAGACTAATCATGAACTCTTCAATCATCTAACATATTGCAAGAGTTCTTAAATACTCACAGGGAAAACATGATAGTTCACAAAAAATACTTTTCATTTTTAGCACATTTGAACAAGCCAGCAAAGAAGAAAATAGAAATTCACCACAAGATAGAAACCCTCATCAACAAAATTATATTTCATTTGCGCACTTGGGCTTTCAGCTCCCTTCTCCTCTGCTGCTCCTCAATCCTTTTAAGCTCTTTCTCTTCTGCTTTAGATATCCTATTAGTAAATTCTTCATCATACCCCTTGATCCTTATCTTGCAATAATTCTCCCAATCTTCATCTGACATCCCCTCTTTCTTCTCACCAAGAAGCTTGATTCTCTGAACCAAGGACTCTGAAATCTGACAAGATGAGCCATATAAAGTTATTGGCGAATTCTTGTGAGGAATCTGTTCATCTTGACCATTATATGCTATAGAAGGAGTTGTGTAATGTTCAATCTACAAAAATGTTTGAATTATTAGCAAATATTTCAACTTCATTATAACAAGGAGCTTACTTTGGAATCCCATAATATATCATAAACAGCATTGCAACTACCTACTGATACTTCAATTCCAAATTCGTCAACTCTGAACATTGATCCCCTTACATCTCCAAGCTTTACCCCAGTTTTCCCACCTACAATCGCACCTTTCTCTTTGTCATATGGTTGCCCAGTGTTGCGCATAATTAAACACCACATTCCAAAAGAATACCTAGTATGATCTTTATCGGTATGAGGATGATTATGAAAACCATCACAAGTGACAACCAGATTGGAAGCAAAAACCTGACCATTTGGAGTTCCTTGCCACGTCAGGGAATCAAAACCGGGTATAGCCGCTTGAAAAGAAAGAGCAAGATTTGATTTGAATACAAAAAGTGATAAAGAAGAAAATCTCTCTGCCCAGAAGTCCCGAACAATATGGAACTGCTCCATCCTTTCTTTGTCAGTACGAATTCGTCCTATGTTTGCAGATGTGAAGGCATTCATGGAATATCCTCCTAATAGAGATAGAAGTTTGCATCACTATACAATGTGATCAAATCAAGAAACAAATAATAAGAGACTCACCAGCCGATTTATCTTTCTCGCATCCACCCCTCCACCCAGAACAACCCATCCACCCTAGATCTTCATTCTCCTCAAACACCCCATCTCTAACTTGTAGGGAGCAATGTATCTTACATTGATTTCTAGCACGTGTATGTTGAAAGGTAGTTGATATTGAGTGATTATATTTTTCTCTAAGCTCAGTATCCATATCTTCAAATGGCGTACATCTAACTATTAACACTATTGATAGATCGAATTTATTGATAACAACCACAGTTCCAAACTCTATCACCAACCTTTCACGATCAGCTAAATGAGGATGATCCTTGTCACTATCTCGAAAAATGAATATGGTATTCAAAGGAAGACCCAGTTCACTGATTAGTCTTTTCTTCAATTGAGTTCGCTTTACATGACGTCGATAGTAAGGCTTTCCAATGGTCTTCACCTTACGATACCTGTCTCTTGATTTATAATAACTTGGTGATGTTCTAGAATTGAAACTAGGAACTTTAAAACCCGCTTTCTCCTTCCTAGCTTTGGATCTGTTACGTGTCATTTGACCTAATAAAAGATGAATAAAACACTTGATTGATAGTGGAGATAAATAATAGATTAATCAATAGGTTGATCAAATGAAAAAGAAAAGTGACAATAACTTACAATTGATGAAATCAAGCTTTTATAACTTCCAACTATAGTAATTGAGGTGATGTTTCTATCTGATCTTGACTCCCTGAACAGTAGGCCGTATGACTCCCAGTTCGTAGCACGGAGGCCGACAACAAAGGAGCAATCAGCTGCAACTGGGGGAGTGCAAGACAGAAAAGAAAGTGATTAGAAGGCTTGATCGTCCAAATGAGTCGAAGAAATTAGATCGATGATAAAATTGATGTGAGGAAAGAGATTAGGATGTAGAGTCTTGTGTATTGCAACCCAGAGAGTTAGGGACCGGTGCTGTATACCACCGGTAGGTTAGGACGTTTTCCAACAGTTAGGTCTGGAAACCTAACCTGCTGATACTTGTGGATACATTGATGATAAACCAAATAAGACGATTTCCAACGGTTAGGTCTTCTTGAAACCTAACTGTCTTCCGCTCATGAATACATTGATGACAAACCAATTCACATATATGTGAATAAAGGACAATTATGTGAATAAAGAACACATAAAAGTGTATGTACATATAAGTGATTCATAATTACATACATGTGAATTGAATTCACATATAAGTGATTCATAATCACATACATGTGAATTGAAATCAATCACATACATGTGAATTCAAATCACATACATGTGAAGCAAATGTGATTTTTAATCACATATAATTAATTAAGATCATTCATTCAATACATGTAAAGGAAATGTGATTTTTAATCACATATATGTGAAATGAAATCACATACATGTGAAGCAGATAGGATTTTTACTCACATATATGTGAAGCAATTGTGAATTTAATCACATATATCTAAAATCAAAGCTCTAGGAACCCACCAAAATGTTATTAAAACCCACATATATGTGATTTTTAATCACATGAGATTTCAAGTCACATATATGTGAAGCAATTGTGAATTTTAATCACATATATGTGATTTCAAATCACACATATGTGATTTCAATTCACATATATGTGATTAAAATGTGTTTTCTATTCACATATATGTGAATTGGAATGTGATTAAATTCACATATATGTGACGTCTATTCACATATATGTGACGTCTATTCACATATATGTGAATTGGAATTACATGTATGTGATTAGACTTCACATATGTGATTAATATGTGAATTCCATTCACATATATGTGAATTGGAATCACATGTATGTGAAGTCTAATCACATACATGTGAATTGGAATCACATATATGTGATTTTTAATTACATATTATATGTGATTTGAAATCACATATGTGATTAATATGTGATTTCTATTCACATATATGTGAATTGAAATCACATGTATGTGAAGTCTAATCACATACATGTGAATTGGAATCACATATATGTGATTTTTAATTACATATATGTGAATTCTAATCACATACATGTGAATTTAATCACATATATCTAGAATCAAAGCTCTAGGAACCCACCAAAATGTTATTAAAACCCACATATATGTGATTTTTAATCACATGATATATGTGATTAAAATGTAATTTCTATTCAGATATATGTGAATAGAAATCACATATATGTGATTAGACTTCACATATATGTGAATTGTAATCACATATATGTGATTTGAAATCACATATGTGATTGATATGTGATTAGACTTCACATATATGTGAAGTCTAATCACATATATGTGATTTCTATTCACATATATGTGAATTGGAATCACATATATGTGAATTTAATCACATATATCGAGAATCAAAGCTCTAGGAACCCACCAAAATGTTATTAAAACCCACATATATGTGATTTTTAATCACATGAGATTTTGCTTCACATATATGTGAAGCAATTGTGAATTGGAATCACATACATGTGAATTGGAATCACATATATGTGAAGTCTAATCACATACATGTGAATAGAAATCACATATGTGATTGATATGTGGTTTCAATTCACATGTATGTGATTAGACTTCACATATATGTGATTGATATGTGGTTTCAATTCACATGTATGTGATTTCAATTCACATACATGTGATTTCAAATCACATATACGTGATTTGAAATCACATACATGTGAAGCAAATGTGATTTCAAATCACGTATATGTGATTTGAAATCACATACATGTCAAGAAAGAAAGGTTATACTTCTAACATCTATGTATGGTGATAGGTACAATTCACATGGACGTGAATGGTACCTACATACATGTGATTATAATTCACGCGTATGTGATTATACCTTCACATAGTTGCAAATAGTAATCACATACTTGTGAAAGGTATGTGTGAAAGCCCCCAACCATCTTTTGCATTCAGCCTTCCGCCCACTATCCAAAAAAAATTTGTTCTACCTCATCGAAACACTTCATCACACCGCGATCATGAGTCCTTCACCTCCATTAAATCCTGCCGAGCCCTCCACCAACCACGATTCCACCTCCTCCGAATCAACCGTCCAAATATCCACTACTGAACTCCCCTGCCCTCCTGAAGGAGTATCCTACGCTACTTATGAAGCTCTCGAGGACTATGCGAAAGACTTTGCTTGGAATCATCAGTATGATCTATCGTGCCTGGATTCGTTTTCGAGTTCTACGACGTGGAAATGCATCAAAGGGCCCAATCGAAAGCAGATCGGCCGGAAGAAGTTGGAACCCGAGTTGATCATCCCGACTTGCCCATTTCAACTGATTGGGCATTGGGATTCGAATGCTAGCGCCTGGTTTCTCAAGATCAAAAATCCCAACCATGACCACGGCCCCATCCTGGATTTAAAGCCTCCAAAACCACGAAAACAACCTTCAACTAAGCCAAGAAAAAAAAGATGCGATTCAAAGAAACAACTCATCAATAAACAGACAATTCAATCTCAGCTTACCCAAGATGACGAATATGAAGGTTTGATCAGCAAATTGAAGACCATTGACCCCATCACACGAAAAACCCTCCTAAAACGATTCTTACACGATTGCGAGCTGGCCATAGAGCTGGTAGAGTCCATGAAGACTAATCATAATGAAGCGATTGGAATTAATGTAAGTAATCTTCTTTCACATTCATCTGTCTCACTTACCGTTTTAGCTGAAAACTAACAAAGTATTTTCTTTTCTTTTCTTAATCTCACCTGCCAGGGGGACGAAAGACCATCCACCAGACAATCTAGTATGGTTGAATCTCAGCCTGACGACGAGAGAGTCGATGGAGCGAATCGAAAGTCAAATGATGAAATACAAGCCCAACCTTCAAGCAAAGAAGCTTCAACAAGCGCCACACCTGCGAACGAGGACCGATCAGCGCCTGAAAGACGATCTACCACCGCCGAATCTCAATCTGACGAGGATGAAGAACATTCATCAAGTGTCCCACCTGGGACAATCAAGCATTCAAAGCCTCAACAGCAACCGGACTCCCCACTCACCTCTCAAAGCGATATTGAGTCTGAAGCAGGCTCAGCTGCTAAGAAATCTAGGACGAATAGATTCAAAAGTTTGGCTATTCGCAAATCTAGCCGGGTTAACGTGCAATTGGATGACAAGGTAATACCAAAATTTCTATCTTCGTTCATTCAACAAAAGTTTTTGATTATTCATGTTTTTCCTTTGCTATTGATCAGATTCAAGACGAGCCCAAAACAAAGAAGCGAAAAAATGGAGAATCTTCAACAAATGATCAAGTGAGTCTTTGCAATGGCCTGCTATCTTCATTCATCCAAAGAATGTCTTTTCTGATTCTCTCTTTTTTCCTTTGCTATTCAACAGGTTCCAGAAGAGGCGAATGTGAAGAAGCGCAAAAAAGCAGAATCAACACTTCCGCATCAAAAGATGAAACAAAAGGAAGACCCTGTGAGTATCTTTCTACAGTCAGTCAGGTGTTTTTCAGAGCTAACTATCATTGTAGTTCTCTTTACATTCTATCGTCTCCACAGCCAAAAAAACTAAACAAATTGAGAAAGAGAAACAAGAGAAGAAACTTTTGAATGCAACCCCCGAGGAGCAAGCCTTGATTGTCAGTATTTCATTGATTATCTGTATCTTTTCCATTCCAACCTTTACTGACTAATCCCTGACAGAAGTGGAGCTTTATCCGATCTCTCCCCAAGATAATTTATCCATTCATCAAGAGGGCTACAAACGTGAAGCCTAGTGGGCTATGTGCTTTTGCTTCCGTAGCATTCTCACTTGGTCTAGGAGAAAAGGATCGAGTGGCTGTACGAGCGGAAATGGCAGCTGAAGTGCGCCTGAACTATAAATGGTATGAAGAACACCTACCAGAGCTTAGCGCGAGTGGAACAACAGTCACACAAATGCTTTCAATCCTCGAGCACCCAAAATCAACCGCAACTTTTGAGTATTGGTATCCATGCCTGTTGGATGTAGTGTTATAGCAAACACCTTCAAAAGACCGGTTATTTTTTATTCAAATTCACTTGCTAATTGCTTAACTACTCCTCCCTTTCGATCACCTCCTCAAGATGATACCCAGCCAATAATACTTGCAATCATTCAGAATACTCACTGCATATCCTTGGATATGGATTTGCTTCCTTCTTTACCAATACCTTATATACATCCCGACTGGCTTAGGCTTCGAACTTCTGAAGCCCAGGGCTGGGATTCAATATATGCTGATAATATCAAGGTTTTTCAAAAGTGGCGAAAAGATTCCACCAAAACCATCAGACTTCCTTCTTCTGAAACACAAGTAATTTTGGATTTAGAATAAATCTATATTCTTGAACTGTTTCATTAAGGGCCCGTTTACTTAAGCGATTTTTCGTGAAAAATCGCATTTTGTAAATCACAGAAATCGCATTCTGTGAAATGCGTTTGTTTTTTTATTTACAAGCATTCTGTAAATCACAGAATGCTTAAAAAAAGACTTTTTTTGGGTCTTTTCGAGAATGCTCTTGTAGCGCATTCTCGTAATCGAAAATCACATTTTGTGATTCCTTCTTTCGTCTCAAATCGGACAAGTCCAATAAATCTTTCTATCCACCATACAAACCTGTCAACACTGTGACAAGTTCATCTTCGACCACTCCCTTCGACCACTCTCTTCGACTACTCCCTTCAACCACTCCCTTCAACCACTTCTCTTCGATCATTCTCTTTGATTGATGATTTGAAATGAAATGATTTGAATGGAATTAGAATTGAAATGAATTAGAATTGAAATGTCAGATTTGAAATGATGAGATTTGAAAGCTTTGAACAGCTTTGAAAGCTTTGAGATAGATTGGTGATATCAGATGAAGAGCGATGATCCTTAGGGGTGTTCTCAAGGTGATTCTCAAAAAGCTTCTGTTCGTTCGAGTAGATCGATAGGGGAATGAAGGGACTTGGCTCAAAGAAGAATGGCTCATGGATCAAGATGATCATTCTTGATCAATCGCTGAGAACCGCTCCTTAATTGCGTCTTAATCGAACGCTTTTTGACCTCTTTTTTTTCAAGTCGTTGAATTTCCTCGAAATTCACTTTTTTTTGAAAAAACACTTTTCTACATGTAGAAAAGTGCTGTAACAAAATGCGATTTATAAAAATTCGCGCTAAGTAAACGGGCCCTAAATACACTACTAGGATTTCAAATTTCAAATTTCTATTTTACGTTTTCTTGTCTGTTCTAGTTTATTTGGTTGTAGCCTTTGTTTAATTGGATTTACTTGAATAAGATGCTTTCAAATTGATTTACATTAATGAGATGCTTGGAATTCAAATTGGGTCACTCACTCGTAGAAACTTCCTAATCATCTGTATCAATGGTTTACATTGAGTCCCATCTACGTGTTTTAGGGTTAGGGATTTTCACATGTATGTGAAGTTGATTCACATGTATGTGAAGTTGATTCACATGTATGTGAAGTCAATTCACATGGATGTGAAGTCAATTCACATGTATGTAAAGTCAATTCACATACATGTGAAGTCAATTCACATGTATGTGAAGTGAATTCACATACATGTGAAGTCATGTATGTGAAGTTAATTCACATGTATATTCACATGTATGTGAAGTCAATTCACATGTATGTGAAGTCATGTATGTGAAGTTAATTCACGTGTATGTGAAGTCAATTCACATGTATGTGAAGTCAATTCACATGTATGTGAAGTCAATTCACATGTATGTGAAGTCATGTATGTGAAGTTAATTCACATGTATGTGAATGTGGGTTTTATGTGTATGAATGTGTCTGTCAGTATATGAAATTTTTATTTGAGAGTGAACATAGGGAAATGTAGGTGGGGTGGAAGTAATATAGATATCTATATTACATGAAGGCCATTTAAATGTATGTGAATTAACTTCACATGTATGTAAAGTTAATTCACATGTATGTGAAGTCAATTCACATGTATGTGAGGTTAATTCACATGTATGTGAAGTCAATTCACATGTATGTGAAGTTAATTCACATGTATGTGAAGTTAATTCACATGTATGTGAAGTATCTTTACATACATGTGAAGTTAATTCACATACATGTGAATTGACTTCACATGTATGTGAATGCGGGTTTTACGTGTATGAATGTGTCAGTATAAGAATTTTTTTTTGAGAGTGAACATAGGAACATGTAGTTGGGGTGGAAGTAATTACGTGAAGGCCATTTACATGTATGTAAAGTTAAGTCACATGTATGTGAGGGTACTTCACGTTTATGTGAAGATACTTCACATGTATGTGAAGATACTTCATATGTGTGTAAAGATACTTCATATGTGTGTAAAGATACTTCACATGTATGTGAAGTATCTTCACATGTATGTGAATGTCTTAGTATATGAAGTTTTTATTTGAGAGTGAACATAGGAACATAGGGGTAGGTGGGGTGGAAGTAATATAGATATCTAATGTGGATTAGATCCACGTGGATTTGGAGGCAATTCACATGTATGTGAAGGCTATTTACATGTATGTGAAGGTGATTCACATACATGTAAAGTTAATTCTCATGTATGTGAAGATAATTCACATGTATGTGACAGGAATTCACATGTATGTGAGAGTAATTCACATGTATGTGACAGTAATTCACATCTATGTAAAGGTAATTCACATACATGTGAATTCAATCAAATGCGGGTTTTGAAATGTGGCAGTATATGTAATTTTTTATGGTGTAGGTGGGGATGGAAGTGATATGGCGGTAAAACATGTGGATGACATTCACATATATGTGAAAGGAATTCACATAAATGTGAAGTGCTTTTACATATATGTGAAAGGTATTCACATATATGTGAATGTGGTTCACATAGATGTAAATACCTTTCACATTATATGTGAATGTGGTTCACATTATATGTGAATTCCATTCACATATATGTAAAAGCACTTCACATATATGTGAATACCTTTCACATATATGTGAGCCACATTCACATATATGTGAATACCTTTCACATATATGTGAATGCGCTCATTCTGTTTGAATGGAATTTTCATCCCCGTGTCTTTGTATGTGATTGATACACATGTAGTAGGTGTTCACATGTTCAGAGCCGCAGGATTGATTGAAATGGATTGAAATATTTGATTTGAAATTTGTGTCGGATCCGACGCGTCGGCCGCGTCGGGACGGCGGGCGCGTCGGTAGGGAAGCCTCGGATAGTAGCCGACGAGAATGACATGTTTCTCATCGGCTTATGTCCGACGTGTCTAGTAGCCACAGGTGGGCACTCTAGGGACTCAGAATGATGCTGGTATTACTATGGGAGCCCAATTTTGGCTGTGGCGACCTAAAACTATCACTAGAGTGGCATTGGGCTAGATATAGTCTATAGTTCACATGCTCTAGGTGGTCAGTACAGCACAGGCAAGGGTAGTATATAATACGTAACACTACTGTCTAACAAATCGAATCACCCTAATATACAACACATTACCTGATAGGTAGGTTCAAGTCAACACAAACTCCGCTTTGAATCTTCAAATCTTGAAAAAACTGTCTAAAAGCCCTTCCTGAAGAGTGCATTTATGCTGATTGAAAGGAGCACATTTCTTTGATATTAAACGTGCTCCTTCTAATTGGTATGAATGTGCCCCTCAGGTGGGGCTTTCACACAGTTTTTTTTTGCAAAATTTGAAAATTCAATACAGAGTTGTGATTTAGGTATGGTTGTACTTTGGGAATTTTTTTCAACTTAGATCTGCCTGATGACAGTCTCCTCACCTAAAACCAACAAGAGCATTCACAGGGTTCAATGTTACCCCCAAAGTGCGTAAACTTTTATGTGCTTTGCATCAAAAGAGAAATAAGTATGAATGTGCTCCCCAGGTGGAGCATTGAGACAGTTTATTCAAAATTTGAAGATTCAATGCAGAATGTTTATGATGGGGAAGTGGTACTTTGAGCCACATTCCAACTTAAACCTCTCTATTAGAGATAGACCAATGAATGGATTAATGAGATAAAGTGAAGTATCTGAAACTTGGTGCAGAATATTAAGTAGATAAGTGTGTTGGTTAATAAGTTGTTTTCTATTGGCTGACTGATTCCTGTTAACACAAGAGGCAAGGCTATTGTTTAGTCAAACATGAAAAACAAAGAGATAACATAAAGTTTTTGAACAGATATACACACTTCTCTGTCCAAAGATGTGGACAAGGAAGTACTCTTGGTTCAACAGCAAATATGAGTACATGAATTCTTTCATCCATACTTGTTGAGGTCCTCTTAAACATAGCTCTTACTTCAGTAGGATATTTGATTACTGTTTTCTTTTTGGGTCAGTTTCAATTTTAACATTCATGTAGTTCATCAATCTATTTCTCATTTTCTCTATTTGACTCATTAAAAATTTCAATAGTCACTCTCAAGATTTATTGGTCAGCAAGAGATGTTTTCCAAAATATTCAAAAAACTTCTTAAAGTTTTCAAACTGATCCTCCATATAGGGTGGTAAGTTTAGTGGCCAATATAATCGTTCTTTACGTTTGATTCCTGGTCTAAACTTGAGATCACTGCCATGATGTAAAAAGTCCAACCCATGCCAAAGATACAGCAATGGAATCCCGCAGTGTACTCCAACCAATACTTTTCCCCATTGCAGCTCATGATGAGCCATTTCCCCTACCCTTAAAGCTTTCTTCTCAGAAAGCCAATCACTCAACTTAGTTGGCTTCAACTTGTCAGAATACTCAACAAGCATACCAAACCTTTTCTCAAATGTCTTTGATAATTGTGGCTGTTGAAAGAAAAACTCTCTTGTATATGTCCCGCACCACTGTTGATGTACATACCAGAGAAGTTCTGGTTTATCCTGAAGGACCGACACCCCAAGCATTGCATAAATGATGTTTCTCACCCTCTCCTGAATTTTGTATTCTTCCACTTCCTTCCATACCTTTTCTTGAATTCCAATTCCCAAGTTATGCTGAATCTCTAGGACAATTTGTAATGAGCCTCCTTGCTTCATGAAATCTTTCATTTCATTTGAATGAAGGAGAATTGAATCATGTTCAATGCGTGCCATGATACTCATCTGGTGAATACGTCTATTCATCTCATCTTCACTACACATGGATAAAAGTGCTTCATGGTCTATTTTCCTAAGCTCAGATTTCAATTTCTGGAAATTTAAAAATTGTATGGAATCAAAGTCTTGGAAGAGTGGAAATTCTTCTTTGACCTTCAAGAGGTATAATACTCTTTTCAGAGGCTCAGATATTAGATCTCTCATCTCTTTGAAATGGATTTGAATTGCCTTTTGGGAGAACTGGGCTAGCAATGCATTGACTCTCCTTTGAGCTTCCCATTTATCTCCAAACATGAGTGTAAATTCCTCAAAAATCTTTCCCCACTTCAACTCATCATCTTCATCCTTTTCATTTTCTTGATGATTTTTGCTTATTCCTGTTGATTCAAGAGCATCATGTGCAAGTATTGATGTTCTCTGTTCATCCAGACTGATTGGTAAAAGCCTCTCCTTGTTGTGAAATTGAAGAGTTTCCAAGATTGCTTTGCCAATATCTGACTCCAGTATTTGTGAAAGTGGTTGTGGTAGTTGTGTTTGAGATGTGGTGAACTTTGTGTCTTTTGCCTTTTTTTGTTTTTCAATTCTCTTCTTCTTCTTTATCTTCTTCTTTTTATTTTCATCTTCTTTAAGTGAAGAAGATCCCCCACTTTGATCCAGAGAGGGAAAGGTAAAGTATTCCTCTGGATGTGCTTCAACAACTCCAGGCCTAATCAAGTCCTGTGATTTGTCTCCCTTTTCATTCAAAGATCCAATATATCTATTAGCTATAGCTGATTTCACAATTTCTCCATCACAATGATTCAAGGATTCTGTCTTTTCTCCAGTTCTAATTGGTCCCTTTGACTCTAGTGCTTGAGTCACACTTGCCCCCACATCTAGGCTTTCATCTCCTTGACTCTTGCTATCTTTTGGGTGATTTGGTCTGAATAAAGGGTTTGAAGTAAGTGAGTATTTGACAGAATCAGAGTTTGAAGCTTGTGTTCTGTCGTTATCAACTGAAATTCCACCAGAATCAACATCCAATGTGGCTCTGAATTCATTTTTCTCTGCAAGTGATTCTGGATAATCTTCTTTCCTCACAGCATATGGAAAGCTGAATTCATCATGATGATCAGAGGGAAATGATTGTGTGTTCAAATGTTCATTGCAACCCTGTTGTGTGTTTTCAACTAGTGGGATTTCATGTGACTCCGTATCTTGACTAGCAACGCATGATCCCTTGTCATTAATATTATTACATGGTCTTCTTCTGCGCACCCTCTTTTGATGGCATTTGATCCACCCTTCATTGTCATTCCCTTCTGAAGTGAATTTCTCAGCCTCCGGACCACTCTTGGGCTTCAGTGTTGATTGGTATGAGTTTGGGAAAGTATCAACAGTTTTGTGCTTACTGTCTTCCAACTCCAGTACATCTTTGTAGATGCCATGTGACCAGCTAGAGTTACCATTGTCAAAACTCTTATGAGTTTTCTCAACTATTTTCCTATCTTCATTGATGGATAAAATCTCTTTTTCCTGAAAGCTGGTTATACCTTGTGAGGTAGATAGAGTTTCTTTGGAATTTAGTACTGGCTGTGTAGCTGTCTTTGTAGTGATTCTTTCCTTTTTGGTAGGTTCAGTGGCCTTTGGAATGAAATGCTTGATGACTGAAAGCCATCTAAGTGATTTCTCAAAATGTCAGAAAACAACAAAAAACATTCTTGGAACAAAAGAGGAAAGGTATCCCACCCTGATGGAAGCTTTTCAGCTACAGATGATTCTTTTTTGATTATGACTCCATCCTTTGTTGTGTCCAATTTTTTGTTGAATGTTGTTGACTCACCACTGATGTCTTTAACTTTTTGTGGATACAGCTCCTGGTTCCCACTAAATTGGCTAAAATAAAAGGTGTATCAGATTTTTGAATGATTCATCTTTATCAAGAAAACACAATTCATAGGGTCAAATACATACTTTATGGGATATTGGGATACCAATGCTTTATCTTTGATGTATCCTCTGACCTGTCTATCAGCTTGATTGGTGTTAATGATATCAACATCTCCCCTGGATCACATGTATCAAGTATCAAAAAATCCTCTCTATGGTTATGTGTCTGACACTGAAATACAAATACCTATGACACACCTTGTTTTTGATAGCTGATGTGTATCTATCCCAAGTGACTTATCCAGTTGTTTTATTACTTCCCCCTCTGGGGATGTTTCAGTTTCCTCCTGGGGTTGAGCTTTCACCTTGACTATGGTTTCTTTGTCCAAGTTGCTTTGTTTCCTATTTTGGCATCAAATTATTTAGCAGGAGGATATTTGATTTTTCTATCTTCCAAACTTTGAGAGATCCACTAACCCAGGTCTAAAAGCATGCAGTGACCCAGAAAGTCTATTGTCTTCCCTATGTGTTACTTTTTGAGGGGTGAACTGAGTCTTTGAATGGGTTGGCCCATATACAATGGGATTTTCTCCATTCAAAACTTTTTTCACTTCATCAGGGACCAAGCCTGGTGTGGCAACTCCAAAGGCTTCATGAGGATTTTTTGATGGGCTGAGTCTCAAATCAGGGTTACGCAGCTCTGCTCCCAAAGCAGCCCAAAGTTCAGCATCTTGAGGATTGAGAAAGCATGGAACCATGCCAGGTAACACAAAGTCTGGCAATGCAAGATGCACCATTGGAACTCCAGTAGTGAGGAAATGTCGAGTGTCAATAGAAGTGGGAGAAGTAGCATGGTGTTGGAATCTATCTACTGGATGGACTTCAGGGTACCTATTGTTTTGAATCTTGCAAAAGACATGATATGCTGGTAAGTACAGATCATATGAAGCTTTTGATTGGATTCTGTGGCTATTTCTTTTGTAGTTAGTTTCTGGGGATATGATTGATGCCTTATGTTCATTTTCTGCCCTGTATGCAGTTCCCTGATCCATTTCCGTGGTATCATGTGAGATTGAAGATCTAAAGGATTGGGTTTTCTCATTGAATTGAGAAGATATTGGTGGTGGCTGTGTATTTATAGCGTCCCTTTCTACATTGAATGAGCTTGGTGTTGGCAACATCTCAGATGACTTGAAGTGGTTTTCACATTCTTGCACATGTCTTCCCTGTTGTGCTGCACATCTGACAGTACTAGGCATGCTACCAAAGCACAGGTGATTCAACGTCAATGTTAATAAAGAATTTAGAAAAATGAATTTGATGGAGGGCACCATATTGGTTGACATAAAGTTGTGATTGAAACAATGTTAAGTGATGCATGAAGGGAATTTCACCAAAGGTGGCTTCAACAGAAATGTAGATTCTCAGAACATATTGAGTCAAAATACCTGTGTCAGTTCATCGTTTTGTTTTACTCTTCTACTTGCTTCAAATGTATAGATATTGAAACCTGTTTCCTGTTTGAGAATGGCTAATTAGCAATTGTAGAAAACTGCCTGCAATATATCCAAATTGAATTCTTCAACACGTCAGGTCCTTGAGAACTGTCAAATATGATGACAAGCTTCCACAAGTTTCATGTTTGAAAGTTTATAGTTCACTAAAGGGAACTGTGAGCCTGTAATTTGTGATCAAGTGCTATGTGCTTTGTGAATCCAAAGCTGAAACAGCACATCATCTATCATGGTCTGCATCTGCTCAAATCCTTACTTGATCAACTCAAACCCAAGAATAGTTGGAGCTTTAGTAGCTGATGTGTTCATAATTCGACTGATGGAGGAATCTGAAGTTTGACAATAAATCTCTACACAGAGAGTGATCCTGAGTAGATCCTTTATGGTCATTTATCATCAAGACATCTACTATACAGGGAGCTGATACATGCAGATTTGAATTAGATTTCATCTCTAGTGGAGCATACTCAAAGGTGACTTTTTTTGAGTACACCAGCAGCTTGGGGAATGGTTTACAGCTTGCTAAGAGGATGTACAATAGCTGAAATGAAGATTGCCTTGTGCACACCACTGCATCTGTGTATCATTGCCAATAGGGCAGTTCAAGTTTGCTAAAGCATTAGAACATAACTGGGACTACAAACAAATGAAACTTACATTGGATATTTTCACACAAATTCTGCAAAAGTCTCACCCAAGAATCCCATGCATTGCACAATTTTTCCCAATACTCTAAATTTAATAGTCCTGGGACAAAACTGTGATTGCTTTGCTGAAAATTGGTGGAGTGATCTTTGAGGGCACTATGTTCCTGCTAAATACAGTGGTGGCTTCTGGAATCTATGGGAGAGAAATCCTGTTTGCAATAAAACTGCTCCCCAAGAAGCCAGGCCTACAATTCTCTGCTTTATAGCTTGACAATACCCTGTATGCAGGGGTGGCAGCAACCTGAATATACACAGTGACAGGCTACAAGGATTGGAATTGATCCCCAGCATCCCTTTCTTCACATAATCTACAAAGTGTTTCTTCAGTACTTTTATTTCTCTCTTTATGATTCTACTTTATTTGAAATGTTTTCTTTCATTTACTAATTTCTTGTTATAGTATTTGAGTTTGTTTCTGTGTTTTAATTACTGCAATAAAGACTATAAAAGATCTCATTTGCTACATTTGATAGCTTGTCAAGATCAAGATTGGATGAGTTCTGATCGTGATTCGAATGGGGTATACTCTTGGAGTTTTGCAACAGGATTATATCTTTGTACCAATGATTCTACAGCTTGTCCTTTACCAGAAGAGTATTATTGTGGCACTCCTGATTCATCGAATGGGGGTTTTTCCCTTGATTCCACGCTTACAAGTTATGGAATTCTTCAGTAAAGCTTCTGTACCCAAGATGCCTCCTATATTTGATTGAACTACAATCATCCGTCTCTGTTGGTTGCTATCTTTGGTCATTGTCGTCAAGCATATCTTCTAATTTGCATTGTCTTTTGCTCCCATATCTAAGTGTTTTTTGTTATTCTTGAAGTTAATGACCATCATCTGATTTTTTTTGGTCCCATTCTCCTCGAAGCAAGAAGATTACACGTTCTCGCATGTTTGAAGTGCAATCAGATGTCATTCTATCGTGCATCCAAATGACTCACTAGAGTCTCATTGAGATAATCTTTAGGATAGATCATACTTGATGTGTATGTTGATTCTAATGCGATTGCAGTCGAATCTTATATCCTTGAAGGATCCGTCATGAATCACTACTTGGTAATCCGCTTCATAAAAAACACAAATCAAGTCGGTTTTGTAAGATGCTACACCAATATCAAGATAGTCAAATTGAACGGTCTCTTAATTATCTCTGACTCCATACAGATGAACTTCCACAAGGGGTGTAGGTCAGTATCTCCCCTCAGTACCCCAATGTGTGGTTGATTCGATCTTCCATCTTGATTTATAATTATCCAATAAGTTTGGGAAAATCATGTTTAAATTAAAAGAGACTTACCTCGTAATTCTCCTTTCAAAATGTTTCCAAAGCTAATTTTAAATACCCGCCCCCTGTATACCAGCTTGACAAGAAATGGATTATCTAACTGGGAGTTTCTTCAGAGGCTCAGGTAAATTGGCGCACAATTTTAGGGGATTATCACTTGATTTTATTTCTTGATGATGGATTGCAAAGTACCTCATATCCACTATGATTTGAATTGATTCATTACTGATTTACTGTTTACTACTTGAATGTATGCAAGAGATATGTTTTTGTATTTCTGAAGGATTAACTGTTGAGGATAGATTTGAACCTGAAATTGAGATCGATCACAAGAGAATTGAGACCATCGCGCATATACATAGAAAAGAGCATACTACATAATACATTTATGAAAAATCCAATTTATTTTTAATTTAATAAATGTAAAGAAGAATTTGAATTTCAGCATCTAATCAATCATCCAATCTATCTTCCAGCAATTTACCAATTTACCAATTTACCAATTTACTACTTTACCAATTCTTTAAAGAACCCCAATCAACTCATCAACTAACCAACCAAACCAACTAAACAACCAATCTGTAAAATAAGAAATTAAACATTAAAATTTACCCCAATCGCATTCTCACCATAAGAAATCTAACCATTTAAAAACATGACTAACATTCAATCTAATCATTCAATCAACTTCAATCAAAATTCAATCTTTTCACCCTCTGAATCAAAATCAATTCAAGGTTTCTTAACTGAATTCGATGAAGATCCTATCATAGCGAATCTATCAGATCAAAATTTAAATTTATCTTCATCTTTATCATCTTCAACTTCAACTTTATCACCCAATCAAACTTCAACTTCAAAAATGATGAATCTCAATCATCCTAATTCATCTAGTTTTCAGACTTTTAATAATTCGAATCAAGTCAATAATCCTACAATTACAAATTATACTCATCAATCAAATTGGAATTCACCTTTAAAATCTCAAAACCAATTTCAATTCAATCGATCATCTTCTTCAAATTGTTTCAATCCACTTCAAATCGAATTCGAACCTAATCATCATTACTTAACTCCTTCTCAATTTCAATCTCCATCTCAACCTCAGTCCCAGTCTCAGAATCACAGTCAAAATCAAAATCAAAGCAATCTCCATCCATCTCAATTCAATTTACAATCAAATTCCAATTTATCAAATTCCAATCAATTCTCAACTTTAGATCAATCATCATACAAACCTCAACAAAAATCAACTGAACCCTATCATCATCATCAATCTGATTTACCACCCTTCTCATTAATCTCATCAACCAATCACAATCCTTCAACATCATTCAATCAAGTTAAAGACAATCAATTAATCAATGTAGAAGGTCCATCCACTCCTTGGATTGATAAAGCAATAAATTATCATCCAATCAAATTCAATTCATCCACTTTCAGTTCAAATGAAAAACTAAACTCACAACAATTACTACAAAAACATCGTCATCATCAATCATTAGATTCATCGATTCATCAATCCGCCAAACCCAAACAAATTCGAACGACTTCAAACCATTCAATTCCTCAATCAAATCCCTCAATTCTTTTTCCAGATCGGATTCCGTCCTCATCTTCATCTTCTTCTAATTCATCTTCTAACCACTCAAATCATACGAACCAATCTTTTCAACACCAACCTTTACATCTAAACCATCCTCATGCTCATCATCATCATCATCAAGGCTTCAATCATCAATCTATGGAACGGAACACGATCTTGGCTATTCCTGCCTCTGTTATAAAGAAAGACAAACCAGGTTTATTATCTCAAGAACAAAAACGAGCAAACCATATCGCAAGTGAACAAAAAGTAAGCATATTTCTTGACCTACCATTCCTCTATTTAACTCAAAATCAAGATTAATTTGATTCCATTTATCTTTGGGATGGATAGAGAAGAGCAGCGATCAGACAAGGATATGATAAATTATGCTTAGTTGTACCTAGTTTAAATCAATCCAATTCAAGTTGGAAAGAAGAAGAAGAAAAACTGGGTAAAAAGAAACGAAAGAAATCTTTGATCAATCCAAATCAATCAGTAGTCGTAGAAGAAGTAGAAAATCAAAGAACCGGATCGAAATCAGAAGCGATCGTCTTAGCTAAAAGTTTGTCCTTTCTTTCTTCTGGTCTCTCTCTTTCCAAAATTTATTTAAAAAAAGATTTTTTTTATATAATTCTAAGATTTAAGAATCTAATTTAAAGATTTTTTGGGTTTTTTTTTTCAAAAAAATATATATAATTAATGATATATATAGCAGTAGAATATTTAAAAGAATTAGAAATTGAAAGAAAAGAACTTTTAATGAAATTAAAGAAATTAGAAAAATATATGGGTGAAGAGATATGTAAAAAAAAAGTTTGGGAAGAAAAATGGAATGTAATTTTAGAAATTTAATTCAAACGATCTTCTTTGAAAGAAAAGAAAAAGAAAATGTTTACAAAAAAAAATAAAAAAAAATCTTGAAAAGATATGGGTTTTTTTTTGTCATATGGGTTTTTTTGGGGGTCATCGGTCGGGAGGGGGGTTTCAAATTCAATTTAAGAAAGTTTGATTCATTTGATTTCTTTTTTTTTCAATTCAATTTTTGTTTTAATCATCATTCAATGAGTCTCTTTTTTAATAACCAACATATATCATACCAATCTATTTCATTTTATATTTCATGTTTTTTATCTTATTTTTTTGGATTTTTAATTTTATCTTTTTTTTATATATGTGTATGTATGTGTGTATGTATCTTTAAAAAAAAGTCTTAAGAAATTGTATGAAATTAATTAAAAATGTATCCATTTTTTTCTTTCTCATGAATAAAGTTTTGGTTTTTTCGTAGATGTGGATCATTTTAAATTTAAATTAACAATTTTGAGGAAGGAAAGGGGATTCTTGAAGAAGAGTTGCTTATGTATAGGATTGGGTTGATGAAGATCAAGAGGTAGAATGATTAGAAGGAATTATACCGTCTGAAGCCTGCTCTGGTTTCAACATTGAATAGATTGCCAAACTACAGGGTGACACACCCGTACATAGACCAAAAGACTCATTTGGTGAAAAAACAGCAATATGAAATCGATTCCTAGTCTTCCTTGTTTGATTCTGAAACCATTTTGCAAAGAAATCTTATCCTTTTGATTTTTTTTTCTGACCCAACTTCATCTTTTATATCTGCAACTTGACTTCTTGTTTCCCCCGGGATCTGTCACATCCTCAATTGCTGTTGGTGATAAGAGATTAGTCATTTTGGTTGTATGATTTCTTTTGACACATGGTGTCTTTTCCAAAGAATTGACTGAAGTTGATTTTGGGTTACATTTTTATTTTTTTGGTTTGTTTTTCATAATTTTTAAGAGAGTCCGCGGCAAACCTGACTGCTCAGCTACATCTCGGTACCGGCCCCGTTGCCCCGAGGAAAGCTTGTAGCACAGCTTGAGTGATCACGAACGTCCTCCCCGGCTGCACCCTCGTTTACCATTCTGATTGAGTAACAGCATTCTGAAGTTTTTGTACAAATTCTCAAATCAAAACCATCAAGAGATGTTATAAGTTTGAAAAGTCTGATCGATCTTCGAAACTGATTTCCGGTCAAAACACAATCCATCACTTCTTTTTAATCTCATAAACCACATTCGAAGGACAATCATGCATCGATTACGTCCGATTGACACTTCAAATCAAACCATCAAAGCTCAACTTTTTCCAGAAGAACGGATCATTGAACATCAAATAGGAGTGGGTCTATATGACGGGTGAGAGATGGAGAGTTCGTTTATTTAAATGTAATCCAAAAAAAAAATGAATCAAAGTCAAATTCAAAAACTGATCGTTTGAAATCTTTATAAAACATCAAAAATAGTAAAGAAAAAGATGATAATCGAACAGATGGTGATTTATATCTTACCTCATTTAGATTAATCTATATCGATACCATCAATCCCAAACTTCATTCTACTTTTCTTGAACTGAAATTCATTCGTCAAACTGAATATTGGATTGGATTTTTAAAAAGTTCTCCAAAGATTACTCTTTTATTAACTGAATCAAACCATTCTTCAACTTCTTTTGATAAAATCTCTCAATCGACTCAATCAAATCATTCGATCCAAGATTCGGCTACTACGAATTGGACTTGCTCTGTTTGTGGTTTCTCAAACCTAGCTAGCCATCAATGTGGTTTATGTGGTATACCAAGACCTTCGTCTCATAATCTGCCATCAAGATCTACTTTATCCGCTTCAAATACTCGATCAGTCTCAGCAAATCAATCATCTACCAATGCACTTCCACGCAATCTTAGGGCTACCAGTATGTATAATTTGAATCAGCAAGCCGACTGTCCAGCCTCTCAGAGTCAGCCAACTCAACAAACTTGTCCTACTTGCACTTTCATCAATCATTCATCGATGACACGTTGTGAGATGTGTGACTCGACTTTGAAACCAGGCAAGAGTTCAACTCCTAATGATAAATTGCTTACAAGACAACTTTCAACCAATTCCTTGACCAATGAAAATCAAACCCAATTACAACATTCACGTGCAACCACACCAGGTCCGCCAGCTTCATTTCCATCCAACTCATACATCCGCCTTTCATTTCGCAAAGGAGGAGACAAAGTATTTTACAATGCATTAAAGACTACCTTACAAAATAAAGCTTGGTTGACGGATTACGAAGTTAGTTTAAGATCATCATCTAATCAAATGAATGGAGTCGAAGGGAATATGAAAGCCATTGGGATTGATGGGATCATGAGGTCAATGGATTCCAAACTTCTAGCTGATCAAACTGAATTGAATGAAGGGTTAAAAGATTTAGAAGCTTTGATGACAAAAGCTAAAGAGATGGTAAGTCAAAAATTCAGATCGATATGGTTTTCATTTATGAGACGAAGTATTGATGATAAGTTCTCCTGTGAATAGGTTCAGATGGCACAAGTATTAAATTCAAAACTTACTGCTTTAGAATCTCAAACCAATCAAACTGAACCAAATAATCAAAGAAACTTAACCATCGTAAGATCATCATTACTCAAACTAGGTTTACCTACACCAGCCATCACATCAGATATGATGGAAAATGATGAAAGTTATGAAATCGAATTGACTAAAGAACTTGCAGGTTTGTTGAGTAGAGAATTGGATGGAGACCGATCAGTTTTAATTGATGGAAAAGTGGGGTCTAGAGGAATTGTTTCGCTTGATGAAGTTTGGTGTATTTGGAATAGAGCACGTGGAGTTGGAGGTACGTTTTCCTTCTCATCTCAGTGTTTTTACCTCTTGATATTTAGAGATAGAAGAGAAAACAATGGACGATTGATCACTATTGATTTTTCATTTTTTTTTCTTATCTTGGAATATAGCATTAATTTCACCAAAAGAGTTCTTACTAGCTTGTCAAAGATTACCACAATATACAGATCCTGTAATCAGTTTATCAACTTTCAAATCAGGTTTAAAAGTCATTCACACAGATCATTATTCAAGTACTTCATTTGGTAAGAGATTAAGGAACTTACTTGAAGAGAACCAATCAGGAATTCAAACCTATGAGATTGCTCAAAGTGAAGGGATTTCAATTAGTTTGACTTATGAATTGATCCAGTGTATTGAACTTGATCACGGTTCGGTGGTTAGAGATTGTGATGATCGGAATCAAGTTTATTGGTATGCAAATCTGATAGATGGGTATCATTGGAACGATCCTAATTTTGTTTAAACCCTTAGGGTGTTTTCCCCAAAGGATTGTGGGTTATTTGTTTGTTTAAGTTTTATTGTTGTTAATGTATTCTATTCTTTTACGTTATATAAGGTTCTTTTAACTTTTTCATCTGGTAGATCGAATAAGTTATTGATCAATCATAAAAGATTAATCTGATATCGAATTTGATTTTTGAAAAAGTCAAGAAGGATTGATCAGCAAAGGATTTTTGTCTTTTCTTCTTCTCTTGATCAAACTGATCTGAGGTTTAAATTCTTTTTGATCTTTTTTCTTTTGGAAAAAGGTTTGAAGATTGAACTTGATCACTTTAAAGAGTTATTGAGAAACATTTGTATTGATCCAATATAGTTGAACTTCATACAGTTTCACTGGTTTTCTATGTATACCATAACATAGCTTGAGCCTTGTGGTATATGGTGTAATGATGTCAAACAATTACAATTACAATAACGGTACTCAAAGTAACTAGGTGAAATGTACCTAGTCAGACCTAGTTGGAAAACCTAAGTCCAAAAAGTAGGCTCCAACTGAAAAAAGTACACCACTGAAGGGTTCACACGTGAATTTCACGCGCAGAAAGTTTGCAGGGGTACTTTGCGTGAAATTATCGCGGGGCGCAGTCCCGTCTGGCGCACGCTGGGCTATCACGTTGCAAGCATGTGAGCGGGGATGTTTGAGCCCGGCGTCTTTTACCTACCAAACAGGCATCCAGTGGGTCAACTGGACGCACTGTGAGATCACAACGCCTGGATGTGAGGGCATTTCCCGTTTGTGAAGCGTGGAATCTCACATGGCAGGCACGCTGGTTGTGCCACAGATATGTAGATGATGGATTACCAAAAATTACCCAAAATTGTAAATAAAAACAAATCTACTGCATGCAATTAATGAGCACAAAACACTTGTTTTCATTGCAATTTGCCATTAAGTGTATACTACAATTGGCAAGAGAATTCGACTTGTTTACAAATTAATCATACCACTTTCCAATTAGTCCTCCTCCTCACCACCGTCCTCCATATTCAGATCACCTGAGCTTGATCCCTGTAGTCTGTCATCCGGTGCAAGAACACCCTCCACATCAGGTGTTGGGAGTGATTGTCCGGCTTTGATAGTTGGCCATGATTGTTTTCCATCAAACGTTGCTCGATCGTAGTGCACAATGCGATCAAAGTACCTGCAAGACCAGAGAAACAAGACTCAGTCAGCCAGCATCCACAGTACCCCGAGCTTCAAAGACTGTACTTACATCTTTAGATCGGTGTCCGGTCTTGCGCGAAGATCAGCCAGGACTTCATCCATGACAGTCCATTGGCATCGCTTCTTGTTGACTGTGTGGTTGAGATGATACCAAACTGTAACATATCGCTATAAAAAACTCCTTGGTCAGTACATAAAGACTGTTGGAGAGTCCAGTACGATGAAGACTTACCATGAATATGATCCATTTGATCTTCTCACGCCCCAAGTCCTTCAAAAGGTTGTCGTCGCGCAACACACGCGCATGCGGAAGCATCACGCGGGCAACCTGACGTTGATTTGATTGATCATCATCAGTATTCCCAAACAGTTGTGTTCACCAATGGAAAAAGAACTCACCGATAGCACCATCGACTTTGCTGCTGGTACAAGCGCAGCACTCTCATCTGGCACACCCAAGATGTTGGTGAGAAGCTTGAGGTAGAACCATTTCAGTGTTGCATTAAATGGCTTTCACAATGGTCAATTGTGATAAAGGTGTTGAAGACTTACCTCTGTGCGCACCTTGCTGCGCTGATTCTTCAGGGTTTCCTTGATGAATAGGTACATTGCAGTTCCGGGGATACAAGGCTCATTGGCGACGTAATCGCCTGGGCAGTAATCGTCGACAAATTCGGGACTAAGACCCTTCAGGTAATCCTGCCAAATTTTTTTACTCAGCTTTGACAAAACTAAAAAAAAAGACGAATCATATACTTACAAAGGTCAATATTTCCAAGCTTTTCAGCATAGTGGTGTGATCCTCTGCTACAGTCTTGCTGAAGGCTTCGAGGTCTGGCTGGAAGATGAATTCGGCCACTTTCTCCTTGAAAGTGTCCTGGGATAGAAAAATGAAACATATTGAGGTAGTGACAGGATGAGTGGACGGTGAATGAAGGACACAAAAAAGAAAGAAAACTTACTCGAATGACGCGGCCAGCCACCCACTTGGACCCTGAAGACCCAATCCCTTCTTGACATGCGTAAATAAGTGCCGCAAGCATACCTATATACTCTTCACCAGGCAGTGTGTGCTGCCCCATGAAGATAAAGTCCAATATTCAGGTTGGTTTTCCAGGACATAAGAAAGAAAAGAACACTTGATACTTACGTTCGACATCTGTACCAAAGTTTCTTGATTCTCCTTCGTGAGCTTAAGAAGTTCGGCGAACTTCTTAACTGAGTTCCGGGAAGCTGAAGAGCGTGAAGAGACGGAGGAAGTTGTATTCCTCGGTTCGGGTGGACGAAAAAGAGCGGCCGCATTGGTTTGCGGAGTGTCACCCAAGATCAAACGGCCGGATGCTGTGGGGGGTTGATTACAAAGCAAATGGGTCAGTGAGGCTAACAAAGAGATATGGCCAATGAACTACGCTTACATTGTATTGAAGGAGGGCCGTCTTCGATCTCGTCGGCAAAGATGTCATCTAGATCCATACTGTTGAGAAGCTGTTTAACGTTCAAGCTGAGTACGGAAACAAAGGGAATCAAAACATCAATGAACGACCAGGTATTTAACTGATGAAAGAGGCTGACCAAAAAAACTTACGTCACTTCCTGGATGTCAATGCCGTTCAGCGCTAACAATTCCAACCTTCAAATGCGAACATCTAATTGTCAATCTCTCGCCAGACCCATCAACCTGTTTAAATGATCCACTTGATACGAAACTGGTGCTCACCTGGTAGCCCGATTGACACAACGCAGGGACAAAGTCATGGATTTGATGATTGACGAACTTCAAGAAGAAAGAATTTGACGATTAATGCAAGCGAAGAAGAATTGATGTGCGTAATAAATCGACGCAATCAAGGGGTGGGGGATTGGGGTGGTGAGACCAACAGACACACACTTCACAAGGTGTGACATATTTGCCCCCTGTGAAGTGTGTGTCTTAAGCGTCTTGGTGTTGTGCATCTGAGGCAAATCACAGCATGCAACCCCTTGTTCTCAACAATGACAACTCACAAATCAATCCTCATCCATCGGTATTTTGGCATGGAAAACGTAAGTTTGATCAGCTTCATCTCAATCTTAATCTTGATTTTCGACCATCATGTTTCTGACTTGAATCTCTTTCCTTAATCAGTTCAGAAACATGTGGTTAGTTTAGCCTTCTTATTCCTCAAGAGAATTCAACCTTGATTGGCTTTGATTTTCAATAGCAAAAACCCTCACTGACCATCGTATCTGTTTGACCCTCTTTTCTTACAATCTCTCCCTCAACACTTGAATCTTAATCAACCTCAAAAACTTATGCAAATTCAGTTTGAAAAGCACTTCACTTTTGTAAACCATTCCGATAATCACTCGAACTTTTGGCCAATCAACCCTTATATCTTCTAGACAGCAATCAATTCGATCCATCAAATCAAATCAAACCCAACCCAACCCAACCCCAAAAAGGGACCGACTACCACTAGAAGATTTCTTTGTGAATCATTAGGGTTTCAATACCGTTATGTACCTGTCGGTTTACTTGAAAGATTACCGGCTAGGATCAATGATAGACCATACCCATTCAAAGGTAGAGATGAATTAGGAGTCAGTGATGTATTTCATTCGGTTTCACTTTTCACTTTCACTTTAGTTTGATTCTGATCTATGTTTTGTTTTTCTTCTTAGACTTTATTGGCAAGTGGATCCCTCTAAAGATTGGTTAAGATTTCAGAATTCTAGGGAGGCCTGTGAAAGAGTCGAATTGATAGCTTCGCCAGATGAGCGACACAAACCGGACTGAGAAGTAGCTGATTGCCCCGCGTGTTGTCGGCCTCTGAGCTACGAACCATTGGGACATACGGCCTTCAGTCCGGTAGGTGTTTGATTGTCTGTGTAGAACTGTTCACTCTTTCATAGTCAACCCCATTCGATTCACCCACTTATTACCATTTACTTACCATCTCATAGCTGATGTCTGAATAGGAGCTGGACATCAGCTAACATCGGAGATCAAAGGTCGAACATGTTTCAATTTCACTTTCACTTTAGTTCGAGTCTGATCTCTGTTTTGTTTTTCTTCTTAGACTTTATTGGCAAGTGGATCTTCTAAAGATTGGTTAAGATTTCAGAATTTGAGTTTGAATTTTCATTTTTACATCAATCCTTATATTGAGGGTGATTCAATTTGATCAACTCTTCGAGCGTTATTCCGAAACTCCCGAACCTTCAGGACACTCAGAACACTCAGAATCTGATGGCACCTTTACCGCCTCGAAATCAATCAACGTGAATGAGTGTGTGCCGCTCCTTCTGGATGTTCCAAAGGAAGGTCATTCAGACATTTGTGAATTCTCAAATATGGAGCTATTCTTGCAAGTCAAGGTGACCACCCTCATCATTATCTCTATTGAATCAAATAAGACTGTCTGATCCATGACTTCATACAGTTAAACCGACTTCTTGAATTGCTATCCGCTACCAAACACGAGCCACGATTAAAAGGTGCCTTCCCAACTGGCCGATACCGAGCCATGCTGACATCCTGTCAACAACTGCTTGATATGTTACATTCCATGTGGGCCGTCACAAATCGAGAAGCATGGAGAACTTCGGTCAGGCCTCGGTTTGTGTTACCAGCTCAAGCAGAACGTCGAACGATGGTCGGAAACGTTCTGTTACTCTTTGGTCTACTCTCTACGGCTATCGAGTTGAAGAGTCCAATGCCACCATTTCTTCCACCTGCTGAACAAGCACGTGAACGACTTTTAGGACGTGTTCAAGCGATTTCTGATACCGATCATTCTCAAAACGATTTCTTATTCTAAACAGAAAGCTAAGATGCAAATGATCTTCAAAAATAATTTTAGTCAACCTCGTGTATGGTTTTAATGTATTGTTGTTATAAGTCCTCCATCATCAAAAATAATTTTAGTCAACCTCTTGTATGGTTTTCATGTATTGTTGTTATAAGTCCTCCATCATCAAAAATAATTTTAGTCAACCTCTTGTATGGTTTTCATGTATTGTTGTTATTAGTCAACCTCTTGTATTGTTGTCATGTATTGATTCCATCAGTCCTCCAACATGAAATAGTTGTGGTCCCTGTCCCCAAAATCCTCACCCACCTCTGGACAAGGATCATCATCCCCATCAATAGCTAAAGTCTTAGGTGGACATCTTGTGAACCACACAGAGAGACCTTCAGTAATGGAAGCTTCCCACTCGTCAGCAATCACAGGTGACCATATATGGTCAGTGATCAGTCTGTGGTATTCAGAAGAATAATGGGCTCCTGCATTCAAGATGAATGAGTGTGATACCTTGTGGGTGACTTCGGGCTTTTTCTTCTGAGCGACAGTGCGCTCAATGCGGGAGGTCTTTGTCATAGTGACAGCGCACCCTGCCTCATGGCAGTTGTGCTGCACATTAAGAACACATGTGACCTTCTGTTAGGTCACAGGGGAGTCAGCCAAAAGGTCTAAATGAGCGCATTGAAACATTTGAAAGAGTATGGCACTTACATCAATGAGGGCCCATGCTTCTAAAGAGGTCTCTTCAAGCTCCCTCATTCCATAGAAAGGGTGTATGCCTTCAAGCAATTTGCACTTCTTCAGGCGCAGCACAACTTTCTTGCTTCCAACTTGTGACCACAATGCAGCAACACGGCCCACATTAACGGGGCAGTTTGCTTCAGGTTGAAAATTAACCTGGAACACAGTACTTGTGTCAGAGAACTTGAATTTGATGATCTTTAGTATAAGTATATTTTACTGACCAATACAAAGGTGCCACAAGTCAATTTACGGCCGTCTATAAGGACAACCTGCTGACATTGATTCCATTGTGAGTTGGGCCACTTGCGCTGGAGTTCTTGAGGAACACTATCACTTCCAACAGTGGCTAAGTGACCTTTGGTAACTGCAGTTAGACCATTCAGAAGGACAATTGTTGTAGTTCATACAAAGTGCACAACTACTCACCAGCCACTTTTGCTGTTAGGTTGTTTTCTGACGGTAAATGGAGCCCCAAACCATGTCGGATTTCTCGTTCTTTGAACAAGTTGCAGAACAGTGTTGAAGCTACCGCACGAGTTTGAAGTTTTGTATCAAAAAAAGAACCACCTGAGACAAGCATGCGCAAGAGTCTCTCATCATTGAACCTGTTAGCAATGTCTTTACCAGGAGCATGGCGATTCGAATGAACAGAGGCGGCTCGAGTGACACCGTTTTGAGCTTCCATTTTCTCCGTTGCAAAGAGAGAGGGCGGTCCAAATCGCTCAACGGAAACAGCTAGATGGGTGAGAATGTGAAATTTTGGCTTGTTGGTCCATTGAGCGTTAATCCCCACAAGTTGGTTCAAGAAGCGGTGAATGACAATCTTGAGATCACGGATGTATGTTTCCTTGTTGAAGATTGTGTTTTGTAATACGAGGGATGCTAAATGTACTAACGCAATCCAGCAGTGTCTATAGTTGTCCGGTAGGAATTCAAAAAAAACAAATGGTGCAGCCTGCAAGACCACTCGGAAGTCCTTCCCAAGGAGGCTATTTGCGTAATGGACCATATTACGCGGTTGAATTGGTGCAACATTCAAACCTTCAATTTGAAAAGCTTGCCAACGTCCTTGAACAGCCAATAGTTCCGCAGGCGACAAGCTTGAAATTGTTTCACGGTAGAGATATTTTGTGACACCCAAAAGGACCACATGCAGTGATTCCACCGGGGTATCTAGATGACCGTCAAAAGCTGGAAAGATAGAGAAAGATGTTATACTCAGTGTCAGATAATCAAACAAAAAATCATGGATTGGAAAGTAGAAACAGACCTTCCAAACGTAGGAAGGGATTGAACATATGATCACCAAACTGTTCTTCAAGGCTTTCACAAAGCGCAACTATCTCCTGTTGAGTCGTCTGCAGTTCTTTTGTTTTGCTCTTGTTGGCACGATAGATTTCCTGCACTTGCTTTGCAAACTGGAGATTCAAAGAGTCACGTATACCATATTCCTTGGAAAGAACATCAAAATGCTTGATACTTTTGGGGTTACGGGTCAACTCCCACAATTCCTTGGTTTGCTGTTGTGTACGCTTCCAGTTTCGAAATGGGAGAGTGGCCTAGATAAAGCTCATGAGGAAAAACACAGTCAGGGAGATTGATGAAAGTCTGATGATTCCACAATCAAATCTCACCGGCAGCCAATGTTCATTAATGCCAACAAACTGCTGAATGTATGTCTCTGTTTGTTTCTCGGCACGTGACTCCACCGTTAAATTGCAAATACAACAGGGTGATAAAGTTCCAGAGGGATTGGTGGTATTGGAGATCTCGGAATGCATTGGAGAGTCACCCATGTGGCATAGGATGAATGGAATTACAAGCACATCTTGCTTAATGCTGCAGTCGTAAGCAGAAAAGCCGTTCAACGCCGCTTGACTATGGATAGGTTACATCAAGAGTAATTGGTCAAAATTGGTGTCGCACAAATGACTCCTGAAAGACGCACACACAAAAACTCACTTTAATTCATCAACGATCTGGTCTCCTTGCTCCAAAGCACTTGCAACGTTTGAAGTACACAGCGGGTGAATGTGGTACTCCTGATTAGTGAGTTTTGGTTTCAAACCAGCCAAAGTGAAGTAATAGGACATATGTTTGTTCCATTTCTTGGATACATTACCAGAGGTGTCATCAGAGTACAAAGCAATGGGTACACTCCGGATTCGTAAGCCTTTGGCCTTCAAACGCCAAGCATTAGGTAGTTCAATGACCTTTGAACCCTGCGCAGTCGATTCTACCAAAGATAGTCTGGGTCAGAAAACATTCCAAAAAATAAACATTGCAATTTTGGCTTACGCAATAATCGAGCTTGAGATTCACACCACTTCTGACCGTTCCGCAATACAATTCGAGGGTATGAAGTCGCAAAGGTTTGCACATTCACATCTAAAAATACTGGGGAATTAAACTTTGACTCTGCAGCCATCAGATAATCATGAGGGCCAATTGAATCTATCTCCAAACACTTTGCCTGCACCATACCCAATTCGTTCTTATAAAAAAAAACAGGGACCACCACACGCGAATTCGCCAACTGGGCCGGTTCATATATGAAGAAATGTTCACCATCAACATCAACCATTGGTACTCGAAGGCTGGGTGGTAGCTCTTCACGCCACTTCTTTGATTGAGAATATCGGTCCACAGGGACCCCTTTGTCGGTTTCGGGGAAAAATTCAATGTGGGTAGCCACCTCAGGGTTAGACAGCTCCTACCATACCACACTGCTTCAGCTTTGAATACTTTTGAATCAAAAAGAATGCTGACTCACTTGTGATATGATATCCGTAACTGAGAGGGTAAAGCAAGGATTGCCAAGAGGACTTGTTTTCTCTAATACCCTCAGCCCTAAGCGGTCCTTGAGCTCCCTACGAATATCCTTGACGTGTCCTACAACAAGGTTCCATATATGAATAATCCATCACTCATCCTAAAATGTTTGTGCGGGCTTAACCGCTTGAGATACCAGATTGTACTTACCTATTTCAGGCAGATGGAAATTGATCACCATCTTCAGAATACGCCTTAAGCGATTGTATTCTGCAGTTGACATCAGATTGCGACCAGTTCCCATTATCAACAAGGCGGCCGCATGCTGAAAAACCACCCATTCATGAGCAAAGTTTTGTGCCAAAGGAGTGCTTTGAGACAAAAACTTGGATATGGAAATTAAATACCTCTTTCTTTCGTAAAGGATACCACGGAAGCCACGAGTCAATCATCCCTATTGGTTCAGCTTTGCCAATAGATCCCCTTTCATTTTCCTGGTGATTGTTGTCAGAAGGGTCATCCAGGAACTGGTCAAGATCAATACTGGACTGTTCAGAGTTCGACAAATCGAGCTCAATTGGATGAGAGGAATCATAGAGCGATTCAAGCTCATCAGACTCGTTGTCAAGTACATGAGACATGTCGATGTCATTGTGTCGATGGGAACTCTCGTGCTCAGTCGAAACAGTGCCATCCTCGATCTGGACATCACCATCTACGGGTATCATGGCGCCCAACGCAGCTGCCTCATTTCGAAGGGATCGAGGGCCAAGGCCAGATGGACCAGGAGTTGGCCGGAACGCATTCACTCGTTCGAGTTCCACTCGAACTCGGTCGATGTGCGTCTTTAATCTGGCGTGTCTGCTCTTGTCCTTGAAGGTGCGACCAGAGCAGAGTTTACATAACCACTGGCCAGTGGGGCAGTGAACAAAATCTGACAAACGAGGTGGTCAGAGTCACGGTCTGGTGGTGAAGAGGAATTGATGAAAAAAACCCTCACATTCATCACTACAGGCTTTGGTCGAAGATACCAACATCGAGGACATTCTCTTAGTAGGTGTTGTAAGCGAAGTTAGAGTTTGAGAAGGGACACTGATGGAATTGTTGTGTTCAAAATGCGAAGTGGCAATTGCAATGGGGATGGTTGTTGTCGAAGTGCGATCTGCAGCTGGACAAAGATCGAGGATTGCTTATCACACACGTTTGAAACATGCCCTCAAATGTTTCAAAACCAACATGATGTGGGAGGAGGGCAATTAAAAAAATGCACGTTTGAAATATGCCCTCAAATGTTTCGAAACCACCTCAACATGATGTGGGAGGAGGGCAGTTAAAAAAATGAATGCCCTCCTCCGATCGCTTGTGCTTGTTTGGTTCGAGTCTTGTGCATTGCATCTGCTTCCGAGCATTTTACGAAGGCGGGCTCGTGATACTCATGGCACAATCATGCGTTCAACTGGTTTGTTCCAGTATCGTAGGAGCTAGGTGAAACACCCGACTCATACTCCTAATCTATTTAGCCGTGGTGGTTCGGTCAACTGGGCACGTGGTGACCACGGATGGTCACCGTGTGCTGTGACCCCTTCGTGATACTCACGACATTGGGATGGGCCTCTGCCCCTTGTGGCAGACCGGTGAAAATTCTTGGCCAGGGGCCGGGGCTGGAAAGATCCCTCGACCCACGTAAATTTCCCCAAATACCCTTTAGTGGTGTAGGTCAGCACTCTTGTACTGCCCTGCCGGGTGCCTCTTGATTTTCAGCCATTGAGCTGCCATTGTCACCTCGTTATTAAACTTTTTAAAAAGAAAGAAATAGAGCAATTGATTTTCGAAAAACAACCAATCATTATTAAACTTTTTAAAAAGAAAGAGATAGAGCGATTGATTGTGTTTTGAAACAATCAATCGTTCTGAATTTTTTTAAAAAGAATGAGATGGAACGAACAAACATTTGAGAAAACTATTGATCGTTCTTAAATTATTTTAAAATGAAAGAGATGGAACAATCGATCATTTTAAAAAAAATCAATTGTTCTTAAAATCCATCCTGTTTGGAGATTGGTGATGCTGATAGTCGGCATGGTAGAAACATCCAAAAGAAGAAGAAAACGTGAAACAAATTTGAATTTGAACGAAAACGTAGGACAGAGGTTGTGAAGTGGAATACATGGTAGATAAGACCTTTCCTGAGGCTTGGACTAGATCTATGACCAGTCCTTGCCGGAGGCCGTTAGTCAAAGTATGCAGGGTCCTCAAAGCTACCCGCTTGGCAAAAACATACTTAAAAAAAAATCCCCGCCAAAAAAGAAAAGTAGGTTTTAGGTTTCAAAGTAGTCAGAAATGACCTAGTTACTTTGAGTACCGTTAATGCAAATATTATTGTATTCATGTGTCATATCTTCTCATGATTTCAAGCTGGATGACTTACTTGAGCACTTTATATGTAGCACATCTGTGATAAATAACATTGATTTGCTTTTTATAGTGGGTGAACAAATTCAACTTATCGATCAATTATTCTTGAAGTTGCATAGAGAAGTTTGAAGATTGATTCAGATATGTGATTGGAACCCTTAATGTGAATAAGGTATCAAGATTGCATGTAGAAGGCTTTTTTCTCTTGGAACACAAAGAAGCTCAAAAGGAACAAAGCTTGATGATTTAATTAAGAAAGTCATATTACAAATCTTATAATTGACCAAAATTAGCTTCATCTTTTTTGAAAGTTCTGCTTTGATGTGTTGTGTGTTATTTTCAATGAGGAAAAGATGTGTTCACAACTTGAAGCATTGTTAATTGATACCCTCAGCCTCCATGAATCTATGCCCAAGCCTTTAACTATACTTCACACAGTTTGGCCATCCTATAATGACTCATAGGGCTTCTCTTGGGGTATGGCATAAGCTTTTTGGTAAGCTGAAAATTTGACCCTGATGGTGAATGACACAATCTGGTGTAGTGACACAGGTCACCACATTACATTACCAGCACAAATCATTTTGACCGCAGGAAAAGAGAATGAATTTTGAGCAAGGAAGGATTAAAGACAAATTAGTTCTGCATTAAATCTGCATTATGCTGCATTTTAGGCCCTTTATTGCTTCAAATGCAATTTCTTTTTCTCATGAGGAAAATACTCTTTGCTTGTAGTGTTACACAGGTATGTCTTATGGGTCATGTCAGGTTTGATTGTATCAAACAATCAAAAAGAAGATGCATGGTTATCATCAGAAGCAATGTTGTTGTTGTTCTCAGATGTGAAACCTGGTCTATGTAGGTGTGTATCTGTTGCATTAGCATGTTGAGCCCTATTCTACACAGCAGTTTCCACCTTTCTTATCCTGTCTAACCCATTATAGACAGGTGTCCCTTTCATTCCACTGTGTATCTGGATATATTTCCATTTGCTTCACATAGCAATCATCTGAGGGTATATCCTTCACCGCTTATGATACAAAATCTAATGTAGGGTTGTCTCACCTTCTTGAATTCATGCATTCTTTGAACTTGGGTCTCATTCTTTTGCATTATGTTTTTGTTTTTGTCCTTGATTTCTGGATACAACAGGGTCTATTCCGGGCTTTCTGTTTCTGTTCTGGCCTTATCTATTTTCACAAAACACCTCACAATTTGAAATTATATCTTTGTCTGTGTCATTTATTTTGGAATACAATAAAGTCCATTCTGTTCCAATCTTATTTTTTTGTCAGGACCTCAGGAAAACTCATGAGAGTGTGCTTGTAGCAGAGGTATCAGTGTGCTTGACTTGTGTCATGATATTTTTGATGTAGCAAACAATCAGTTTGAGATTTGTAGGATATTATGACACACAAGGCTGATGGGGCAACGGGCCCAGGGATGCAGATGTGAGGATGAGTATACCCAGATCAACACCAGACCTTTTTTTGTTCTTGTACTCATAGAAAGATGAATATTTCCGCTGTTGACTTACGTGGTATGTGGATTCCAATTATCCAGGGCTTTAACTTACAATTAGATGTCAATGCATCTCCTTGATGCCAAGATAAAGTATGTTCATAAGAGCATCTCCTATGGTTTCTATGATGTTATGTACACATTTATAGCAACCTGGAGCTGATTTTGATTTTGTAGCATCAACTATCATCTTGATGGGCCATGGTTGCTATATCTTTTCTGTGAATCCACCTGTACAGTGGAAAAGATCTTGTTACAATAAAATAACACTACCAACTTGTAGCAAAGACTTGTGACCACAAAATTTTCACAAATTTTTAGTGTGAGTTGTAGCAACAATTGAGAGTCATCTTTGTAGAAGACCTTCTTTAAATCTACAGTGACATGTATTTATAGCAACCATAGGAGATGCTCTACACATCCTAGACTGACTTGCTAATGTATTGTGTCAAGCTCAGGTGAACATTCAGCTTTCCTGGATTGTGTTTGCTGTTCAAAGATTTGCGCACAATACCCCTTTGTACCTCAAAGGAAATCAGTGTGCACTTATCAACAAGGGAACACAACCCAGACATGGTGTCAAGGACATATGGTGGATGACAGCAAGAACCACTAGACCATGGACCGGGTATTTTGTAATTACAGTCAAAAAACCCAGTTTATCAGTATTTTTCTTGCTGCTGTAAAGATTGATAAAAAACAAGAACTTCAAAATGTGGTCAGCTGATGATGATTTTGGATATCCCTCAACAAGAGGGCCCCAAAATTATCTCAGTTTGTTGTTTGAATGATTTATTCAGTTGGAAGAGTTATTTCAAAAATAAAAAATTGATTAACTTGTTTTTGCTGTCACCCACCATAGTTTGGTTGAGAGAAGAAAATTTGATAGAGCTGAAGATATCAATCAACTTCCATCAATCAAGACTGGTGTTATGGTCTTCTCACTGGCTTATAATGTAGTCATTTCCCAACTTCTAGAAAGGACATATGAAAATCTCTTCACTTGCCTTCTGGCTTAGTATCAAAATTGTAAGGCATTGTGACATCCAAATAAACAATTTCTTAAACCAAAGGAAATTCCAACAAAAGCTTGTAGAATCATCTCAGAAAGATTATAAGCTTATAAAAAGATCCCTAGATGATAACAGAAAACAGATGAAAAGAGTATATCAAATGGAAAGAACCAAAATTGAGAAGAGATCACACCTATTTGAGAAAAGCTGATGGTGGGAAGAACCCCACAGATCGGATGAAACTAGACAAAAAAAAATCAAAAAAAACATATATTTACAAGGAAAACAGCTTCAGGGCAAGACCATAAATCTTAATTTCCACCCAGTCATGAGGATGGATGTAGGGTGTGAGTAGTGTATGGTGATTTCCTGGCCATATCATGTAGTTCTTGATTCTATGATTTCTGACACAATATTAGTTGTGGTGTTGTCATGGATCAGGTGGGAATGATGATTATCCTTCTTTTTTTCCACACTTATCATACATCTTCCAAGACAAGGTTATCAAATGGTGACCATGGTTTTTCCACACTTGGGTGAAAACTGAACACAGCTCTACCAATCTTCATATTAGCTATCTTGTTTCTTTGCCATGATGCCCTCCAGGCCTCATCTAATGAAACTTGAGGTTCTTGAGTTTGTTTTTGTAGTGAGCAAAAAATCCTTCCACTGTAACTCCACATGCACCACTTAGGCAGGTTTGATGTTTTTTCCATACTGGATATTTCTATCTTCCCTTCATCATTACTTACTAAAGCTAGGGCTTTTACAAATTGCTTTATTTCATCAATTTCTGCCAATGAGCCACATGGTTCAGGCCAGAAATCCGCTGTGGACCATTTGTGTAATCTTGCAGATTCAATAGCAGGCTGAATCATACTCTGGAATCTTTCTTCTTGAAGCATTTCCAGGAGATATTTTGGTCCTTTTGGAAGGTAATTGGTCACACGCATCAACATCACAAGACCTGCTGGATGATTTTGGTTTTGTAGATCTACCATCATTATGGCAAACTGGCGATAGTTTTCTATCCCATAATTAAGCAGATCATATGGTCTAGGAACCTTAGCAAAGAAACTGTTGTTAGGGTATTGTGATTGATGGGTGAAAGTGGGTTGAACCTCATCTATAAAATGATTCCATTTGGCATGTGCCAGAAACTCGGGATCTTTGGGGGAAAAAAATTCAGTTAGGATAAATTGATTTTATTTTTGATGAAAAAACTGAACACACTTTTTAATAACATATGACATTTGTAGTCCATGACATCCACATCTCCCAATTCAAAGCCTGGGTATAACTTATACCAGGCATGTTGAAGACCCAGAACCATTTCCCAACTTGGGTCTGAAACAAGGCTACTTTCAACAGAGTGACCTATGAAATCATGTGCCATGACCAAATTGTAGGCATCTTCAAGGTCTTGAGATGGAATGGTTTTAAATCCTGATATCAGTTCTTTGATTGCATCCTTGAGATGTGTGTTTTTCTGCTGTGGATCTTTCAATATTGAGTACAAATCTATATCTGAATTTGCACTTAATTTCCACTTGATTGTATATGACTTTAATCTCTCAGAAATTTCAGCAACATCATTCTTAGCCAAAGATGAATGTAAATAACTCCATAGAGTTTTATCTTCTAAGGCCTGCTGCAGTGATAATTTGGAATGGGTGTAAGACCAGAAGTTCAGTAAATTACGGAAGATATCAATAGCATATTTGCCTTCCCAGCTTTTTACTGGCATATCCTTGAAAATCTCATGAAATTGATCAAGAAGATCTGAAACCTTTTTTGGATCTTGAGGTGGCTTATGGCCTTTGAGGTATTTAGAGACCAGAAAGTCAATCGGGTAATATTCTGGAATATTTTGAGCTCCACGCTCAGATTCATGTTTTGCAATAAGTTCTGTTATCTTTGAAGACTCTTTGAGTCTATGGTCTTGGGCCAAATACAATTAAGTCAGATGCAAAAACAGTCAAGGAAACACTTGGACTACACACCTTTCAAGGGGATACATTGTTGGAGTCCAATCTTATCATACAAGTGCATCAATGCTACTGAGGTTGATGGCATGTTGATTAAAGCCAGACAGATGAAGACTATGGATGAGGGCCACATGATCTTGGCACCAATATGGCGTTGAATGATAAAACTTTTGCTGGTGAGATATGACAGATGTGTTGAACAAAGAGGATCAAAAATTACCAATCCAATCAACTGGGTCCTGCTTGAAATATTCTGGGACCTATGCTTTTAACTTGTTCTGGTTGGTTGTGCAGATATCCACTCAGCCCAAGTTCTTCAGAGTCTCAGAGTACATACATGACTACTTTCACATTCACACCACATGTGATGCAGATGCTTGTGTTAAATGTTATTACAAGTCACAAATGACCAACTGAAGCATGTATGACAGACTTCTCTTACCAGTTTATGTATCTACAAACAGTATTCAGCACTGCTGCACAGTCTGAGACAGGCAAAACTGTGCTGATATATACATGAATATATATACAGTACATGAACACAGGGGTGTGACAGAATTTGTGATCAATGAATCTTCTCTGAGACTATTGCTGAAAAAAAGTGATATTCAAATCAGAACCAGCTGGGAGTGCTTTTCTACTACCCCACCAGAATTCACCATTGTAATTTATGGGAAAGATTGATGAAAATATTGCCATTCTGGAATGTGTGGTTATACCAAACTGATTGGCTTCAGACTGGAAATGGATTGCATGAGCATTGTCCATATATTTTTGTCAAAGTGTTTCATCTGACACAGCATGGAACAACCAAAATGTGTGTAGTACAATCACACCTTCTGATATGTTGCTTTATATTGTGCAAATGTTAGATAAATTCTCTTTAGCTCCCAGATATTGTTATTGAAAGGATAGGTGACTTCACTTCACCAACTAATCTTGTTCATTTGATATCTTGTGCCTACTTCAGGTCAGGACTTTTGTATAGACACATACTTTTCTTTTCATCAACTTATCAGTATTATGAGTCAGCTACACTGCAAATAGCTCTAGCATGACATCAACATATAGGGTATACAAACATTGTTTTGTAGATTTCCAGGACACTTTCCAGAATTCCAGATGGATTCTGATGTTCAGGAAAAAGCACAAATTTCACCCACACTTTGAATGGGGCATTGAAACTTGAAGAACTCCAGAATGCCAGAGCTCACCAAAAAAAACTTTTGGTGTTCTGGAAAAACTGTTCTCAAGACTTCCAGAACACTATTTGTATACCCTAATAGAAGCACCAATTATGTTAACAAACTGGAGTAGAAGGGTTGTTCAACACCCACTACCCACTACCATAGAGGTGTTTGCACATGTTGATACTCAAGGACCAAAGTCAATCAAAAAACTGGCTACTGTACACAAATCTGGATTCCTAGAGGCACCTCAATCAAAAAAATACCACTGTCATCCAATATCAAACCCACTCAAAAGGTCACAATCAAACCTTGCAAAAATCCAAGTATATTCAGGCAAGGGTTTTCAATAATCTTGGATTTGTGTCTTGTCCTTCCCCCAAACATACCCATAATATCTTACATTGTCTAAGACTTGATTTTTGCCTGCTAATTTTTTTTGCTTTGACTATCCATTTCAATTCACTCTTTGTACTTTTGAAATCACACATCTTTCCTCATTTGTAGGTCTACATTCACATAGTGAAGAATCAACATACATGATACAGTTCCAGTCACTATCAAATTGGCCTGTGGGATTTCTGCATGGGGGTGATGGTATCTGATGATGATGAAAGAAAGAAATATGATGAAAGAAATTTCTTTTCTTTAATTAATTTGATTTGATTGTTTAAGAAATACTATTTGACGAGATTTCAAACTTTTGGTGTGTAATTTTGTCAAATAGTATTTGATCAATTGGGCCGAACGGTATGGAAGCCAAGACGCGAGGTGTCCGCCACGCTGTTTTCGGTTTTTCACTTTTTCAATTTTTGATTTTTGAATTTTTGTATTTTTGTATTTCCACTTGAGAAATCAAGACTAATGTACATTTGACAACCACAATCTGCTATAGCTATACCCCCTTGCTTTGCCCCTGCGCCTGCACCCGTCCTTGTGGACAAAGGAGTCCATCCACTTTTCATGATGGTTCCCCTCGCTGTTCTTCACCAACTACTCCACCGCCAAAAATTCCATAAGCTCCGCAACAAAGCAGTATCGATCCGTCAATTTATCAATCATGAACACTCCATCCCAATGCCCCGGTTGTGGAAACTGCTTCATACGGCTGAAAGGAGCTGAGTGTGGCCGATGCCGGTGGTTGACATCAAACCCAAGTCAGAAGGAATGCACAATACGACAGTGCTCTAGCTGTGGAGATTGCTATCGAAACCTCCCTGAATCCCAATGCCAATCATGCGCCAAAAGCGACCCCCAATTTTCTCCGAATGTACCTTTGGCAACACCGGCATCAGCTCCAATGATAACCACGTCTTCTACGGCTTCAACCCTTCCCCAAAATCTATTTCAGGGAGGATTACTTGGCCATACAGCTGCCCACCCGCCCAATCCTTTACCAAACCATCCTCAGCCACATCACCCTATTCCTTACGGTTCTCAGAGCTCGACCGCACTTCTAAATGCCCAAATTCAAGGATCAATTCGCGCTTCTCAATCTGGAAGGCGCACTATTGGTCAGACAAAGGGAAAAAAGAAAAAGACAGTTGATGAGGAAGTGGAGGAGGAAAGCTCAGAAATTGAGATAATGATGGCATTTTGGTGCATGAGCATACGCGGCAAAAGAATGCCTCATGGTCTGACACCTCGACTCTTTAAGATCAACTTGAACAGCGATGATTGGTTCTGGGATCTTGGTTACGAAGTCTACAAGTACTATCAACATGAATCCACCAAATCCGATTTCCCAACAAAATCTCAGCTCAACCAGGGGAACCTTCCACTTCCCGAGGACTTCTCATCGAACTACTGTATCATTGGAGAAAATGAGGTCTCGATTTCGAAGGACTCGATGGCATCAAAGCTCTCTCTTGCTCAGAAGACAAAGAAGAAGAATGGAAAATCTAGGTTTGGTTTGATCTTCAACATGAAGAAATACAAAGCTTCTCTCCCAACAGAGTCAGAGAAGTCTCCTGAGCCACAACAATCTCACAAGCGCAAGAAAACAATTGAGCTTTCTGAAGATGAAGACGAATCTGACTACAAACTTAGCAATGAAGATTCCAGCATTAATGGACTTGATCAATTCACTTGTTCCCAACCAAAGAGGAAGAATCGACGTGTCATCATCAACATGGACAACCAAGACATCAATGTTGTTAATCGGAGCGGTCAATCAACCTCGGACCGCTCAGGCCATCATGGTCTTCCCTGTGAAGTGGAGTTGGTTGATAAAGAAGACATGAATCTTGCTCCAACATCGACCTCATCAGTTAATTTCGATTTGGGTAGGCCTACAATTGTTTGAGTGCTTTTGTTTTCCATGTGTACTGATTGCTTTTACCTCCCCCCGCGGCTATATTCAATAGTTGGAGACCTACCTGGACCAGATCCGACTCAAGATGAAATATCAGCACAAGGGCCGAATTCGCCTCAAGTACACAGACCAGCAGACAAGATTGACAAATACGATGAGCTTGAACTAAGTCTAGACCACGTAAGTGTTTGGTTTCGTTCATATAAATCACGACAAAGTTTGATTAGTTTTCATACTTTTGCTCGCTTCAAACCAGGAAAGTCAGCCTTCCAACATGTCGGTTTTGGCGGAACCAGAGATTCATGAAGCTACCAAAACTGATAATTCCATCTCGATAAGCACATCCGAGCTTGAAAAGTTTTTGATTGCCAAATTAGCTCAAGATGAATGTAATGTGATTTATTATTTAGTTATGTTTTATCCGTATCATTGGGTATCACAGACTCACCTTGATTTTCTTTGTTGTTTGTCTCTAGCGATGTGTGATAAAAGCTTTGATAATACACACACTCTCGCCGGTCAACCCAAGAGAATCCTCCCATACCCGTCTCACGATATTCCCAATTGGAATTATGGATGGATTCTCTCGTTTATTAATAAGAACAAAGAGGCTGTCTTCAAGCCGGAACCTGTGTCATTTTGGGTGGATAAAAGCAAGTGCATCGGATCTGGTCGCAACATGGACTGTTACAAAGGGGAACTCCTGCTAGGCGATCAAGTTTACCATGTTGTAGCTAAGCAGCATTTTTCTCCTACCTGCTCTCTGTCATACTATCAATGTCAAGCACAGTCATATATCCATGCTGAGGCAGTGATTGAGCGGTTCAAAAGACGAATCTTGGATAACAATAGATTCACCCTTGCCGAAAAAAAACTTGTCTCAAGCTTAAGAGTATGTCAATTTCGATTTCCTCCTAATTGCATTCGTATCCTCCTTATCTGAATTTAAACATTCTATTTTCCTCTCTCATTGTTCACCAAAGATGGTGAAGTGTTGGGTGGTGCAGAATTTGGGTACTGAAGGTACCCACCCATTCAATAAAACAGCAGGTTCCAACTTCTGGCTTTTTGAAGAGGAGCTGATAGGGGATTATGTGAAGTATTCTAGTAATAATGACTTCACCATCAAAGAAGAAGCAAACAAAGTTCATCAAATGATGCATGCCCTTACTCATTGTGACTTTCATGAGAATAAGGGCCGTTCTTTCATCTGCGACATCCAAGGAGTTGGATTGACCCTGACTGATCCAGCTGTGATAGATCTTGAGTACGTTATCAATTTGTTTTCTCCCAAGCGGAAAGTTTGGCTCTGACCCTAAGAACCAATTACTTCAATTCAGCAAAACTTTTGGCAGCGGAAATCTGCTTTTTGAAGGATTGAAGATCTTCAAGGATGAGCATCGCGAAAATAGATGGTGCAAAAGGATGCAACTAGGAACTGTAGACAAGTTCAAAATTGAGCGGAAAAGTTGGCTTTGAATACTCAGTTCATCAACCCCAGAATCACATCTTTCTTTCATGAATTATGTTTGAAACTGTATCAAGCCAATAGAAAGCTTTGATCACAATGTCTTTCTTGTCTACTTAGCTTTATTTAGGTATCAATTTGTTTATATTTATCAATGTGATTACATTGGGTCAATTCATTGATCTCAAATTCATCTATGGTTGATTCTATCTAATTTAAATTTCTATCAAACATAAAAAGAAATCGGATTTCCCAAGCAGTTCAGATCAAAAGTGATGTGCCAATACTTGAGTATCTCCATGTTATCTGTTGCCGAAAAGGTTTTTCAAATAATGAAATTATTTGAAAAACACCTTTGGTACCTAAGACAAGATGCAAGAGGTGCTCAACATTTTCGAAATGCTCTTAAATCCACAAATCACTGCCCAATGGACATGAGGAACTTGAGTATGTTTATCTCATTGAGAGTTCTTTCAAAATCCTATATACATATCCTAATTCACACATTGATTTTAAATAAAGGACCAATCAAACAATGAAATCGGGCACAAAATACTGGCACCAAAGTGGGAAAGTTAAGTCAATATGAGCCAATTGAACATTCAAGCTCAATACCAAAGATCAACCAATGTCCAATAACAGTTGTTGAAGAATTTCTGATGATTTATTGATTTTACTTCTCCTCGATTCTGTAAGTATCACCCATTGGTCATTTCCATTCACTGAATTATTCCACAACGAGTTCAAAAGTGATCTTTGATGATCAGAGGTGGTGCATGTATTGGAGTTCAACAACAAGCTGGCGATTTTGGTATTGAAGAAGCGAACTGGATGGATGTAGAAGTTTTGATGGTAATAGCCTCAAAGAATAAATTGAACTGACTGGTTTTAGAGTAAGAAGAGGAGATAAATCAAATGAAGAGAACAAAAGATTCACGGAATCAGGTCGATTGTTGATAGACTTGATTGAATTAGATGATGATTGATAAATTGACCGATTATAAATTGACCGATTTGAAGGTAAACGAGTCGCTGAATCAAACCCAATCAATTTCTTTTTCTTTTTGATGAGAATGATTTGAAGAGGATGAGTCAGATGAGATATTGATAGTATTGATTTGATTTTGCTACTCTTGAACCAGATTGAACGAACTAATCGGAGGATAATCACTTGAAGAGTGTAACGATAGAAATTGAGAACAAGAATGTTGATGAGATTGAAGTTGTATTGACAGAGTCTTGATCGTGGTAATCATTCATTTTTGATGATAGTTTGTGATTAAAGTTAGAAGAAGTTGAGAAGTGAAGTTGAGTAGAATTGACTTCAAACTCAAAAATTGTCAATTGGTTCTGTTCACAGCTCGTTCAAGTCCAAATTTTCTTCAATCAGTCTTAACAAAGGCAAAACTCGTTGAAAAACTGTCCAAACGTTGTTGAGGGTGATTTTATCTTCTTGCACACCTAAGCGTTGTATTAAAGTAGAAACTTCTTGAGAAAACCAAGAAGGAGACACTTGTAGAAGACTCTCGCGATCCGGATATTGATCTTCAATCATTCTCTGAATGTCCTTGCGAGGTACAGGAATGAGTCCTTGTGTACCACCGTAGTTTTGAGGCGAGTAGAAGCACGTATCAGGGGCTACTGATGTTGGAAGGTGTGAATTTTGATTCTTTCGGGTGCGGTAGGTGTTCTTTCTATCAATGAATGAATTCATGACTCGCTGGACTAGAGGAATCCAGAGATGCAAAAAAAGAGCTCTACAAATGATAGAGAAAGTCTGGTAACTATCAGAAACTCAATCAAACAGACAAATTCCCTCAAGACACTTGAAACTTACTTTTGTAGAGGATCTTCTTTATTATAGATACCTTTATCAATTGCCAGTTGTATCTCGTCTCTCAAGGTTGTATTCTTTGCTCGCATCAGCTGCAACCAAAGTGACTCAATCTTCTGATTATGTGGAGATGACGTGTAGTGATGATGTTTCAAAGCCTCCTCAAGAGGCTCACCACAGTAAATATGGGCCATCAACGCCTGAAATGTTGCCATATCGCCTGTTTCTGTCCCATGATCGGTTGAAGTCCTAGAAGGGAATCCACCAAGAGCCAAAACAAGTTCCAGAAAATAAAGACCAACAACCCTCGGATTGTTATTGCTTCGCCCTACTCGAACACTGAGAACTTTTCTAGACCATGCATCAATGAAACCATATATACATATGTCATAAGGCTTCAGTTTATCATGGCCATCACTAGACCATAGGTGATTGGGGCCTGGGACATGGAAAATCCGTCGCTTAAGACAACCACGACGGCAAAGCTCCACCCCTTCCGGATCAATAATACGCATAAGCTGGTAAACTATATCACGATTAATTTTAATTTGATTATTGACAGCAAGGTTTTGCTGCATACATCAATATCCAGCATGCCGATCTTCACCTTCAATTGCTTCAAGTAAAATATCTACTACCTGATCTACAGTGACATGACCTTGTTGTATATCATCATGACGCCAATTGAGGCCCATCTCCTTTGACATTGTTCGTATATTGTACATGTTGATTGGGATGTCGTATGTATCATTGATTGCACACATGGCTTCAAAACGTGTCTTGCCAAGAGTATAATACTGCCGTAGTAAAGGGTATGCTTGATCCTTTTGCTCTGGAGTCATCGGTGAAGGAGTATTTGTGAGTTCAAAGTACTGGAGGACACGCTGGAGGGTTTGTAAACCGGTGTGAATATCATGATCTGAAAGAAGGGAGGTGACCATAGCAGCCTGTGGGAGACGTGCTTCACAATAGCCTGCGAGGATAGGTTGGAGAATTTCGTCAGGGACCTCGTTGATGTTGCGCATGATGTGTTTAGGCGAGTGAGATGGGTGTGTGTGTGATGATGTGGTGTGTTTGGCTTCTCTTTGATATGAAGTTGTGGTGGAACCTCTCAATTGGTAAATAGCTCAATGAGATTCATAGATAGGGTGTTGGACCGTGACACGAAGAAACATGAGAGTCTCGAGCGCGGGTCAGGCACGGGTCAGGCAGTACCGTATTCTAAATACAGCAACAGATGAGTAAAATCGAAAATTCAAAAATCGAAAATCGAAAAAGTGAAAAACCGAAAACAGCGTGGCGGACACCTCGCGTCTCGGCTTCCGTAGAACGGGCCCTAACATAAGGGGATATGATTTTTGGAGCTCTACTGCCAAAAATTGCGAGTCCGATATAAGCCCCTCTTCGGAAGCGCGGCAGACGCGCTCGTGGGGGGAGCTTATACCGTACCATACCGTCAACCAATCCTCCTCCATCCTCCACAGGCTCCGAAGGAAGCACCTGCGATTTGAAGAGCGACCTAGTTAAGTCAGTCTTCCGTCGGCTCTGGCGGGAACCAGCTGATGATGGGGATTGATTCAAGCTCGACAATCGATGTCTTTGCATGAATCTGCTCAGGTTGCATGTCAGGGAAAGCTTTCTTTCCCTCAGGATCCTTGAGAATTTGCTTTAGGATCAAACTTACTTCAGCGTAAGGGAGAATCAATCATGCAAGCTGAAACGATTCAAGGCCTTTGGAAAGTTTTTGCTTGGACTTCACATTTGAGAATGTATTGTGATTGATGGTGCTGTGATCAAGACCTGAAGGGTTTTAAACTTCACCTCAAACCTCAATTCATCGAATTGAGTCTTTGACCGTTTCAACAGAGTTTTAAGCGTGTCTTGCAGTTTTAAGTCATTCATCTTCTCGACTTTCTTGCGGTATATCCGTGTCAATTCTTGAGCAATGTCCGCCTAATTCCGTATGAAGCTTCCTTGCAGCGCACTTCAACTTGCACGCGTCTAAAAATGAACCAGGTTTCATGATGTAAGTATATGCTGAACTCGCCTCACTTGTTCTCGGCCTCTCGTTTTTCGTGATCCGCTTCATCTTTTCCTGTCTGAATCTCAACTGAGTCATTCGCTCGTGATCTGCGGAATCAAGTCTTTCACACTTGAAAGATCATCAACGTTGTTCTTCCACTCCTTCCGCTCTGTTTCTCTATAGCATTGACTATCTCTAAATACCACGAACATGTATCTCGTCCAAGTTGGCCTCTGCCTCTGTCTTATCTCCAAAAGGTGTTATGCCGGATTAACGAAAGACATCGAACAGACAAAGATCCTCAAAGATGGACTTGGGGTTACTGATCGCGAGCTGACTCAAGGCGAACGCGACTTTGCAATGTTTCCCGAACTTTCTTCCAAAGCCTTATTCTCGGGACATGGCGAATCAGCAAGATTGAAGGCAGGAAGCCCCGACGTCAATCCAGCAGGTTCAGCTACTAAAGCAAGCGTGCCAACTGGATCTCAAGCGCGCTTTTCATCAGGTAAGTTGTTTAATAGTGCTCTGGAGATTCCCAGAAAGAAACTAGAGCTATAGCAAGATTTTCGATTTCCGGTCAAAGCTATTGACAGTCATAGATCATCAGAAGATGGATCTATCTCTTCGTTATCAGAGGACAAGCAGCATACTCGTTCGGTACCGCTATACGAACAATACACCCCACCCTATGGTGATTTCACCCATCGAGATTTTCAAGGCCAGCTCAGTCATCATCCAGGAAATTTTGGTTTTGAACCTCATGCTATGCATCCCTTTCCGATCACCAATCAGCATCAGACTTTAATTCCAAATAAGTTACCGGCTCCAGACGTGCTGATCCCAGCGTTTTTAAACGCAGAAGACGCGGCGAGACATTCACCAGTCGGACAAGTTATGGCGGTGATCTCCCCGCACTCAGCCCCTGGACCACTACCAAGTCACTGGCAGGCGCCTCCACTCTCATACGATCCTTATTTTCCGCATGAATCTCACTTGGGATTTAATTCACAAACCTCACCTTTCTCTCTGCCAATTGAACCTATGGGTACTGTGCAAAGATTTTGGCCTCCGGATATCCCTGATACACAACACTTGTAAGATTAACTCCAATAGTTTCGTAATTGTTTAGACTTAATTTTCTCACGAATTCTGCATCGTCTTATCCGAACATAGTGAACCACGTCGCAAGTCAAGATTCTATGACTCGACAAAGTCGTATAACAAACTTTTGCCCCCCAAAAAAGGTCAAGAACCGCCAAGAACCGCTCTAGATAGCCTGAAGATTCCAGAAAGGTGAGTAATCTCTCAAAGGAGAAGAGATGAAGATCGAGTTGATATAATGGGGAAAATGACAATAAACTTGTTGTAGAGAAATCATTCCTCAGAGTTCCTCCAAACAGGGGAGTAAAGAATTAAATCGAGCTTCAAGTTCCAAGAAAGCAATTTGGAAGAAAACTGATCCGGCGAAGCCAGATCAATCAAAATCTGTCATCCCGATGCCTGAACATCTGAAAAGCTCGGAAAAAAGGTATTGTCCTCTTTGTGGCTGTTTCAAGGAGTACGAGATTTGTCAACTGATTGCCTCCCACAGTTTCTCCGTGAAATCCTCTCACTCCAGTGACATCGATGACTTGAAATCAGCTACGGAAAGTTTACCTATAGCTTCCAATGACTTGGAATCGAATCAGGTACCTGTGGGGAGGAGTAAGATGTCAGTCTTCTTTTGCTTACCATATTGGCTGGGCCAACGTGTTTGATTCAAGACTGAAATAAGCCATCGAGCAGCCTTGATAATCCGAAAGAACCGTCCACTTCCACTCCTGTGGAAACAAGTAGTCCGGACCAAGACGTAGAAAACGTGAAGAAGCAAGTAACAAACGTTGAATCTACCACGCCGCGCCTTTGGGCAGATATCGTCTCACAGTCAGAGAAAGAGTGAGGATCCAGTTCATCTAACTTTCACTTTTACCCTTTGACTTGAGGGCTACTACCAGTCTGATCTCTCGATTTCCCCAGAAAAAATATAGCTCAATCATTTCTACCAAAAGGAAAACATATTGACTCGCACGGTAAAGGCAAGCCATTTGAAAAGCCTAATTCTAGAGTAAACTCTCAACCCGGCTCTGGTTCAAACACCAAGACTCGCGCATCCGAAAGTGGTTCGCTTGTCGATGCCAGACTCAGGCAGCAAGATTCAGAATGGAAAGAGTATCGACAAAAGAAGGGACGCAAAGGGAGGTTTCTGACTCAAAAACCAGCTCAAGAGTCAGTTCTACATAGTGAAGTAGATCGACAAGATAGATTTGAGGTACCCGACGGGGAAAGGATTCCGAACGAAGCAGGGCCTCATTCTCATCTACCGAACTCTATCCACAATACCTTTGCAACAAATGCTCATCCAAGTCAAGATGCTGCAGAAGCCGTTACAGAACCTGATTCCCAAGGAGTGACTGAATTCCCATTGAATAGTATTCCTGATGATTCAAATCCCAAATCGAATGAGCTCATCGAATCCGGATCGAGCGCTTTAAAGATCAAGACTATGATGGCTGACAAGAATCAGAAACCCCGAACGAAAGCCAAGGGTAAATCGCGCAAGACGAAAACAAAGGCTCAGATCGGTAGTACTCAAGGGAATGATAATCTAGATGTGTCTATGAATGTCATCAAATCAGAAGACACTGTGAAGTCAAAGAGCTCATTTCCACCTGAAGATGAAATTCAAATAGAACAACAAATGAGTAGTATACTTTCTAAAGTCTTACAGAGGCATAACAAAAAGAATCGAGCCAAAGTAGATTTTGATGAAGAATCGTTTGAAAAGTTATTTTTATTTAGTTCAAGTTCTGGTAAAGCTTGGAGTAATTTTCGAATGAAATTTCAATCTGAATTTATTGAAAATCCATTAGAAGCTCATAGAAGATGGAACGCATTTGCAGCTCAACTTGATCAAAGATTAGCTATAAGGAATTGGAATGATTTATCTGATCAGACGACAGTTGATTCAGTTAAGTCATTTGCAATTCGATTAAAGATTGATAAAGAATGGCCTACATTTGATCAACTTGATTTAAAATATGGTCAAAGAACAATAGAAATGTTAGAAGAATTAAATCCAGTTGATCAATCTACGTTAAGTGGATTGTTTGGAAATACATTATTTAAAATTCGAATAGCTACAATCTATGTTGTATCCCGAAGATCTCCAAATGCGAAACAATTTGAAAAATCACAACTTGTGGAATTTATGAAACGAGGTGGGATTGTACCAATTTTATATGAAATTCATGATTGTTTGGAGATGCACTCAACTGGAATGAATTGGGATCAAATCAGTAAAGAAGAATTGAAATCTAGATTAGATAGAATTTTAAAAGCAATCTCAGGTAAGATCTCAATTGGTAATCAAATCTTAGTCTTAACAAAACAAGGCTGGCCTTTAACTTGGACTCGAGAATATCTATCAAGATTGGGTGAGAGCTCATCAAGAAATGTACCTTTCTTGGCTCGTTTAAAAACCTTTTATGGGATAGTCAATGACAAATTAGATCCTTATCCCGTATCAACTTGGTGGGGTGAGTCCACATCTGAAACAACGGATAGACCAGTATGGATGGATGAGCTTCTTACTCCTGGTCAGGTACTAGCAGGAGCACATTTTGATATATCAGTTGTCTCACTGGGATTGATGATCCACACATTAAAACAAAATTCAAATGTGATAGCTCGTCATCATTTTGAAGAAAAAACGATTTGGTGGCCTCCGAATGCACCAACTGAATTGTTATTTAAAGCAGTACAATTTAGAGACTTTTATGAGTTTTGTGGTTATAAATTGAAAACACCTATGAAATTACCTTCTTAAGGGGAAAAAAAATTATTCATCATCAATGATCACTTGAATGGAGCTTTAGATCATTCCAATCTTTCTCACCTTTTTTAAATTATACTTGACATGAAAATCAATTTTTTTTTGTACATATAAAGACTTAAATGATTTGTTGAATCTTCATTTCTCTTAATCTTCCTCTATTCCTTATATCCTGACATGTAGTAAAAGAGGAAGTTGCGATATAATGATTCTTTTCAAAGAGACGCACAGTTTTGTTAAACACTGATCAGCCTAGTTCAGCCCTTACGCTTCTTGGTTCTAAACCCGCACCAAATCTTCCATTCCTCAAAATTATAAAAAACTGAAATCATCCTTAAGAAGAATTCCTCAGAATGCTCCTTATACTACATCACCCTCCAGGAATGTACTTATTGATCTAGATAGACCTATCGGTCAGAATCTACTGATCCCAATAAAAAACCATAAAAGGTTATACAAAGTCAATTTATAAAACTAATCCAAATAAGAGACACTATAAAAAAAGATAATTAAAATCGATCTATAATTCATCTACATATGTAGTAAATTTAATCTGAAGAAAAGTTTAAAAAGTTGAGTGTATAAAAAATAGGTGAATCATCAAACCAATTAAAAAAATTCAAATTCCAATCCAAATCCAAATCCATTAAATACTTTAAAATGAGATCTTCTTCAATAATCTATGTATATAAATCAAAACATCTTTTGATTTTAATTTTTCTTTTCTTTTCTAAAATCTCTCATTCTTCTTCTCTTCATGAAACCTTTTCAAGCAGAAAAAAAAAAAACACCATTTTATATTCCAAAAAAAAGGAATAAAAAAACATATATACATTTAAATCATATATGAAAAAAAATGAATGGAAAAGAAAAAGTTCAAAATAAAACCAAATCATTCAAGAAATCCAAATTTTCAATAAAAAAAAGATTCAATCAATCAATCAATCAATATATGAAAACAGAAAACAGAAAACAGAAAACACAAGATATGATGTATAAAAGAAGAAGAAGAAGAAAAGATAAATGATTCCAGAGAAATGATGCAATTCACAACTAACTTGACCTCTACCTCTAAATCTACTTAAGATAAATCTTTTATTCTTTTAAAAATCAAGAAACCCTTTTCAAGAAAACCAAAGATTTTTTTTCTCTTTTTTGAAACCAAGATCAAGAATCATCAAAAAACCAAACCTCATCATATACATATATATATATATATATATATGATTCAGAAAAAAAAAGAAACCCAAACCACTTTCAAGTTTAAATAAAATTACATTTTTTTTCATTTCCATCTCCATTTCGATTTCAAACTTTAACTTTCAACTTCCTTCATTCATTCATTCATCTTCTACCAGGTGGTCTAGGTCCAAACCCACTATTACTCTTTTGATCTACATTCTCTAATCCTCGGTCAGGTTCGGTTGGATGAAAAGAATCCATTTGAGGGATCGGATAAAGATTAGGTATAGGTGTATAACCAACATGATTCTCACCCACTCCGTTCACACTACCACCACCTGAAATTGAAGCGGGTGCTGTCATAGATGTAGGATACTGCCATCTTGGCTGTTGATCGTCCAAAGAAAAAGAAAAAAAATCCCAAAATCAAAATCAATCATTTGAATCATTTTACAAGCGAAACAAGCAATCTCTTTTTTGGCTTTCTGTTCATTCACTCACATCCGGTCCTCCACCTCTTACTTTACTCATAAACATTAACATATCTGCAATATCAGATTGGATTTGTTGTTTTTGATCTCTTAATTCTCCAACCTTTTCAAACGTTTGTTTCATCTGTAAAGAAAAAACACACATATATTCAACCTCTTCTGATCAGATCTCGATTCAAGTCCCAACTCTTTCATCATCAGTTTTCAATCTCAACTTACCTCTGTAAACATTTGTGCTTTAAATTCTTCTAAATGAGTCATCACTCCACTCTCTACCGTCGTCAAGACTTGATTCACTCCTTCCATCGCTTCTTCATGTCGTCTGTTCCTTTCCTCTTCTCCTTCTTCATAGGCTTCTTTCTTATCTAATTGTTCTACAATCTGTCTTAATAATCTTTCATGTTCGGCGGCTTGTTGTTTCATCGCATTCACAAGTGATTCCATATCTTTGAAAAAAATTTGAATCCCATCATACCAAATCAAGACACATCAGTTTAATCAATTCCTTTCATTCATCATACGTAGAATTTCTCAAAGAAAAAAACAAAAACATCACTCACGTGTCACTTTATCTTCAGCTAAAGCTGCTTCTCGTCTCAATTGTAACTCTTCAATCTTCGCTCTTCTCTCTTCCATCTCATTCGAGATCACAGGTTTAGGTTCCGATGCTTTCTCAATCGCTTTGTTCCTCCTTCTCTCCTCTTCCTTGGTTTGATTCTCTCTCAATAATTTCAAGATATGTGAAACTCTAGAAAAAATCAAATTCAACCAATTCCAATCAATCACTCATTCCAATTGCTCTCATTCATTCTCAAACTCTTCTAAACTTACCCTAGAGCAATCGTTCCAGTTCTCTCATCAGGATCAGCAGCCACGTTCTCACCCCCTTCGTCTGGCGTCAATCCACCCAATGCGCCTTCCACATTCACCGGTGCTCCTCCTGTCGTACTCATCAAAGTCTTATTGGTTGGCGCTCTCTTCAATGTGCCTCCCCCTCCGTTACCCCACCTAGCCGCTCGATCAGCTGCAGGTGTGGGTCCTCCCCATAGTTTACCTACATTGGCCAAGGTCGTCGGCATCCTAGGTCCTTTCAAACTCTTTCCCAAGCTAATCTTTCGAGCTCGAGGTCCTCCGATCCTATGTGATGCTGAAGGTCTTTTGGTCATTGTGGAGACTGGTTTGTTTGAAAAAGATGAACGATATAAAGAAAATGAACACAAAACGTCAGTCAGCCCGATGTTGGTGATGGAAAACTAGATGTCAAACTGATCTTCTATCAGACTTACATTGTCTAGTGTGTGCGGCTTCGTCAGCTCCCTCTTGTGGTGGAACATCAACCGTCACATCCACTTCACCAGCTCCTTCTTCCACCTCGAAATGAATTCCCTCCATCTCCTCAGGCTTCACTTGATCAGTTTCCTCCCCTCGATCAGCTTCCTCTTCTCCACTAGTCAATCCATGATCGATATCGGGCTCAGGTCTTTCGATCGTAGGTCCTAATCTCTGAGATTGTTCAATCAAAACTGCCAATTGATCTTGTAACTTTCTCACACTCTCTGTGATCAGTTCTACATCTTCATTCTTCTTCACCAAGACGCCTTCGAGATGTTCATTGAGTTGAGTGAGATATCTTGAGACTTCGGCTTGGTTTAGCACCGTTGCTTGACTCACTGTAAGTAATTCCACGATCTCTTGTTAGTTAATCAGAACAATACTCGCTCAAACTCTACTCACCTTGATCTTGAGTCCTAAGCAAGGTGACCATCTCATCGAACATTGGCGCTTGCTGATTCGAATGCTGAATGTTTGACCCACAGATGATCTCAGCTCAAGACTTGGTTGTGTACAGACCTGATGTTGGATCACCGACAAAGGTGAATTGTACGTACGTCATCTAAGGTCTCTTTCAGTACATTCTTGATCTCATCAGTCGGTAGGACCATCTGAACTGATGGTGGTAGTATAGACTGTTCTTGAGGTTGTTCAACAGGAACCGGCGGTAACGGTTGTTGTCGTTGAGAATAATGTGTAGCAGAAGAGATGACAGACACTGGACGTGTTGCACTGGATCGAGAAGATCTAAGGGATTGAACTCTTTCGCTAAGTCTCAGTGATGGCAATCGTGGTAAGTCGCTCTCATCCTTGGGTGGTGGCGGTGGCGGTGGAGCAGAAGCCTAATCAAACAAAATAGATCTTCAAATCTCAAATATGACAAAAAAATCAATTGATCCTTCAAAAACTTACATCTAATCCAGGCGAAGGTGTCTAAATTGAAACCATACTTCATCAGTCCGAGCTACCTCTCAACCTTTCAAGAAAAGAAGATAATCAGCAATACTCACAGTGATAGACCAATGACTTTTCTCGTGTCTCACCCCACCATCTTGCATCATCATTCCATCTTCCGGATTCGAAGGATGACGAGTTGATTCAGAAGAGATTCCATATAGACTCCTTCTACCCAAATCTAAATGTTGATTACCATAGGGAGTGGAGATACCTTCTAACCTTCTAGCTGCTCTTGCTCTTTCATCTGCGATCTTTCTAGCCACCGCATCTTCAGCTTCATAAGCCAAGTTATAATCCTATCAGAACAAAAATCAAAATCATCATAAGAAAATCAAACCAAAAAACTCTCTCCTATGCGTATTCTGAGAAAGATGAGGAAGAGACTGAACTGGAATAGGTTGAGAATCGATTTGCTCAGAGTTATCAGTCTCAGTAGGAGTAAAGTTTGAATTGTTACGTCTTAAGGTACTACGATCAGTAATACTTCTACTAATACTACCTTTCCCTTTAGACTTCCACAAGGCCACATCAGCGTCCAAATTGAGCGTACTCCTCATATCTGACTCTTCTGTACTTTCATCTTTCTCAGGTAAAGGTGGCGGTGACATCTCTGGTTCTTCTGGTACTGTTGTTGGCTTTCCAGCAGCTGCTGCTTCATCCATTCGACTCAACAGAGCCACAAGCAGGTTCTCTATCCTTCCCAATCCTGCCTCTTGGACTTCAACCGGTACCAAAACTTCTTCAGCACCTTTCACGACCTCTTCATCTGCTGCTTCGGCTTCAGCTTCTACCGCTTCATTTGGTAGAGGTGGTAAGGGTGGTGAAGGCATCCTAGAGAACGATGAACGCTGATCTTCATCTAGACTAGCCACAGGTACAGGTGAGATCGGCTTGGGTTCGATAGTCATTGAGGAATTTCGATCGGTATAATTGGTGGCAGATCGCATGGATCGGGTATGAACCGATTTATTATCTAAATTCAGTCCATGTGCTTTCAAATTCTTTTCGACGGCTGTTGAAACTTTATGCTGACTTTCAAGTAAGATGTTACACCTACCAAACCAACAAGTTGGACCATCAATCAAACCATGCAAATCAAAACAAATGATTGAAAACCACTCACAAACTAAGCATATAATCCACTTTATCAGCAATCGTAGGCTCTTCTACCTCACCTCCTCCGAAATTCTCCTCACGTTCAAGCTCATGTCCTTTCAATTTAGCTGCAACATTTTGTAATTGAGTTTGAATGTTATCCAAATGATCTCCTAATGAATTAGATTGAACAATCAATTTCGAATCATTCCTTTCAATCGTCTTCAAGATCCTTTGTAAATCTCTCTGAACGGCTCGTTTGGGCAAAACACCTTCTAGATCAGTTTGTGCTGATCTTCGTTCAACATCTGACCATGCTCCTCGACGGATTGGAGTATTAGGTTCATGTTCATTGTGAGAATCTAACTGTTCGGCTCGGGGTGTGGTGCCAGGATCTTGTAGAATGTGACGTTGATTGCGAGGAGTAGAATGAGCGGATGATGAACGTAAATGTTCAGATTTAGCTTTAGAGCCACTAGTAATTGAAGAACGGGGAGAATCCAAAAATCTTTCATGAATCCCAGCTGCAGAAGTAGGTCGAATGGTATGAAAGGAGTGGTGAGATGAGTCCCGACGATTCTTATCTGCATCCTGTTCGAGTGCAGAGATATTAGCTTGCTCGGCTGGGCTGATGGGTTGTGGGTTATGCATATCCCGCGATCTTTGACGTTGTAACATTGACATGGGAGCTGAGGCAGGTGGTGGTGGCGGCGTTGAAGGTGGAGGATGATCATAGAATTGAGATGTCCGATTATGAATTGAACCTTTCACACTCATCCGATCGAGCATAGCAAAGAGATCCAATTCAGGTGATTTTGCTCTTGAACTTTTTCTTGTGAGTTGTCTTTCAAGATTAGGGTCGATCAAGTATTCAACCCGACCTCTAACTCCTGTCACTACTCCTCTCTCTTGCTCCATCATCTCTTCAAGCGTCTGTCTCAAATCCTGAGTCGCCTCTTCCCTGTACAGGTGATTAACAGAAGGTTGTCTTTGAAGATCCAAGGTGGTCGAGCCCATCAGACTTCTGTCATATTCACGATCTAGTTCGCTCTGTAAAGTGGTTGTATTGCCCGAGGAGACTGAAGCAGCACTGGTACTAATTGCAGATGATATGTCTTGATTGATTGGTGTGGATGGGACAAGACATGATCCCCTTGGTCGAAGATAACTCTCATCCACACTCATGGCCCGATCCACCAGGGTAACTGCATTCAACCTAGAACTCTGAGTTGGTTTTGGAGAAGACTCAGGCTCGAGAGGAGCTTGTGATGTGGTATTTGAAGGATCGGGTCTTGGACTTGTAGGAGCAGCAGGTGAAGATTTACCGGCCAGCGGGATATCAGGTTGTTCAACAAACCCACCCAAATCATGCGCAGCTTGCCTATGTTGTAGTTAAATAACCAAAGTGATCAGCATAGCTTTGATCTCGAATCAAGAGATCATCAAGACCACTTACCAGATTGCGCCCACCCAATCTGCACGTTGAGTAGCACGAGTACAACCCAAATACTCTTCGTGTTCGACTCTAGAATTAGTTGACGAATCGAATTCTGTCCAAGCAATCCTAAGCATATGTAAATGTGGGTCGCTGAAATCAGGACCATAAGATCGTTTGCTTCGGACACTTTCAACTGCCGTGCAATTCCTTAAATTCAGTTCGATAGATTGGTTTGGTGAAGCTCGATCAATTTCACCATTTTCATTCATGAGATAAACTGCATCAGATGTCAAGATACCTCTTGTCTCACCCCATTGATTGGTTTGTGGATTTCGATACCAAATTAACCCATGATGAAGGATCTGGATATCACTCAGGTTGGAGGTGATCGAAGATGCAATGGATTTTCGATGTTGAATTAAGCGTTCGGACATTGGAGACTTTAATGAATCTTGGTACCGTTGTTGCCTTGGAATCTTGGTCGGCGAACTACGGGGTACAACCACTTGACCTCGTTCAGCCTGTGCAACTCGTTCTCGCCTCTCATTCCTCGATTGGATTCGTTGTTGCTCTTCCGCTGTTTCTTCGAATGGAACAGACGAAGAAGTGGTAAGAGCATCATGGTCCAGAGCTGGGATGGTAGAAGTGGAGGCGAATTGATTGAGAGCGGATTCGGAAACATATTGACGTTGCTGTCGTGCAGTTCTAGCTTTTCGAGACGCCTCGAGTGCCTCAAAAGCCGAGAGGCGAGATGGAGTTGATCCACTAGGTTCAGGTATTGAATGTTGGCTTCTATTCGAGGAAGCGGCTTGTGCTGATGAAGAGTTTGGTTTGGTAGGAGATAAGGAGAGTGGTCTGGGTTTATGAGGTGGAAAGCCAATGGGTATATTGGATTGAGAGCCTGGGGCGCTTGAAGAGCCACCTTCGAACATTTGAATCAGAGCTGTAGCCTTTTTGGGGATTCGCTGAAGTGAAGGTCGGCTAGTGGCCGCTCCAGTGAGATGGGTATCATCCGGGAAAAGACTTGATGATTGAAGAGGGGGAGAGAAAAGATCGTGAGATGAGGCGGATTTGGTCAAGGTGTCTCTGGGTCGAAGGGTTTTTGAGGTTCCAAAGATCTTGGCACGATCACTAAGATTTGATCCACTCGGGATTGGATCTTGACTGGTTGATACACCCTGACTGGAATGAGGACGATCCAAGTGAGAATGTCTGTTAGTCGAACTAGAGACAGAAGATGTGGAGAGAGGAGAGAGGTGTTTCGGTTTGGGTGATAGAGAAAGTGGAGCGGTTGGCCGAAATCGGTTTTGGGGCATCAATCGTTGAGCAAGGATGGCTTGAGGGTTTGCAAAAGGACGTTGACGATTTGAAGATTGTTTTGAAGAGATTGTTGAGAGCTCAGTTCGCTCCCTGTTTGGATGTGATGAAGATGTGTGTGAATGTAATCAAAGGATGATCGAAGAGACCGATTGAGAGAAAGATGATGAATTGGTCAATGATGAGTGAAGTGTGCAAGTCTGGTGAGACTTTGATCCATGAGCTTTATCCATGAGAATGGTGAAGGATGAAAAAAGCAGATGAGTCAAACTTACGTTACTGGACTGAGAGAGTGTTCATGAATGGTAAACTCATCACCTTCGATATCGAGCATGACCACCGGATCTCGACCATGAGTTTGGTCTTTGGAGGTTGGATCATGTGAAGAGCGCATGGTTGAGGATGATTTAGATTTGGTTAAACCTGAACTATAGCCGAGTGTTTCCAAAAGGTCTTCTATACCCTTGTCGCCTGTACAATAGCTAAATGAAGGAAGTTCTGATGAAGTTTGATTAGGATTGAGATGATCTGTAGCCTGAAGTGAAGAGTATGGTCGACGTTCGACTGATGTGGTCTGAGAAGGGTGATGATGAAGGCCACTTGAGGTAGAAGGTCGATCGATTCCGAACGGATCACTCTGATGAGAAGATTGTGACATGTTTTTGAGGAGTGGAGTGATAGGAGCCGGACTTAGAAGATGACTGATGGCTGAGCAAGTATCTTGAGGAAGACTGGTATGTTCAGTGGTGGTATTAGAACGAGGAGAGAAAACTTTAAGAGATGGACCAGCATATGAAGGATCACTGAGATTGGCACTAGAAGCATCAGATGGCAATCGATTCAAAGTGGGAGTATAGGTATCTTGAGATAGTTTTGAATGAATTGATTGATGGTTTTGAAACATATCGATCACAAGAGGTGATGAAGATTGATGTGGATGATGAGATTGATTGGTAGTGGTGTTAGTAGTTGAGGGGTAATCCGAAGGCTGAGATTGATTGCGGTGAGATTGATGAATTTGATTAGAAGTGTTGGGTATAATGTCTTCGGTTTGATGATGAAGTTCATAAGGAGAAGAAGAGATGGTATGAGTGATGATAGTAGTAGTGGATGAAGTTGAAGTGGGAGTTCTATCGTCAATCAAATGATGACTCGTTTCAGATGAATGATCTTTTTGAATTGGAATTGAATTGGGATTCGGATTGGGATTCGAATGTGGTTCGTCTTCTGATGAATGTTGAGGTAAAGTATAAGTTGATGTTTGACTATGATCATTATTATTATTATTATGTTGTTGTTCTTGATGATTAGAAGTTACTTTTGAATTGATTCTATTTTGATGATTGAGTAAATTCTCATGTTGAATGTTTAAATTGATTTTTTGAGATTGTACTGCTGTTGTTGTTGTTGTTGATGATGATTTGTTGTTGTTGTTGTTGTTTTGATTTTGAATGGTTTGATGATGATGGTTGACTAATTTGATTTGTTTTAATCGATTAATCGAATTGGAATGTCTTGATGATGATGATGAAGCAAAAGCAGCAGCCGAGGATGGTAAACTGGATTCAAACTGATGACTTAATTCGTAAACTCTTGATCGATTCGATTTTGTCTTAAACCCTTTCATCTCTTTTCACTTTCACTTTCACTTTCGATCGCTTCACTTCATCCTTTCCTAATAAACCCCTTTGATGCTCACCTAATCTGATAATCTGATGTCTTTCCTTTCCTTTCTCTTCACTTACTTATCACTCTGATTCAAATCTTCAATCAGTCATCCAATCCAATCACTTAAACCCTTTTGTTTGTTTGTTTATTAATTTATCAATCAAACTTACTTAAGATTTAGATTTTAATCAATCTCCAATCCAATTCAAACTCTCACTCGAATGAAGTTCAGAATATTCGAAAAGACTCAAAGAAAGTGGCGTATTTGAAATCCGATCGGAGAAAATTGGAAGACCAAAAAAACAAAAAGAAAGGTAAGAAATCGATAAGAATAAGATAAAGACGATGATGAATGCTATGAAACCACACAGAATTAGTTTAATGTTTCAATTCGAACCAAAGCAATCCTCAGTCTTTTATCAGATACATCATCCTTCTTCATCCATTCATCATCATCAACTCGTTTCCACTTTAAACTAATTTAAATAGGATATCCTTTAAATATACTCAATCTTTTTCTAAACAATTCATAAGGATGACTATCAATAGCACTATAACAACACATTCAATCACATCTTCCACTTCAAATACAACATCCTTCTATACATACAGTCATCTGTTTGTTGATTTGTTTGTTTGAATACTCACCATATTCCTTTTTTCAAACTCAGAGATCGGTTGTGATCGGAGTTGGATTGTATTGAAGATTGAACCATCTTTGAAATCTGACTTGCTTCAAATTCTCTCACAACTTCGACTTTGTATACAAAAAAAAAGACATTTGAGTTATCATTCAAAAGAAAAAAGACAATCGCGAAATCAAACCTTGTGGAATGTAGATCCCGAGCAAAAGTTAAAATTTAACTTTCAAATCACTTCATTCTTTTTGAAAACTCTTTTTACAAAACATCAATAAGGATTTACAAATCTTGGATCACTTTCACTTCATCCATCTTCCAACTCAGTTTTGTTTTTAAACTGTCTGATCCACAAATCACATGAGCCTCACCACTCACCACTCACAGGAAGATAAAGTAGTTGGATCATAAAGAAATGTAACTAACCAATCCTACCTGATTTAAATCCATTCCAAACTCAAGTCAACCTTCAAATCAGTTTAGATTGATTCCTGAATCTAATTCCATTTCTTCAACTATCTTCTTCTTCTTCTTATCACCAATCAATTCAAATTCTCTTTCATCTTTCTTTTTCTTCTCATATGTCAACTTAAAAGTTTGAATCCAATCAACTTGACTTCCTCTGATCAGTACCAACAAAACTTGATTTTCCCACAAGAAAAGAGAACAAATTTTGAGTAAGAAAGGATCAAAGACAAATCCAACATTAAATTTGCATTATTCTGTATCAAATCTGCATTTGAGGCCCTTTGTGGCTTCAAATTCTTTTTCTCATGAGGAAAATATGTACTTTTTTCTGGTTGTCTCTTTTCTTCATTCTCATTCAACTCTTCATCAAATTAAAATATACATCAAGTAAAATGCAAAAAGGTTGAAATCTGGTCAAAGGTTTTAAGGCCAAGAGCCATGTGTGCTGCAGGGACATGAGCAAAGCTGGACTGTCAGGTGGTGGGCGTGTTTTTTGGGATGCCAGGTGCGCCATAAACCATCAGGTAGGACGCGCCCAAATAGCAGAGGGCGCAAGGGGTGCGCCTTTGAGTAAAAAACACATAGAAAACTAGGAAAATTCTTTTCAAAGATGGAAATCAAGGCTTTTATAGATGCTTGGGCACGGTTGGACAGAGAATTTATTGGGCACACTGACAGGAAAGAGCAGCTTCAAAGCCTTCCAGAGCATCATGTCCATCAAGGTTGTTATCCAAGTTGCGTTCAAGCCTTGGGTCTTGACTTTCTGCAACTGAACTACTTGTTTTTGATGAGATTGGCTTGCAAAAAAAGTCTTATTGTGACTTGTGAGATTATCTTTAGTGTATGGAATCTATTTGATTACAATTTTTGGTCTTAAATTGCACCTGTGATGTCTGCAAAACTACATTCACTCTCATCTTATGAATGGGCACGCCACCCCCTATCTTTGAAATGTTGCCAAATGTTGCCAAAATTCTTGATGCCATTGTTACAGGTCACACTGTATGTAGTTCTCATACAGGACTACATACATCAAACACCCAAAAAAACAGTCAATTTCCACCTCCAACCCACACTTCCTCCCCCCGGGGCCAACCCAGATTTCTCTTCACTTTTCATCCAATCTCTCACCCATCACAAATCATTCAATCCTACCATTCATGGTTTATTAACCTTACTGGGTGGACATCAAGCACTTGGCCATCCAGATGGTCATGAACAACATCAACCTTGCTATGATTGATGCCACCCTACAAAAGTTGATATCTAGAGTGTCTCTTTGGTGGTGGAAAACCCTTTTCATGTGTACCAACAAGGTGGTCTGCAATCCCAAGAGTACAAGCGCTGTGGCTGACTTGATAGGCTGTCCAATGAACATCTTGCCATGCTTATCAAACTGGTCACTGGCTCTCCATTGATCTACATTGACATGTTGCAAAGTTTGCTAGTACAAATTACAGGGATTTCAATTTTCAAAGCAACGATCTGCCGCAAGCTTCATCAGCACTTAGGACTGTCCCATCTGGTATCACAATGGGGTCCATTCCATCAAATGCATCAAGAATCAAGCTGAGTGTATGATGTGCATTGGCAACATTCCACCCAAATACTTTTTATTCATGGGTACAATTTTCTTCATTTAATCTATTTTTTTCATAGGATCCATCTCACATCAGCAAGCTGATGTAAACTATATTTGTAGTTTGTAGTTGAGTTTGGGGTGGTCTGTTAGGGGTCTCTTTGAAAGAAAAGTTTGCGCCAAGAAAGGCTCTTGCAGTGTTTGCCAAAAGCATCAGATAGAACAAGACCACTGGACACTCCTACCTGTTGTATGCAAGCAAGGTATGATTTCAGCTATGGTGATTCAAGGACCTGTTGAAAGGGTCCATGTGGAACTCTTTTTGGCTTGTCATTTGGTAAGTTTACATCTTCTCTCTTCAATTTCCCTTGATTTATTTTTGTTTGTTGTCTTTATGCCACACTGTAGCTTCCAGGCATGAAGCTGTGTTCTACTGTTGACTCTGTTTGGGTCTTGAACAACTTCCACATACACCAGATCAAGGACATCCAAGAATTGTTTGATTTGAGTTCCATGTAGTACAAGAACAGCATAGACACTGTTCCTTGAGCAATCAGTCCAGCCATCAAGAGTTATTGTCAAGTTTGTTTTGCTGGCTTAACTGTGATTGAACAAAGATCTAGTGCTTGGCATGTAAATGTGGAAGGATTTTATCCATCATGATATAACAGGATGGGATCTTGTAGGCTGTGACACAAAGCAGTTTGTGATATTCTTGAAATCATTTATTTTGAAGGAAGCAAAAGGGGATACAACCAGATATCAAAGCTTTGAGAAGCAGTTTGTGTAGCTGATCTGTCTTCTCCTTTGAGGTGCGACTGAAATGATGAAGTGATCCCTTTGTAAAGTGGTGAACAAATTGGGGTGGTATGATTGGCTGATTTGTATCGGAGACCACCTGATCCTTGGTGTTGTTGGACAGGGTTTCAATTTTGTTGTTGTTAAGATTGTATTGAATGTATGTTGATCTATCTTCCTTTGATATACGCTTGCACTTCTCCTTGATGTGATTAAACAGTAATGTTGGCTTTCCATCAAGCTCAGCTGAGCAATGCATACATTTGGCTTTACAACGGCCAGCAACAGAAGAATGTCTGCTTGCCATGAGAAATCCATTCCATCGCTTGCCATGTTTATCGCTGGGAGCTTCCCACTTGATAGTTTCTTTAGGCATGTTGATAAAGCAGAAGTATTGATAAATTGGAAAACCTGATAAATTTGATTTCTTCTTTGATTTAAAAAGGATTTGGAAGAGATAGAAGAGATCAAACATTCCACATCATCAAAAAACTAGTCTCACCTTATATGGGCGCGCCACCCCCTATTTTTGAGATTTTTTGGCGCGCCCTTTGGCGCGTCAAAAACGTTGTGTCCACCACCTGATTTGGAAGGCATTACTGCGATTGGTTGGCTACCTGCTAGTCTGGGTAGTTGACAGAAGACATCAGTTCAAGTTTGGCAGTATGTGACTGGCCAAAGGCGCCTATGTACTACATCCATGCAGCGCACATGCCTCTGGTCCTGAAACCCTTTGGCTGGATTTCAATGTATTTGCATGTGACTGCATCTATATATATATATTTGAATGAATTAATAAATCAAAGATACAAACAATAAGAGATCTTAATCAAATCAAATCAAATCAAATAAATGAGTTTTACAAGGATATCTAGATGAAATTCATCAATCATCAATCATCAATCATCATCTTTCTTTAACAAAAAAAAAAGTAAAAAAAAAATCAAATCTTGAAAAACCAGTGTAAGTTTTTTTTTTTTTTTTGGTAAAAAGAAAGACTTAATAAATTTGTATACAAATACACTTCAAAATTTTACAAAAAAAAATTAACTGATCACTTTCAAATTCTAATGTTCATCAATCTACCTCTCTTTCTTTCAAAAAAAAATCATCAAAAAATTCAATTCCTACCAATCCTTAATTTTGACATTTTTCTTTCATAAATTTAAACTAAACCAAAAAACCAAATCCAAATCCCAACTTCCATATTGGTTTTCCCCAAAACCGTTTTCACTTCTTTATCCCTGCTCATTCCATTCTATTCCTTTAAAATTAATTTTCTAATCCAATTCAAATTCAAATTCAAATTCAGAACCCATCCTAAAGGTCAACCTGATTTTTTAAGAAAAAGGTTCAAAAAGAATGAGTTTCAAATAACAAATTCAAATCAGCTTCTAAAGATTTCGAAAAATGTTGAAAATAAACTAAATCTTCAATTCCTAAAACCCTTTTCGGATCAAAACAATATCCTTCAATTAGAAACCCTCCTTGACTTCCTCTTTCCCTTTCTCTTTCCCTTTCCCTTTCCCTTTCCCTTTCTCTTTCCCTTTCCCTTTCTCTTTCCCTTTCTCTTTCTCTTTCCCTTTCCCTTTCCCTTCCTCTCTCTTCTTCTACCTTTTCATCCTCTACCTCCAATTCTTCAATCTCCTCTTCTTCCTTCTTCCTTTCCTCTTCTTTCCTTAAATCTAAATCTAATCCTAACCTCACCTCCTTCGTTTCATTTCTCATCCGTTTCAAAACCTCTTCTGAAACCCTAAACCGATTCATCTCTTTCTCCTCTCCGATCAATAATAAGATCCCAGATCGATTCGGATCTAAAGCCTTACTCGCTTTCAGCCTCCGTCGATCTCTTAAACACACCTCAAACTTTCGATCATACGCAAACGCTTGAGCTTCGTTCCATTCTTCTTCTTTCCTAAACCCTTCTCGTTCTTGATGGGTGATCGGTTTCATAGCTGGTAAGAGATGAGGTGAAGATCCTTTATTGAAAATCAAACCTTTAGATCCCATTCGAATCGAATCTAAATGTAAATCGAGATCTAGGATAGGTGCAGGTGTGGGAACGTTATGTGAGGAGATGACCAAGATATGATGAGATTTGGATGGAGGTGAAGGAAGAGATGGATGATGAGGTAAGACCGCGACGATATAGACCATCGAAAGTTCTAAAGTTTCGGCCAGGATCTTGGTAGCTAAATCGAATTTAGCCATTTGTGATGAAGAGGGTGATTTGTATGGTTTAGGTGATTTATGAATCGAATTAGGAATCGATTGAGATCTGATCGAATGAGATCTCTTATTTCGAAAGGTTTGATAAATCGAAGTAGAGGAAGGATGAAAAAATGGAAATCCAGAAATCGATTTATTTGGAGAATGAGATGAAGTTGAATGAATTAAATCTCCTTCTTCTTCTTCTTCTTCTTCTTCTTCTTCTTTAGTCGTCACATTTAATAAATTAGTGGAGATTGGTTTTAATTCAGCTTTGATGGGTTTCGGTTTAGATGAATTCATCCAATTGGATAGATTGATTTGATCTAATCTAGCCAGTTTTTGTTGAATCTTATCTAAAAACCAATTCGAGATCACCGTTTGACATTCAGATGCGAATCTTAATAAGATTTCTCTTTCGGATTTGGTAAAATCTTTTCTAGGTTCACCATCTACTACACAAATCGTACCAATACAAGCTGGTTTATCGGGTGGTGAATCAATCAAACCGGGTAGATCAGGTGCAAAGATCGGTGCTCCTGCATAAAATCGTGTAGCTTGATGTTCCAAAGTGGGAGAATTTGAAAATCGCCAATCTGCTGTTGTATCTAGTACTGCAAAGACTCGATCACCATTTAGGATGGTATGAGAACCTATCGAATGATGAAAAAAGACATAAGTTGGATTTCGAACACGTCCATCGAATTGAAGTCAGAGATCAAGATACATCGTATTGAAGTCAATGATCAAAACCATCCATCGAATTGAAGTCAGAGATCAAACTCACAATAACTTAAATCCCGTCTGACAGAAGTTAATCCGTTCAGACCGTTTTCAGCTAGATATACATTCCGATCATCATCTAAAATCTATCAAAAAGCCAATCCAATCCAATCGATCAGTGAGAAGGAGAAGTGTGTGAGAATGTAAAAGAAAAGATGAGCACTGAACTGAGACCATTGAGGCAGTGACATTGAAATGAGATCGACATCTTTGAACGATCGAATGGATATCTGGATGATCGATGAGAGAGAATGAGAGATGAGTTGAAGTTGAATTTGAGACTGAATTATTAGGAGCAGTGGTAGTAGAAGTGATGGAAGGTGTTGAACTTGAATGTGAATTGAGTTTAGGTCTGAGATACAAGTCTTGAAGATGAGCAAAGGAAGTATGAGAATGAGAAGTGGAAGGAGAGGAGAGAGTAGAAGAATCAATGGTATAGGTCGGAGAGAGTTGATGATGAGATGAGTTGGAGTGGGAGTTGGAGTTGGAGTTGAAGATGATCGGTTGATGATAACCTATCCTGTTCAACACTCGTTGTCTTGATGATTCAGATTTGGGTAATGGAGCTGAGAAGAATTGATTGAAAGAGTCTTTGTTTGATGGGATGGGTGGGTTGTTCAGATCGAATTCGCCCTATTGTGTTTTTCATCAAATCAGTTAGTGAATGTGAATGTGAATGATGATGATGAGATGAGTTGATGAGATGATTGAATACATTAGAATAAGATTTTAGATAATCTTGAAAAGGATTTGAAGTGGAATTGGAATTGGAAGTTGAATTGGAATTGGAATTGGAAGTTGAGTTAAGATTGATTGAAGTGGATAGTTTTCGTTTGACTTTATTGAAGATGTGATTTGATTTTGATTTGATGGGTTTGGTGGTTGAGTTGAGTTGATGAGTTGAGGTTGAGTTGATGGGTAAATTGATTTGATGTCTTTCTGCTGAGCTTGGAGATGGATGATTACTTTTGTTGGAGAAATTCATCTTTGAAAACAATCAGCCAATCAGTTCGATCGAGATGGATGGATGGACGGAGGTGGGAATTCGAAGTTGACTTGATTTAATTGGAAAACTGAGTAAGCAAGTAGTACATACTCAGTCAGTCAGTTGGATTCATTTCAAGAACTTCATTCTGCTGCTTCTACTTCGACTGCTTCTTCTACTTCTGCTTCATCATCAGTTGGTCATTTTTTAATTTTAATTCAAAATCAATTAATCAATTCTCAATCATCACACCAATCATCCTATCCACTCCACATCACAAGTCACAAATCAACCCAAAGAAACAAACTAAGGCTACATCTACTAGAATTCATTTAACAAATCATCTTCGTAATTCCAAATTAACAAGATCTTTTCTCTTCATATCTGCATTTCTTTCTTTTAAATTCTTGATCACTCCTTTGTTGTTGTTGTTGAAATGGTACACGTATACTTGAAATCACAAAATGACATTGTGCATCATTTGAAAGGAGCTTCAGGTGATGGTTGAAATGAGGAAAGTTTGATGATTGTAACAGAACAACAATCTTGGATTGATTATTGCAAGTTATGTCTTTCAAGTCAAACTCTCTGTTGACTACATTCATCATTTGATGTTTGTAAAAACACAAAGATGCCGTTGTCTACAAAAAGAAGGTTTTTCTGCTTTATACACTCATGAATGAGTAATAGGGCGGTTCAAGAAGAGAACCCCGAGCACATGTGACGCAGCGTTCCGATCCACTTTTAAAAGTCGGTCCGCAACTTATAAAGCCACATCGCACAGTTGCAAAACACCTAATTATAAGTTTTAAGTCTTGGCCATTTCAGGCCCAACCGTCATGGTTTCTTTTTTTCTTACAACCAACGTCTCCTTTTTTTTCGCCTTTTGTTTTTGATGATGAGACCAAGATTTTCATATCGGTTGATGAGGACGAAAGGCATATCGGATGAAACAATTCCCGATTTTGAAAGTCTCCCCTCCACCCCATTTTTCGATCTCAATCACTTCCATCTTTCTACTCAACTATGCCTCGAATCTCCGATCGAGTCGCTGTCATACGAGATCTTATCAACCTATGTGTTGTAGCTCACATGGACTCAGATCTGGTTTTACCTGGCCAACTACCCGATCCCCTCAACCCAACAGATGGCCAGATATTATTTAGTTCAGACTTGGAATTGGCCAACATATACAACATGCTGTTTGATGAAGAACAACAGTGGTCTGATTTATTAGCTCACGTCGTCTCGAGACGCTACCTGAATGAAAGAATACAGTTACAATTACCGGTGGTGTTTGACTTACGCGATATGCTCCGCTCAAGACGGACAGACTTCCGGCAGGCCATGCGAACCACGCCAGAGGGCTTTCAAGCGCTCCTTGGTCTGATCGAATCTCATCCGGTATTTGTTTCAACTGGGAATCATTGTCAGCCCCCAGTGACCAAACAATTAGCGATAACCCTCGAAAGACTTGGAAGCAACGGAAACGGCGCGTCTGTTGGCCGTTTTGCTCGGAACTACAAAGTCGGTCGTGGTTCTGTCATCAATTGCACTCGCCGGGTGATAGTGGCAATTCTGGACAGAGGCGGCCACTACCTTACCTGGCCTACTCTCGAAAGACGGAAAGCCATTTCGAACGTCCTGGCTCGAGAAGGTTTCCCTGGCTGTGTGGGATTTGTCGATGGAACGACAATTCCTCTCTTTCAAAGGCCCGGTCGAGATGGCGAGGTTTTCTTTGACCGCAAGCACCGCTACTCGATTAATGTGCAGATCATATGCGACTGCGACAGACGGATCATCTACGCTTACGCAGGCTGGCCTGGGTCATGCTGCGATAGCACTGTATATTCAAAGACGGAGATCGCAAATTACCCAGGTAAATACTTTGATTCAGGTATGTCCTTTTTTGTTTGACTGATTTCCTTCACTATAGCTGACTTTCGATGATTGCAGATGAGTACATCATTGCTGATTCAGCTTACGTTCCATCGGAAACCGTGGTCCCTTCCTATAAAGGACAGGCTGCCGAAGTGGAGCGGAACAAGGACTTTAACTGGTGTGTAGCAAAGGCGCGAGTGCGAAATGAGCACGCCATCGGAATCCTCAAGGCTCGTTGGGCCTCGCTCGCGGGCTTGCGCCTGGCTTTGAATAGCCGTGAGGATATGCAGCATATCCTCAAGTGGGTTCGATGTTGCGTAATATTACACAACATGCTCGCCGATCTGGGTAATACGTGGACGGAAGAAGACGATGATTGGTTATTGGCGGAGCCTGGAGAAGCGGGGCGTTTGCGTGCCGGTCATATCGCCGATCTTGCTCTTGTGGAAAGAGGTAGAGCTAAACGAGAGAGTGTCCGCGACTACGCAGTGGCATACAACTGGAAGAGCGGGGGACTTCCAATCGTTCAATGAGGGCGGTTCAAATCTTAGTCTTTTTAATCACTTCTCTCTGGTTGTAACACTTTTCTCTGGTTTTGTAACTCCTGATCAAATTCTAGTCTCTGTAAACTGTAACATATTTATTCCATATATTTTTTCCATTGATTGCTTCAACCTTGTATCAACAATTCAAATACTCACTCTAACTATCTAATCACAAAGGGAACAAAAGAGAAATTGCAAGGAATTTGAAAAAACAAAAGCGCATAAATAATAACTTAAATGATAAATATGAGACTCTCAAAACAAGTGAAACCAAAAAAAAAGGACAGAAAAACATCATAAGTCATTCACCTCGGCTTTGATTAAAGCCTTTTAGGATGTTTATCCTCTCAGTTTGTTCTTTCTTTCATGAACTGGACTCTCACGTATTCATATCACTTATCAATGTAATTTCGAACTCAAACACATATCACTTATCAATGTAATTTCGAACTCAAACACCAGGCATTGAACAAACAGTCAACAAACACAAAGACTACTACTGAATAAAATATAAAAGTAAGAGAAGTAAGAAAGAAAAGGCAAAGCACGATCACAAAGCACAGAAATCTGTACTAAGGAAACAAAGAGGGGCCATTGATTTGCGACCAAACTAGCACTAGACATTCTGACATAGGAATGAGGAGAGATAAAAAGAAACAAACACAGACGTGTATAAAAGTAAATGGTCAGTTTGAGATGAACCAGCGGTAGGGTACAGAATGACGCCAGAGTTAAAGCCTATGAGCATGTCAAAGAGGATTTCTCGTGTCGATCACACCCAATTGCTGTTGCTGTTGTTGCTGTTGCTGTGTGAAACATTGAAAGATTGAGTTATTGTCAACTCATTCTTCTGAAGCAACCACATTGAACATAAAAATGAAATCAAGAGACTCACTTAGGGCCCTCAGAAGGGTATACTAGACGCAGAAAGGCGTCTAGTTCTTGAGGCGTCTTGCCCTCCAAGACCAATCGCTCGCAGAACGCCTTGCGCTCTTTCTGAGCTTCTAGTTCCAAACGCTTCTGCTCAGCGGCTTGTTGATCTTGACGTTCGAGAAAGTACTTCTCCTTGTCCCATGTGAGAGAAGTCGCACGCGCCTCTGATTCTTCTTTCATTCGAGTGGTGTCCATCTTTTGTCGCCACTCATTTGCTTTGCTGAGGAGGTCAAGCTTGGCCTCGTTACCTTTTTGGATCGCGATTGCAAGGGCATGTTTGTGCTCTTTCGCATGGACATGAGCTGGATCGATCGAAGGAAGAGGGTCCACGGCCCGGCGTGCAAGGGTCAAACGAGCACCGACACGGCCAGTGGGCCCTTGGCTGCCCTGCGCAGTGTTAGTGGTCACCACTTCGTCTTCTGAACTGGAATCAAGAGCCCACTCTTGGTCGGTCGGAGGCTCCACTACGCCTCGATGGCCATTCGATGTTTTTTTCTTCGCAGGCTGACGTGCAGGATTGGTGTCGGCCTTTTTACGGGGAGGGTTTTTGACTCGGTCACCTACCGGAGAAGCGCTCATTGACTCATGATCTTCAAAAGCGTTCGGTGTCGGAGGGCGCGATGAATCATCATCTTCAAATTGGCGTTCGAGGATTTCAGTAAAATCTTCAAGTTCTCGATCTTCATTGTAAGCTCCTAGCGTTGATAGCAAATAGGATGGAGACTTATCAGCAATGCGGAAGAAAAGCAAAGAGGACTGAGGATGAAAGGCAAGCAGAAAAAAATAAAATGGCTCACGTTGATTACTATTTCCAAGTTCATGGTCATCTCTGCCGTGACAATGGCCATCGGTAGTGTCACTATCACCTTCACCTTCAGAGCCATCTTTCGTTCCAATCCCACTGTCAAGTACACCAAAGGGTGTGACATTTCCTTTTTCACCGAATAGAGCATCCATTTCTTTGTAGCAAGGGCACATGGATTCCAACAGGTCCTCCATGGTATGGATACCGTCGGCTACGTTCTTCGCAGATAGCCCACTTCCCGTCTTCTCACTGAAGGCCTTTGCTGCTGTGTATTTAGACTTGTATCGTTTGAGGCGCATGTGCAGAACTCGACCGTTCAATCGCATTTTTGTTGAATCGTGGCAAACATTATAATCGTTGTTCAATTCGATAGCCAGCGGGTTCAACAAGGTCTTGGGGTTCATGGCCATTCCGGAAACTCGAGTTTGGCTACCGCCACCGAAGAGAGCGTTGCGGATATTCGGTTTTGAGAGGTAGGAAATGATACTTTGATAATCTACTAGATCGAACGGAGGGCTATCTCGACTAGTCTTCGTCGAAGTGGATATTGAAGCGCTGCGTGAGCGCTCGGCCGCAATGCGAGATCGTTTGACATCCGCGGCGGAGGGCTTTGAACCAGTCGGGAGACTTGAGGAGATCACCTTCAAGTCCTCCTCGATCTGGGCCTTGGTCCGACGAGTCCTACGAGCCTACGAAAAAGAAGGAAAATGGTGAGTTACAAGGCCAAACAAACATAGCCACACCCACCATATTTACTAACCTTTCCGTTGGTTTGAGATTTTGGTGACATAGTAAAGGAGAAGCTGAATGAGGCTGATGTTATACCTGAAGTAAGATGGTTGAAAGGGGAACTGAATGAGGAAAATCGGAGTGATGGTGGGCGTTTGTTCAACAAAGAAAGGCCTGTGATTTCCTGTTCTTCATCCATCGGGCGGGTTGCTGGCCTAGAAGAGTTCGTTAATGACAGAGACAACCGAAATTTTTTTTTGTAATGGTCAGGAACAACCGGTATAATTAAGGAACTGGTGATCAACAAAAAAAAGTGAGAAGTTTTTTTGGCGTACCTTTTGGGCCTGAAAATTTTAAAACTTTTAAGTGAAGTTGCCAGATCGCAAAATGGTGAACCACCTTTAAAGGTGGTTCGCAAACTTAAAAATAAGATTGGAATTTAAGTTTGGCGAGCAGTTTTAAAATTTTTAAAAAAAGCTGTAAAAGCCCTTCTTGAACCGCCCTAATGTAGCAACACCAAGGCTACAGCCAATGGAAATTGTTAGAGCTCAAACCCTTTTAACTAATTGCAATCAACTGGCAAATGAGAGAAAGGAATCAGGTGCTTTACAAATGACAGAAAGGAATCAGGTGCTTTGCAAATGACAGAAAGGAATCAGGTGCTTCTGATGATGAGGATGATGTTGATATATCACCACCCTTACCAAATCCTAAGTTCATCTTTTCTTTCTTTTTGTTTTATATCCTTTGCTTCTTTATACTCAGCAAGTGAGAAGATAATAATACATGTTGACATGTTAGATTCAGATTGAGAAGATAGTCTCAATCAGTCTTTGATTGGGTTAGATAACACCCCCCCCCCATCCATCAGATCAATCAATCAAGCTGCAAGTGTTAAATCTGATGATGGAACCACTCAGACCACCACTTCATCAGCTATTGAACCTTGTGCTATGAGCAAGAAACCTCTTGCTTGTTTCACACCAAACCCAAAGGCCAAGCTAGTGACATTGTTGGACAACTCTGTCAATAGCCTCAAGGAGCAAGCCATTGCAATTGCTAATCAAGAAGCATGATGAGCAAAACTAGTAGTTGCTCATAACACCACAAAGATCAAACTGGCTGAAGCTAAAGCTTGCCATGAACAAGATTCTGTTATTTTCAAGACTTCCAGGGTACCATCTCAACATGAAACAATGGTCATCTTCAATGCTGACTATGAGAAATACTTTGATCAAGACCATGTGGTGATGGAAGCTTCAAAGATTTTCCAAAAAAAAAGAGGAGATGTGTGGTTTCTTTATCAACACCTCTCTTAAATTTGTACATTGGATTTGGCTTGTTGATATCATTGAGTGTAATACAATACCTTTACCCTTCATATCAGCTCTCTATTCTCAATAAAATAAGAAGATGATCTTGCTGTACATCATGATCAAAACTTTTATTTTAAAATGCAATTAGAAATCACTTTGACATCTTCATCAAAGATTTTAATTTACAAATTTCAAAATGATTTGTTTCAAGTATGTAAGAACTGTGTCTAAATGAAATCAAAAAGTCTTGCTTCTTTCTTTCATTTCATCCTCAGCCTTGATACATATCAAGGATGATGAAGATAAGCATCCCATATCCTCATTTCCAATCAATCTTGATTGTTCCATGACCTGTGTTTGAAGCTTGGCGGTGGTGACTTGGTAAACATCATTCTCTTGAATTAGCCATTTATCAGCTACTTCATCATCATCCATGAAGAAATCTACGTGATGTACACATCACAATAACAAGAGTTGCTTGGAGTTCAAAGTAGAATAAGTGCATGTTGCTCAACATCTCAAATTGCTACTTAATCACACCAAATCTCCCTTCAATCCCATTCTATAGTCTTGAAGGTCTTCAATTGAACAACTCTTTATATAGTCTCTAGGCCCCAAAAACACCTTGGGTCCATTCTTTCTTGTACATATGAAATCTAATCCCACAGTAAGGTGAAAAGAGAAATCCAAATTTGTTTGAATACCTTGTATCAACAAGGTAAGATTCACTTAATGAAAAACATTAGAATTAGAATACAAACAAAAGAAAAAGAGAAGTTTAACATACCTGGCAGTTCAAGTGATCTTCCTTGCTACTGTGCTACTTCCAATCCTTGGTCATTGACAGTAAGACCTTTTGAATCTGACAAGAAGAAAGGTGAACAGCAAGTTCTTCAAAAAAACACCCCCCAACAACACATTTTTGGCTTAAGAAACCTTTTTGATTACAGTCCCATTCATAATTTTGACTTTGAACCACAGCATGGAGATGAGTCCCATCAAGATTGCCTATACAGTCCTTAAATCAGGGATATTGCTTGGTATTTGCTTCAATCTCAGCTGGACATGGTCTAAAGGGACCGGGTAGATGGATGAATTTTTCTGATACCTGTTCTAATGCATTTGCAATGAAGTTGAGGTATTTGACTGATTGTCTATGTAATTAGAAAGAGGTGTATTGATCTGGATTGATGAAACAAGGTAATCATTGAGGCAGATCAAGGAAAGTAGTCTTGTTCATCCAACACTTTTCTTGAAACCAAATCAGACTACCTTCAAAAACCTCTACAACCTATGCATCACCTCTGAGTTGAGAGGTAGATCAAGAGACTTTTGGAACTAGTTTAGCAGCAAGGATTTCTTGAGCCACCACCATGGTCTTTTCTACCTTTTATCAAAGAACTTCTTCATCACCATCATCTTTTAAAAAAAAACCTCAGTTTGAAACATGAGAATAGAATCCAAGCTCTTGATGAACACAGTTGGTGAAAGATAATCAAACATGGTTGATTTCAGGTATTGTTGACAAACTCAGACGAATTTGGTTTCAAAATACCAAACAAGTTTTCTTCAAACCCACCCATGATTGTTGAACAGCAATCCATCATCAACTTGTTTTTTTCATGTGGTTTTGGCTCATTTGATACATTACACTTTCAAAACTACTATACACCCTTGATGGGCTACCAACCTAAATTCAAATTGAACACTCAATCTTCAACTTCACCCCAATCCTTCTTCCATGCACTTTCACTCTGACTCTGATTCTGACTCTGACTCGATTGACTTCTTACTTGACTTTCATTCATCATCGGCCAATCTTTCAAATTCAATTCATTTCCTTTCAAATCACCTTCACCACTCCCACTCGCTCTAATCACCAATCTTCTTGCCTCTTCATCCTCTTCATCCTCTCTATCAATCAACACCCTTTCTTCTCCTTCTTCTCCTTCTTCTTCTTCCATTTCCCAAGTTTCCCATTCTTCTTCAATCTGATGATCATTCCCAAGGCTTTCTTCCATCGAGATCATCTTCATGTACTCAAACACTTCATCCTCATTCATCCATTCACTCAACTCGCCATGATACCGTTCTATCCATCTTTCCTCTTTCGATCTCAATTCACTTTCGATCCTCTCTCTTTCACGTCTATTGGCTACTTCATCTTTAATCTCTTGTAAATCTAAGGAGCATTCATCATCTCATTAACCTTGCAAGTCAAACACAAATCTCATGCATTCAGCTCAAACTCACTGGATGATCCGATTCTTTTGCTCACCACCCGTCCTGCTCCTTTACTTCTGATCTCTACAAACACAAACCAAATTCAAGATCTTCTTCATCACCTTTCTTCTCTTCTTTCGACTCCAGACTTAAAACCCCACTCACCTTTCTTCTGTTTATGCTGAACCCCACATCGATCCACTTGCCATGCCATGATCCATTCCCCAAAGCCAATCACAATCGAATCAGATCTTAATTCAATCGATCTCACTTTATAAACTTCATTCACTTCTTCAATCTCTTCTTCTGATAATCTTCCTCGGTTCATCAATCTACTTCGTTCCTTTGAAGATTTCTTATCCCGAAACAATCTTAAAAGTTCACCTGTTAAAGCATCATAGACTTTAGTACTTCCGTCCTCACTAAACACATCACAAACACATCAATAGTTCAATCAGTCCTTCTTGATCTCCAACAAAAAATTCACAATTTTCTTTTCTCCTTCTTACCCTCCTATTCCGATCAACATAGGTGTCATACAAATCGAAGTGACCAATGAACCTGATTCTTGTAAACAGATCAATGGAGGTTTGATCGAAGGAAGTAACACTTCAAAATCTTCTCTTGTCCAACTCCATAGATAACTTTTACCTTGATGATCACCTGCCACCACTCGATTTGAACTTGGACGGTCTTCTAAAGTTTCCTCTTCAGTTCCTTTAGAATTCCATCTTGAATGATTGAAAACTTTAGATGACTTCGAAACACGGTTGATCGGTTTGGGATCAGGATTAGATTGGAATGGGTAATGAAAGTCTTGGTCTAGACAAGTTAATGAACCTAATGAATCCAAATCGGTTCCATACTTTAGAAATCCATGGATATTCAATCCTTCCTTTGACTTGGATGGGTTCAAAATCCAATGTCTTTCAAAAAAATTATGAGATCCTCTTTGGATCAAGATCGAAGGCTTCAAAGTTTTCCAACTCTCGATTTCTAAATACTTGACACTTTGAAACACATCATCTTTTAATCGATTGATACATTCATATTGTCGAGTGGTTGAGAAGATGTTAGGATTAGATGGATCAAAGAACGATAAGCCGATCCAATAATGAATTGATCCAGTTTGAGTACCAATAGCTAAGATGTTTTGATACTTTGAATCTTGAATTAAATTAAAACTGATACAAGTTCCAATCTCATTTACCAAACCATCCGCTTGATTGTTCAAAAAGGTAGTTCCTAAACAATTGGAAGATTGATGAGATGTTGACTTAGTTGTAGACCAAATCTTAACATCACCATTTAAAGAACAAGAGATAATGAACTCTTGAAATTCATCTTGAATGTCGATTGTAAGTTTGAATGAATTTGAATTGGATTGAGTTGGAATTGAATCTTTAGGTTTTTTAAGTTTAATGAACTTCAAACAATGAATCGAATTCGTATGAAAGTCTTCAATTTGACCGATTTGTTTAACACTTGAATTTCCTGAGATCGGATCGATTTGACTGATTCGAATCTCTCCATTCCTCATACCCCAAACGATTGAATTGCCATCTGAACTTAGAGAGAAACATAAGGGTTTAACATTTGTTAAATGGATGGGTTGATTAGGATTGAATTGAAGTAATGGGTTAGGATTCGATTCTAATTTTGAATTTAATGATTTTCCTGTCCATGGATGACTTTTGATAGATGTACCTGTCTTTAAAGAGATCGTGGTCAGAGTTGAGCTTGAGTTTAAAGATGTTTTAGAAATCAATCCAATGTTGGGATTATAAGTGATGGTTCCTAATTTAGATTTCTTCCATTTCCTACCCCGAAAAAACCAAATTCAAAAATCAGATTCGAGTTAGTAATTTTCTTGAAATAGGTAAGTCAGAATTGATTTTCTTTTTCAAAACGAAAAAAAAACATCAAAAACCTAGTGAATCAATCATTCACATTAATGAATTAAATCGAATGAGATATTCATTTCTCCAACTCTTCAAATCGATCCGATTCAATAAATCAAATCTGATCGAATGATCATGATCCAAGAATTCCCATTGATTCAAAATTGAATTGAATTCTTGTGATTTGATTTTAAAATAAATTTGAAAAGCTTTCTTATTAAATTCGAATCGATTTAAAATGAAAATCACAAAAAAGCAAAAAAAAAATCAAAAATCAACATCAGAATGGTTTCAAAATTAGATTGAAAAAGAGTGATGAGGTTAGAGAATTTGGGTTTTGGTTTTGATTGATTAGTTGGTTTTTCTTTTGTAATGAGTGATCAAGTTTAGTGAAGATGAGTTTGATGGGGTTTTTGGTTTTTTTTTGAGGGGGGGGGAAGATGAGGATTGATTGAAGTTTACCTTCCAACATGAATCATCCTTGATTAGATTATACCTAGAGAAATTCAAATCAAGATTGAATATTTCACGATCAGTAAGATATTGATGAGTTTAATATTTCAAAAAAATAAGACTTTATGAATGATGAATTTGGAATGAAGATGTATACCAAGATTGAGAAACTAAGGTACAGAGTAAGATTTGATGAGGTGAGAGATGAGCAAAGATATGAGATAGAGATTCGGGTGGTAATTGATGAATGGTGATGGTCATTTGTTTTGAATGAGAATGTTGAGTTGAGTTGGATTGAAGATGGATTCGATTGAAGTGGTGGTTGTTGATGATGATGAATTGATTAAGATCTAAGAACCCTTTCACGAATCAGGTGAAGTGAAGTGAGTCACTTTCACAGAATTGTGATTTGAAACTCAATTTTCATTCAAACCACACCCAAACCAAACCAAGCCAAACAGAGAAAAGACAAGAAAAGAAAGCAAGACAGAAAAAAGAAAGAAAGAAGAAAGAAAGAAAGAAAGAAAGAAAGAAAGAAAAGACAGAAAAGACAGAAAGAAATAAAGAAAGACGAAAGAAAGAAAGAAAAAAAGAAAGAAAAGAAAGAAGAAAGAAAGAAAGAAAAAGAAAGAAAGAAAAGAAAGAAAAGAAGAAAGAAAGAAAAAAAGAAAAGAAAGAAAGAAAGAGAAAGAAAGAAGAAAAGAAGAAAGAAAGAAAGAAAGAAAGAAAGAAAGAAAGAAGAAAGAAAGAAGAAAGAAAGAAGAAGAAAGAAAGACGGAGAGAAGAAGAAAGAACGAAAGGTATTTGTAGTTTCAAAAGTTGAGTGAATGCTAGGG